>CM044306.1:136375839-137015214 GCA_024291935.2 Okapia johnstoni | reverse complement strand
TTCTCGTGGGTCACTGGAAAATCAGTTTATCTAGAAGCAGCACGGGTACACTCCCCTCCTCCGCCTTTGCCTGTGAAATAATCTCCCACCTGGCTTTGAGAACACCTACTAAGCTATTTTTAGATCCCATTTCCAAAGTGGCATCTAAATACTCTAACTAATGCGGATCATAATTCAAAGATATAACACCAAGTTAAAGCTGAGAGAATTTCTACAGCCAAAAGCCCTAACAAGGGCTTTCCTGACTGAACAGAGAATGAACTTGACTGTCATTCATTGTAACATATTCATTTAAAATGAGCTCTCTCCTTGAAAGTGTCCTCCCCACAGAAGTCCCCAAGTCACGAAGATGTCACAAAAATCGTAAAGACATTTCCTCCTAGTTCAACTTTGTATGCATAGCACGAATAAAGAAGATTTAGTGATCAATCATATTTGATAAAACTCAAAGCAAACCAACTAACGAGCTGTTAAATAAGTCAGTTATAAGATATAACACTTATAGCTTTTACTTAATGTTGACTAGACCCAAGTTCCACAGAAGAATCTCAAGGGTTCTTTAATTGATGGCATTTATGTCACTGTGATGCAACACAACACATAAAATGCATTATGGGAAGTGCTTTGTATTGTGTGAAATCACTTATGTTCATGCAAGATGCTGTGATTTTGAGACAATTGGCATGTCAATGTCAATTCTGAAGTGCAAAACAAATAATTTGCCACATTTAATTATTAAAGTAGTTGGGTTTTTAAGTAATTTGCTTTTTATATTGGCCACATTTATAAATTACCATTTGTGTGTGTGTGTGTGTGTGTGTGTATCCCTAATGCCACTACTCCCATACATATCACCTTCGAATTGCTCAAAAAAGAGAGAGAAAAGAGTGATACTGGAGAAATAACTATTGAGTCAAAATGGAGTATAACCAATGGTCAGCGACAATTGTAATTGCCTCCAATAATACTTTCAAAAGAGCTCCTCTAATTGCCATCTCATCCAGGAGGGCACCTCCCACCTGTTGGTCCTTGCTGGCATGTCCCAAAGGAAACCAGCTCCCAGCTGCTCTCACACCCTCCACATCTGAGGGACACACCAACCATGGGTTCAAGATGCTGCCTGCCACTGCTGGGCATGTGGAAGGGAAGGAAGCCCTTCAGGAAACAGACAGTCATCCCCATAACCACTGACAGAGAACATGCCATCTTCCAAAACTTACCAACCTAGATGATAACCTTTAAAACTCAAACATCTGAGTCATGGAGACGATTGGCTCCCTCCAAAGCTGAATTAAGGCAGTGATGGACACAACTTCTGAAATAGTCCAGATTGAACCCACAGTGAGACTTGAGAAGTTGGGAAGATGAAACAAGATCAACAGAGGAAGAGTAGAGAACAGAACAAACTCTTGGGAATACAGAATGAAAAACAGATGGTATGATTTTCCACCTAGAAGAATCATAAGGGTTAGCTGGAAAAAAGTTTTTAAAGTCATGTGTTTTGGCAAATTGTTGAGTAGAGGTAGTTATAGAGCTTTTCAAATCTCCCTAAATCCCACCTCCCCACCACCGCAGAGAAAGAGAAACAAGGATCACATGTTGAAGAAGACACAGATAACGTCTGCAACAAAACTAGATGATATGGGTTTCCCAAGAGCCTCAAACAGGAGCCAGTGGGAACAGATAGGGCAACAAGATCCATGTGGCATCAGCAACTGTGCAGAAGGACCCAGAGGGAGAGAACAGGTATCTGCCAGCCTCAGAACAGAAGAACGCCACCACAATCACCAAGAATTTTCCATCATTCAAACTGACCTTCAAACATAAAGTCTGCAGAGAAGCTGTTGTGAACATTTGAGAACTCAGCTGTGCGTTCTCATGATCCCTCCCTAGAAACACACAGGACAGTGAGCTACAATCAACCAAAATGACTCAAGAGACCTTGACGATGGGGCTGGAAGGGATACAGGCAACAGAGGAACATGGTAAGTGACACCATTGGACTCAAGGATAAAAATCGATATATGGGGAACTCTATAGAAAAGGGGGTGAATCTGTCAATAGCAACAAACAAAAAAAGAAGTGGGGGTGAACCTATAGATTAAAAAACACCAAATAATCACCATGTGTTTAAATTGCATGTATGCTAAGTCACTTCAGTCGTGTTTGACTGTTTGTGACCGCATGGACTATGCCCGCCAGGTTCCTCTGTCCATGGGATTCTCCAGGCAAGAATACTAGAGTGGGTTGCCATGCCCTCCTTCAGGGGAATCTTCCTGACCCAGGGATCGAACCCACGTCTCCTGCGTCTCTTGTATTGCAGGTGGATTCTTTACACACTGAGCCACTTGGGTTCTGTGTATGTTTGCGATTTTCTATGTTAAAAGCTATCAAAAAAACAAAAATAGATAAATTCTTAAAAGTCAGTGACAAATACTAATCCACAAAGTATCATTTGGGTAAAATTACGAGAAAGGGAGGCAGCCATCTTAGTAGCAGCAAAAAATATGTATATGAGACATCTAGAAATTAACTTAAGTAGTAAAGACCTATAAGGGAAAAACATAGAAGAGCTTAATCAATAAAAAGAAATTTTATGCTCCAAATGGAAAGTCACCATTTAAAGATTTTTCCACAAATGTATCCAAAAATTTAATACAACTCTAATCAATATTTAACTAGATTTTTTGAGCTGGACCAATTAGTTATAAAGTTCACCTATAAAATAAAAGATAAAATGAGGAGAAATTTTTGGAAAAGAATTAAGAAGAGAGAATATTTTACCGGCTAACAAAATACACTGCAATATTGGAGAAATTAGAATGGCTCTGTGCTGTTTGGGCCTCGACAAATCAATCAGTGAAACAGAACAGAGATTTTGGAAAGAGACATGGTCGTTTATAAGAATTTATTATAGGGTAAAGATGGCATTTCAAATCAGTGGAAAAAGGATGGATTATTCATAAGCCCTGTTGGTACCACTGGATCTCTTTTTGAGAAAGAAATAATGTTAAATTCAATCCTCTGCAAAAATCATTTCCAGACATTAAATATACAAATACAAAAGTTAAAACTCTCAAAATATGAGAAACCATTTTTATAATCCTAAAAGATGGAAAGCTTTTCTCATGAAGACACTCTACAGCTTTAAGGTTCTATGTACCGATATGGAAAGAACTCCAAGATGTACTGTTAATTAAAAAAAAAAGTACAGAAGAATGTATATAACTTACTACCTTTTGTGTATAAAAAGAGGGAAAATAGACATCTGTATTATCTATAGTTTTTTGGTTCTATGTGTGCTAAGCCACTCAGTCATGTCCGATTCTTTGCAACCCAGTGAACTGTAGCCCTCCTCTGTCCTTGGAATTTTCCAGGCAAGACCACTGGAGTGGGTTGCCATTTCCTACTCCAGGGGATCTTCCCGACTCAGGGATCGAAACTGCATCTCCTGCATTCCTGCATTGTCAGGTGGATTATTTGTCACTGTATCACCCAGGAAGCCCATTTATATCTATACACAAAAATAAACTCTGGAAAAATACATAAGGCACTGATAATAGTATCTGTCACAACTGGTTCTGAATAGGGGACAACAGGAGTGAGAGAAAGATTTTTCACTGTACAACCTCATTTCGTTTTTAATTTTTGAATTCATCAATGTATTGCTCATCTCAAAAATTAGAGACATAAATGCATGAGAAAATACTTCCATAACATGTTATAAACAAATTGAATACACAAGTGACAGAGGAGAAAATGTCACCTAGGTGACAGAGTTTAACTCAATGCACATGAATCTCTCTACGCTGAAGAGGAAACATCAACACCCGAACAGAAGGGAAAGAGCAAGCAAAACGTGCAAACAATGTATTCTCCAAAAGTTAAACCAAACAACGCTCAAAGCCTTAGAGAACGTGAATTCAGATAGGTATTTTTGCATCTCACATCAGCAAGGAACACCTGGTCTAAGCTGTGGGAACAGCTGGAGCCCCGTTCATTTCCCAAATTCCTTTTTGCCCTCTGTCCATGCATTCTTCACACGGTGGCCCTCGGCTTAGGGAATGTAAATCTGATCATGTGCCTTCTCTGATCAAATTCCTCCAATGGCTTCTCATTGTTCTTAGAGTAGAATCCAGACTTACTACGAGGCCCTGAAGTAGCTGGTCCCCACCTGCCGCCATGGCCTCCTCTCAAACTGCTGTGCTTGGAGGTGATTCAAAGGATGTGGTAGCTCTGTATGTATTGATAACAGCACTGTATTGATAACAGCACTGATTCATGCTGTTTTTAAGTTTTAAAAATAGGTTACTTTTGGAGAAGACTCTTTAGAGTCCCTTGGACAGCAAGGAGATCTAACTGGTCCATCCTAAAGGAAATCAGTCCTGAATATTCATTGGAAGGACTGATGTTGAAGCTGAAGCTCCAATACTTTGGCCACCTGATGCACAGAACTGACTCACTGGAAAAGACTCTGATGCTGGGAAAGATTGAGGGCAGGAGGAGAAGGGGATGACAGAGGATGAGATGGTTGGTTGGCATCACTGACTTGATGGACATGAGTTTGAGCAAGCTCTGGGAGTTGGTGATGGACAGGGAAGCCTGGCATGCTGAGGTCCACGGGGTTGCAAAGAGTTGGACATGACTGAGCAACTGAACTTAACTGAACAGGATGATCACACTGGAAAAAAGATTTAGATGGATAGACAATGTATAATATATGTTATATGATAGATAATGTATAGTATATGTTATATTTTATATGTTACATATTATGTTATATGCTATATGTTATCACATAGTATATTGTATATATCTGAGAGTCTCCAAACTGTTAATCGTGTTTTCTTTGTGGATGTGCTTCTGTAGGGGGAAATTACTTTTCTTCATTATATACTGTCCTTAGATTATACGATAAACATGTACTGTGTTTTGTAATAAAGACAACAAAACATTTAATCCCATATAAAATGCATTTAGATTCTGCAATTTCGTGGTGCTTCCAAGTTTCAGTTTTACAGTTAATTCTGTTAGATTTCTCTGTTGACCTGAGGAGGAAGGGATGCAGCTGTAGGTAAAGAAACACGATTGATGGGCGCGCCCATCTCTTCAGAGCACACCAGGGAGAAGGGCGCTACAGACAAGCTGGTTAGCCACCCGCCAACTGTTATTTCAAAGTCAAAGGCAGACAAATGAAATGAATGAAACTGTCAATGATATCATAATAATAAGAGTATTCTGAAAATTAATAAATTCTCATGTAATTTTTGCATGAAATAATTTTTCCTTGTTTTTATTCTTTAATGACACATACTTTCTATTTTGTTAAAATTACTTATGGAGTGACAATCTGGAAGCTTGAAGTCTCTTTTTAGAAATTCAATCCTTTTTTCAAAATTAGATAAGCCATATTTTCTTTGTAAAAGGACAAGTTTTGAGATCTTGAAAAGACTGATTCATTAGTCACATGCTTATACAACATATTTTACGAAGGCCATAAAAATGTGATGTCATTTGCTTTACTTCCCTGCAACATTCTGTGGGGATTCATCAAAATCCAGAAGGATGCATGGCAGTGTGTGATACCACCATTGTGTACACCCAACAAAGAGAGGGAGGGGGTTTCAGAACTGCTGCTAGGCTAGCAAGCAGAGGTCAAAGCTACACATTTGGCATCTTGACCTTGCTACCCGTTCCATGACTGACTTCTGGAAAGCCGAAATTCTACAGTTCTTTTCCTGCCATTAATATACGGTCATCATGCCAACATTGCAGCATCAAAGCAGTTGCTTTAAAGATCCTCTAAAGGATTACACATTGGGTTTTTGCCTACAGAGACAGGAGGCTCGTGCCCAGAGAGAAGCCCTTGATCTGACCTTAGTTTTGAACCTGGTGGTGGAGCAGCTCCCTGTAGACCCAGTGAAAAAGGCACCATGGCCCCGTGTGCCACTGGCCCCCTGTCCAAATGCCAACAATGACGACAGTGATTGTCCTGATCGCCAATAACCATAAATCCTAAGCAATGTGACTTCAGAGCTTAGGAAGGGCACAGAGTCATTTTTGTTAAATCTCTGCCTGCTGGTATTGGCTTCCCCAGTGGCTTGGTAGTAAAGGATCCATCTGCAATGCAGAAGGCGCAAGTTCGATCCTTGGGTGAGGAAGATACCCTGGAGGAGGGCATGACAACCCACTCCAGTATTCTTGCCAAGAAATCCCCATGGACAGAGGAGCTTGGAGGGCTACGGTCGGACACGACTAAATCAACTGAGCATTCTGCTGGTATTAAAAATAAGTTTATGACATAAACGTAAGACATTAAGCACTGTTTTCTCACCACCGTCTGTATCATTTCTCAGCTAATATTCCATTCCTCCTGAAAACGTCATGGGCGACTGTTTTGTTACCAACACAATCTATTTTCCATCTCCTCCAGCTGCTTAGAACTCCTGAGAGAAAATGGCACAGGGAGAGTTTATTTTGTTTTTTCACTTCTGTGTTTGTTGTTTTTAAAAATGAGGCCATTTCAAGCAGTGGTGACGGGGGATTTTGTTCCTTTGCTTGGGGGTTATTTATTTATCAGTTACTCTTTTGCCCTTCCTTTCAGCTCCCCTGTGACACACATGTTGCCTGTATGAACAGCCCTCTGTAGCAGGGGTCCCCAACCTCCGCAATCTAATGCCCGATGATCTGAGGTGCAGCTGACGCAATAATAACAGAAATAAAGTGCACAACACATATAATATGCTTGAATCACCCCCAAGCCATCCGCCCCCCGCCCCCCCGCCCCAGTCCGTGGCAAAGTTGTCTTCCACAAAACCAGCCCCTGGTGCCAAAACTGTTGGGGACTGCTTCTCTGCAGTATCTCAGATCTCCTGATAGATGCAGTTCAATCAGCAGCTCTACCAATAGCAAAGGCAAACGGGGGGTCCCCAAGTCTAGGATTCAGTCTGCACACAGAACACACTGGCCTTCAGTTTTACCTTCCTCCGTCTTTATCCCCTTGCCGCGCCCCACTCTTTCAGTGATGCCTGAATGTTCTGAGTGCTCCAAAATAATTTGATCATTGGTGTGGGCTGCGCCTGAGGTCTGAGAAGCACCTGGTGGTCTATGACTCGGTACAGTGATGCTCCAGTGCCCACACTCTGCTCAGGGTCCCCCCACGGGGTCCAGGGAATCCCACCTGGCTTTGGTCCCCACCTCTTCAAGTCTTCAGTCGGTTTGAACATCCACTTGGAGTCACTCAAGATACCCAGTCTCCTTGCACAGGGCCCCCTTAAAAACTCCAATTCTGCACCTTCTCCACATTTCCTTATTTCTGAAATTCTGCACCTTCTCCACATTTCCTTATTTCTGAAATTCTGCACCTTCTCCACATTTCCTTATTTCTGAAATTCTGCACCTTCTCCACATTTCCTTATTTCTGAAATGATGATGGGCTCCCCTGAGACTGAAAGGAGGGGATAGTGTGACATCCACACGCCTCCCAGAGGTGTTACAGACACAAAACTCTCCCTAAGCTCCAGGCCACTTTCGGCCTCATACGGGCTTATGGAAACACCACCAGCTACAGGTGGCCCTAGAATATCCAGAACCAGCCCGGGGTGCAGGGGTGCAGGGGGAGGGGGCTCCCTGCTAGCAGGTCAAGTCACAGCTCACTTCCCCTCTCATTGGCCATGACTGCAGAACAACTGTTCCCTCCAACTGCAGAGATGGGCAAAAACATGCCCCTCACTGCCCTCGTACCCTGCTGTCCACTCTGGCTCATCCTCAGGCTGACCAGTGCAGGACGACCAGCAGCAAGGGGCCACGGCAGCCTTTCCAGCTCAAGGGCGCAGTGAAAGGAGCTGCTACACGTTTTTTAAATGTATACAGTTGACCTTTGAACAATGCCAAGGCTAGAGGCGCTGACCGCCCCCTCCAATCTGTCAAAACTCTGCATGCAACTTCTAGAAAGCCCTGGTATCCACAGCTCAGCACCCACAGACTCTACCAACAGCAGATCGCATGGTATCACAATATTTACTATTGAAAAAAATTCATCTAGAAGTTGACTCACGCCCTTGAAGTTCAAACTCTGTTAAGGGTCATCTGCAGTTGTGACCACTCCATTTCCAGTCCTCAGTTTCTTCCTCTGCAAAATAAAATAAGTGAATTAGAATAAACGATCTTTAATATCATTTCCAACACCACCCACATGGACCTTTTCATGAGTGAAGATGCTGTGTGTGGTCACAGGACCCATTTCTGGAAACTTTTGGCCAACGTGCAAACCAAGTCAACTTAGCTTACACATTGCCTTCAAGCTCTCTGTCGTAATAAGTGAACAATCTCTATTATCAGGGTTTTTTCCTACATATCTCTATTGCTAAGTTAACAAATGTTCATATTTTCCAACTTGAAGCATGGCAAAATCTTGATATTGCCAGAGGGAAAATACATTCAGTTTAGTTTTATTAGACTTGAATATAGGCTTTGAAAGATCTGTCTTCTCTATCTTATCAGAATGTTTTATTCTAAGCATTCTGGAAAAGAGCTAGTTACCACAAATAAGTTAACCTGTACTTCTATCAGTGACGCAATTAGAACATTTTGGCATTCTGGAATTGTTTTTAAGACTACTTTTTTGATAATAATCTTTTCCTTATCAAATGTCAAGAATTATTAAACATTCACAGGAAACTCATTTTGATCCTTTACCATAAACTGATAAATTTTGATAAGTCTGCTGCTGCTGCTGCTAAGTCTCCTCAGTCATGTCCGACTCTGTGCGACCCCACAGATGGCAGCCCACCTAAAAAGCTTCAAATATGAAATACTAAAATATGACCTATTTTTACAAATGTGAACAAAGTATAAAAAAGCAGTGGGAACCTGCCAAAAGTTGCAGTGGGTCTGAAGACCCTCACTGGACAGGCCCCTTATAAGGAAAACTCTGGGGTCTTCCCTGGTAGTTCAGAGGTTAAGACTCTGTGCTTCCAAAGCAGGCAGTTTGGTTTTGATCCCTGACTGGGAAACTAAGCTCTCACATGCTTCATGAGAAAAAAATTAAACTAAAAAAAAGAAAAAGAAAAACTCTGCAGAAAGGCTTTGGTTTTGTCCTGTTATGATGTGTGCATTGATTGAAGACTGAGCCATACAACCCCATCATGGAAAGTCTCATAACTGACCAGATCTACAATGTCAACAATCAGACTTGGTTTTCACATAATTATGATCCCAAAGGTGCCATGCTTTTGCATCCCTGTATCTCGAGAGTCCCTTGGACAGCAAGGAGATCAAACCAGTCAATCCTAAAGAAAACCAGCCCTGAATATTCACTGGAAGGACTGTTGCTGAAGCACTTGGGCCACCGGATGCAAAGAGCCGACTCCTTGGAAAAGATCCTGCTGCTGGGACAGACTGAGGGCAGGAGGAGAAGAGGGCATCAGAGTATGAAATGGTTGGATGGCATCACTGACTCAATGGACATGAATTTGAGCAAACTCCAGGAGATAGTGAAGGACAAGGAAGCCTGGCATGCTAAGAGTCAGATACGACTTTGCAACTGAACAACAACAGCATCAGTCAGTCACTGGCAGCAGCAGGTTAGCTGGCACGGAGGGTGGACATAATGTCCCTTAATCTGTGGACAAGGGGCTCCTGTCAATGGAGGGAAGGCTACAGACGAGGCTGTAGCCATGCGCTGTCATCAGAGGACAGGGGCTGGAGGCCCCGGCCGGTACAGTGACCTGGGCAGAGCCCCGACGCCTCCGCGCCAGAGGGGCCATCGCCAATCTCCTCTGGGGCTGAGGGAACAGAGACACCGTCCTCCCCAAGCTCAAACCCATGGGGGAGCCGCGGCGCTTCCCAGCTGGGAATTTTGTGAGGGAATTTTTCTTTAAAGTAGGAAGGGAGGGTAAAAATAAACTGCTACCCTTGGAAGCTGTTAAGTTCTTCCCCTAGTTGACTGATTCAGAAAATATGTACTGAATGCCTATTATTTTCTAAGCCAGCCTTGGAGCTGTAGAGATGAGGAAGCCTTGCCTCTGCCCTTAAGTTGCTCACCATCTCTTGGGAGGATGGACGTTGGAACAGATGATGACTGTTGACTCGGAGACGTGTGATGGCAGGGATGTGGAAGTACCTACAGGGAAGAATGGCTGCCTTGCTCTTGTACCAGGGACCCGCCAACACGGGCTGCGTTCCTACCAAAACTGTGAAGAAGTCGGCCCAGGTTATCACTGAGAAGTACTGCACGCGCCTGAGCGACGACTTCCACACCAACAAGTGTGTGTGCAAGGAGATCACCATTATTTCCGTCAAGAAGCTCTGCTGCAAGAGCGCGGGCTACAGCCACCTCTGATGACGCAGATTCAGGGAGCCCAGTGGGAGAGGTCTCCACGGAGCTGCGGGAGGGGCGGGACAGAGGAGAGAAGATTACGGGCCTGAGGTCCCAGCCCCGGATCAGGAAATCACAGAGTAGGTCCTGACACTAACGCTGAAGCCCCTGGACTCGGGCAGTCTGTCCAACCTGCAGGTCACTCGGCCTACAGGTGGGAAGAATCTCAAAACGCCACATGGAGCCATTTGAGTCTTTCTGCTGTGCTGCAATATTTTCCATTAACCTCAGACAACAACAACAAAAAAGAAGAAGGAGGCAGAAAAGGAGAAGAAGAATCGCTGCCTTATTCTGTGTTACTCTGTTCCAGGCGCTTGAGACATATACATACACTGTCATCTAACTGCCACAACGGCCTTATCAGATGAGCTTTTTTTAAATTCCCCTAAAGCATATGAGGGCTTCCCAGGTGACTCAGTGGTAAAGAATCTGCCTGACAATGCAGGCTATCTGAGTTCAATCCCTGGGTCAGGAAGATCCCCTGAAGGAGGGAATGGCAACCCGCTCCAGTATTCTTGCCTGGAGAATCTCATGGACGAGGAGCCTGGCAGGCTACAGTCCATGCAGTCGAAGAGTTGGACATGACCGAGCAACTATACAACAACAGCAAAGCATATGAGACCCACAGAGATTAGCTGACTTGCTGGCGTTACACAGCTAGAGTTCTGGTTTCCTAACAGATCCCCAAGTCCCTGCTTCTGACCACACAGGTGCTGTCATGGGTTATGCTGGGAGGGCAGGGAGAAGGCACAGGAAAAGAAGCCCCCTGATAACTTAACCTGTGAATCCCAAAGTGGGGAGTCAACTGGGAAGGAGGAATGGGTTGTGCTCAGATGGAGCCCAGTGAACTTCATGGTTTTTGCATTCTAATCCATTGGCATATTTTAGGAGCAGTCTTGAAAAAGAGCAGGACCCTGTGGTCCTTGCCCTCTCAATGTCCTTTGCCTCTCTTTTGTCTATGGAAAGCTTTAGTCGAAGAATAAGTTTAATCAGAGAAATAAGAAATGCAGAAACACGAGGAAACAGTCAAAGGAGACCCGATAATAATATTGTAGTCGTTAAGCATAGGCAAGGACATTTAGTCCCTTCTCAAGGGCTATAGATAATAGTCTGAGCCATATCCTATGAGCTGTCATACAGACACTAAAACATCAGATGGAGAAGTTAACCACACGATGACCAGACTGTAGCCGTGACATGAGCTGCTACAATTCTGAGAATGGGTCTCAAAGAAATGGAACAAATGGACCCTGGAACTGAAGATTAACTGAACCTAAAACAACCAAGATGACGCTGGTCAGACCACCAATGACCAATTTCAAGACGACCAACAGAGATGTCTGTGTTGTTTCTGTGTGTGCCCCCGACTCTGTGTACCCCCAACTCTGTGTGCCCCCAACTCTGTGTGCCCCTGACTCTGTGTATAAAGGCTCTTGCCCCAGTGGTGGCCAGTGTGGGGGGAGTCGGCCTTTGGACAGACGTCCCCCACCCCAGTTGCCAGCATCTGAAATAAAGCGAACTTTCCTTTCCACCAGCCTGGTCTGCTTATTGGTTTTTGAGCGGTGAGCAGGCAGACCCACACCTTTTGTTAACAGTTTCATGGACTGCTCCACCACAGCTTTGACAAAGAAAAATAAGGTCATGTGCCAGCCTGGTATGTCTTACCTGCTGAAGCAGGGTAAAACTCTTACCTACATGGTTTTTGGGTTTTTTCGTTAAAATAAGGGAGATATATTATCACTGTTGCTATCAAAGTGTCTGTGAATGCAGAAATGTTCATTATTTATACAGTAATGTGAATGCATTTGGCAATTTACCATACATAGCACCTGCTGAACAAACATTTCTCTCCCTCAAAGAGCTGAGGGAAGTACAATATAGGACAAAACAATGCAGAAAAAATATAATCTTAGACAAGTAGAAGGGAGTTTGTGGTCTTTATGGCCAGAAAACTTCATGGAACAGAAATCATTCTCTGTTTAAGTATTCAGTGCTGAGACTCTGTACACTGTGTTTGTAAAACACAGATATGCCTGATCAAATCTATCATTTTTACATTCTTCAGGCAACCGATAAAACCGCATTTCAGACTCAGCTCTTTGGAAATCAGAGTTGAGGAAAAGGCAGTGGTTTAGGAAATGGAGCTGAGAAGTAGACATAAAAGACAAAAGGGGATGTAAAATTAACACAGAGGGGTCATGATTTCTAAAGGATTTGCTTAACAGGTTAGAGAAGGGCTGTGTGTCTTATAGAAATGTGTTCCTGGGTTGATCAGAGCAAGATCAGCTGGCCCTTTGCAAGTGACTTACCTTTCCCAGTGGCCACTGAGTCAGCGTCCATGGTCTGCCCAAGCAACTCATAAATGGGAGTGTGGATCACAATAGGAAGTGGGCTGGAATGTGGCTTGAAGGACAGAGGTCATCACTATTTGACACGAGTTAGTCAAAGTAGCTATCATGATGATGGTGCTGAATCAAACTAGCCATTATTGAGGAGTTATTTTTAAACTGGTAGCGCTCAAGTTGAGTAATGCATATTATTTAAAATGGTGTGGATGCATGGTTAAAATACCCAGTGGTCAACTAATATTAAGTTGGCCCTGTAATTTATTATCTAAACCAGGACACTTTTGTTGATTTTTTAAAAAGGTACTATTAATAATCACCCCAGTACATTATGGGCAAACCACAACTGTTTCTGGCAAATCTGGACCTAATGTCACTGCAGCCATTTGTGAGCCATGTACAAAACGGAGAAATGACCAGGTTACCAAGAGAAAAAGTCTGTGAAACCCGAACCTTCTTTATCCACCTTCAGCCTTCGAGGAGGTCGTTTACCCTCCAGAGAGTGTGATGAATACAGGACTGCACTCCACTGAGCCTCCTGGATGGGAGCCAGAATAAGGTTTCAAACAAGTTCTTACAGAGCATTTGTCCTTATCGCCCACTGCATTTCTTAACCAGTTTCACTGACTTCAAAGAAGCTTTGAAGAAAAAAGAAAAACCTTTGAGATGTGTGTGAAAACCACAACAGAAAGGGCATATTTGGCAGCATTTCTGGCTCATCACTTAGGAAAATACTACCTGGTGAATGTGAGTCAGCGTTTATCCATTCAGCAACTCTCATCACTCTTCAACAGAAGAAGTTAAACCACAGGCCAGGGATCCTCAACCTCACCAATATTGAAATTGGAGCCAGACAATCCTTTGTTGGAGGCAGGCTGACCTGTGCAGTATGCGTGTTTAACAGCAGCCTTGACCTCTACTCACTAGATGCCAATAGTACCTTCCCCTGATTTTTAATGATCCAAAATGTCTCCAGCCATTGCTAAGTGTTCCCCAGGGGTAAAAGGGCCCACAATTGAGAACCGCTGGTGTAGACCATGACCTTTCTGTGCCATTTTATTTGCTACTAACTTGGCCCATGCTCTGAAGGTGCACAAATCCTCAATCTTTCAGCAGGAAGGGATCTCAAAGGAAATGACTCCTCTCTCCCACATGTTTATTAAAGCCCCTGTAACATTCCCACCATTGGAAGGACTGAGGCTGAAGCTGAAGCGCTGATACTTTGGCCACCTGATGCGAAGAGCCTGATGCTGGGAAAAACTGAGGGCAGAAGGAATACTTTGGCCACCTGATGCGAAGAGCCTGATGCTGGGAAAGACTGAGGGCAGAAGGAGAAGGGGCGACAGATGATGAGATGGTGGGATGGCACCATGGACTCAGTGGACATGAGTTTGAGCAAACTCCGGGAGATGGTAGAGGACGGGGAAGCCTGGCGTACTGCAGCCCATGGGGTTGCAAAGAGTCAGACACAACTGAGCGACTGAACAACAACAATAACATCCCAGGCAGGTGATCATCCAGATTTCGCACGTCTCTTCCAACACCGGGAACTCACTTCCCTCGCGACACAATCTCTTCAATGTTTGGCACTTTGAATATGAGGACATCGTTAATGCTAAGCATAAATAAGCTTCTGTCCTAGCTTTACCCAAGGGGCTCTGAGGAAGTATCTCCTCCTTCTGCTACTACTCTGTCCATATCCATGGAGCTTCCTTTCTTCCCAGAGAAGCTCCCCCGTTTCCTTCCACAACACTTCTCTTAATCCACCAGCGTGTCTCTCCACCTCAAGACTCTTGCAATAATCAAAATGATTATAATGATGATGATGATGACAATGAGGATGACGGTGATGGTGTTAACCATCATTTATTGAGCTCCTTCTATGTGCTATATGCTCTTTCTCCATTACAATGCAACCCAATGTACCAAGCATAGTAACTGTTGCTGTTATTTTTCAGTCACTAGGTTGTGTGCAACTCTTTGCGCCCCCATGGACTGCAGCACGCCAGGGTCCTCTGTCCTCCACAAACTCCCCTGGAGTTTGCTCAAATTCATCTCTGTTGAGTTGGTGATACTATCTAATCATCTCATCCTCTGATGCCCTCTTCTCCTCCTGCCCTCAATCTTTCCCAGCATCAGGGTCTTTTCCAATGAGTTGGCTCTTCACATCAGGTGGCCAAAGTATTGGAGCTTCAGCTTCAGCAACAGTCCCTCCAGTGAATATTCAGGGTTGGTTTCCTTTAGGATCGACTGGTTTGACCTCCTTGCCATCCAAGGGACAAACATAGTCACTATCCCCAAAAGAAACTGGCAGATTAATCTGAACTATGATTTCCACCACATCATGCCCTAGCTCGTGAGCCTACCTTGGCTCTCTGCAGCACAGCTCTCCCCCAGACTTCCAGAGCATTTCCGGAGCTGTCTGAGCCCATAGGCTTCTCCACTTTACCGCCCGGTGAGCATCCAATGCCATCTCCCTAGTCTCTTCACATCCCACCGCACGACACATGCACCCACAACAATGCACACCCTAATTCTTATTCCCCTGGAATTCCTCCTACTGCCTCTACACCCACTCAAATATTACTCTTCCTTCAAAGCCAGGTAAAAGTCCTCCTTTATCTACTTCAATAAATCAAATACATCTTGAGTAGCTCTTTGTGCCAAGCACTGATGCAGAACTCAGCCTGGCTCTCAGACAACTTGTAACAGAGACAAACTTTAGTCGCCGATAAGACTTCTCAGCCTTCCCTCCTCTCGCTTCCAGCTGCTCAAGACGGCTCTGGCCGGTTTGGAATCTTACCCTGCCTCACCCCAGAAAGAGAGTTCTCCCTTTGCCAGATTGCCTTCGGCAGCTTCGTGAAGCAGAATTAAGGGAATGGAAAAAGAAAAGAGAAACCACACAGACAAAGACGAGAGAGAAGAGAGATAAAATAAAAGATGCACATTTGTGTTAGGAAAGTCAGGGCTGTTTTGTTTGGAAATTGTTAGAGCAGGCACTGTCCTGGGGGTACTTAGGGAAGAGAGGGGAGTGACTTCTGAGGAGTGTAGTGGTAAATTACAATTTATATAGTCTTCCATGTTCCTCCTGAGACACAAGAAACATTTTAAATTACTTTTAGTTACTAGATTGTGTTTATTTGCCTGCAACAGCATAAAAACCCTGGATTACGTGGTCCTCAGTTTATATTTCAGTGACATTTATAATCTAAACTCGGACCTTGGGACGTAAAAGGGAGAACCATTTATAATTATTCTGGAATAGCAGACATAAATCAGGACTGTGCTGGACAAATCAGGATGTCCAGTAACCCTATTTACACTCATTATAAAATGCAGCAAGTGGAGGGATGTCATGTGCCCAGGACAACTTTGGGGCCCAAAAGATAAGCATCTTATTCAGTGAGTGGCAAGAGAGAAGAAGATATCTGGAGCAGAAAAAGTCTTTCCAGCTCCAAGGGCCTATTGTGAGCTTTCTCTTTTCTGAATTAAAGACTCTGATTCGTCTAAATTACACCCTTTCTCCTGTTAATGGCTAATTTTTGCCGGCGTTCAGAAAACAGTTTAAAACATTTTTTACACCAAAAGGAGGAAAGAGCATCATTTTCCTACACATCAAAAATTCTGGGCAATACAGGAAGTACAAAAACAGAAAGAGTGCAGTAAATACAAGCTGCCTGAGCGGACTTGTCCCCAGACTAGGGGGTGTGCACTCAGTTTCCAATTATTTCACAATGGCCTCTGAGCAGATGCTCAGTAGTGGGGCCCGAGTCTGACGTCCATGCTTTCAGGCTAGCAGGCATACATGTCTACTTATGATTAATAGAGACAAGAGTGAGCTCGAATCTCATTTACCAGACTTTCCCAACATCCCCAAACATCGCTTAAGAGTCCAACACACCCATACACCCACACTGCCAAGTGGAGGTAAACACTATCCGTCTTCAGCTCTGGAAAAGAAAAAGGCTCATGGCACTCACGACCCCTTTCCTCCTTCCACCCCCAATCTGCTCTGAGGGTATGCTAGATGGCTTGAGTACCGCATTTCAAAGGCCATTCTGTGACCGGTGGGCAGGATCCAAGAGAAAACAGACCTTCTCTCTTATTCAGTGAAATTCAATGTGATGTGATGTAGGACCCAAGACCCGGGAAACCTACACTGCACACTGCCTCAGCAGCTCTCCTAGGGTGCAAGCAACTTTCTAGCACGGGCTGGGGCGGGGGGCGATGGAGGGGGTGCATAGACTGATGCAAAATCATCTCTTTGGCCCTCCAGAGGGCAGATGGGGTGATGATGGTTGGAAAGACCAGTGAAATGTGCCGGGGTAAGTGCCTGGACTCATACAGGAATGCCACAGGCAGGAGAGGGAATCTCTGGCCACCCAAAGTGGGTCTTTTGATTTAAAAGTGAAGTGAACATTGACTTTTCACTGACAAGTCAAAGAATGTTCTCTTCCCTGCCTAACCCGAGGTGGCACCTTCACTGACTGGTCAACTCCACTATAAATTATTCTTGGCTGCCGAATTTCATGACGTATTACTAAAGACAACTTTCTAGGTTACAGGGAGTCTTCCCGGGAGCTGGTATTTCTTCATTTATTTATGTGTGTATTTAATATAATAAAACTCAAGCATTATATTAAAAGAAGGAAGGAGGCAAGGGGAGGAGGAGGGAGGGAGGAAAAACCTTCCCTTACAACCAACTCAGGCTGCAAACAGAATCGTCAACAACTCACTGGCTTCTGAAGAATGAAAAGAAACTTAGCTAAACCGCTGGGCAAGTCATACCATCTCCACCTTCTGTCTGCATTTTTCCCTGAGAAACATAAGGGACTCCAACCAGACAGATCCTGTCTCCCAACATAAATATTAGGAAGGAGTTCTGCTTCTAACCAAACTGAGACACATACATTAATAAAAACCACCTTCCAACTTCTTCCAACTTGTGCCATCATTTAATGGAGACTATAAATGCCACCTCAACTTCAGGCTCGATTCAAGGCATATTTGAACTAGGAACAATCTGTCACATGTATCCAGTACATTTTATCCTGTTTTGTGACAAGACACTAAACAATTAGGCCAAAGGGTTCAGGGAGGAAAGCTCAGTGAAATTCTCAGAATCTAAAGAATAATCTGTCCTTTTATTTGGCAGCTAATAAATATTTTATTGTTGTTTGGAGAACATGTAAGTGGAAACACCGATTTCCTTTCTGCGACTCTCTTGGAGCTGGCCGTTACTTCTTCATGAGCAAAAACAAGAATTCCCTTTTAGCTGCTCACCTGTGAACGAAAGCCCACTTATCTATGCAGCCGTCACGCTTGTAAAAGACCTGGTAAGAGATCATCTCACATCAGCTTTAGAAATATTTCCAAAGAAATAAATGTTAGACCTTGGGCGGCCTTTGCTAAGAAGCCATTTGTTCCCATGCTGAAGTTTTAAGCAATGCGCAGTCCCTTCTGGTTTCATAATTTAGTAATCAGTTTATGGGGGAGATGTCCAAGTTAATTTTCTAAGGTACTTATAATTACTGAAATGCCTTCTTTCCAATAATACTCGGGAAAAAAAGTGTTCTACGAAGATTAATCTCCTTGAAAACTGGAGTTGAATACAAGCTTTCTTTTTTAAGATTTCATTATGTTTGTGAAAATCCCCTCAAAATATATTATACATTTGCCTGCTTTCTTAAACAGAAGACAATGTGCCTACTGTCCTTGGTGATTTGCAAGGCTGTCATGACCGATTTCATATAGCACTGGGGGAAGGACTAAAATCCGGAGAAGCAAGAGAGTCATCAGATTCAGTCCTTGAATCTTCATGTAAGAATCAGTTAGACCACTTTCTGGATTTGTCATACTTCTCATCAAGTTTACATCTCTAGAGAGGAAGACATTGAGCCTGAATCCCAAATACTCTAGCACCCACCCGCCCACTGCCACACAAGCTCACAAGGGGCCACACAAAGCAAAACCACTCTGTGTATTATAATCAGCAGAGGAGCAAACTCAAGCCCCAGAGGGGCCAGGGAGGTAATAAGGGAAGGACATAAGATGTACGGGCTTCCCTGGTGGCTCAGCAGTAAAGTAAAGAATCTGCCTCTATTTCAGGATATACAGGTTCAATCCCTGGGTAGGGAAGACCCCCTGGAGAAGGAAATAGCAACCCACTCCAGTATTCTTGCCTGGAGAATCCCATGGATGGAGGAGCCTGGAGGGCTATAGGGCATGGGATCACAAAAGTGTTGCATGCAACTCAGCAGCTGAACAACAACGTTGTAGCAGACTGGGGGACCCGAGAGCAGACAGTCTGTCTGGAGGGGATGCTGTGTTCAATTCCAGCTCATTGTACTAGGCAAGTCTGCAAGCCCCTTTGCTGCCAGCTTCCCTGACTTTGCAAGAGCAACTGGAGCTCTAGGTTGTTATGTGACCTACCTCCGCTATTCAAATACTGTGCAGAATATACACAAAGATTATCTCAGGTCAAACCATCTGAGAGGGCCTAAGACCATCTTTTGTCAACATCAAGTAAAAGGCATTGGACTCAAGCTCTAATGTGGCTACTACTTAATTTTTATAAGTTAAGTTGATGACCTAACGTAACCTATATGCAAGTCACTAAAATCTCACTTTGTGCCTCTGGACAAGGACCTATATCAGAAATCAGCTCCTCAGAGAAAACATCCTTGATTGCTGAAGTGTCTCAAGAAAGGATTTGTTCAAGTCCTAACCCAGATACTCCTGGATGTGGAAATTCGGCTTTGCAACATAATCAAGATAAGATGAGGTCGAATGTTAGTCCTTATAAACAGAGACAGACTTGATGACACGGAGGCAGGACCACCACGTGAAGACAGAGGTGGAGGTCGGAGGGAACTACCGGCCAAGAACTGTCAACGATGCAGCAACCACCGGAAGCCGGGAGAACTCGTGGAAGGATCCTCTCTCAAACCTTAGAGGGAGCATGGCCCTGCGACCCCGTGACGCTCGGCCTCTAGCTTCCAGAGCTGTGAGATGATGGACGTCTGTCCTTTTAAGCCACTGAGCTCGGGGTAGTCTGGTACAGCACCCCTAGGGGACCGATACAATTCCCCAAAGTGGAGTAGGTTCCTTCTGTGACCGCTCCTTTCCCACACCAGGAGAGAGAGTGGGCTCCTCTCACAGTTTGCATTATTCCTCAGCGTGTTTCCCTGTGTCTTTCTAAACCCTCAGAGGCCTGCGGTTGGAAACCAGGTCCGTTTTGCTCCCCCGTCACACCTAGAGGGCACCTGTCTTATAGAAGATGCTCTGTAAAGGCTCTTTGATTTTTTTTAATAGAAACTATTTTTAAATAACTTTCTACTTTATTAGGTAGTTATTTCTGGCTGCGCTGGGTCTTTGCTGCCGCGAGCGGGCTGTCTCTGGTTGCCTTGAGCGGGGTCTGCCCTGCTATGTGGTTTGTGGGCTTCCCAAGATGGTGGCTTCTCCTGTTGCCAGAAACGGCAGCAGGATCTAAGCACACGGACTGCAGCGGTTGCAGCCCTAGGGCCCAGGAGTCGTGGCACACGAGCTTAGTCACTCTGTGGCATGTGGGGGTCCCAGACCAGGGACTGAACCCATGTCCTCTGCTCTTGCAGGCAGATTCGTACCCACTGCGCCACCAGGGGAGTCCCAGGGTTCTCTGACTCTACCCATGGGTGTTTATACTCTTTTGGGCTCTTACTGTTTCGGGTAGTTTGTCCTCAGATTGAATAGCCTCAGACTGTTGGTCTGATATCTACTAGTTCTATCTTCCCAGAATCGTGGAATTATAGCGCTGGAAAGAATCTTAGAAATCACCCAGCTCCCCACCAGCACGAGCCCCCAAGGATTTTTTAGATGCGGAAACTGGGCCTCCTGCACATGCGGCCAGCTGTCGCTCCTCACAGCGGCCAGTAATTCCTGCTTCTGAGCAGCCACCCTGGACTGGTTCCAACCGCCTTGCCTGAGGGTCTGAAGGCAGCCCTCCATTACCTGCAGAATCTAGTCACTGCTCGGTGGCAACTTTGTTTAATTAGAATAATAGAATTTTAAGCCTGGAAGCATTCTCCTTGGACATCATTTGAGCAAAGGCATGCAACATGCCCTCATTCAGCTGAATATGTCTCAGTTATACACGGGCTTCCCTGGTGGCTAAGTCAGTAAAGAATCTGCCTGCAATGCAGGAGACTCCCTGCAATACAGGAGACCCAGGTTTAATTCCTGGGTTGGGAAGTTCCCCTGGAGAAGGAAACAGCAGCCCACTCCAGTATCCGTGCCTGGAGAATCCCATGGACAGAGGAGCATGGTGGGCTATACAGTCCAGAGGGTTGCAAAGAGTCGGACACGACTGAGCAACTAAACCACCACTACCATTTATATTCACTTCAAATGTGGCAAGATTTCTTGCTGTGAATTACCCATCCTCAAAAAGTTCCCCCAGATATTTCTGAGCATTTCCCAAAAGGCCACCCTCCAACGGGCCAGGGACAGGGCCCTCAAACTCCCCTGTTCGAACCCCATCCAGGGGCCTGCTGGGGCCCCAGGATGGCATCTGTGCCTCTCGTGGTACCTACCATTCACCTCTTGTCTCCTTCATCCTGGATGCAGAGCATCGCATCTCATAGCACAGCTGTAAACTCTTAGTGACACCTTCCCAGGGCCAGGAGCGACGGAAGGGAAGCAACACAGAAAACAACCTACAGCCGTGGCCCCGGCCAGCCACTGTCCTGGGCTCTGTCCGGCTCCAGCTGCTCCTGCGGTCAGAGCCGCTGATGGACCTCCACCACGAGAGGAAGCAGTCCAGGCTCCCCAAGCCTCAGCGTCTCCGCCCAATGGACCTCTGGCCCCAGAGAAGGCAGGAAGCCCTTCCCTCAGGCTAAGGCCAACCTCACCAGCTGCTCCAAGACTGATTCTGCCTCAGATTCCACTCCCTCTAGTGACGCACCCCATCGCCAGCACTGTGGTCTGGTTCTGTGGGTTAGTTTGCTAAGGCTGCCATAACCAAGTGCCACGACTGGGTAGCTTGAAAGACAGAGATTGATTGTCTCAACACTCCGGAGGCTGCAAGTATAAGTTCACGGTGTCATCAGGCTGGTGTCTTCTGAGGAAGGGTCTGTGAGGGAGACTGTGCTAGCTTCAGGAGGTTTTTCCAGAAATCTTTGGAATTCTTTGTTTTAAAGATGTAACATCTAATCCTGACTCCATCATCACATTGCTGTCTTCAAACCATCTTCTTTCTGTGCGTGCTGGTCGCTGTATTTAAATTTGCCCTTCTATAAAGGTAGGGATGGTATTAGATTAAGGCCCACACTAACCGCCGCATTTTAACTTGATTACCTCTATAAATAAGATCCCATTCTGAGATCCTGGGGTTAACACATCTTTCTGGAAGAACATGATTCAATTCATAACCTATAATCCCAATGAGACAATCACAAAGGAGCTTAACGTCAATCTCAAACTATGAGTTATTCATTTTGAAGTAATGCTTTATCAACTACAATCCAGCCTTGTCTGCTTCAAGCTCATTCAAATTCTTTAGTCTCCTTCAAGAAAGCTTGGGGTCCAGGTTAACCCAGGGTTATGTGTTTAATACACACACACATGATGCTTTGATCGTGATTATCTGTAACATAACAGGGGTTTGGGGCACTGATCATCCCTCCCTTGGCCCAAGGTTCTGAGCCGAGCACACACAGAAACACAAATCTAACGAGAAACAGAGGAGAGCTTCATCCATCTGAGCAAACGCTTGACATCTCAGAACAAATCTCTAACAAAAACTTGAGTAGAGAAGATGGCTTAATCTCTTTTTTCTGCATGTAGTGCTTTTCAAAAAATTTATTTAACTTTTACACGATTTTTAAAGTTTATGCTCTATTTACAGTTATTACAAAATATTCGGTATATTTCCTGTGCTGTACAATACATCCCTGTAGCCGTGAAAATGGCTCAACCTTGAGGCTAAAGTGGGTCTCCCACTTCCCTCTCCAAATTAGGTCTTGGGGCCAACGGGCCTCTGGAAGGAGAGAGGGGTAAGAAGAGTGCAGAGGAGACTCCAAGTTCACGAACGCAGCAAGCCTCCCAGAGGCAGACCAACTTCAGAGGCTCCTGGAAACAAAGGCCATTGTCCAGCATAAGAAGCGGCCGACAGCACAGGGACTGGACCCACATGGGAGAAGCGACTCCAGGAAAACAGGCACTGAAGAACTCGGAGGAAATTGAGACTGAGACGCAGTGTCACTCCAGGGCATCTGCCCCCCCCAAACCACACCCCTGCCAAGTGAGGAGGGTAAGATCTCGCCACGGTCTGAAAACAGGAGCCCAGGAGGCAGAAAAGGTTCCACGACCCCCAGTGAGCTTGTTAAGTACAACACGGAGCTTTCTTCTCAACAACTCCCATCTGGTCAATATTTTTACACCCATTTTAAAGATAAGGAAACTGAAGCCTAAGGAAGTAAATTACTGGACCATATTTTTACAGCAAATAAGTTTAGGGAGGAAGCCAGAACTCAAATCCCACGTCGATTAGTCTGACTCCAAGGGTGACCTGCAGTGTGATCATTTCCACTCTGTGTTAATAAATGATTCACGATCATCAGGAACTTACTGGTTGAAACCCATGAGGTCGGATTTGCTGTTTTGTCAGGGCGAGACGGATTGACGTCGAAAAGCTTATCATCAGGAGCCTCTTTATACCCACAAGCGGAAAGGAAGTCTATCCAAAAGTGTGCTCATAAAGAGCGTCCTGGAGCCTCACACCAGGATGGAGACAGGAGAGGACGCTCGTGTGGGCTGCCAGCCAAGCACCCGTCCAGTGAGCTCACAAAATAATGGATGACATTTGCAGCCAGCCTCGCCTCCAGGTCAGGGCTGTCTCCATGTTTGAACCCTTAACGAAATCACGTTGTTCAAAAGCACAGCTGGCAAAAATATGCATCTGGTAAAATGACACTTCAAACAGACGAATTAATTGAACACAGGTTTTTTTTTTAATTAGTTTATTTTCTTTTTTTTAACTTTACAATATTGTATTTGTTTTGCCATACATAGACATGAATCCACCATGGGTGTACATGTTTTCCCCTTCCAGAATGAACACAGTTTTTAAAAATCAGATAATACTTTAAGAAGAGGAGAGATGACAGCAGAGGCCTTGGGGAGAAGAGCTGGTCTTTCTTGTGTTGGGCACGAGGTCCCGACGGGCAGGTGGAGCATTCACCCTCTGATGACAAATAGCTACCTTATAATTGTCACTTTTAACCCTTCCTCCGGGTGCAAAAGAAAATAATGGAACCAAAGCATATTCCACTGAAGGAAATAAGGAAGGAGGGGAGGAGGGAGGGAAGGAAGAAAAGGAGGAGGAAAGGATGTGTGGATGGAAGGAAGGGAAGGAAGGAGCTCTTCCTTACTGTAGAATGCCAAGTAGCAAATTGAGAAGAAATGAGGAAAATAGAGAACCACCATTTGCCGACCACCATAGAGGTGGCTGACTTAGACAGGAGTGGTCGGTGGATGCTAGGGCCTTCCCGTGGAGTTATGAGAAGGACTAGGACATCCGAGTCTGAGAACGCTTCCCCCAAAACACTCACCAGTTACAAAGAGGGAGCGATGAATTTAAGGAAGAGACACCTGGCAAGCCAGGCAAACCAGGCCGACATCCCCGGGGCTGGAACAGGTCACGCGCTGTAACTCCCCAAGAAGACTCACTGGAGGAACGCTCCTCGTTTCTGAGGTGCCCCCACCACGACTGTTCGGTGTGAGCGCGGTGGTGAGAAAACATCACATGGACCAGGGTGAGGTCATCCCAGACGGAAAGGCTCTCAGGAGGCCAAGGACCAGAGACACTGAGTGTTTTGAACATTAAGCCAGTTTGGCTTACGTTCCTGGAATAAACCACACATGCTTTCTCTTCTGGGAAATACCTTTTCATGTCTTTTGCTTGGTTTTACTTCAAGGTGTGTGTGTGTGCGCGCGCACACATCGGCTTTTAAATTGGTTTAAGGAATTCTTTAGTTCTTGATACCAGTCTTGATGATTTTGGTAATGTACCCTTTTATTTCCTTTGTTACTTTTCAAACAAAAGTTTTTCATTTACTATGGTCAAATGTATTAATCTTTTCCCCGTTCGTGCTTTGTATTAAGGGTTTAAGAGGGACTGTCCCGGTGGTCCAGTTGTTAAGACCCCACGCTTCCAGTGCAGGGTGCACGGGTCTGACCCCTGGTCAGGGAACTAGATCCCACCTGCTGCAACTAAGAGTTCACATGTTGCAACTTAGGATCCTGGTGCAGCTAAATAAATAAACAAAAATTTAAGAATATTCATCTATATAGTTCATTTAGTTTTAAAAGATTTGGTAGGGGGAGGCTATTCAAGTCCTTAAACCGCCTAGAATAGATTTTTTTAAAGTAATTAATTTGAAATAACTTTAGACATAAAGAAAAATTGCCAGAACATTATGAAAAACTCCCACATGCCTTCATCCAAAGATTCCCCAGTTTTAACATTTGACTGTGTTCTTCCATGACTGTCTATTCATCCCCATTATCGCTATTCCTTTTCTGAACCTTAAGACAACAAGCTACAGATATGATGTCTCATCTCCCCTAAGTACTCCAGTGTGTGAACCCCCCAAAGCGAGGACAATCTTGTCTGTGATCATCACACAACTCTCCAACTGGGAAATCAACCTCAGTACCAACTGATGTCCAACTCACAAAACGCAATCAAATGTTGCTGACTGTCCCAACAATTCTGACTTTTCTGACTTAGGATCGTACCTAGAAAGACAGCTTGCATTTTAGTTGTCTATACTATTGCAGTGTGAATGGGGACCACATAGATAATTCGATTTATGATCAAGCACACCTCTGTTTTGTGACCTCTGCATCTTTGTTTTGTGCGTGGTTCTGTGTGTATATTTCATAATAAAAATGTTGATTTTTAAAAATAAAATATGTGTTATTAAGTAGGAAGCTAATCACACTCATACATTTCAAACATAACATTTGCTCCCAGGATTCTAATTTCTGCACTAAAATAAAATTTCTTCAGCCGGTCATATATATTTAAGCCCTAGAAGTTTCAACTAACTTTAAAGTGGTGATCAAAGATAAAAAGTCACCTTACCAAGTAGTATATGCAAAAGGAGACTCAAGCCTCTCAAATCTGATTTTTATTAGGACCCCTAGCAACACATTCAGAGAAGGCAATGGCACCCCACTCCAGTCCTCTTCCCTGGAAAATCCAATGGATGGAGGAGCCTGGTAGGCTACAGTCCATGGAGTCACTAAGAGTCAGTCGGATACGACTGAGAGACTTCATTTTCACTTTTCACTTTCATGCATTGGAGAAGGAAATGGCAACCTACTCCAGTGCTCTTGCCTGGAGAATCTCAGGGAAGAGGGAGCCTGGTGGGCTGCCGTCTATGGGGTCGCACAGAGTCGGACACAACTGAAGCGACTTAGCAGCAGCAGCAGCAGCAGCAGCAACACACATCTGCAAAAATTCCCTCCCCTTCTTAATTCATATACATACTTCAATATGGCATAGTTGTCGACACTTTAAATAAAAGAGATCTGTACATTCATATTTGCATTTTGATTAAGGATTTTAGTTGAAGGTATAAAAATGACAGAGCTTCCCTGGTGGCTCAGTGGTAAAGAATCCACCTGCTAATTCAGGAGACCAGGGGTTCAGTCCCTGCGTCAGGAAGATCCTCTGGAGAAGGGAATGGCAACCCACTCCAGTATTCTTGCCTGGAGAATCCCATGGACAGAGACGGGCTGCAGTCCATGGGGTCGCAAAAGAGTCGGACACGACTTAGCGACTAAGCAACAACAAACAACATAAAAATGACAGACTAAATTGATGAGAGACATGTGTTGTTAGACCAATCCATTCTAATATAGCAGTGGATTTTTTTCTGACCCAAGAAAAGGGGCTTCAGGACCTCGAACTGAGAAGGAAAGGCGGTGCCAACCAGGCTTATAGACCATGGTCTCTTCCTGGTAGACTTGGGGACAAGAAGTTTTGCATATTCATGTATTAATTATGCAGACCAACTTCCAGGGGTACCTCTGGTTCAATTTGATATGTAGATCCAAACAGCACCACTGACTTTTTTTTCTTTTATCCTGAATAGTATTTGTTTCTTTACGTTTAAATGAAATGATTTATCAAAAGGAAACGTGTCCTCCGCAAGAAGGTGCCTATAACCAGCATCCTTGCATGGACTCTATTCCTTGGGTGGCACCTCCACAGTATTCTAGAAAACTTCCTGTTCACAAAACCCCGAAGGTGAAAACCACCTTGGAGATCATGTCCTAATCCGATCTCCTCCATTCTTCAGATCACCAAACCGCAACTCAGAGAAGCCCGGTGGGGGGGTGAGGGGGGGTGGGAGGGGACTGACAAGTGTTGGTCATCACAGTACTGACAACACAAGTCCTGGTTACCTGCGTCTGCCCACTCTAGTCCACTACTCTTTCGCCTCAGGTATGATGTGGAGTGGACATTTCAAATTAAAAAAAGAGAGGAGGAAACTTTCTCCATCTCCACCTTCAACCATGGGTATTGCCCCCAATGTTCTCAGCAACTAGAGAGTTCATTATCCTTTAATTAAGGAATTAGGGGGAAACAACCTCGCATGCAGCACCAATTGCAGAACGACTTGTACTTTTAAAAATAAAAATAATTTTAAAAAAAAACTTGCTTTCAGCCGTTCACCCCACGTCCTTTGTGCCTGGTACTGAGTCTAATCTCATTTTGCATCCGTCGCACAGCAGTGGGGGGAGGCGGGGCTGCAAGCGGACAAAAGTGGAGAGAAGGCCCGCGGGGGTCCCAGGAGCGGCGCCCCTCCCCCTCAGCACCCGCCCACCAGACGCTGGAGGCTGTGCGCGTGCGCAGGCCGCCCGCACCCCGCCCCCCGACTTCACTCTGCTTTATTTAGGCCTTCAGCTCTGCCTGCTCGCACGCCCCCAGCGCCCCAAGTTCGGATGGCAGGGGGCGGGGTGGGGGAAATCCCAGGGCACTCTTGGAAGCTCCTGAGTGGGTGGGCAGGAAAAAGGCAAGGACATTGAGGACAAATAAACCCTTTTTCCGCCGCCCCCCACCGCGGGCCCCGCAGCAATCTGGGCTGGGCGCGGGCGCCCCAAGTCTGGGCCCAGCGGGGCCGTGGCGCGCGCCTGGGGCCCCGGGGGTGGGGCGGGGCCGTGGGCGGGGCCTGCGGCGGCTCCCCGAAGCCCCGCCCCTCGGACCAACCTCTCGCCTCGCCATTGGAGGACGTGGGGGGCGGGTCCGAGGGACACCCCCCTCTCGCCACCGGCCCCCGCCCCGCCCCCCGGCCGCCCAAGTTCTCGGCTCCTGCAGGAGCCCTCCGAGCGCAAGGAAAGGAAACACCCGGGGCGGTCACACCCCCCGGGACTCTGGAAGGGCGCGCCCCCCGCCCCGCCGCCCAGACCGTAGGCCTGGAGAGGTCGGGAGAGGGGGGTGGGATACGGGGCCCGGCCCCCAGGCCCCCACCGCTGGGTGCGGGATCCGGCAGGTGCGGGTAAGGGCCCACCTAGTGCAGCCACACAGTGCGGCAGTCAGGCCCCGCGCTCCCCGTTAGCGCGTCACCCTCCACCGCCCTTCTTTCGCCCCTTCTTCCCCTTTCCCCATCTCTGCATCCCCGAAGAGACGGGAGCGCCGACGGCGCGGCGCCGAGGGGAGTGAATTCGACTCGATGTCACCTTGACCACTTGCATATCTACTGCTCACTTAACATCTCGTTTTCTCCAGTAATTTGCGGAGATTTAAGGGGTCGTTTTGATTTTTCATTTATTTTTTCTCTTCATGCGCTTAAAGTTGGCCGACTCCTTCCTTAGCATGTGATGAAAGAAGCTAGAATTTAGGCTTCTCTTGGTGCAGAGAAAGGGAAGGAAACCAAAGCTTAACGGCGTTTGGGAAGAAAATAGCTCTGTTCCCTTCTCATCCTTAACTCACGCTGCTGGGTAGCAGCACCTCTCAGGAGCACAGGCGCACCTGCAGAAGCTCTTGGTTGCAGAGAAGGCTGCGTCTACAAGGGTTTGCGCCCGAGCGCCAAAACAGTGCGGGTGTGTGTGGATCCGGGTGTGCGTGTGCGTACGTGAGGTACGTGTGCGCGTGTTTGTGCGGCCCAACAACAACAACAAAAAAACCTCAAGAGGCGCATCAGGATCAGAAGGAACCCCTCACACTAGTGATCGCCTCGGAAATTTCCCAAAGGTCTGAGAGTTAGTAAATCCCTTGATCCGAAAATCGCCTTTGCAGAGCTCCTTCCTGCCGGCTCTCTCCGCTTCCTAAGATTGGTGACGCCGCGTCTCTAGAAGCGGCCTCTTGCCCGCGCGGGCATCACGGAGGGCACGCGGTGGACATTTCAGGGGCCCCGCGGGTACAGAGTAAACCCCGGGGCCCCGGCGTGTGCGCGCGCTCCGGGCCCTGCGTGCGAGAGGGTCTGGGCGCTCTGCTGGGCTCGCGGGCACGCGCGTGTGTGTGCGTGAGTGTGCGCTCACGCGCTCCAGGCCGTGCCCCCGAGCCCAGCCGCAGGGTTGGAGAACGCGAGCGCAGAGGGCAGGCGGGGATGTCAGATTCTTAGAGCTGAGCTGTTTTCCTCTCCAGCTCCCGCTCCTCTAAACCCCGCTGCAACGTAGGGAGAGGGCTGGATTCGCCCAGGAGCTGGTGCAGGAGCGGGCTGAAACAATCGAGTGGGCGCGCCAGGACTCCCCGGCTGCAGGCGGGGAGGGGAGAGGGAGCCCCGGTTCTGCGCAGAGAGGGGGCGGGGTTGGGGGGCCCCGGGAGCAACGAGGAGGCGGGGGTGGCCGCCGAGCTGGGGAAGTGGTCCCCCCCCCCCACCTCCGGGAGTCGAGAACTCGTTCGGACAGCACATTAATTGGAGATAACTGATTAATTCGAGCTTCTGATGACTATAAATGGCGATTCTCTACCAAGGTGTCTTTATTTAAAAAAAAAAAAAAATCGTTCCGTGTCATCCCACACGTCAGGCCGGCTCGTGGGCGTGAGGCTGTGCTTCCTCCGCCCCCTCCTAATGGAGTGAACCATTCCCAGCTCTCCCCCTCCCTCGGCCTCTCTCTCTCTCTCTTTCTCTCCCTTCCTCGCTCCCTCTCTTTCTCTCCTCCCTCTGCCTTCCCCGTGCATAAAGTCTCCGTCGCTCCTGGAACTTGTTGGCAATGCCTATTTTTCAGCTTTCCCCCGCGTTCTCTAAACTAACTATTTAAAGGTCTGCGGTCGCAAATGGTTTGACTAAACGTAGGATGGGACTTAAGTTGAACGGCAGATATATTTCACTGATCCTCGCGGTGCAAATAGGTAAGACGGCGGGCCGGGCTCGCAGAGGGCGGCGGGCGGCCGGGCCCGAGGCACCCGGGGGTACCGACTGGCCCGCGGCCGCCCGGGGGTGCGGAGAAGCCGGCAACCCCCCAGGGATGGGGCCATCGGCTCCTAGGGACTGGCGCGTCCCGGGTTGGTTTTGCTAAAAAAGGGAGAGAGAGAGACTCCAAATGTTCGCCAGGAAGTGTGTGCGGCCGGCTGTTTTCTGGAGGGGTTTCCCCCTCTTTTTACAAAGCGCACGTCCGTATTTGCTTCTTTCTCTTGGGTGCACCAGGTTTGCTGCGCTTTGGGGAAATGCATTGCTCCCTGCCATGCTGCAAGATATTATTTTGAAGGGTCGAAAGGTGAATGCAGGAACCAGATGGCGAGGCAGCTAGAACTGGAAAGTTTATGTGCAGAATGCAAAGATATTCTAGGGCTCAGACTGCTGCATTTACAACTTTGTCATTCTCCCGCCCCCCCCCCCCAATATCCTAGCTGCAGCGTTCACACCGGGCACCGCAGACCGGGCTGGGGGGCAAATTGAGAATAATAGGGAACCCCAGAGTATATCTTTTAATATGCTTATCATTAAGGAGCTTCAGTTCAGCTAAATATATATGGATATAATTTCTATGCACATTTGCCTCTTCCTCTCCACATAGACATCTGTATGTTATACACAGGAAGGGGTTAAGAAGTGTTTGCAATGTGTGGTGTCGGGTGTTTGTAATTTTCGTTTGTTTGGGATTGATTATGGATTGATTTATATAGTCCCCATTTTATGTTAAGGAATCTTGAGTCCTAGTTTCCCTGTCGTTGGGGCTTTTGAAAGTTCATATTTTTTTTCCATCCAAAATGAAGAAGGCGTAATGGAAGGGAACACGAGAAAACCCCCTTCTCTGTTGCTGGGTCAGAGCATTAATTAATGTAGCCTCAAAGTGAAAGTGAAGCGGATTATTAATAGAATGGACAAGAGAAAAAATAGAAACTCTTCAAATGGGTTTTCTGGAGAGGAGGGAATTGTTGGCTTCTATCATTTGAGGCTGTAGCATTCTTTGCAGACAAATCCTTGCAGTATTGCGGGGGGGGGGTGCTTTAGGGAATTGGTTTGGTTGGGGCAAGAGATGAAATGCATAACATTGTTCTTCATGAGAAATGTGGAAGAAACAGGCTTTGGAGTTATCTATACATTAACATGGATTCTTTGCAGTAGGTTTTTATGCATTTGACAGGATTTTCAGAATCTGATTTTCTTTTTTGCATGAACATTGTAGGGATTTTAGAGTGTACAGATGCAGGATGTCAGCAGCATTTCCTTTAATTCCAATAAACGATTTGATGTTTTGAGTCTGGCTGTTTTGAATCTTTGACATTCATGCAAAGAGCTGCAATAAAGAACATTTCTGATTGCAACAAATCCCTTAGATCTTGGAAATAAGTGGATGTGGTTTTTGCAGTGACTGCAGATTTTTAGAGAGCAGGAGACAGCAGTTGTTTTTCATATAGGGCTTGTAATCAGCAAAGGTTTGGGACTCTGCTTTCCCTATGAGAAATAACCTTACTTTGAACGGGGTTAAAAAGAGACTGTGCATGCGAAATATGCTTGAAACACATTAACCTCAGCCGGGAAATGACCATTTGTTGGCTGTGGAATTGAAATTGAGCATGTTTGTTCCCGAATGCCTGCCCTTTCCCGAACCGGAGGCTCGATCTTTATTAATTCATGGCTGGGAGCTGTCCCAAATCACTGACATTTGGCAAGAAAAATGGGGCTTGGGCAAAGACGGGGAGGTGGAGGGGTGGGGAAGGCGAATGAAGACGAGGCGGGAGGAAGTTTGGAATGAATGAGAGGTCGAACAAATGAATGAACGGAAGGAGATGGCCCAAGACTCGGACACGGTAGAGGACAGGGAGGTAGCCCAGGTCACCCGCCCGAGCCTCGATGAACCAGGGCTCAAGAAGGACAGCCAGGGTCGCCTGGGCTGAGACCTGCCCCGATGCAGGAGCCTTCCAAACGCGCCTGGCCGGCAAGCCCCCGGCCTCCCCAGCCGGAGACCGAGGAGTCAGAGTTGCAAAAGATAGAAATTTTCACGACTTATTTTACACGCGCGCGCACACACACATGCGCGCTGTGGAAGGTTTTCCAGCAGCCCCTGAAAACATACCATGGCAGGGGCGCTTCCCGCATCCCCCCTCAGCCCGCTCCCAGACCCCGGAGAACCCAATTCCCCTTTAAAATATTGTCAGTGCATCTTAGGGGCTGCTTTTTCGCCACCGAGTTTTGGGGGTGAAGGTTAGAAGAGACTGGGGGCCGGGGACAGAGGATGGACTGTATTTTATTTCGTTTACTCGCTGCAAAGCAGCGCTTGCGGTGTGGTTTACAGGGGACGCCGCGCAGGGTTCATTTCATCGGCGCTTGTTCCGTTAGAACAAAGATTCGTTTATTCCTTCATTCTAGCTCAGTGTTCTAGCTGATATTGCAGTCCAAGGGCTCTTGCTATTTCGTGGGGGGACCGGGAGATTGACGAAGGTTGACGTATGGGCCCGAGCTTCCCGTTCCGGATTAGAAAGCTTAAGGCCCGCCCCGCTCTCCCTGCAGCAATTTGCGAACGGTGCGCTCTCGGAGGCCTCTGCGGGTTCGGTCACCTTCCCCCTTGCCTGCTCCTGGCCCAGGGACCAGCGGCTGGGGGCGGTGAGGTGTCCGGTCCTCCCCGGAGACACACACGACCCGTGGCGCCCTGAACGCCACCGGGAATCGGGGGGCACTCAGGGCCTGGGCCCTGGAGGCCCCTTCTCTCCCCTTCCCTCGCCCGGAAGCGCAGGTCTGCGCTTCTCCTGCGCACTCCTGGCTCCCAGGGTGCTTTTGGCCGCTGGCTTTGGCATCTTCAGCCCGGTTCGTGCCTTGGGATGGAGAGAAAGGGCCACGGCAGCGCGCCCGTAGCCTGGAGCTCGTCTCTCAGTCCCGTGCCTCCGGGCTTGGCCAACCTGAGGCCAGAAGCGAGCACTCGGTGTCCCCTGGGTTTCTTCCTCCTCCTCCTCCACGTCCTCAACCTCCACCTCCATCTCCACCTGCTGCCACTGCCCCAGCTGCGACCCCGGCCCCTCTGGAGGGAGCCCTGAGCCAGAGGCCCAGAGCCCCTGGAGGCAGCTACCCCGGCCCCCAGCTGCAGAGCTGGGGCTTGGAGAGGAAGGGTCGCGCCTCCTCGCTGGCTGGCAGAGCCGGGCTGGTTTTTCCCGAGGAGCTGAGCAAGGCGGAGGGAAGCAAGAGGCCGGCCTCAGGGATCTGGCCTCCTGAGAGGTGACCCAGGGTCACTAGCTCGGACACATCCAGACCCTGCCGGCCCTAACTGCCCGGGACCACCCTTCCCCCTCCCAGTCTAGGTGGGTAGGGGGTGCAGACGAGGACCTCACTAGGAACTCTGTGGTAGACAATCCCTCTTATAATGAAACAATCCAAGTCGGTGGCTGCAGGGGGCTTCTAGAGAATTTATTAATTTATTCATTCAGCAGTGCTTGCCCAGCGCCCACTAAGCAGCGGGCTCCGAGCCCAGGGATTTTTCACAGATGTGGCGCTAGGCTGGGCTGCGGGGCCCCAGGCTCTGCTGCCTCCCAGCCCCTTCCTCACCCCTGCACTATGCCGTCAGACCCCTCCGTCACCTCACAAAAGGGAAACCGCACTGCGAGTGCCTTGATGGGCCGGCTAGGGGTGTGCTGGGGAAGCGAAGGCTGGAGCGAGGAGAAAGAAATAAAAGAGGCGGGGGAGGTGAGAAGAGGGGGCGAAGGAAACCGAAAAAGATGCCGAGAGCTATGCGGGCGGGGGTCACACGGTAGGAAAGGCCTGGATTCCCCGACCCCACACCCGCGCACACGGGCCACCTGCAGAAGACGTGTGCAGCTCGGCCATTCTCGGGCCCCACCATTCATTCACCTTTGGCCCTGGTGCGCCCTGAGCCTGGGTGCCACTGGACATGGCTGGATGGGGCGATGTGCACTGGGCCCCGGCAGGCAGGCCGCGGGGCTCCGGGGCCAGGTGGCGGCACCGCTGACCACTGTCCCCTCCTCCCCGCAGCGTACCTGGTGCAGGCCGTGAGAGCAGCGGGCAAGTGCGATGCGGTGTTTAAGGGCTTTTCGGACTGTTTGCTCAAGCTGGGCGACAGCATGGCCAACTACCCGCAGGGCCTGGACGACAAGACGAACATCAAGACCGTGTGCACGTAAGTGTCCTCTCTGTTGGGCGAGTTTTCCGTGCTGGGGGGCGCATTGTGGAGATGGGAGGGCACCTCGCCTCCCGCCCTCAGGCCTTGGCTGGGGCGTGCCCTGCCCAAGGGGACCCTGTGGACTGGGCAGAGGAGGATCCTTTCCTGGGGGCCCAGCCCCACGCTCTGGAGCCTACCTGGTGCGCACAGAGACGCACACAATCCACACACTGGAACCGCCGGACCCGGGGCGAGGGGGCACTGAGAGCTGCTGGCAGCTCCTCTCCACCCTTTGAGGCCCTCTTCCTCTTCTGCTGCGCCAATGAGCACTTCAACCAAGACAGCTGGTCTGGCTTGCGGGGCGTTTTGGGTAGTTCTATCCGGTTTTCCTAAAAAGAAAGGATCTCTGCTATTTTGTCCCCTTCCTCTAATAAAAGTCCCCTCTGGCCAAGAAACTTCACCGGCAGCAAGTGAGTGCAGATCCCTCTTTCCCCTTCGAGGAGAGAAACTGAAAGAATATTTTATTTTGGGCCGATGGCTTTGCCCAAATGTCCAGCAACCATCTCTGCCGAGTTTATGGCCAGTTTGGAGCTTTAGGGTGGCCATCCTCCTCGCTTATCCCCCCATTTCTGCATCTGCAAGGCGTCCCCAGCCCAGGGCAGCTAAGGGCCCAACAAGAACAAAAAGGAGTTCACGCCAGGCCCAGGGGTATTTGCCCAGAGCCTAGCTAGAAAGCACAGCTCCCACTGGCAAATGAGGGTAGCAGAGTACTGTGGAGGATCAGCCGCATCTCAGCTAAGGCAGACCTTAGAAATACCCCATCTTCTGCAGGACAGATGCACACACACTTTCATTTTATTTTTCAAAAACAATCCTAACCCTTCCCACCCCCATCACGGCCCTTCCAATAAAGCTGAGGCAAAAGGTGTTCCCTGTTTCCCGTAGGTTGCAGTGACCACTTTCTGCACCCTCCTTTGTGTACTCTGAAGTCCTTCCTCTCTCCCTAATTCCTTGGGAGAGGCATGTTATTTGTTAACCACCGAGTGTTTCGATGGGGGTGAATTTTGCTACACGCTTTCTTCAATACCCTGGTGTCCACCAGAAGCCACAGCAGCTAAGTGGCTGCTACTTTCCTATCAGGAAAGGGACAAAATCCTGGGTCTGGGATGCATACCCACCTGCTTTAATCCTAAATGTCTGATGACAGGGAAGAAAGTATCCATAAAGATAGTCAAAAGCATAAATAGAGATCAGCTCTCAATTCCTCCATCGTTTTCCAGAATTTAATTATTCCAAGCTGTTGGTTTTTTTAGCAGGAAAATGGAAATGGGGTGGGGCCCTCCCAGAAGTGGCAGACCACAGCTGGGTCAGGTCGAGACTTCCACTCTGTTGGTGGCACTGAAGCCCACCTCCTCTCAGTTCTGGTGCTTAGTCAGTCGTTCAGCCCTGTCTGACTCTGCAACTCCATGGAGCCCATCAGGCTCCTCTGTCCATGGGGATTCTCCAGACAAAAATACTGGAGTGGGTTGACAAGCCCTCCTCCAGGGGATCTTCCCAACCTGGAGATCGAACCCAGGTCTCCCGCACTGCAGGCTGATTCTTTGCCATTTGAGTCACCAGGGAAGCCCACCTTCTCTCAGACCCACCTGGATTCTGTCCTCCTCTGCCCAATCTCTCTTCCAGGAAGACCTGGTCCCCACCTGGGCTTGCATAAAGAAAGGAGCGACTGAAACCTCCTTTGGGAGGTGTAATTATTCAGAGAGCTGTCCTGCAGCCTCTCCATTTCTCTAAATCTCAGTATGTATTACAAATTGAGGAAACTGGAAGGCCTGTGCCCCAGGCCCTGCTGCTGCTGCTACTGCTGCTAAGTCGCTTCGTGTCCGACTCTGTGCGACCCCATAGACGGCAGCCCACTAGGCTCCTCCGTCCCTGGGATTCTCCAGGCAAGAACACTGGAGTGGGTTGCCAATTCCTTCTCCAGTCCATGAAAGTGAAAAGTGAAAGTGAAGTCGCTCAGTCATATCTGACTCTTCGCGACCCCATGGACTGCAGCCTACCAGGCTCCTCCATCCATGGGATTTTCCAGGCAAGAGTACTGGAGTGGGGTGCCATTGCCTTCTCGGTCAGGCCCTGCAGTCCTCATAAATCAGAGACTCACGGAGGTCATTAGGAAGCAGCAGGAGCTCAAGGCAGTCCAACAGAGGTTTGTAACTTGACTGTCAGCCAGAAGTCCGGGTGGGACTGAAACCTGGACCAAGCCTGCCTTCAGCGTGCTTACAGTCCAGGCCGGTGAGCAGAAGGGAGAGAGGGCAGGAGAGAACGCACAGATTTCGTGGAGGGCCCTCGCTGGTGACCTGACACTAAGGGCTCTGGCAAAGGGGGAGCCAGACCGGAGTTAGCAAGACGGCACGGATCGACCCAGCCCCGAAAGGAGACAGCGGCCCAGGAATCGATCACGGGTTGGAATTATATTTAGTCTGGAGATCTATTTTGGGTTTTCAGAGGGAAAGGGGGACAATTAAAAAGAAAAGGACAAGTTAGATGAAGGTTGTGGGGGCGGGGCTAGGAGCCGAGCCCGGGAGGATCGAGCGGCCGAGGAAGGCGCGGGCTCCGCAAGAGGCGAGCAGGGAGGACAGGGAGCCGGGCCCTCGAAGGCCGGCGCGGCGGGCACTACGCCGGCCCCGGGCCCCGCGCCTGGGGGCGGGGGGCTGGCACCACCTCCCGAAGGCCGCGGGGGTCCAGGCCCGCGGAAAGGCCTGGGGATGAGGGGTGGGGGAGAGCAGGGACCCTGCTCGCAGGGCTTGAGCTCTAGGGGTTAAGGAAGCTGGAGGAGGCGAGGGAGCCGGCCCGGGGGCTCGGGCGCTGGCACTCACCGACCCCGGGGGGGGCAGAGGCAGGCGGCCGTCTCCGCACCGGATCCGAGCCGGGAGGGCGAGGCGAGGCGCGGCGGAGGACCGAAGCGAGCGAGGAAGGGACCGGGGGGAAACCCGAGGGGAGGAAAAAGGAGGAAGACAAAGCAGGGGAGAGAAGGGAGTCGAGGAGAGCGGGAGACAAAAGGCGGAGCGGAGGAGACGGAAGGCCGAGGCGAGCGGGCGCGGCGGCTGGGAGACGGAGGGAGGAGGAGGAAGGGCGGGGGGCGGCGCGGAGCCGCGGGGAGGGCCGCGCGCCGCGCCGGCCGGCCGTCCTGCAAGCTGAGAGGCATTAATGGGCGGCAGCTTGCGCGGCTTAGAGCTGTTTTCCTAGCTGTGCCCGCCGAGGCCCGCAATCTGTCAGCGCGGGCCCAGGTGCCAGCGCGGCGCCGCGGGCGCGGAACCCGACCGGGAAGGGGCGGCCCCAGCTTGGGCAGCGGCTCCCCGGACGGGCCGAGGTCCGGGGGCGGAGAGAGGCCCCCCCGGGCTGCAGACAGGAGGGTTGCAGGTAGCTTGGCCGGGCCGCGAGGGGGACGCTCGGGGGGGGGGGGGGGGCGCAGGCCCGGGGTCCTGCCCGCGCCCACAGTGAACCTCCTTCTGCTCTGTTCTGTTCCTCGCCAGATACTGGGAGGATTTCCACAGCTGCACGGTCACAGCCCTTACGGATTGCCAAGAAGGGGCGAAAGATATGTGGGATAAACTGAGAAAAGAATCCAAAAATCTGAACATCCAAGGCAGCTTATTCGAACTCTGCGGCGGCGGCAACGGGGCGGCGGGGCCCCTGCTCCCGGCGCTGCCCGTGCTCCTGGCGTCTCTCTCGGCAGCTTTAGCGACCTGGCTTTCCTTCTGAGCGCCGGGCCGGCTCCCCCCGCGCGCGCCCGCGCTCACGCCATGCTCCCGGAAACCGAGAGGAAGATCCATGCGTTCTCTGGGGACGTTGTGATTCTCTGTGATGCTGAAAACACTCATATGGGAATTGTGGGAAGTCCTGATTCTCTTTCTGATTTCGTTTGGTTCCTTGTGTTTCATTTGCCAAATGTTACCAATCAGTGAGCAAGCGAGCACAGCCAAAAATCGGACCTCAGCTTCAGTCCGTCTTCACACAGAAATAAGAAAACGGCAAACCCACCCCCATTTTTTTTAATTTTTATTTTTTCGGCACAAGAATCTCAGGAACGGCCCTGGGCCGCCTACTATATTAATCATGTGAATACATGACCAATGATGGGCTCCTCCTAACAGGAACGAGGAGAGGAGAAGGCCAGGGGAATGCATTGAGAGAGCAGCATCTCGTGAATAATTCACGCTGTCTTTCTAACACAGTATCTTGTTTTGATCATTTCCACTGCACATTTCTCGTTGAGAAAAGCGAAAGGACAGATGGTCGGCCTTGTGTTTCAAGGCTAGGATGGGGAGAGGGAGGGAGTTGAGGAAACCTCGGGTCAGAGGTACAGGCTGCCAGAAGCAACGCTGCTGAAGTCACTGAGAGGTTAAGCTTTACCTTCTCGTGTTGATGCATCTTTCCAAGTCCACTGCCTTGGTTTTCCCTCTTGTTTTAGCTGTTCCACATACAGTAATACCTGAATATCCAACGGTATAGATCACAAGGGGGGGGGGATGTTAAATGTTAATCTAAAATATAGTTAAAAAAAGATTTTGACATAAAAGAGCCTTGATTTTAAAAAAAGAGAGAGATGTAATTTAAAAAGTTTATTATAAATTAAATTCAGCAAAAAAAAAAAGATTTGCTACAAAGTATAGAGAAGTATAAAATAAAAGTTATTGTTTGAAATAGGGGTGTCCTCTGTTTCCTGCCCCAAGCCTGCTTTCTTGGCCGAGTTCTCTCGGGGTTCCCTAAGGGACACAGGATGCCAGGTGGTAAATTCACCAGCTCACCAGCCACCTGATAACCTACAGTCTTCAAGCGGTAGGTTACCAGGACATCTTGCCACTTCCCTGAAATCGTGTTTACCTAAGAGAAAGGGGAAGCTATATTTTATTTCTGTAAGCCAAAAGGCAGGGGTCCTTCCTCGGGGAGGTTTGGGGGCGCTGGCCTTGCGCGCCTCTGAGAACGCACACGCTGACCCACGCGGGTCGGAAGCCCAACCACCGGCCCTGCGGACCGAGCCCTGCTCGCGACTCGCCGCTTCCTCTGCGGTGGCCGGAGGCAGCTCTCGGGGGAACCACCGTTAAGGGCTCCAGCGGAGCGGCCAGAGCGTGGTCCCCGGCAGGGATTGGGCGAGTCCTTTCATAATTAATAAGACAGCTCAGCTGAAACGGCGAGGGCCCCATCGATCAGGCCGGCGAGCTGCTTCCACCTCTCCTATTTTTGGCCCGCGTGCCCTCACGGAGTAGTAACGGCCCGCGAGTAAACGCGGCGGAGAAGCCCCGGGTCCCGGACGGCCGGAGGAGAGCAGGCTGCGGGAGGCAGAGCCGAATGTGGGTCCCCGGGTTCCAGGACCGCGAAGTCGGATTTCCTGGACAAAGTGAGGGTGGAGGTGGGGGTGGGGGCGGAGGCTGGAGGACCGCGAGGGAGGCTGCGGAGGCGGCCGCGGGTGCCCGCTCCGGCTCCTAAGGGGGGGCGCGGGGACCCTGAAATGCAATGTGTAAACAATCGCTGGGGTAACCGTTCATAAATCAAACCCAGTGGGTCGCAGCGCAATCTGCATTCCCCCCACGGATTGAATTCCAGCAACACATGCGCCCCTGCGCCCCGAGCGCTGGGAAGCGGCGAGGATTCTGAACTGCGGCAGGTCCACGCACGCGCCGCGCCCGCCCCTCCGGGGGAGAGTCCCCAACCGCCTGCCCAACCCGCCCGCTCCCCTGCCCATCCCTAGTCTCAGGCCAAACCTAAGGAGCTCTAGCTGCCTGCGCGCAGTGGTCACCCACCGAGGAACTCTGGTTGTTTGGCAAAATAGACTTTGGTTCTAGTCGTTTCAATGGTAATTTTCGGTCTCAGTATAAATGCCAAGATTCTAACCTGAGCTCAGTGCCTGGAATTCAAATTAAAATGTCTGAGCCTGTTTTAAATACAAATCTACTTAATGAGGGAGGGAGGGAGGGAAGAAGGATGGGAAGGAGGGTGGGAGGGAGGGAGGGATCGAAAGAGGGTTTACACGGGCCATTCTTGCTGTGACATCTTCCCTCTTCCTGCCCCAAATCCGGGGCGAACCAGCGCGCGCCACCGGGCCCCTTCTCGCCAAAGGGAAACGCACGCGGCGTTCTCTCCAGGCTTGAGGGGGCAGGGGGAGACCCCCTCGACACACGGAGGACGCCCCTCCCCGCCGCAGCGCGGGCTTCCCGCCCTGGGAATCGACCTCCTCCGAGGTCTGGAAGGAGGCGAGGCGGAGGGAGGGGGCTCTGTCCCCCTCGTCTCTCGGACCCGGTGCTCCTGCGGCCTCCCAGGCGGGGCTGCCCTCCAGGGAGGCCTGTCTCGGATCGTCCCGGGACTCCCTCGCCCTGCCCCAGGCCCCGGGCCCACACTCTCGTGCTCCTGGATGGAGCCCAGGTTCGCAGGGCGCACCTGGCGGGTTAGAGGACACTCCTTCTAGTTGCGGTGATTGTTCAGTTATTATCACGCCGTCTTGACTGTAATTTGTTTAACCAGGATTACATCTCCATATGTTAGTTGGTGTTACCCTTTTTTTTTTGTTTTGTTTTGTTTTTAAGCAGCATCGCCGTAATCCCTGATCCCAGCTCAGGGAGGTATTAACCAAGGTAAGCAGCAAGTCAGTCTCAAGGCGAGGAGGGTGTGGAGGGTATTGAGTAAAAAGATTAAGCAGGAAGGAGATTAAGTCTATTGTGCTGACCACCTGGGCCTGGTACCGCACTGCACGGATGCTAGCTGCCAGCCCTGGAGGACCTGGGACAGGAAGGGACCTCCTGCACTTCACGCCCTGCCCAAGTAGACTCAAGACACAGGAGTCCACCCACCTGAGTGTGATGCTTGATTATCTTCAGGAAAACCTCAGAGAGGCCCGCTCCAGAGTCCCCGCTCAGCTCCGGGCCCTTGGGAGGTGGACGTATGGGGGGTGCAGAGGAGAAGTGCAAGGAAAGGAGAAGGCCACGGGCATGCAAAATGAGGACTCAGGCCTAGGAGAAAGACAGGGAAGCCTGGCCCAGGAGTAGGGCAAGTGGAGGGGCTGGAGGGAGGCAGTCACCTTGGGCTGGAGACCCCAGAGCTGTGGGCCAGAGGCGGGGTACAGATGAGCCTGTGGCCTGTTCTCATTCAGGACCCTCCGAGAAAATCGGATCTGCAGGAGACTCCCCACGGAGATTGTCTTTCTGTGTATCTGGAGGATTTCCACGCTGACGGACTCTGAGCGGGAGAGGCGAGTGGCCACGCCATGGGGCAGGGCAGGCTGAGCCAAACACCGGAGTCGAGAGAGCCCGATGGATGGCAGAGACAGAGAGGCCTTTTCTCCGTGCCCAAACTCCTTCCAAGCCCCGCAGAGTTGCTTCCAGAAGGTCTTCAGTCTCTATCTCTCCCACTCCCAGCCCCCCACAAGGGAATCCATCCTGGCAGGACCAGCTGGGCACCTGGGGTCCCAGAGGGGTCCACACTCTGGAACAGTCCACCACCCTGTCCCCCGGGACCTGAGGGAGGGCTCCCAGCCACTCTTTCCCTCCTTCCCAACACCCACCAAAGGAGATCAAAGGACTGTGGCCCTCACCTCTCGCCCCTGCTGTGAAAACAAAGTGGGAGGCGGGGAGTCATGCTCACACTTGCTGTGAGCCTGTCCCAGGAGTCCCTGGTGGCCGCTGTCCACTCCTGTGTGGCAGGGAACTAGGTAATGATGTAGTTTGGTGTTTTCCCAGAAGGAGAAGAACAGCATCTCCTGGGACCATGGCAGTCTGGGTACCAAACTCAAATGCCGGAATGAAAAAAACTGGGCTATAGAGAACAGATTTGTAATTGCCAAGGATGGGGGTGGGGTGGGGAGGTGGACTGGAGGTTTGAGATGAGCAGATGCAAACTATTACATACGAGGTCCTACTGTATGGCACAGGGAGCTATATTCACTATCCTGTGATAAACCACTGTGGAAAGAATATGATCGTGAATATATACATACACACATACATATCTGAATCACTTCACTGCACAGCAGTAACACTACATTATAAATCAACTATACGTCAACAAAATGAAATTTTAAAAAATAAATAGAATGAACCAGGAAGAAAGAAAGAAAGAAACTGGGAGCAGCGCGCTGCTGGACTGAGGCCACGCCCCCCACTCAGCCCTGGTTCAGGTAAGGAAGGACAGGGACAAGGAGGAGTGTAGCCCCTGCACCCAGATTCTCACCGAAAGGACATGCCTTCAGGGAGCCAGAAGACCTCTGTTTCCAGCCACATAACCATGGCTGGATTCCTTAACCCCTCCAGACTTTGGTTTCCTTAGGGATGGTCATTCCTACCTCATGGGGTTGTACTTTGTCCCAAATGTGATGGCGTAGATGGAGCACTTTCCTATTATACGCCTCTCACCTACTGTTAGATGTTATCATTCTTGCTTACTCCTGCCTCCGCACAGGCTTAACCCCACGGTCTTAATGAATTCTTTAAAATAATGTGGAGTGGACAGATTTCCTTTATAGTGGTGTGTGTGTGTGTGTGTGTGTGTGTGTGTGTGTGTGTGTGTGTGTGTGTGTGTACGAGCTCAGTCATGTCTGATGCTTTGTGACTTCATGGACTGTTGCCCACCAAGCTCCTCTGTCCATGGGATTCTCCAGACAAGAATACTGGAGTGAGTTGCCATTTCCTTCTCCAGGGGATCTTCTCAACCCAGGGATCCAACTCACTTCTCCTGCATTGGCAGGCATGTTCTTTACTAGTGAGCCACCTGGGAAGCCCTTTCCTTTATAGGCCAGCAACTTAATTTCCTCTTGCTACAGGCTACCCAGTGCTCCAGCCTGCTCTGGTCTTCTCAGGAAGCTCTAGATAAGCTTCCTGAGTTGTCAGCCTCTGGACAGGGTCTATGTCCCTAGACCCTACCCCGCCCCACCTGGCATGGGACCCCAGGCCAGCCCCCTGCCCCTCACTGCTTTCCAACCCTCAACCTGGGGTCCCTAGTTCTCGCAACACTAAAGGGTCTGCTCCAGAAGCCTCCCCCACAGCTTCCCTCCCCATCTTTACCCCTGCCCCCCGCCATTTATATTAAACCACTCTCTCAAAATTAAACCAGAAAAAGTAATTCATTCCTTGTAATCAGCCATGTAATACAGTGCTACACAGAGCCAAGAATATTAACCCACCCTGCACTAATGTTAACAAACATGTGTATTCTCATACACCTCTCCCCAGCTCGTGAAAACATATCCTGACATATACTTATATGGAGGGTGGGCTTCTTTTTCACTTTTACAGAATTATGATATATTTCTCTTCTACTTACCTTTCAAGATCAACAGCTAAACATATAGCTCCTTCTTTTAAATAGTTATACAATCGTTCTTAGACAACCATACTACAATTTATTTTATTTCCACCCATCAATGGACATTCAGACTTTTCCAGTTTTATTTATGTGTCCTACAAATATTGTGGTAATAAAGATTCCTGTTGAAACGACATTGTTTACTAGTATTTTTATTTCTTCGGTAGAGTTCAGTTCAGTTCAGTCGCTCAGTTGTGTCTGACTCTTTGCGACCCCATGAATCGCAGCATGCCAGGTCTCCCTGTCCATCACCAACTCCCAGAGTTTACCCAAACCCATGTCCATCGAGTCGGTGATGCCATCCAACCATCTCATCCTCTGTCGTCCCCTTCTCCTCCTGCCCCCAATCCTTCCCAGCATTAGGGTCTTTTCCAATGAGTCAACTCTTTGCATGAGGTGGCCAAAGTATTGGAGTTTCAGCTTCAACATCAGTCCTTCCAATGAACACCCAGGACTGATCTCCCTTAGGATGGACTGGTTGGATCTTCTTGCTGTCCAAGGGACTCTCAAGAGTCTTCTCCAACACCACAGTTCAAAAGCATCAATTCTGCGGTGCTCAGCTTTCTTCAATGTCCAACTCTCACATCCATACATGACCACTGGAAAAACCATAGCATTGACTAGATGGACTTTTGTTGGCAAAGTAATGTCTCTGCTTTTAAATATGCTATCTAGGTTGGTCATAACCTTCCTTCCAAGGAGTAAGCATCTTTTAATTTCATGGCTGCAATCACCATCTGCAGTGATTTTGGAGCCTAAAAAAATAAAGTCTGACACTGTTTCTACTGCTTCCCCATCTATTTCCCATGAAGTGATGGGACCAGATGCCATGATCTTAGTTTTCTGAATGTTGAGCTTTAAGCCAACTTTTTCACTCTCCTCTTTCACTTTCATCAAGAGGCTCTTTAGTTCTTCTTCACTTTCTGCCATAAGGGTGTTGTCATCTGCATATTTGAGGTTATTGATATTTCTCCTGGCAATCTTGATTCCAGCTTGTGTTTCTTCCAGCCCAGCGTTTCTCATGATGTACTCTGCATAGAAGTTAAATAAGCAGGGTGACAGTGTACAGCCTTGACGTACTCCTTTTCCTATTTGGAACCAGTCTGTTGTTCCATGTCCAGTTCTAACTGTTGCTTCCTGACCTGCATACAGGTTTCTCAAGAGATAGGTCATATGGTCTGGTATTCCCATCTCTTTCAGAATTTTCCACAGTTTATTGTGATCCACACAGTCAAAAGCTTTGGCATAGTCAATAAAGCAGAAATAGATGTTTTTCTGGAACTCTCTTGCTTTTTCAATGATCCAGCGGATGTTGGCAATTTGATCTCTGGTTCCTCTGCCTTTTCTAAAACCAGCTTGAACATCTGGAAATTCACGGTTCACGTATTGCTGAAGCCTGGCTTGGAGAATTTTGAGCATTACTTTACTAGCGTGTGAGATGAGTGCAATTGTGCAGTAGTTTGAGCATTCTTTGGCATTGCCTTTCTTTGGGATTGGAATGAAAACTGACCTTTTCCAGTCCTATAGCCACTGCTGAGTTTTCCAGATTTGCTGGCATATCGAGTTCATCACTTTCACAGCATCATCTTTCAGGATTTGAAATAGCTCAACTGGAATTCCATCACCTCCACTAGCTTTGTTCGTAGTGATGCTTTCTAAGGCCCACTTGACTTCACATTCCAGGATGTCTGGCTCTAGGTGAGTGATCACACCATCATGGTTATCTGGATTGTGAAGATCTTTTTTGTACAGTTCTTCTGTGTATTCTTGCCACCTCTTCTTAATATCTTCTGCTTCTGTTAGGTCCATACCATTTCTGTCCTTTATCAAGCCCATCTTTGCATGAAATGTTCCCTTGGTATCTCTAATTTTCTTGAAGAGATCTCTAGTCTTTCCCATTCTGTTGTTTTCCTCTATTTCTTTGCATTGATCGCTGAGGAAGGCTTTCTTATCTCTCCTTGCTATTCTTTGGAACTCTGCATGCAGATGGGAATATCTTTCCTTTTCTCCTTTGCTTTGTGCTTCTCTTCTTTTCCCAGCTATTTGTAAGGCCTCCTCAGACAGCCATTTTGCTTTTTTGCATTTCTTTTCCATGGGGATGGTCTTATTCCCTGTCTCCTGTACAACGTCACGAACCTCTGTCCATAGTTCATCAGGCACTCTATCAGATCTAGTCCCTTAAATCTATTTCTCACTTCCACTGTATAATCATAAGGGATTTGATTTAGGTCATACCTGAATGGTCTAGTAGTTTAATAAAGTAGATCCCCCCAAACTTGGATTGCTGAACAAGAAGGTATGTATGTGTGTTTATTTTTTATTTTTAAATGTGTATGTCCTTTTAATGTTTTTAATGTTGGATTACATTCCCAAAGAGTATATTGCTCGTTTGCCCACATCCTCATCAACACTATACGTTAACACTATTTTGGTTCTGTCAGTGCAGTAGGTAACTGGTGGCTTTGCAGAGGCCACACTTCACAGCTCTGCGTTGGGTGCTCTGGGCCCCTTCTGCCTTGATTGCCACCACCACCACCATCACCCAACTGGTGGGGAAGGTCCAGCTAAACTTTCTGTACTCGTCCCTCTAGCAAGGGCAGAGTCAGGCCTAATTGTTCCTGGAAACCTCCGACTTTCTCGCTAATCTAATAGGCACACCTCCTGGAGCCGAGGGTGTGGATCCTGCAGCGCCTGGCCAGGGACCAAGGGCAGGTGGAGTGGGAACTCAGCCGCTTCCGCTAAGCATGCCCCCTGTGGCTCCGTGGGCCAGTGCCATGGCTGGAGCCCCTGGCCTGTATGGGGTGGAGTGTGAGGAAGGGAGGCATCCCCAAAGACAATAGCTGAACTCTTTTCCATCCAGTGAGGCCAACTGGGAGCAAACCAGGAGTATGGGGCTACAGAGACCCGGATTACACTGTCTCTTGTCTCTTCCCCACTTACTCTGTTTCACTCCTTAAAAAAATCTAACTTACTTTCATGGAGCACACACTACACAATAACCATTATGCTAAAGCTTTGCCAACATCATCCCATTTTTGCACTTATTTCTGTAGGAGATTGCATTCTCTTCACTTTACAGATGAGGAACAGGTTTAGAGAGAGGTTAGAAATTGGCCCCAAATCAGCAGGCAGAGCTGAAATGTGAGCATTCATCTGTTTCGGGAGCCTGTTTTAAGACTTCACTTTGGTGTTTCTATTACTATTTTGAGCCAAAAGAGAGAGAGATAGCACAAGTTTAAAAAAAAAAGAAAAGAAAGAAACAGGAGTTCTATGATAGGGAGAATAATGACCTTGAAAAGAGTTCTAATCCTTGGATCCTGTGAATGTTAGTTACATGGCAGAGGAAAGTAAACGCTGCAGACCGAGGTAGGTTGCTAATGGGTTGACCTCAAAATCGGGAGGTTAGCCTGGGTTGCCCCTGAGGACCCAATATTATCATGAGGGTTCTTTTAAGTAGAAGAGGTCAGGGTCAGGGGATGTAGGAAGGCCTCCACTTACCTTTGCTGACTTTGAGGTTGGAGAAAAGTGCCCACAATCCAAGGAATCTGAGCAGCCTCTGAAAAGTGGAGAAGGCAAGGAAACAGATTTTCTCCCAGAGTCTTCAGAAAGTCATGCAGCCCAGTGAGGTTAGTCCAGTGAAATCCATGCCAGATTTCTGACCCTCAGCACTAACTCTGAGATTAGAGATTTGCATTGTTTAAGCCATCAAGTTTATGGTAATATGTCACAGCTGCAAACAGAAGTCATACAAATCCCAATTTGGGAGGATTTTATTTAAATTTTTTATTTGCATTGTCGATTCACAATGATAGTTTCAGTGGAACAGCAAGGGGACTCAGCCATATGTATACATGTATCCGTTCTCCCCCAAACTCCCCTCCCACCCAGTACGAATCTGATTTTTATGTTACAGATATCCAGAGAACCCTTGCTGGGATCTGCTCAGGGCCCTTCTTTGAGTTTTGGGGGGTACGTGGGGATGGGATGGTGGCGGCTTTATTTCAGCCTGGGGGCAGCGGCATATGTGAAGGAAAGAAGACTTTAGGGGCCAAGTTTCAAAGGACAAGCAAAGAAAAACTTGCGCTGACATTTTACCACGTGTTGGCATAGAAGCTTTATATTCTCCTCCGTTTTGTGTCCCTTTTAGCTGCAAAAGCCTTCTTTTCCACCGGGAATTTCAGAGACAGGCAGGTGAGTTACTAGTTTCTGTACCAGTCGCTCACAGGCCTGCTCGGGTATGAAAAGTTCATGTACAGAGATAGATGGTTTGACGGGACTTCAGTGAAATGAACATATCACCAGGTGGTTATTCTTTTGATAAATCACAGCATCTAATTTTAGCCACACACCTACCTTATCACCTGGAAAAATCAGGTGTTGGGATGATTTTTTTTTTTTTAATGGTGGGGTTTCCAACTTTGTATGTGACCTAGAGGACAGAAGGAAGTGGGTAAAAGTGAAACTGAAAGTCGCTCAGTCCTGCCTGACTCTTTGCGACCCCATGGACTGTCCATGGGATTCTCCAGGCCAGAATGCTGGCACGGGTAGCCTTTCCCTTCTCCAGGCGGTCTTCCCAAACCAGGGATCGAACCCAGGTCTCCCACATTGCAGGTAGATTGTTTTGCCAGCTGAGCCACAGGGAAGGCCGAAGTGGGTCCAGTCTCCATGTTCCTGGAATGAGTCCCTTGCCCTGGGAGTCTAGAATGGGAGGTGAGTACGAGAAACACAGGGAAAAGCAAAGCAGTGCAGCCACAGGCAGGCACCACCTCCCACACAGAGAGAAACGCCTTAGACGAGTCCAAACCTGCTAAAGAGGAGAGGAGAGAAAAGGACACACTTGTCCATCTGGGTTAATCAAGTCACAAATTGGTTTGTTGACATGAAGACACCACTGCGGGAGTCTCCTCTTGATTAAGGAAGAAGCGAGAGGAGGCAAGCGAATAAGAGGGCCGGGCCGGGCGGGTAGTTAGCTCAGCCCGATGGACAGAGCGTCTGTGGCGCTTCGGGAGAGACGGTGAGAAATGGCTCTGGGACCCTCCTCTTACCCTGGTTCCTCCATGGGCTGGGGAACTGCGCCTCCCTCAGGCAGGACTGAAATCCCAAGCAAACTGGTTCATTTAACTCTGGCCAAACACAAATTCTTCAAAACAAGCAACCTTGAAAGGGAAAAAGAGCATCTCGGGAGTGTGGGCCGCATATTCGTCAATGCCAACTCCACCAGGATCTGGGAGCATCCCTGCCCGTGTGCCAACCAGCCTCTGAGGCGTTCTCTCTGCCTAGCGCGTGGGGTCTCCACGCCTGCACCGTGCATATCGGCCGCCTTTCGCAGAGCAGCCTCGGCCCAGTGCGTTCTCCTGTGTACCTGTTCTCCTGCCTGGCTTTCTGCACTATTTCCTGCTCTTATGAACAGAATGAGAGAGCCACCTACATGTCCTCAATTGCTTTGTTTATTAGATGTGTTTTATATTTTTTTCCCCTTTCTGAATAGCCCTTGCCACTTTTATAAATGGCAGGGAATAAACGGCTCAAATCTTTATTTCCAGGGATTACTATACATGTGTATTCAAATCCAAAATTCATAATGACACAGTCTTTTATTCCTATATTCTCTAATTCATACGCATCCTTTCTAAGAGAGAGATACCGACTCACACACACACACACATTCACACGCACTTGGGAAATTGACCTTATTCACTCTAAGTTGCTCCAGGATCCTGCCTCTTAGGCACTAAATTGTCTCTGCCATTTTGTACTTCATTCTCCAGATGCTTCTTTTCCTCAGCTTACAACGTACACAAATCTCTTATAGCCTAAAAGATATCCCCCTTTCCATCCTTCTGTCCCCCCACTACCGACCCATTTCTCCATCCACCTCCTGGAGCAAAGCCCAGCCCACAACACGTGGGAAAGACACAGGGCTCCTTCTCCTTCTGCCAGCCCCTCCCCCAAAGGCCCGCCCCGGAGGCCCCGCCCCCGGAGGCCCTGCCCCCTCGCGGCCCCGCCCCTCTCCACCCAGCCCACCTCCAGCTTCTCGCCTTTCAACTACAGCACATCCCTTTCATTGGCCTCCTTCCTTATCCTCATTTGCATTTAACCACATACAAATTATTTTATGTATTCTATTTTAAAATTTACCAAGAATCCACACTCACTGTAGGGAAATTAGCAACCGCAGGTGATCCAAAAGGGGAACATTAAAATAACCGTCGTTTCTCCAGCCAGTAGTATGCATTTCGGTCTCCGTGTATCTTGAATTCTCTTCTTTCTACATGATTGTGATCACGTCATTTCCCTTCTCAGGAAGCTTCACTTCCTTCCCTTTTGCTGAATCATTGCCAAATGATTCAGGCTCCCTGAATGGCACCCAGGACTCACCAGGATCTGGTCCATCGCATCTTGCCAGACTCCTCCCCATCCACAGTCCTACACACCCCCACCCACGCCCTGCAGCCACTTGGGACTCCATGCCCCTCCTTGAGCTGACATGTCCTCCCCAGGTGCCCTCTTTGTTCACTTAGTTCTCCCATCACCTCCCTCCACCTATGGATAACCTACTCTTCAAGACTCCTTCAGGCTCCATCTTTCATGGATCCCTCTCTGACCCCCTAGTCAGAATTACTGGGTATCCCCTCTGTTGACTTCTGCTTGTTCTTAATTTTGTACTAGGATTAACTGTCTGCTGATCAGCTTTGTCTTTAAACCAGAAGTTTCCTGAGGTCAGGGACTGTGTCTCAATCATCTTTGCATCTCCCACGATGCCTAGCACTGCACCTGGCACAAATGTTTATGGAGTAAAGAAAATTTCCAACCCCTGGTGACTTGCACACATGTAGTTGTACACCATAATCTTGGAAGGATAAAGAAAGGTATTGTTGCTGTCAGTCCATCTCTGAGAAGCTTCTTGCTAATGCCTTTTCTCCCTCAGAAACTTCTCTGGCAACCTGGGTGTTTATCCTTGTGAGAAGAGATACATAAAACTGTTAGACACATGCAATAAAGTCCATCCAGTGATTAGAATCAAAGGAACAGACATTCCCATAGCAATGTGGATAAAATGAAATGAATGAAAAATAGCTAAAACAGAGTAGAAAGAGAAAGGGCTTCGCTGGTTGCTCACTGTAAAAAAAAAAAATCTGCCTGCAATGCAGGAGATGCAGGTTCAATTTCTGGGTTGGGAAGATCCCTGGAGAAGGAAATGACAACCCACTCCAGTATTCTTACCTGGGAAACATAGACAGAGGAGCCTGGCGGGCTACAGTCCATAGGGTCTCAAAAGAGTCAGACACTTAATGACTAACAACAATAAGAAAGAGAAAAGAAGCAATTCCTCCTGGGTATATCCTTTTTGTGCTTCTCAGAACAACTTCCTACACATTTCATTAGCTTTTATGTTCTTTCATGTGCTACAGGAGGACATGAAAGACTCATGTTCTTCCCTTCATTCCCTCCCTCTCATCCAAGGAACTCTTGAAATCAGTAACGTTCCTGCTTCCTTGTTTGAAGAGAGAATTCTCCATGCTTCCCCTTCACCCAAATTATGAGCTTATCATCACAAGCGTACAATGACTGTGCATGCAGTGGCCAGCCTCTAGGATGACGTCCAAGGATCTCTGACTGCCGGTCTACATGCCTGTGTATAGTCACTTTGCACAATGAACCAAGGCTGACCTTGTGTGACCAATAGAATATCAATGAAGTAATGATGCATGGCTTCCAAAGCTAGGTCAGAAAAGGGCATTGCAGCTTCCTCCTCCATCTCTCAGATCATTTTCTTTGGGGGAAGCCAGTTGTCATGTCATGAGGCCACTCAAGCATCCTTGAGGAGAAGTCCACATTGAAAGGAACCACATCCTCCCCCCAACCCCCAGCACTGACTCGCCAACCCCATGAGGGAGCTTCCGGGAAGCAGGTCCACCAGCCACAGTCAGAACTTCAGATGGCTGCAGCCGCAGCTGATCTCTGACTGCACCTCCATGGAGACCTCAAGCCAGGACCATCCAGGCAAGCTGCTCTCAAGCTCCATACCCACAGAAGCCATGAAGGATGATAACAGATTCCTGGTGCTAAGATGCTGTTTGAGGACGATTTGTTATGCAGTGAGAGCTGATAAAGTGCGTTGAGTGTTTTCTTTCATGTTATTCTTCAGTGGCTGTTTGTCCACATGTTCACGTGAATTTTGATTGGTTTTATTTGTGAGACTCAAAGAGAAAGGACTTCATCGAGTTATTGTGTAGTGAACAGCAAAGTACTTCGATGGGCCGTCAAGTATCTAAGTACTTTAAACAACGATTGCTGTCAACTAGGAAGCAGGTACCACAAGGCAGCTTAGGCATCTCAGCGCGTCCAAGAAGGAAAAAGAGGAGTCCAGGTATTTCAGACGTTGCTGCTGCTGCTCAGTCGCTAGGTCATGTCCAACTCTCTGTGACCCCGTGGACCGCAGCACCAGGTTCCTCTGTCGACAGCGTCAGTGTCTCCTGGAGTTTGCTCAAGTTCATATCCACTGAAGCAGTGATGTTATCCAAGCACCTCGTCCTCTGTCATCCTCCTGCCCTCCATGTTTCCCAGCATCAGAGTCGTTTCCAATGAGTCAGCTCTTCGAATCAGGTGGCCAGTGGACTGGAGCTTTGGCTTCAGCCATAGTCCTTCCAATGAATATTCAGGTTGATTTCCTTTAGGATCGGCTTGTGTTTCAGACAGAGGTAACTTAATACAAGGGAATAGTTAAAATGTATTAGAAAGGCTGGAAGAGGAAAAGAAGTGATGTCACCCAAGGAAACCACTGCAATGCTTAGGTCTGAAGGAGCCAAAGAGAAACAGCATCATGCAGAGCCCATGGCCACTGTGACAACCAAGATTGTGAAGCTTTTCTTCCTGCCTTCCAGTCTCCTGCCAGAGGCTCCCATTGGCAGAAACAAATAGGAAGTAGTAGGCAAAGGAGTCTGGGAATTGTAGTTTGTGAGCCTTTGGCCCAGTCAGTAAAGAAAAGATAAAGACAGGGCAGCTGAGGAGTTGAGAACCCATAAGCATTATTTGTCACTGGAAACAATAGCAGAAAAATGGAAATAAAGGTGTATGTATTTGACAAGGTTTACTCAAAAATAAAATGTCCAACGTGTGTTCATTATTTGTGATCAGAGGAAGATAAATTCAGATCTTCCCACATTCATCTTCCAAGACATAGTCCAAGGACTTCTCTGGTGGTTCAGTGGTTAAGACTTGGCCTTCTAATTCCAGGGGTACAGGTTCGATCCCTGGTTGGGGAGCTAAGATACTATATACCGCATGGTCAAAAAACCAAAACATAAGACTGAAACAATATTTTAACAAATTCAATAAAGATTTTTAATATGGTCCACTTAAAAAAATCTTTGAAAAAAAAAAAGACATTGTTCAGTAGCAATAGGGTCAAAACTCTAAATTCTTCGAAAGTGCTGCCATATCAAAGCCCTTCTTATTAATTGTAGAAGAAGCATATCTAACGAGAAGAGCACATAACCCATGGCGCACACAATACAGGCCAGGCACTGTTCTAACTGCTATACAGTTGTTACTCATTTACCTGCTACACACCTGCATGAGGTCGGGCCTAGTGCGATCCATTCTGCAGGGAGCAAGCTCAATCCCAGGGGAATTAAGTCCCAAAGATGGTGACTCGCAGAGTCAGGGTCCCAACGTGGTTGCCTGGCTCAGAGATTCCATGGCACCGTCCCTCGTGCTTCCATCAGCTTACCTAAAATGTGGCGGCTACTCATCATTGCTTGTGCCTATGCCCAGAGTATTCAAAATAATAATATTAAATTATAATAATCTTAAAATATAAATATTATAAAATAATAAATATTAAATAATAGTAATGTTAAAAGGAACTGAAGTCAAGGCCTATCAAAGCTCAACCCCGGAGTTTTAGGGCCAACCTTCGACCCAGTTGGTGCAAATGTCAGCTCTACTACAGCACGGCCCATGGATTCCTTTAGAATTAGAAAGACCATGGTTATAGAATGATCTGGGTCGCTCAGAGCTTTCTGAGTCTGGAAATATCCAATCCAAATCTGGAGGCAGTTAGTAACTGGTACCCAGGGAGGGCTTGCAAAACAGAGAGCTGTGTGCTTGGGCAGTGACGAGACTCCAGTCAGAAGAACACTACACTCGGGGGGCTGTTTCCATCCAGCCTGCACCCCTGCAAAAACTGGATCATTTCAACAGGCTCACCTCAGTTCCTCTGCTCGGGGGCCAGAGAGGAGGAAGAGACTGCATCCTCAGAAACTTTATTCCAGCATCTGGGGAAACTTTATTTTTTTCATACTTGAGGGTTTAATCTCATTTTAAAAATTGAGATATAATTGATATCAGTTCAGTTCAGTCAGTTCAGGCTGTCAGTCGTGTCCGACTCTTTGCGACCCCGTGAATTGCAGCACACCAGGCCTCCCTGTCCATCACCAACTCCCGGAGTTTACCCAAACCCATGTCCATTGAGTCGGTGATGCCATCCAACCATCTCATCCTCTGTCGTCCCCTTCTCCTCCTGCCCTCAATCTTTCCCGGCATCAGGGTCTTTTCCAATGAGTCAGCTCTTCACATCAGGTGGCCAAAGGATTGGAGTTTCAGCTTCAATATCAGTCCTTCCAATGAACACTCAGGACTGATCTCCTTTAGGATGAACTGGTTGGATCTCCTTGCAGTCCAAGGGACTCTATAATTGATATACAGCATATGTTACATCCAGGTGTACAACATGAATTTTTCTTGTTTTTAAACAGCCGGTGACTCGCACCATTTTGAAATAATGTGTGACAGGGTCGTCATACCCTGAGCGAGTCCAGGCAGAAGGGAGAGGAGAACAGAGAGCATCAAGTGATGACAGCAGACCCGCCCACCCTTACCTTCGTGGAGACTACACACTGGCTCTACTTGGTACGCCTTAAAAGGAGGCAAGCAGTAGTGGAAGGTTTGATTCCCAAATGATTTTAGATGGCAGACCCGCAGTACCTGAGTCCCTCTGAGTCCAACACCAGAAGCACAGATGCTTCTTCTGAACTAGCATCAGTGGCTCATGGAGGGTGGAAGGGCAGGTCTCACTGTGCCCAGGAGCCACCACCAAGTACTTTAGAGCATCCTTGTGTGTTGGGTTGCACTGTTCAAGGTGAACCAAAAAGGATCCAATTCCTGACTGCCAAGAGGGGCATTCAAACAGAAAACAGCAACATGGTAACAGAAAAAATTACATAGCTTGTTTTAAAAATTGAAGTATAGTTGATTCACACTGCTGTGGTAATTTCTGCCATACAGCAAATTGACTCCATTGTATACAAACACATTCTTTTTTATATTCTTTTCCATTAGCTTTGACTGTAACGAAAGGGATTGATTTTCATGTAGCTTATAGAAAATGAATCATTTTATAGACCTATTTTTTGATAGCCATGTGGCTGTGTGGTTATGAATGGAGGTACATGGAAAGAAGAATTAATACACAAAATATCTTCTCAGAATGAATGGCATGTTTTAAAGAATATGTGATTCTTCCTTTGCAAGTGTGGAGCTACACAACAAAGCAACCATCTCTGTTGCAGACTTCCACCCCAGCAGGCAGGCGCCATCTCTGCTCATGCAAAGGACACGTCTTCTCTCTGAACACCCAACTCAGAGAGGTGGTGACTCCAAAGCTCACACTCGCATATGCCAGAGTAGCCTTTTTGGGTTTTGTCCCTCTCTCGGTAATCCTCTTGTTGTGTGCTGAGTTGCTCAGTCATGTCCAACTCTTTGTGAGTCCATGGACTGTAGCCTGCCAGACACCTCTGTCCATGGGATTTCCCAGGCAAGAATACTAGAGTAGGCTGCCATTTCCTCCTCCAGGGGATCTTCTCAACCCAGGGAATGAACCTGAAACTCCTGTGTCTCCTGCATTGCAGGCAGTAGTCCTTTCCTTAGGGTCTTTTTATAATACTGCTGTCAATCTGAAAAGGAGTTGGTTCAGCACTGCTGAGAGCGATTTCTGAGCAGGTGCGACATTACGAAACGGGTGAAAAATGCCAAGTCACAGATGTATGTCTGCTACAGGGAAGGGAAGCAAAGAGATGGGGGGACCCTGCAGGGTTTGAATTTTCACTTGCTGTTTCTATAATACGCCTGTCCCTACTTGGCCCAGCATTGGCCTTATTCTCTGACCTCACCACAATTTCTCTGCCCCAGATGCCCCAAGCTGAAAAGGTTTCATAGGTTGACATTAACATCTTGCTTAAAATGTCTCCAGAGATAATGCATTTTAAGCTCCTTTTGGTCAAATAACATGACTACATGTCTCACACTAGGTTCATTTTCCTTGCGAAGTGGAACACCCTTTTTAACTTGTTTAATTGCTGACTATCCATCCCAGCACCTGGAGAAGTAAATAACAACCACTCCAGTGTCCTTGCCTAGAGAACTCCGTGGACAGAGGAACCTGGCAGGCTGCAGTCCATGGGGTCACAAAGAGTCCGACACAACTTAGCGACTGAACAATCACCCCAACTAGAATAGAAGCTTCTTAGAACATTGCATTGCCTAATCTAGAGTAGACAATCAATATGCACTGAATTAATGAATTCAGGCAGCTGGGGCCTGCCTGGTTGTTCTTATAAGCAGAGCATATCTCTCATATATGTTTCTATACCTACAGTCTTGGCTAGGATCTTTGCATAGAGAAGAAACTCAGTACTGACTGCTGAGTGCACGAATCAATGATCATGAATCAAAGAATGAATGAGTGAACAAACAGCCCAGTATCTCCGTGCCCGTGTCCCTCTGTGAGCATGCATGCTACTTTAAGGGACTTGTAAACTCACGGTGCATTGAGGGCTTTGCTGCCTCATGTTCCTGGTCCCCCTCGTTAGAACCATCTCGCAGGGAGTCCGAGGGGAGTGTGTCGGTAGAGTCCTAGACAGAGTGGCTCGTAGCAGAACTCCAAGCCCAAATCGAGACAGCACGTACTCCCCTCCCTTCCAAACCACTTTGTAAGAATGTTCTGGCATTCTGCCATCAAAGGATGAACACCTCGCGTGGTGTGAGTTAGTAACACGAGAAATCTGATGATTCAAATGTCTTAAAGGAGGAAAGAAAGGGGAAAACAGCCAGGTGACAGTCTTCTCTTTCCTGTTCTTGTCTACGGAGAACGCATTGATTTTTATGAGCTATTAGGACTTTATAAACTTCCTTTCCGGAGTGATCTATCAGTGTCAAGCATTGTTACCATCCTGTGGTTCCCAAATTCCTCTCTTGTGGGCAGTAATTTACCCTTATTTTTTTTCTCTGTGATAAACCTTTGCACGATTAGTGAGTCTCTAATTAGGGATTATCATCGCCTTGGAGGTCCCAGCAAAGAAAAACGTCGACAACCTCCGGCGAGAAGACTAACCGGTCCCCTCATACTCATCTTCTCTCCAAGCCGGGTCCATCTGGGATCGTGTCTGCAACCACCTGTCATGGCTGTCTGTGCTGCGCTCAGCCGCTCAGGCGTGTCCGACTCTGTGTGGCCCCGTGCACTGCAGCCCGCCAGGCTCCTCTGTCCATGGGATTTCCCAGGCAAGAATACTGGAGTGGGCTGCCATGCCCTCCTCCAGGGGATCTTCCCCACCCAGGGATCAAACCCTTTAGCCTCCTCAAATCTCAGATACTCGTAGGCTCATGGCACACCAGCTTGGTTAATTGGGCACGGAGATACTGGGCTGTTTGTTCACTCATTCATTCTTTGATTCATGATCATTGATTCGTGCACTCAGCAGTCAGTACTGACTGACTAATTGGAAAGCTTTTCATAATCATTTTCATCCATGAAATTAAGCGTTTCCAAAGGAATCATTAGAAATGCAGGGGTTTACTCTTGAAATAATAAATATTTATTTTCTCATCAGCTGACAATGGAATTTCAACATGTAAGGCACCATAAGAAGGCTTTCACCCAAAGTTATATGCAGAGAGCTTACTTCTGATTGACTGTTCAGATACTGACAATATAACCAAATGGTGTCTAATTCATCTTTCTTGTGTTGTTATGCTGACTGCGTGGCATAACACTCTAGTGCTTACTGATCACACCAGAACTGACACAAAGGTTGGGACTGTATGAGTTGTTTTGTAGTCTTTTATTCACCTAATATTACGGTTTAAACATTTTCCTATTTTAAAAACTTCATTGAACTGTTCTCAAATGTAAAAATGAAACAACACCATGGGTAGATTTATTACATGGCCAGAAATGAAAACCAACATTCAGGATCTATTCATTCACTAAATTGATAAAGGTGGGATATTTGTTTCCTTTCTTTAATGTCAGCTCTTAAAATATCTGGATATTACCTAACCCCAAATTGGTCAGGTTATCAATGCATTTATCAACTCAGCTGTTTTGAAGCCCAATCGTTTTGGTTTCTTAATGGCTGTATTATATCAACTGTGCAAAAATCCAGTAATTATAAAGAGAAACATGTTAGATATGCTTCTTGTTGAATTTTTAAGAAAAAAAATCTGTGGTTATATTCATGACATGAAGTGAAGATGCAAGGAAATTGCACCAACAGTTCTGTCAAAATATGGCCTTAAGGAAAAATCAAGATGAAAGGACTGTATAAAAATTCTAAAATCCAGGGAAACAAAATAGAAGGCAATTGAGACAGTGCTTTCTCATTCCTGAAGGCTTCTTTTCCTTCTGGAAAAATAGGGAAAATTTTATTATCTGGGCCCTCTCCCAAGGACCTAACAGAAAGAAAATAAACGTATACAACAAGGAAAAGCAAGTTACGTTACAGTTGGTGACGCTGAGGCCAAAAAGCAGTGTGAGGAATAAAATAATGGTACTGGAGCTTGTGTAACCTCGGGGGAGGGTAATAATGTTCTCTGAGAGTTTACTAGAACATAAAGGAGTCCTCCAAGAAACGCCAACAGCTGCAGCTCTGAAATATCAGAAGTGTAAGGCTAGAGGCTTTACGAGGATATTTTTTGTTCACGGAAAAGCTCAAGTAGCTAAAGAAAATCTCTTCAACTCCCAGCACACCTAAATCAAATGAACACTTCTGAGGAGGCAAAACCATGGCTCCTCAGTGATGACTGCCTCCTAGTCCCTGGAAGGTGGACCTCACTTGGCAGACAAGGTCAAAGACTGAGAGAAAGACAGAACCTTGGATGATGCACGTAGGTCCAAAAATGTCCCTCCAAGTGGAGAACATTTCCCAGCTGCTGTCAAAGAGACAGGAGGGACGGCGGAGACACTCAGAGCGTGAGGGCTGCAGGAGCTGAGGGTGAAGCGGGGCCGCGAGCCAGGAGCTGCAGTGGCCGCTGAAAGCTGGGGCGGCCCTCAGCTCACAGTCGGCAAGGAAACAGGGACACTGGTTTCACAACCACAAGGAATTGAATTTACCAGCAACCTGACTGAGCAGGAAACAGACTTCCCCCGGACCTTCCAGGAAGGAATGCAACCTGCCCACACGTTGGTTTTCACCCTGTGAGACCCATGCTGGTCTCCTGACCTACAGAACTGGAGACAAGAAATGTGTGCTGTTGCCGTTACTAGGTGTGTGGTCATTTGTTATGGGAGCAATGGAAAATGAACACAACTTTATCAGATGTTCTCTGCCGAGTCGGCCCGGACAAAATCAAACACAGCTTCTCCTCAACGTATGAGGGGATTATAGCCTCATCATAAACTGAAAATTTCGTAAGTCAAAGAGCATTTAATACCCCAGCCTACCGAACTTCATAGCTTAATCTCATTTACTTTGCCTTATTTTTTTAAGGTAGAGAGGAGAAAATGTGTTCTAGCAGAGGAAGACAGCAACAAACCAACCACTTTCGAAAATTTTTACTGCCACTCAGTTGCGATACGTTTTATGCTACTTACCAGTAAACGCAGACTACACATGGGCAAATGTGAAACGGAAACTCCTTCCACAAAACAATACTTATCTTGTAGATCATCCGCATCTCAAAAGATGACCAGGAAAGCTGCTGTCAAGCAAAGCTACCATTGTTAGCCTTGCTGCAGTCATGAAGAACACGACCTTGCCCATCTGAGTAGGGGGAGATGAGGAAAGGAAATTCATAGGTTTGGGGTCTGGACTCAGGTAGGTCAAAGCAGGTGAAAGAAAGCGGAGTCCAGACTGCTGAGACTGAACACCTGTAAGGATGGGGTTGCCATCAGCTGAGATGGGGAAGGTTGCAGGTGGGGATAGTGTTAGAGGGGAGGTCAGTTTTCCTGCATGTGGATCTGAGAGGTTTATTAGATGCCCAAGGGAGACTGTGTCAGGGGTAGGCAGAGCACAGTCTGGGGTTCAGGAGATCTGGACTGGAGACGTAAAGTGGAAGGATCAGTATACGTGTGGATTTGAAGTCAAAAGACGTCTAGACAGAGAAGATGATGTGGGACTGAGCCCCAGTGCACCCCGACATTAAGAACTTGAGGAGAGAAAAGGAGCCAGTGAAAGGGCTGAGGAGGAAGAAGGTCTGCGTCAGGCTCGGCTGTCACCGTGTCCACATCCTCACATGAGCCCCGGGAAGCAGCCCGGCATGTGCTGGCTCTTGGAGAAGTTCACGCCTCACCGTCCGGGTTGGGGCCGAGCCAGGGGCAGGCAAGGTGGGGAGCCACCAGCAAATGTGCCCAGCGGGCCTCCTACGCACGGGCACCAGGGTTCGTCACATCTCCGCTGTCTGCCTGTCCTCTCGCCATCCCTGGCGCACACAAAGAAGATGACACAGCGGCTTCTCCGGGTCCTGGTGAGGACTGAGCGAGACCGCCCAGAGCGCCCAGCCCAGGACACGTACCAGATGACCAACAATTAGCACCTGCCCTTCTTCGGATCTCTCGCCCTCAATTACATAATCGAACGGTTCAGAAGCGGAGATTTCTGAGTTGTTCCTCAAGTGCTGCTGCTATTTTCACCTGTCCTCTCACAAAAGGTTGCAGCCCAGTCCTGCTGTTGGGAAGAGGGCAGCCCTGAGTCACTTCCTCCCCCACCTCGCAGGTCCTGCTGAGCCAAGCTGGACAGGACCAGGCTGGCCACGGAGCTGCCCAGGCCACGAGGGCCCCTGCTTCTTGGCATTCATGAGGGTTTTCATAAAACCATAGGCCTGCTGGGAACCTGGCCGATCTCCCAGTTCCTGACTTGATCACGCATCTTCACCACCCTGACACCCACTTCCCAAAATTGATCACTGCTCCTCCCAAAAGTAAGCAGCGATTAGCGGGTGGCTGATCTTAAAATTTGAGGTTGATGTATTTGGACTTCAAATAAGAGACAAGCCTCCTTCCTTTAAAAGATAAGAATGATGACATCTCACACATTCTATACACACCACTATATATAAAACAGATAACTAGTGAGGACCTACTATAGAGCACGGGGAACTCTACTCAAACTCTGTAATGACCTACATGGGGGAAGAATCGTAAAGAAGAGTGGGTATATGTATACGTATAACTGATTCACTTTGCTGCACAGCAGAAACTAACACAACATTTTAAACCAACTATAAAATCAACTCAATAAAAATTAATTAAAAAAATAGATAAATAGAAGATGAGAGTGAGTGTATACCTGTGGTGCACAATCTTGGCTGCAGATCAGAATGACCAGAGAAGTGTAAGGACACCGATGTCTGGGTCCCGCCCCAGAGACTCTGCTACAATTGGTCTGGGGTGTGGTCTGGGCTTTGGCATATTTTAGAAAGTCCCCAGGGTGATTTTACTGTGCAGCCCAGGTGAGAGCTGACACAGGTAAATGCTTGGGTAGATGTCTTTCCTCTGCCCCCAGCAGGTGCCTTAGCGTCTGGGGAGCCACAGAACACAGCCTGCCTTTCTCTGGCTTCTAGATGTGTGCTGTGGGTGCACGTGAGACAGGAGATGGAGGCGCTTGCCAGGTCATGGAAGGCCACAGTCGTGCCAAAAGGTCTGGGCTGGATTTTACTAAAACCTTCGTTGAAGGGTTTTCTGAGGTTTGCAATTTGGTCATAGGAAATGATGTCTAGTAACATCAGGGACAGTATATTAAAAAGCAGAGACATTCCTTTGCCGACAAAGGTCCATCTAGTCAAAGCTATGGTTTTCCCAGTTGTCATATACAGATGTGACAGCTGGACCATAAAGAAGGCTGAGCACCAAAGAATTGATGCTTTTGAACTGTGGAGTTGGAGAAGACTCTTGAGTCCCTTGGACAGCAAGGAGATCAAACCAATCATTCCTAAAGGAAATCAACCCTGATTATTTATTGGAAGGACTGATGCTGAAGCTGAAGCTCCAGTACATTGGCCACCTGATGCAAAGATCCGATTCATTGGAAAAGACCCTGATGCTGAGAAAGATTGAAGGCAGGAGGAGAAGGGGATGACAGAGGATGAGACGGTTGGATGGCATCACTGACTCAGTGGACATGAATCTGAGCAAACTCTGGGAGATCACGAAGGACAGAGGAGCCTGGCGTGCTTCAGTTCATGAGATCGCAAACAGTCAGGCACGACTCAGCAACTAAACGGCAACACCAGGGAGGATAAATTGGCCTGAGGCTGGAGGAGGCCAGAAGGCCACTGAGGTCCCAGCGAGAGACGACAGGGGCCGGAAACGGGCAGGGGCTGTGGCAAACGTCAGGGACATGGGGAGCAGGGAGGTGAGTCTTCACCTTCTCCCGTGGGAGCTGGCCCAGGACTCATCCTACCCACTGCCTCCTGGTTTGCTGCGGCTTTTGTTGGCGGTCCTCAGTGTCTTCACTGAATTCTCTCTTAATCACAACAATGACCACATTTGTTATAGGTCATTTTTGCTCTGGGCCAGGTACATTAAGAACATCTGGCTTTACCACTAGAAAAATTAAAGCTTAGCAAGGTTAAGTGACCTGCCCAAGGTCACAAAGCCAGTAAAAGGTGGCGCTGGACCAGTGCGGGGTTCGGACCTAACCCTTGAACTCCCTTCTCCCGCTTCCCACCGGTGATGTGCAGATGCCCCTCCCCTGGCCAAAGCATCTCTTTCGGAAAAGAGTCTCAGAACCAGCCGCGTCCACAGACTTCATCTAACTTCCTCCCTGTGATTCCTGGCCAGCCCAACCTTGCAGTCTTGGCGCCGAGACCAACAGGAAGATCCAACTTGTTACGCTGGCTTGTTAGCCAAACTCCTAATGTCGATCTACTTGACATTATTTCAGCTCTTATATTTCAGTTCATACGTCCTCATAACTGAAAATACCTTCCATTCCTTTGAATTTTCCATATGCCCAAAGAATTGAAGCTCCGTAATTTCTCCTTTTCGTCAGAAAAAAACTTAAAAAATATTGTTGGTAATGAATTTAAACTTTATAAACCGTCAGAAGTTCCTATGTAAGACTTTGAGAGGGAATTCTGGCACCCTTAGAAAAATCCAGAAGGCAGGGGGCTTGCATTTCAAGAACTATGCCAAAACTTCGGAAATGCCAACTGGAGTCATGGTAACAATAATGGTAACAATAATTAACCTCTTAAGGTTTTGTTGGTTACCCATCACTTCAGTTCAGTTCAGTTGCTCAGTCGCATCCGACTCTTTGCGACCCCATGAACCACAGCACGCCAGGCCTCCCTGTCCATCACCAGCTCCCAGAGTTTACCCAAACCCATATCCGTTGAGTTGGTGATGCCATCTAACCATCTCATCCTCTGTCGTCCCCTTCTCCTCCTGCCTTCAATCTTTCCCAACATCAGGGTCTTTTCAAATGACTCAGTTCTTCGCATCAGGTGGCCAAAATATTGGAGTTTCAGCTTCAACATCAGTCCTTCCAGTGAACACCCAGGACTGATCTCCTTTAGGATGGACTGGTTGGATCTCCTTGCAGTCCAAGGGACTCTCAAGAGTCTTCTCTAACACCACAGTTCAAAAGCATCAATTCTTCTGCGCTCAGCTTTCCTTATAGTCCAACTCTCACATCCATACATGACTACTGGAAAAACCATAGCCTTGACTAGATGGACCTTTGTTGACAAAGTCAACAATGTCTCTGCTTTTTAATATGCTGTCTAGGTTGGTCATAACCTTCCTTCCAAGGAGTAAGCGTCTTTTAATTTCATGGCTGCAATCACCATCTGCAGTGATTTTGGAGCCCAGAAAAATAGTCAGCCATTGTTTCCAATGTTTCCCCATCTATTTGCCATGAAGTGGTGGGACCAGATGCCATGATCTTAGTTTTCTGAATGTTGAGCTTTAAGCCAACTTTTTCACTCTCCTCTTTCACTTTCATCAAGAGACCCTTTAGTTCCACTTCACTTTCTGCCATAAGGGTAGTGTCATCTGCATATCTGAGGTTATTGATATTTCTTCTGGCAATCTTGATTCCAGCTTGTGCTTCATCCAGCCCAGCATTTCACATGATATACTCTGCATATAAGTTAAATAAGCAAGGTGACAATATACAGCCTTGACGTACTCCTTTCCCTGTTTGGAACCAGTGTGTTGTTCCATGTCCAGTTCTAACTGTTGCTTCCTGACCTACATACAGGTTTACCCATAGTGACCCTTAATTTACATTACGTATTTTGTGATTAACATTTAGTGAGTACATAGCACATGGCCACACCAGGTTAAGGACTTCACATAGATTATCTCATTCTGACACCTACATCTTATGGATGAAAACCTGAGGCCTGGAGAGGTTAAGTAACTTGCACACATTTTCAAGCTGGTGTGTGATAGAAACTGCATTTGGAACTAGACCTAACTTGAGCCCTATGCTCCTAACTATTAACTACCTTTTTAAGATCATTGATTGCAAGCAATCGTAGGCTGATTTGTGTATTAAAGAGGCCACTTTTCATACTGCAGTTATTGGCAACATTCTCTCTGAGCTTTGCTTTAAAAAATATGTATTGGAGTGTCTTTTCCTACAGATAGTATTGTGGTGTTTTCATCTCACTCTGTAATTTGTAAAATGCCATCACTGGTAAGTTTCAAAGAGATCTGCAGTCAGTAACAGTTAATAAGCGAAGGAGGAAGGATGGGGAAATCATTTCTTCTCAAGATCTTTGAGCTCCGACCACCTCTGTCCGTGCTGTGGGGTTCTAAACAGTGTCAGTCATCGGAGCAGCCCAGAACCAGAGTCCACTCAGCCTTCAGCTCCGTGTGGGGCACAGAGCCCCGGGTTCCTGCTCTAAAATGCAAGGGTCTTGCAGCATCAGCCTTCTGTGTTTCTCTCCGGGCAGCTGCTGGCGGTACACGAGTGACTCTCTGAAGAGTCCTCTGGCTCTATGATCTCACAGCTTCACTGTTGGCTGTAATGTTATTGTAAAAACAAAAACCCTTCTCTATTTTGGGAAACCCAATCTATGGCATTTATTAGCATCAACTTCTTGTTAAACAGTGGATGCAATAAGATGTTTCTGAGAAAGCAGTATCATCAGAATGCAGGCATTCACATCTTCTGAATAATAGGGCCACCTGGTCACACCCCTGAGAAGCCAGGAGACTCGGAGGGGCACCCAAGAGCACTCAGTCAAGACCAAGTGTGTTCAGCCATCCCGTTCATCAGATGGCTTTGCCGGAGCCACCTGCTGGCAGTATCGCTTCCTCTGCAGACTCGAGTGTAACTGTAGTTTTGGAAAGTACAAGCCCATCGCCAGTTTAAAAGAGCTCCTCGGGGAGAAGCTAAGCCTGTCTGGTGACATGGATAGTTTCCTCTAACTCAGTTTGGTGAGTGGGAATGCTTGTGTGCTAGGTGTTATTTAAATTGTGGCAGTTCTGAGATTTTGGTGCCCAACTGTGAGTTCCTCTGCCAGACAGAGACCCTGAGGGTAGGACCCCAGACAGTTTCACCAGGCACGGGGTGTGTACTCATGTGTGCTTGTTGAATGAATGAGCAAATTAATAACTGCTTAAAATCCAGGACCCAAAGAGGGCTTTGAATTCAGATTTCTTAACTTTTGCTTTATAATTATCTCCATATTCTATATATTTTATAGATTCTCCCAAGACCGAAGAGGATGGAATGGTTACTGTTGATGGTTGCTAAGATCTGCCAGTAGGATTTATGCCCAGAGCGTAAGGCTTTCTTTAATTTAAAGTAATACATGAACCAAGGCAAGAAAGCAGACGGGAGAGAAACAAATGCCGGAAGAATCTTCCTCCTCTGCTTCGGTAGAACTTAAGGAGGCTTTTTTCAGGTTTTACCGTACAGGAGAGTCTTGTAAAAACTCCAATATGCTATTCTATCATGCTCAGCTGAAGTAATATAACACCCCAGCAAGTTAAAAAAAAATTTAGTATCCAAGTAAAACAATCCCTTTACTATAAATATTCTTCTTCAGTTTAGATAAATAAATACGACAATGGATCTCCTAGAATTAATGTAATATCTGGATAATTTTTTTTACATGTCACCCCCTGCCTTGGTCAGGACAGAGTGGCACACGGGTCTGTGTGTCTCCCCGCCCCATGACCAGGCTGAGCACATGTTCACTTGCATCAAGTGGGACAGGGGCATGGTGGGGTGGTGGCTGCCATTCAGAAGCTTAAATATGGGAAGATGGTAAAATGGATTTTCCACACAGTCTATGCCAAACCAGCATCACCCCTGCTCCTTCTGCACCGGCAGAGAAAAGCCTGCTGTTTCTCTTCCCAGGATGGGTCAGCGTTAGGGTTTTCCAGTGACAGGTGGGAAAAAAATCCCTCTGTCAAGTGGCTGAGATGATCTGCTGCAGTTTCAGAGAGAGAGGAGGTCCCCTCAAGAGCCATCACTGTGGGCAGGCAGCGGAAGTGGCTGGTAGCAGCTGCTGGACTCTGAGATGCCCTCAGGAGAACCGCCGGCTTTGGTCTTCCGGCAGCCAGAGTCCAGCTTCTCTGGGATTCCTGCTCAACCAGATTCTCTGGGAGCAGACTTCTCCAGCCCCACTCAACTGCCATGTGCTTCTTCCAGCTAAATCTGTTCTACTCAAAATACTTCAGGTCTGCTTTTTTTTTTCTCTGAATGAATCCTAACTATTAGAACATTTTCACCTTATTGGACATTTTAGGGAAAAGTGAGATTTTCAGGTCTGTGCTGTCCAATCTCACTTCTAGGTCATCCTGAGCCCCAGGTGACCTCACTTCTGGGTGACCCTGACTCCTGAGTGACCTTACTTCTGGGTAACCCCGAGCCCCAGGTGACCTCACTTCTAGGTGATCCTGAATCCCAGGGTTCTGGGAGTCCTGGAGGGGAGCTGTCCAGCTCCTGGGGGTAAACTGAAGTCCCACCTGGGCAGGCCCAAAGCATGGGGTCCACAGGAGTTTGGGGAGGGCAGGAGGGAACCAGAGGGCTGGGTTGGCAGCAGGGAGCACGGGTGGGGTGCAGACGAGGAGCCCAGAAGTTCAGCAGAAATGATGGCCGGGAGGGAGGACCTCTGCAGGGTCTCTGGGTGGCCGCTTGGCTGCTGGATTGGTTCTCACATACAGGCTTCCCTGGCCGTCAGGGGGCAGGGAGAACAAGGACACAGGCCTGGAAGCTGAGCAAAGATCTTGTCCTCACGGGGCAACAGCATCACACCCAGATTTCACTTGCTCAGACGACTGAACCAGAACCTGTCCTTTATATAAGTACACACTACACCTTAAGGCCATGTGGTAACAAATGATTTGCCCTGTTTCCTGACTCCCTGGCAGCAGAGACCCACACTTGGCCTTGCACTGTGGAGAGCCGCTTCCTTGCCCCTTGGGGCGGGGCTTTGGCCAATGGGATGTTAGGAACCACTGAGGTAAGGCGATGCTTCAAATGCGCTTGCGTGCTCAGGCATCTTCTCCTGCTCATCAGCCACCAGCATGGGAAGAATGCACCCTGGACAGACGGCTAAGAACTCTCCATCCCCGGCCCCAGAGCAGAGATACCACAGACCCGCAGGCACAGGAGGGATCGTTAAATGCTCACTGGAGATTGTGGGGCTGTTTGTTACACACTGAACTCCTGTCAGTGGCTACATGATACAGTTGCACACATCATGAAGAAAGACAAAGTGAAAGCTTTAGTCGCTCAGTCGTGTCTGACTCTATATGACCCCATGGACTGTAACATGCCAGGCTCTTCTGTCCATGGGATTCTCCAGGCCAGAATACTGGAGTGGGTTGTCATTCCCTTCTCCAGGGGATCTTCCTGACCCAGGGATTGAACCTGGGTCTCCTGCATTGCAGGCAGATTCTTTACCATTGAGTCACCAGAGGAGCCCCACCCATATCCTACCATAGATACTATGGAATAATTAAAGAATTTTCAAGGCTAGCTTTGACCTCATCTGATCTTCACCATCAATGTACTTTTAGACTCAAATGCATGTGCAAGATGAGAATCCATCCTACCTTCAGTCACAGCTTTATTCCAGTCTCGTCTCATCAGCAGAAGTTTATGGTAGCTGTTAATCTAGCTGGTATCTTTGCCCAATGACCAACTGACGTAGAATTTCAGTGAACAAAAAATATGCATGTACAGATCCATAGAAGTCTCTTTCTTCTGCTTATCAGCATCCAAAACCTGTACTTCTAGATAATTTTATAATTGTTTTCATCTTCCATTTTGCTCAGTGAAATTTACACAGCAGAGAAGTGTCATTAAGAATGAACACACTAAAAAAAAAAAGGCTTGAACGAACTGGGAAATATACATGATCATTCACTTGGCACCATCTTCTAAAATTTCACACTTCAGGGATAAGCAAAATTAGTATAATTCACTCCTTAAACTGCTTACTAACATTGTAAGTGAGCCAGTGCAAAAGGAAGGAAACTGTAGCTCTCAATGGGACGTGACAAGGCAAGGCTTTGGGGGTTTTAGCGAGTGGAGCGATGCTGACAGATGCCAAACCTGCTGACCCCAGCACTGACGCCCCCTGGGAGGGGCCCTGAGCTGTCTGACCCCTGAGTCTCCTTTGCCTACAATTTCAGACTGGCGTGGTTGAAGGGCTGTATTTCCATCACCAAATTTCTCCACTGGCTTTTCACTATCCAGCTTGTATGTCAATCGTAAGTTATCCTGGCAATTGATTTTTTTCTTTTTTATGATAAAACTCTCTTCTTTCTGTGGGTAGAGATTAGGGTAAATCATGGTTGCTATGGGCTTCCCAGGTGGTGCTAGTGGTACAGAGCCTGCCTGTCAGAGCAGGAGATGTGAAAGACACGGGTTCAATCCCTGGGTTGGGAAGACCCCCCGGAGGAGGGCATGGCAATCCACTCCAGTGTTCTTGCCTGGCGAATGCTATGGACAGAGGGGCTGGCGGGCTACAGTCTATAGGGTCACAAAGAGTCGGATGCAACTAAAACAACTTAGCACACACGTGGTTGCCATAGTTACAACCCCTTCCTTGAGGTTTGGGGTCATGCCGTGTGGGTCCAAGAAGGACCCTACCTGTGTGAGCCCCGTACTCTGAACTCTCAACCTGGGGGTGCAGGTCGAGAAGTTTGCCCAGCTGGTTTCTTACCATCTGGGCTGGCAATAAACAAGAGTTACCTCAGAAGTGACTTCCTCAAGCACTCCTGCGTTATCTGGTCCCCCCAACCACAGCCCTGTGGTCCTGCTCCCCGTTTTCTCTCCGGGTCTTGGGTGGACCAAGTACAGTGAGGCTAAAGTACAGGTGGGTCTGAGTCCCTGCCTCGGTCCTGTGGTCTTGGTTGAGGGAACCTGGGCAGGTTACACAACTAATTTAAACCTTAATCATTTTCTCTGTAACATGGAGACAATAAGAGCACCCACCCTATAAGACTGTTGTGAGAATTAAATCAGGAAATCCCATGAAGGACTTCGATAGTCCTCGGCGTTCAGTGTGTTCTTTGTTAATGTTAACTGCTCTGGTAGGAATGGCAGACCAAAAGCAGCACTGTTTACAAGAGCCAAGACGAGAAAGCAACCTAGGCGCCCATCAACAGGTGAATGATTAAAGAAGATGTGGTATACATTCATGCACATAAAAGATATGGTATACATATGTCCCCTGGAGAAAGAAATGGCAACCCACTCCAGTATTCTTGTCCGGAGAATCCCATGGACAGAGGATCCTGGTGCGTTACACTCCACATGGTCGCGAAGACTCAGACACGACTCAGCAACTAAACAACACAACAACAATGCATGTATACGTATATCTATATGAATGTGTGTGTGTACGCATATATATATATATATATACAACGAACATTTCTCAGTCATAAAAGAGAATGAACTAGTACCGTTTGCAGCAACATGGATGGACCTAGAGATTATCAGACTAAGTGAAGTGAGACAGAGAGAGACAAATATTTCATACCGCTTATATGTGGAATCTAAAAAATAATGAATCTAAAAACAAATGCATCTGATTACAGAACAGAAACAGACTCACAGACCTACAAAACAAATTTACGGTTATCAAAGGGGAAAGGTGGGGGAGAGAGGTAAATCAAGGGTCGGGGATTAACAGATACACACTACCGTATCTAAAATAGATAAGCAACAAGGGTTTACTGCATAACACAGGGAGCTATATTCAAAATCCTGTAATAATCTATAATGTAAACTAACCTGAAAAAATAATATATATATATAACTGAATCATTTGCTGGATGATTATATAATAATGTATATACTACATCTGAAAATAACACAATATTGTAAACCAACTCTACTTCATTTTAAAAAAGAAAGAACACCCTTAAGAAGGGAAGATGCCATGAATTTGGACCCCTCATAGGTGGGGGCTTCGGCACAGTGACGGCAAGGCATACGGTCCCTCCTCTACCACCTGACCCTTGCATCAGCCCCCAGAGGCTCCAGAGAAGACGGCCGGGTATTTGAGGACGTGGAGTCCAGCATCCTGACCTCTCGCCAGGCTCCAGCGGGCCCTTCCGCCCTCATTAGGACCAGCGGGGCACGGTCCTGGAGGCCCAGGCTCTCTCAGCACCTCTGCAGTGGGCGGGGTGGGTGCCAGCCCAGTTTATATCGCACTGGCCGGAGCTGATTCCTGGAGGAGCAGAGCGTGAGGTGGGCCAGCGTCCCCAGCTGCTGGGAGCTGAGTCTGATGTCTTGTTTCAGGTCTGTTGAGGCTGCTGTCTGCTGTGGTCAGACACGCGTCTGTCGCTGGGTACATGCTGTGCGGGGTTGCCCTGTGACAGGCAGGCCGGGTCCCTGGTGAGGCATGTGGTGACATGTGCACGACCCGCCTCTGGCTGCTCTGCCGCGTTCAGCGCCTGCCCGCCGGCCCCTGCCCCTCATCTCCAGCTTGGAAGGAGGCATCTGCTCCAGAAAGCACTGAAAGAACACGAGGTCCTGTGATGAGCACTCAGCCCTCGTCCAGCTGGGTTTGGGGTCTCCCATCACATCAGCCCTGCTCAACCTGGGGAGATGGGCTTCTGCCTTCCCTGACCCTTATCGTCAGCTTTTCAAACTGAACTCTTAAGTGATGCCCACTTGCCCCTTAATTCAAAGTGACTTGGCTGGGTATCATAAAGGACGCTTGGGGACAGGAGCAAGGACTCAAGCACCAGAAACACTCGGTGGACCTTCTTTCCTCTACTAGCATCTGAGACGTGAGGAGCCAAAAGAGGCAGATGCCATTTTCCCAGCTGTGGGTCTTATTCTCAGGTGACTGCTTGCTGCAGTCCTGCCTGAACACCCTGTCCTGCCCTCACGGGGCCTTGGAGATGAAAAAGTCTGCTACAGGCAACATGGAAGGACCTAGAGACAATCATACTAAGCGAAGTACGTCAGAGAAAGACAAATACCACATGATATCACTTATATGTGGAATCTCAAATAGGACACAAATGAACTTATCTACAAAACAGACTCACCAGCTCGATGGACTTGAATTTGAGCAGTCTCCGGGAGTGGGTGATGGACAGGGAAGCCTGGCGTGCTCCAGTCCATGGGGTCGCCAAGAGTCGGACACGACTGAGTGACTGAATTGAACTTATAAAACAGAAACAGACTCACAGAGAACAGACTTGTGATTGCCAAGGTGGGAGGGGGCAGGGGAGGTAAGGAGTGGGAGTTTGGCATTGGCAGATGCAAACTGATATGTGTATATGGATAAACAAGGACCTACTGCACAGCACAGGGACTATATCCAATGTCCTGATAGAAACCATAATGGGAAAGAATGTGAAAAAGAACATATATACATATATATATGTATAAGTGATTTATAATTTCATGTGTGCTAAGTCACTCCAGTTGTGTCCAACTCTTTTTGACGCTATGGACTGTAGCCCGCCAGGCTCCTCTGTCCATGGGATTCTTCAGGCAAGAATACTGGAGTGGGTTGCTATTTCCTCCTCCAGGGCATCTTCCCAACCTGGGGACTGAACCTGCAATCTCCTGCATTGCAGGCAGATTCTTAACCCACTTAGCCACCTGGGAAGCCCATTAATTGGTTATATATTAATATATGCAGGTCTATTTCTGAACTTCATTTTTCTATACTTAAACCAGCGGTGAAAGGCAGTAGCACGGTAGGCAGGAAGTGGATCCTAGAGGGTCTTGGAAGCCATAATTAGGAATCCGTCATGATCCAAAAGAGACCTGGAAGGAGTTCAAGTGTTTCAAAGCTGGTGGGAAGGGGGACGCAAGACGAGACATGGGCTGGAATGAGGCAACGTGGAGGCGACTGTACTAGTCCAAGAAAAGAGGACAGTGAACCGGCCCGGGATCGCTGGGGGCAAGAGCCCTGGAAAGACCCGAGATACAGGCGAGAACCACCTCTCCTGGGATGCTGAGTGACGCCGAATGGTGGATAGGAGAGACGGGAGAGAGGGTTAAGAAGACGATGACACCCAGGTCCCATTGTGCGTGCGTGCTTAGTCACTTCAGTCATGTCCAACTCTCTGTGACCCTATGGACCATGGCCTGCCAGGCTCCTCTGTCCATGGGATTCTGCAGGCAAGAGACTGGAGTGGGTTGCCATTTCCTTCTCCAACTGTACCTGATCTTCAACTGATAACTGATGATGGCAAGTGGGACTTCAGCAACCTGAGCCCAAGAAGTTCAGTTCAGTTCAGTCGCTCAGTCGTGTCCAACTCTTTGAGACCCCTTGAACCACAGCACGCCAGGCCTCCTTGTCCATCACCAACTCCCAGAGTCCACCCAAATCCATGTCCATTGAGTCAGTGACACCATCCAACCCTCTCATCCTCTGTCATCCCCTTCTCCTCCTGCCCTCAATCTTTCCCAGCATCAGGGTCTTTTCACATGAGTCAGCTCTTCGAATCAGGTGGCCAAAATATTGGAATTTCAGCTTCAGCATCAGTCCTACCAATGAATATTCAGGACTGATTTCCTTTAGGATGGACTGGTTGGATCTCCTTGCACAAGAAGACCCACTGCTAAGCTGAGACTCTCTGAGCATTGCCCAGTTCTCCCGCCCTTTAAAATGCCTACTCTTCTCAGGCTCAGTGAAATGCTTACACCCTGGAGAAACAAACGAGTTATAAGGACCAATTAAAAGGCAAAAAGCCTCATTCACTCTGAAAGGATGGAATCAATGAGTCAGTGCTAGAATAATGCTAAATAATAAAATCCTTCCGGAACTTGGTTTCTTAAAAGAACATCTATTTGTTCTCCTGGATCTGTGTACTGGTAGGGCAGCTTACCAGGCTGGTCTCTGGGTGGGGGCGGGGCAGGGGAACACATATTGCATCAGCCATGGACCCAGTGGGTCCGGCTGCGGTGAGGTGGGGTGGTGGTGCTCTGTTCTGTACGTGTTCATCCCAGGCTGCAGAGGCCATAGTTACCTGGAGAAATTGCGTCTCACGGAGATGGCAGAACCGAGAACACGCCCGGTCACACAAGTGCTTTCCAGCATTTGATCACATCCTGTCTCTTAGCATAGAAGCCCCTAAAGCAAATACTAAGGAGATCAAATCAGTCAACCCTAAAGGAAATCAACCCTGAACATTCATTGAAAGGACTGATGCTGAAGCTGAAGCTCCAATACTTTGGCCACATGATGTGAAGAGCTGACTCATTGGAAAAGACTGTGATGATGGGAAAAGATTGAGGGCAGGAGAAGGGGAGAACAAAGGATGAGATGGTTGGATGGCATCACCGACTCAATGGACATGAGTCTGAGCAAACTCTGGGAGACAGTGAAGGACAGGGAAGCCTGGTGTGCTGCAGTCCATCGGGTCACAAAGAGTCGGACATGACTGAGAGACTGAGCAATGACAACAAAGGCCACACCTGGAACCAAAGGTCAGGAACGTGTACTCCGCCCACAGGGTGAAGGTGGGCGGGAATAGATAGTTCTGGAGGACAATCTGATCCACCACCAGGAGACAATAGAAGCGTTTTCTCCTCGACTTAATTCTTCAGGGCATAGCATTATAGCTGGTGAAGCTTCTTAAGGGGAATAAACATACTACCTCAGGCAAGATTGCAATGAGATGAAGCAAAATCCAAACTCTGTTAACAGAGTCTGGGAAGAAATTCCAACCCCGCTGAATATTCCCATTGTGTTCCACAAGTGAGAGGTCTCAAGGTTTGCCCTAAAAGGGCTTGCTCTTCCTTTCTAGATGTTGGGTCCAAAATTTCAAGAGCCTCTATCCATAAGCAGTGGCACCTGATTCGTGACGACGTGGGCCAACTACTTCAGCCTGCAGATCACAGACAGATTCGGCAGAAAACACATCACTCAGCCATTCATGAATTTCTACCAGAGTATAACTTCTGATTCATATAACAGCATAAATATTTAACCTCTTGCTGCGTGGAAGTGATTTCATATTCGGCTTCAACTGTTATCTATCATTATTTAATGATCAGAACTCTGATTTTAACTTCCAGATTTGAAGTGAGTAACCTTCTGACACACACACATTAGCTTCAGAGCTTTGCTCCAAGGTGGAGGCTCTAGAAAGGTTTTCTCATAAAAACCCTCGCGATTTGCCACTTCCTTCTGTCTTCTGTGCGGATATCCCAGTTCCCTCTTCCGCGGCCCTGATAAAAGGTTTTTGTCAGAGGGGCTCTCGGAACAATGTTCTGAAGAGATTTTAAGGGTGTTACCGACCTTTTAAAACAGGTGAGATTTCAGATAAAAACCCAGGTTACTGGCTTTTCATTTGGTGGCTGCAGGGCCTTTGCAGGTTGACTGGGGCTGAACAGTGCTGCCCCCTACAGGCTGGGCCTCACCCTCCCGTTGCCCCGCCCCCACCCTCCACTCCCCCCCCCCCGCCCCATCCCCACCCTCACCCTCCAACCCCTCCACCCCCGCCTCTGTCTGCACAGCCGGCTTGGCGCTGGGGCACTGTAGGTGTCACCTTGCTTTCCACTCTGGGACCGTCTTTGCATGAATGATGACCCTGCTCTAATCCATGTGGTACTTCTGTGCACAGTATCATCTCTGCCAAGTGGGACTGATCTGACTTTTCCCTCCGTCTCTTCGGCAGCTTGCCCCGTATATCCTCCGAGGGGAGACGGTTGCTCTCCTGCATCAGCACAAAAGCCTGGGATGGCCGCTTGTCGACCGGAAAACTGCCTCCCTGGTCCTCATCTGACCGCCGCCCGCCCCACTGTGGCCACTGTCGGCACAGAGCACCCACGTGTCTAATGATGTTCTCCGCCCTAGAGCCTCCAGTTCACAGCAGACGGTTTCTTCCTCTCGTGTTTTCTTCAGGCAACATTTGGAAAACCACCATCTGAAAGCAGAATTGCATACTGATTTTTCTCACTGCTACTTCACGGGTTTTAGTCTCCCCTCTGAAAATGTCTAAGGGGCTCCCACCGAGTAAGGAGGGCCTGTGAGCCCTCTTTGCGACCAGGCCTGGTTTCTTCAAGTCCCAGAAACTTTCAAGGCTTCTTGTAACTAAATTTCCAAACCGTTCCAACTTTCTGTCGGGTGATGTCAAGGTGCTTTCAAGAACACTGATAAATATGTGAGCAGCGCGCCTTAGCTGCTAACTAAATTCTCTCTTAATCACAAAGCGAAAGACCAAATCGATATAATTTCTAGGGAGAATAAAACAGACCGTGAAAGGTTAGCGTTCGGCCTTGCTTAGAAACGGAGGCAATTATTTTCCTTCTGTGTTGTCTGTGCAAGAACGCACGTGTGGCTGTGGTCTCGGGTGCCCATCGCCGTACCCCTCAAGGGGGCCCCGTGAGCAGTTCCAGAAACACCCACCCCCCCAAGCCACACTGACAGGGAAGCCCCCAGACTCCTCCTTGGGGCAGGCATGGCTGAAGCAGAAGGGACTTCATCTAGCTGTTGGGACACGTCCTGCGCTCCTGGAAAATCTATTTCTGGCTCTAGGCTTCATTATAAATGTCAGGACACGATATAGTTATGGTTAAAAAGGCACTTTCATTAGAAGTCCCTCTTCCCAGGCACTTGCAGGTTTTTGAATAAATTACCCTTTGGGATGAATTTTCTCCTCAGCGTAAAGGTAAATTGGTATGGAAAGCTTAACAAAACCCAGGTTTTTGTCCTTTTGCCAGGATGTAATACCAGCGTAAGGGAATCAAAAAATTCCTTAGAACCTTGGGGGCACTCATTCCAGAGCCCTAGTAAGACCACCTGCTTGGCTGGTCTCAGTGTTCGCAGACTCCTGAATTTCAGTCTATGTGTGCGCTCAGTCATCCCAACTCTGTGCAGCCCCGTGGACTGCAGCCCGCCAAGCTCCTCTGTCCATGGGATTCTCCAGGCACGAGTACTGGAGTGGGTTGCCATTTCTTCCTCCAAGGGAACTTCCTGATCCAGGGTTGGAACCCACATTTCTTGCATCTCCTGCCTTGGCAGGAGGATTCTTTACTAATAATAAGGCTTACCAGTGCCACCTCAGAAGCAGTATTAGCCTAAGGGGTAAATTATGGTTGCTAATTATTTGCCACCCCAAAGCAAGAAGTATTAAGTAGTTGAATAAGTAGGCCGCCTTCCTCCAAGCCTGCACTCTGGGCTTTGACACGTGGGACAGACGAGATGTTCAGTCTCGTGGATGACACTGAGGTCCAGGTATTTGCATTTACAGCCAACACAGTGGGGTCCTGGAAACCAGCCCCTGCAATCTCTGGTCTCTGTGCAGAGAGAGACCAGGGCTTAGGGGGATGAAGAGAGAAGGGAGCGAGAAGGAGAGGGTCTGCTGTCGGGACCAGCCCAACAACGAACCTGTCACTCTGGTACACACAGGGCCACTGGCTGGGACTCGAAGGTCAAAGGCTGTTTTCTGTGGGATCAGCCTTAAGGCAGGGGATCTCTGCCTTTGCAGGTAGCAAGGGATGCTGGGAGCTGAAGGGCCAGCCAAGCAAAAGTCTGCAGGAAGACAAGGTCAGGAGCCTGGAGTCAAGGGCTGAGGTTACCGGAGATGAAACTGGACTCATCCTGATTGGGAAGGGGTCAATGAGGCGGCAGTCACCTCAGTTTGCCAGGAGATGCCGAGTTTAATGATGCTTTCCAAATGGGTCACCAGCAACGTGGAGAGTGAGACCAGAGATTGCAGGGGCTGGTTTCCAGGACCCCACCGTGTTGGCTGGAAATGCAAATACCTGGACCTCAGTGTCATCCACAAGAGTGAACATCTCGTCTGTCCTACGTGTCAAAACCCAGAGTGCAGGCTTGGAGGAAGGTGGCCTACTTATTCAACTACTTAATACTTCTTGGTTTGGGATGGCAAACAATTAGCAACCATAATAGTCTCATGTCAGCCACAGTCAGTGCTTTGAATTAAGGAAGGTTTTTGTTGAGAACTTCAATGTTAGGAAAAACTCAGGGCCATGCCTGACTCCCCTGCCGAGTGGGTGCACCAAGATGGGTTACAGGGGCTCTGTCTTCACATCACCCCAGCAAGGAGCGAAGGGCTCCTACTGCCGACAGAGAAAATTCCTCCTTCCCCCCGGAGGCTCTAATTTCTTCTATATTCTGTCTCCTGGCTTCCCTGCATGTGTGAGTGAGCGGTAAGTGTCTTTGACATTTCTGAATAGACCTGTGTTAGGAATGAATCTCTAGGGCTTTTAAAAAAACACCCACTGAACAAGTAAAAGTTGTCTTTCTCACCCTGATAGAGACTTTCCAACTTTTTAACAAGGTATCAAGGTGGAAAATGGGGTGTACTTTGAGCCACCATGCTAGGAATGAACAACCCATGATTTTTCCTGGTACATTTTTAGCCCAAATAGACCCTTCCCATCCCCAAGCATTGTGTAAAAGTTGACTTACTGAATCTTTGCAGTTCTTACAGGATGTGGAAAAGGCAGCCCCTATTAAGTCTCTGCCCTTCCAGGGTCCAAGCTACAGCTAGAAGATTCCACAGCTGAACTCAACTCAAATGATAATTGAGCATCTTGCTAACGGAGCAAGGAAATGGGGCTGGTAGGCATGTTCTCCCGTAATTACAGCAGAAATCCCCCTGAAAACAGGGATCACTGGAGCCAGATTCTCGTGAGGTTGGTGGAAGCATTTAGCTTCAGTTCAGTTCAGTCGCTCAGTCGTGTCTGACTCTTTGCAACCCCATGGTCTGCAGCACACCAGGCTTCCCTGTCTTCTTTAGCTTCTGCTGACTTTAAAAGCCTACCTAGCAGACTTCCCTGGTGGTCCAGTGGCTAAGACTCCATGCTCCCAATGCAGGGGGCCTGGGTTTGATCCCTGTTCAGAGAACTAGATCCCACATGCGGCAACTAAGACCTGGCACAGCCAAATAAATAAATACATGTATTTTTAAAAGCCCATCTACAACAATTCAGGGCAGAAATTAATCTGTGATTCTTTTTTCCAAGGAAGATGTTTATTACTTTCAGCATCGAGTTGCTGAAGATACTATAGCAGTGACAGCCAGTCCTGCTGCGGTATGAATGTTTCCATCCCCACAAAATTCATATGTTGAAATCCCAGTCCCCAAAATAGTGGTATTAAGAGGCAGGGCCTTCTGGGTGGATTTAAGTCATGAGAGTGCCCCCCGTAATAAAAGGCCTTATAAAGGAGACCCCACAGATAGACCTCACCCTTTCCTCCATGTGAGCACACGACGAGAAGACTCCACCCAGAAGACCGTCCTCACCAGAACCTGACTGGCTGGCACCCTAGCCTTGGCTCTGAGCCTCGAACAAAGGGGTTACAGAGTTCTTATGCATGGACAGGCATGATTAAGCGGGTTTGTGGGTTTGTAGAGGCTGGGTGATTGCAAAGAGCAGGACAAGGGTGGGTGAGATAAGCACCAGTTCCTAGTATTGTGAGTCCTCACTTTCTGAGACGTATGTGATCCAGACTTTGCAAGGAGCAAGCTGAGTTACAGAGGCAGAAGCAGCAGGAGGTTATGTAAAATTTTAACTTTTCCTCTTCACTGTTAGGCAGGGTTCAGGCCACAGGGGGAAGCTTATTCCAGGACCAAGGTCTTAATCTCGCCAAGTGACTGAGTTAACACTGTCCAGGAGGCAGGTGAGAAGCCCCATGTCCACCACGCCTATGAGCCCAGGAGCTGGAGAGTTGGAGGAGGTGACCTATCCATGCCTTTCTGTCTCTTGCTTTGTGGGAGGCATTTGGACTGCTTTACAAGGGTCTCTGTCGGTTCCTAAGTAGCTCTCTAGTCCCCTTGCTGGAATGGCCATCAACCGTGACCAGTCCTACAAGGCTCATGGGGAATAAATCCTGCTTAAGTCAGACCCCAGAGAAAAGACCCCTTGGGTCTGCCTACACATTTGCTTTATTCAGGACTTGATGTCAAAGAACACGGACACCAAAGAAGCCAAAAGTCTTCGTCATAATTTCATTCAGCAAATATCTGCTGAACCTGTACTTGTCAGAATCCATCCATCACTAGCACTTGATCATAGGCTGAACGGGGAATGGCTGCGATGAGGGGATGTGACGGCTCCGGTCAAGGAGCTTACCATGAGTTTGAGAAAATCACATGCAGCTTACCTGCCGGGTAAGCTTACCTGCCAGGTGCAGCTTACCTGCCAGGCTTGTAGGCTTACTATCAGCCTAAATATGTGACCCCAGGTTTACCCCAGGGCCTGCTGGAGGGCAGGGTCGCACCAGTGAGCCCATGTGTGCCGTCAGCAGCCACTGGGGATTCTGTGCAGGGCGGGCTGTTCCAGGGAACTGTTCTAATACTTAGTAAAACATGCCAGACAGACTCCCGGCTTTCTTAATGCAAAGGAAGCTGGTTCTTTAGCTGTAAGTGTTGTTTCACTCACTTTGTATCACCATGGAGGTAACGTCTGCATAAGGCAAACATCATCCGTGTTTGATCCCGTGGGACCCGTGTCCCAAGGCGTTGGCTGACTGGTGGTTGGCTCCGGTGTGGTCCCGGTGAATTTAAGAACATGACTTAAGGACTAGTTTTCCGCCTCATCAGCAAAGAGAACGAGAGCCGGTGGGGAGACGAAGACAGGCAGGACCCCCGGGACTTTCAGGCCAGCGTTTCCGGGGCCCCTTTCCTGTGGGCTCGGTGAGGTGGGTCTGGATACTGCAGAGAGGAATTTGGGGAAGTGTTTGGACGGGAGGCTGCATCAGAGGGTAATGGGTCTCAGTGCTCATTCACTCCCCCTGCAGAGGCTGGGGGCCAGGCCTGGGGGTGGGGGCGGGGGGCACTAAGCCTTCGCCCATTAGACGCCTGAAGGAAGCCTCGGAGCCCAGTCTGGGTGTGAGGTTGGGGGAGAGCTGAGCTTTTCCAAATCAGAATCTGGGAGGAAGTGAGTTTGCAGAAATGCCTGAGTTTTTCAACAGGACGAGTGCTCGACCCACACTTCAGGAATGGCCTTATGTGGCGTAGTAGTCCACACAAAACCTGTGAAAGTCACTCAGTCGTGTCCAACTCTTTGTGACCCCATGGACTGTAGCCCACCAGGCTCCTCTGTCCATGGGATTCTCCAGGCAGGAATACTGGAGAGGGTTGCCATTTCCTCCTCCAGGGGCTCTTCCAGAACCAGGGATCAAATCTGTGTCTCCTGCACTGGCAGGTGGGTTCTTTACCATCTGAGCCCCCAGGGAAGCCCTTACGCGGTGTGGGGGAATCTCAACGCTGAGATCTGGCTAGCGGGTCCTCATCATCAGCACACAGCTGCTCTCATGGGTCAGAGGGCGATTCACAAGCAGGACTAACTCAGAGGAGCAAGGGCCAAGTGGGAATAAAACATGAGCCCACCTCCCCGTCCCCCTCTAGGGAGACTCGGGGCCCCCCACCTGGAGCTGGGACCCCCTCACGTGCCTGCTGGTCTACCCTGTCCGTGGACGTTTCTGATTGGGAGCTGGCAGGAAGCACTTCGAAGTGACCTCCCTGCTTTTCAGATGCAAAAACGGAAGGCTGGGCGACCTGCCCGGGGCACCGTGAAGGGGGTGCAGGGCCTCGGGAGGTCGCCCTTCTCGGGCAGGTTCTGTTGCTGAGGAGGCTGAGAGCACCCCCCACCCAGTCCTGCCTGGGAGCCCGCAGGGGAGTCAGTCTGGGGGCCACCCCATGGGGGTCCTGTCCCCATGTGCTCCCTGCCCTTCCACAGCCCCAGCCCCCTCTCCCGCAGAAATGCCGGCTGACGGGTCTTTTCAGCATCTTTGTAGGAAGATTTTTCCACAGGGAAGAGATTCCTTGTGGGGGGGGTGTGCACCTTTGCTCCATCTGTGTTTGTCCTGTTTTCACGATGCCCCCTGCCACTCTCAGGCCCTCACTTCCAGGAACGGGCACTGTGCCATCTCCAGATAAACTGTGACTGTGCCCTGAGGTGTGCCAGGAGGGAGGGGTGATGCCAGCACCCCTGGGTGAGGGGCACCAGGGCTGCAGGAGGTCCAGCCGCCTCTCAGGGACACAGCCTCGCTGCTCCGCCACCGGGGCTGTGCCCGAGCGCTGGCTTTGCCAGCAACCGACGGCATCTGGGGACAGCTGGCTCTTTCTGAGCCCCCTGAAGATGGGAACGCAGTCCCAGCCAAGCTCACTCATCCATGCAAACACATCCTAGCCTCCAGGGAAAGCAGTACCTCTAAGTGGTACAGTCTTTCTCACCTGGAGCGCCTACACTTGCAGACTTTAAAGGGCTAATTAGACACTTGACTATCTTTTGCAGCTATTAGTAAGGATGCTCGGAAGTGCGGGAATATGAGGCAGCATATGAAAGGCTGGCTTAATGTGGGGCGCCGGTGAAGCCTGCTCTCAGGAACTACTGTGTCTCATTACATCTAAGATGTCACCCACTGCAAGCCGCACCATTGTTCTATTGATATGTACACTAAGAAAGGAAAATAACACCTCCAATTAAATACGACATGAGACTCTCTTATGACTTAGAATATTTCTTTTATTTTCAACTTGGCATGGGTTTTAATTACATGTCACTTTGTGCATAGCTAAGAGAGAAAATATGAGTCAGACAGATGCTTAAGGAATCACTAAAATTTCTTCCTGTTCAGAGTCCAGCTCTTCTGCATCACCTTCACCTCAGAGCTGATGTCTCTGCTTCTCCACGCACGATCCCTCTCGGTGCCATCAAGCACGTTGGTAAAACGATACTGCTTAACAGAAACTCTGAAAGAACGAAAAGCTATTGTTACGTCCTCCTGCGCCAGGTTTGCGGTCACGCAGAGCCAAGATATTTTTGGATCCTGCTTGGGGGATGTGCCGAACAGATCTGACCCACCACTTCCCACCCCCACAACACAGCCACTAGCTCACAAGGGTCAAAAGAGCGCTCACATCGTGTCAGGGGCCTGCTGCCAAGCCTCCAGCCCCATATCCAGGCTTGGTTGCTCACGCTGTTGACGTGCACACACGGGTAACACACAGCTGAGAACAGGAGCCAAGGCGCCCCAGTGCAAAGCCCCCCAGTTTCAGAGATGTTAGCATGTGGAACGTGTGTTTTAAAACCAATGGGACGGTAGTTTCTCAGGTGAGGTCTCCTGGGTGAGCAAGGATTAGTGAAGCAGAGAGCGGGGGAGGGGCAGCACAAATAAAGGAGTGGATGGGGAGGGGTGTGATGCCTCCAGGAATGAAAACTCCCCGTGAGATTGGGGCCCAAGCAAGAGGAGAGAGAGGTGGGAGGTCCACGGAGAGGGCGGGCGTGTCCCCACCTGCACGAGGACTTGAGAGTCGTCTTGGTGGTTGCTGTTCAGTCACTAAGTCGTGTCTGACTCTTTGCGACCCCACGGACTCCAGCCCACCAGACTCCTCTGTCCATGGGATTCTCCAGGTAAGAACACTGGAGGGGGTAGCCATTCCCTTCTCCAAGGGATCTTCCCGGCCCAGGGATGAAACCTGCGTCTCCTGCATGTGCAGGCGGGTCTTTTACCATCTGAGCATCCTAAGAGCAAGGGGAAGCCTTCACAACATTTTGGGCAGGAAGTGGATGGTGGAGGAAGAGAGGTTGATGCAGGAGAGGAAATGTAAGACCTTTCTTTCCATCCAGAATCTGGAGGATGGGCTGGGCCAAGTCAGTGGCCCTGAGGGGGAGCACGGTGGCTTTGTGATGGGAATCTGTGGCTGGATTCAGGATTGACTGGATAGGAGGTGGTGAGCCGGAGGGAGGGGTCAAGGTCACCTCCAAGGGAACTTCCTGGAGGCAGGGCCACTCACAGAGTCAGCAAACACTGCAACCGGGCCAGGTTTGGGGTGGAAATAACACTGGTTGATTTTGTCTCTAGTGTATCCCAGGCAGCTCTGAGACCTCCGGGTGGAGACGTCACGTAGGCAGGAGGATAAGCAGGTCTAGAGCTCAGAGGCTGGATGTCGAGGTGGGAGACACACACAGGAAAGTCACCAGGATGTACCTGGTAACTCAAGTGATGTGGTGGATGCCGTTGCTTTTGATGAATTTTTCAGGGACAAAGACTTTGTCCTAGCTTCCCGGCTGCAATGCAGGAGATGCGGTTTCAGTCCCTGGGTCAGGAAGATCCCCTGGAGGAGGGAATGGCAACCCACTCCGGTATTCTTGCCTGGGAAATCCCATGGACAGAGGAGCCCAGCGGGCTGCAGTCCACGGGGTGGCAAAAGAGATACAACTGAGCAACTAAACAAGAACAATGAGAGCATTTGTCCGCGAATTATTAATGGGAAATCCGTTTTAAAAGTCTAAACCAAGATAACAACTTTTCAGTTAATCGCTCAAAATGAGAATCTGGACTTTAGGGCCTGATGTGCCTGCCATTCTCGTGAAATTACAGAGATCTGTGTCAGTAGACTGCCGACCTTTTGTGGGGAGAACATCCTCCCATTTTCTCTTCTGAGCCTGTTTTCAGCTCTTGAACTGAACTCCGCAACGTCCTGCATCGGCTATCTGGGATGTGTGTCCCTGTGTCCTTTCTGATGAAATGTCATGAGCTGCCCTTTGACCTTCAGCATTTCCCAATCTCAGCGCCAAAAAGCTTTTCCTTCGTTCACTGTAACACAGCCGTCTCTTTCCTGAAGTCGGATGTCTGGTTGTCTTCTTCTGAGCCCCAAAAATGTATTTCTCTCACCCCTTCCACCCTGATTTTGAGTTTGTGGACTTGAGAGTCATGTCAGGGCAACCAGCAAAGGAACCAGGGATCAGAAGAGGTGGCAGTTCTGGGCAGGTGGCTGTATTCAGCTTTCCCTCCTATTCCTGAAACTTCCTCATTCCTCTCTGCCTCTCAAACATCCTGGTGCTTCAAGGTCGAGTTCCCTCACTCTCTTATAGGGCTTACAGGAGGTCCCACATGGACCCTGCTAGGTTAAAATTTCTAAGAGCAAAGAGTACACATTTGGTCTTGTCATCACTTCCCCAGCATCTAGCACTATACCTGGAAATTGTCAGACACGAAAAAATACATGCTGAGTGAGTCGATGGCTTTGGATGAATGGATGGATTGGAGGTGTTTTGCCCATCTCAAGCAACTGTGAATTGTTAGGAAGAGCAGAAAGGGAAAGAGTCATTTTTCTCAAAACACACACTGTTTATACCATGTGCTTTGCCGCTCAGTCATATCCAACTCTTTGCGACCCCATGGACTCCAGCCCACCAGGCTCCTCTGTCCATGGAGATTCTCCAAGCCAGAATACTGGAGTGGGTTGCCATGCCCCCCTCCAGTGGATCTTCCCAACCCAGGGATCGAACCTAGGTCTCCCACATTGCAGGCAGATTCTTTACCGTCTGAGCCACCAGGGAAGCGCCATCTATACCACATAACTCAGTAATTAAAATGCGCCGAGTGCTCATTTGACTGTGTACAGAATCAGCATGTTTGTTTTCATGTCACTTGGATGGCGATTCTAACTCATCTGACTTATCCAGAGGGAAGAGTAATCCAAACGACAGTGTCGGCAACGGCCTCACCCAAAGTGTAAAGTGGATCTTTGTGTTCTGAAATTAGCGAGCATTGATGTCAGATAAGCTTTCCATTTTCCTTCTCTTGTTTTATGGTTTTAGTAGTATTATCAGCATGTCCCTGGTGGCACGTGGATAAGAATCCACTTGCGAAGGAGAGGACAGCAGTCCGATTCCTGGTCTGGGAAGATTCCACACTCTGGGGAGCCACGGAGCCCACGTGCAAAGACTACTGAGCCAAGCACTGGAGCCCGGGAGCCACAGCTACCGAGGCCCGTGGGCCCCGGAGCCAGTGCTCTGCCACAGAAGGGGCCGCTGAAGTGGGGAGCTTGCACACCACAGTGAAGAGCAGCTCTCACTCACCGCAATTAGAGCAAGCCCTCGCAATAGCCACGGAGACCCCGTGCAACCAAAAGTGATACACAAACTATCAAAAACTTAAAAGACTCCATCATTTTTAAAAATGTATATATATTGTCTGTTGGTCTACACGATATTTGGGCTCCATGGCATCATCCTGTAAGAACGTGCATGCTGGGTGTGATAGAATAATGCCTCCCCCCCAAAGACATCCTCATCCCCAGAACCTTTTCTGTTACTTGGGGATGGGAGAATGAAGGTTGCAGGTGGGAGTAAATTGCTAATCAACTGATTTTAAAGTACAGGAAGTAATCATAGATTACACAGGTGGCCCAACCTGACCACGTGGGTCCTTTAAAAGTGGAAGAAGGAGGCAGAGGCCTCCGTGTCCTGGTGGGGCAGTGGAGAGAAACTCACCTAGCCAGTGCTGCCTTTGGAGACGGAGGGGGCCACAAGCCAAGGAGAGTGAGCACCCTCAATAAATCAGAATCGACCAGCAATCAGGTTCTCTCCTAGAGCCTCCAGGAGAAGCGCAGCCCTGCCAACACCTTGACTTTGGCCCAACGAGACCCTTTTTGGAATTTTGATCCCCAGAACTGCAAGAAAGGACATTTGTGTTGTAAGACACTACCTTTCTGGTCATCTGTTACAGCAGAGCCATGGGAAACTGATATGCTGTGGGTGAATAAAACAGAAGAAGGCATACAGATGTGTTTTACTATCTATCAAAAAAGATACAATGAAAGCACATATTTTTCGCATTTTGTCCATTTGTGCATGTATTTTCCTCTCCCATCATTCCTCATCTACACAGACTGGGAATTAGGCTTTCTCAGAATTCAACACAGAGTGACATCACACAATAGAAGGTAGCCAGGAAGCAGTGATGGGTTAGAAACACACCTGCGTGTGCTAAGTCGCTTCAGTCTTGTCCAACTCTGTGACCCCCAGGGACTGTAGCCCACCAGGCTCCTCTGTCCATGGGACTTTTCAGGCATGAATACTGGAATAGGTTGCCATGCCCTCCTCCAGGGGATCTTCCTGACCCAGGGATTGAACCTTCATCTCTAATGTCTCCTGCATTGGCAGATGGTTCCTTACCACTAGCACCACCTGGGAAGCCCTAGAAACACAGGTGGAGAGCAAGCCCATTCTGTTCCTCAGTGAAACAAACTAAATTGGTATTTTTTCCAGGAACTTTTTGGTAACAAGGGGAAGCTGGCAACCTGACATAGAATGACGTACCGCTGCTCTCCCGTTGCCTGGCAGTTTGGAGTCAGGAGGCCTGGAGGGAGCTGGGTCTCCAGTGCAGGGGCGACCTGGCGGGGGTGGGGACAGCCCTGGACAGGTGCTCCGTCAGTTTCTAGCTCTTTGCCCACTTGGTCTTCAGCAGAGCTGGTAACGCGTAACTGAGTCTGACAGACGTGAGTTTCTGCTCACCTCTCCTTCCGTTTGCAGATATGTGCATGAACAAAGGACATCAGAAGGTGGGCAGGGGAGGACAGGGAAGGCAAGTGATAAGCCCGGGCTATTTTAAAACTGGTAATTGGTGCTGGGTGGTCAAGAATAGGCACACATTTTATATAACATCCACACCTAAAAGGGACCTTTTTTCCAAAGGGAGAAAGAATTATTAGCAAACTCAGGCTTTCCTGGAAACTTGAATAAGTTTCACTTGTCTTTTCCAAGCATTCGTTCATGAGCCCAGGCCCTTTTTCTGGAATGAAAGCTGATGCAACTCAAACGCACTTAGGGACATCTATCTGTTCATAACTTTACTGTCAGCGACCACCTGGGGTGGTTGGAAGGATTACCTGACTTAGTGTCTGCGCAGTGTTCAGAGAGTGCCAGGCACATGGAGGCACTGTGTGGGTATTACTGGCCATGATCGTCAAATCAAAGTAAACCGCCTTATTTAGAACGTGAGACAAAAATAGTGCATGGCTCTTTCTGTCTCTTCCTATCTATGCAATGACACACCAGGGCTTAAGGAATGCTTTGGTGGGTCCAAGTCAGATGTGTGCAACTTCACAGCCCAAGAGAAATCAGCAGAGCTAAGTAAGTAAGTCCCTCAAGGAGGTGGGGCAGTGGAGGGTTAGGCTCTCACCGATCAGCCCAGCTCAGCCACTAGTGACGCCACATCAGGGAGCCTGCAGCGGTGGGGGGACTTCCATGCGCGTGTCTCTACATGGTGCTCAGCCTGCAAGGGGGCCAGCTCTGGTCCTGAGAAACATCTGTTGCGTGAAGGAGAGAATGAGCAGGGTGAGCAACACAGGCACACACACGCTCACACACAGCCTCCATGCCCCATTCTGGAAAAATAAAAAGAATGAACCTTAATCATTTCTACAGACCATCTCAGTGCCTTCTTACTAACTGCTTTTTAAAAAAGACCAATACTCCTTCAGAGGGAAGATTATTGAAAATTAATAGGGAATCTGTGCTTATAGAGTGAAAGCAAATGAAAGCAAGGTCACCAGCACCTGTTCCTCCCTCGAATGCCTCTCGCTTTAGCTTTCAGACTTCAGGGGACAGCCCGTGAGAATGAGTGATGTATTAAAATAATGGCGACTGTTTTAGGTCAGGCTCTCCTGGGGACAGATCTGAGGCGGAGATGGGCATGTAGGAAGGATTCTGTGCAGTGATCTCAAACCCACACCCAGGGGAGTAAAGAAAGCAGGACTTGGGAGAGGAAGGAGCTGGACTTCGGGGTGGTCACGACAAAGGTCCTGTCGATCTGGAGGGCCCCGGCGCGATCCCTCTGGCCGGAGGAGGGCACAGCCTTGGGGGAGGTGGCTTTCCTTGACTGAGGACAGTTGCCAGGCAGGGACCAGCCACCCTCTGCAGGGGCTCCTGGAACGAGAGCCCAAGTCCTTGTGTTGGTCACCTGAGGCTGTGTGACGCATCACCGCGCACCTAGCATGCTGACCCAGCACGCATTCAGTGTCTCACTGTCTCCAGACTCACTGGGCTCTCTGGAGAGGGTCCCACAGGCCCGGGTGGGGCCGTGTTTCCACCTGGAGTTCCCCCCTGGGGAAGAAACCACTTTCAACACCCGTGCGAGTCGGTGGTGGACTTGCCTTCCTCGGAGCTGTATGGCGAAGGGCCTGATTTTCGCTGGCTGTCCCTGGAGCCCACCCTCAGTCCTCGAGGTCACCTGCAGGGCCAAGAGGCGGCCCGTGGTCCTTGCCAAGGGGGCCCCTCCCACGCGGCCAATTCCTTCCTGGAGTCTCCAGGGAGCCTCTGCACTCAGAGGCTGGTGCCTCCTTCAAGGGCATTAACCTGGTTAACTCAGGCTCACCCTCTTGGTTAACTCAAAACCTGCTGACATGGGAGCTTAATTATATCTCAACATCCCTCGCCTTTTGCTATCCTATGGGCTAGAGGCAAGCTCAAAGGCCCTCCCACCCTCCGGGGGAAGGGGTGTGTGCAGAGGTCATACGTGTCATGGGGTGGGAATCCTGGAAAGCACCCTGGGGTCTGGCTGCCACAGTCCTGACAGGGACTTCTTGGTGGTTCAATATCTACTCGTTATAATAACTCACACTGTAGAAGTCCATCAACAAGATTCTCCCAGGGCCAAGTGGCTTCAGATTTTAGACCCATTTTGCAGGCAGTCTTTGCTCTTAGGGGTCCTCACAGTCTACGGACATGGTCTGGAGGTCTCCATGGCAGCAGGGGACGATATTAACCAAATCTGTATCCTCCGACTGGAAAGTGGCACCTGGGTGGGCACTGGCGTAGCCCTCAGCACTTTGTGGAATTCCACGCCTGCCTAGGGGGTGACACTGAGCTGTGTTTGCACGGAGAGGGGGAGCTTAGACTCCCCCTGAATCTTCCGCTGAGTGTCTAACCACTTCCCAGTGGCCAGCCTGCCAGGGGAAGTCATGGTTAAGTTTGCTTGTAAAAGTCAACAGGGACGTGTTCCCTTGGTCAAGTGAAAATGGCAAGGGATTTCAGAAGAAAAAAAAAAATCTTCCTTAAACTGTATAAAATCAGAGTTATAAAAATAATTTGTGGGTAGGTTGCATTTACAAGTTCTTCTGTTTTAACAGAAGCAGAGTGGAGGGAAACAGAATAACTAACCTGAAGATGCCGTGCGGAGCCTGCAGGAGCCCTGGACCCCCAGTGAGCGTGGCGGCCCCCAATCCCGGCGGGCAGTGCACCCCAGCCTCCGCAGACCAAAGTGGGGACAGCTGTTCCAGGCGGGCAGAGAGCTGCGTGCTCGGTCCTCCGTGTCTCTCATCGCCGTCTTCAAGCTCGGTTACGCTTCCAGCAAAGCGCGACGCCTGCTTTCGTGCTCAGTGGCCTCGGACTCTGCAACCCCTGGACTGTAGCCCGCCAGGCTCCTCTGTCCCTGGGATCGTCCAGGCAGGAATACTGGAGGGAGCTGCCATTCCCTCCTCCAGGGGATCTTCCCCACCCGAGGGTCAAACCCACGCATCTTCCATCTCCTGCGTTGGCAGTGGGTTCTCTGCCACTGCACCACCAGGGAAGCCCCCAAAACAACACTCTCTCATCCTCATTTTACAGAAGAGAAAACTGTCTTCGCCTTCTTGTGGCTCAAAGTTCACTGAAGGCCACAATAATCCAAGAATCCACAGATGCAAGAGGCACGATGAACTCCGATCAGAAAACCATAAATGACACTACCCCAAAGCGCCTCGGAATCGAAATTCTGAAAACCTGTGGGAAAAAGACAATTTTAAAGGCTGTCAAAGGAAAAAAGATGCATCTTATGGAAAGAGTGAGGAAGAGAAGAATTAAAACAGACATTTTGTCCGAGACTGTGCAAATCGGAAGACAGTGGAGGTGACACCTCTCAAATTCAGGAAGAAAAACCTGTCAAACTAGAATTCTGTATCTAGTGAAAACATTCTTCAAAAATAAAGACAAAGATTTTTCAGACAAAAAACAAAAAAAGTGAAGACTGTCACCAGCAGACCTATGATACAAAAAAAAGAGTTGAAGTTTCACAGTTTCACTACAAGAAAAGGGAGCTTTTCAGGGAGAAGAGCAATGAGGTCAGGTGAAAAGTCAAATCCACACAAAGGAAAGAGGGCCCTAAAGATGGGAAGGTTCGGGGAAATATAAAAGGGCTTTGTCCTCGTTTTTCTGTTTCTTTAAACTCTCTCTGTTGCAGTAAGTGGAGTGAATGCTGTTCTCTTCCCAAGTCTGTCCCATCAGCCCAGAATCACTGCATGCCCCTCACCTCTCACAGCTTCCCACTATCCTTAAACAACTACTGGATGTCCCTCTTGGTCCAGCAGTTAAGACTGCGAGCTTCCACTGCCCGGGCCGTGGGTCCCATCCCTGGTCAGGGAATTAAGATCCCACATGCTGAGTGGGGCAGCCAAGACAAAACAAAAAAACTATAAAACAAAAGACACTCCCTTCTGTTGAGTGTCTACCTTAATTAACCCGCAGCTCCCCTGGTGGCTCAGATGGTAAAGAAGCTGCCTGCAAGGCAGGAGACCCTGGTTCGAGAGGATCCGCTGGAGAAGGAAATGGCAACCCACCCCAGTATTCTTGCCTGGAGAATCCCGTGGACAGACTATGGGGTCAAACAACTGAGCGACTAACAGTACTTTAACTGCTTTTCCCCCCAGCATTTCCCTTAAACTCTCACCTACTTATCGCGCCTGCTCAGACCCCTCTCCAGCCTCAGCTTCCATCCTTGCCTCCTTGTCGTCCTTTAAATCACGGCAGCCCTTCAGGTTCCTCGGAAACACCAGGTCTGTTTCCACCTCTCACACCTGCTAGTCCTGCCCTGGACGCTCTTCCCACAGGTATGTGCCTGGCTCCTTCTGATGTGACTGTTTGATTAAATGAGAGACGGTCTCAACCTTCCCATTAAAATCAGCAGCCCCTCCCCCCCATCCCCACCCCGTCACCACCTTCACTTGCTCTTCTGTCACTCTGTTCAATTTCCCAGGAAGAGGTAACCTAGCAGGGAGCTGGTTGCAGTAACAGAGACGTTTGCGTCTTTGTTTTCCAAGAGCCAGGGAGCCATTTAGCAGAGAAATGGGGACCTCTGCTTGGGAGACCAAGGAAGGCCCTGCAGAGAGGAAGTCAAGCGGACATTTCTTGTAGGGTGACAGGGAGGGTGCAGACCACCGACACCTCTTCTCTGAGAAATGTATTTTATCGAAGAGTAGTTGGTTTGCATTGTTGTGTTAATTGCTTCTGTACAGCAAAGTGACTCAGTTATACATCTACTTTCTTTCTCATAGTCTTTTCTGCTATATTTTATCCCAGGACATTGAATACAGTTCCCTGTGCTGTGCAGTAGGACCTTGCTATTTATCCAGCCTGTAGGTAGTAGTTTGTATCTGCTAACCCCAGACTCTTGCCAAGACAACAGGGAAGGGACTACAGCTCAGGGCAGCCATGGAGCGGGGTAAGGGGAGCTGCGTGTGGGAGGACGGGCCCTGGGGAGCTGGAAGCCAGGAAGTATTCTTGACTTGGGAGCACTCTGCTGGGAATCAGGGCGGAACATCCAGGTGAGGGCCCAGGAGATGGTGCCAACACGCTACCAGGACAGCCTCCAGAGATGGAAGAGGTGACAGCCGAGCCGGGTGAGACAGAACCGCTGGCATGCCAGTGGCGGGCAGTGCAGACAAGATTAAACTCCCAGAGGGGTGGGCGTGGTGGAGTGCACGCTGAGTGTGAGGCTGAGGGTGGGCTCCACCCGGTCCCCAGCTTCACGTCCCCACCCCAGGGCCCCAGCTGCCCTTGGGGCTCAGGGCTGACTCTGCAGGGGGCACCACCGCAGCAGTGGGCTCTCCCCCGGTAAAGGGGACGAGAGGACACAGGGACAGCAGAGGCCGCTTCGTAGCATGTCACCTGCAGAAGCGGGTGGAGGGAATTATCACAGGGGGTGTGGGGCCAGAGGGGCAGCCGAAGGGCCTGGCCCACGGGGAGTTAGCAGGATAGAGGCGAGACAGATGAGCAGCCGCTGAGGCGAGCGTCCCGTCTGCGTGATCAAAGACGTCCGGGGTGGACGCGTTGGAGGCTCAGGCCCTGGCCCCAGTCTGCTCTGTTTCCAGAGCGGATCCAGGTTTGGGGTCCAGGGTCCAGGGACTGAAGGAGAGTCTTAGTCCCCAGGAGGAGGAGGGGGAGGGAGGAAGGGAGGAAAGCCTGCAACACGCGGCAAGTGTAAGGGTGATGGCTTCCCAAGTCTTCCCCCAAAGAGCCATGGTCATTTACATGGGTGACTGGCCACTGAGAAAAGTCAAATACTCAAACGCTTTGGGGACCATTAGACACGGGTCCAAACTGATGTTGTAGAGCCACAAATCAATGTCATGTCTGTCTGCCTTAATCAGACTCCTAAAAGGGAGTCCTGGCCTAGGCCCAGCTCACAGTGGGCCCCCCGGGTCTGCAGATCATCCCTAGTGCCCCTTCTCCCCATCTCTGAATGTCTAACTGGGTTGGACATACTTGGAGGCTGTCACAGCATCCACATGGGTCCTTGGCCTGTGGGCTAAGAGCTATCACAGTGGATGAAGCCAAGCGGTGCCCCTGACATCACTGCCCCACCCCCTCCCAAGCACTCCAGTCTCTATAAAGGACTGGGCAGTAAATGTTTTAGGCTTTGGAGCCAAGAAGCAACTTCCTCAATTCTTCAAGCAACCAGTCCCCCCCAAAAAACTAATAGTCTTTTTTTCCATTTTACACTTAAACATGTAAAAATCATTCTTAGATCACAAAACCAGACAGCAGGTGGAAGACACCGTGGTATGGTGTCCATCAAGTTCTCTGTTTTTAGAGCAGGTCGAGCGGACTGTGAGAGCCCCCAGGAGGTGCAGCGAAGTGCAATTCTTTCTTTGGGTCACAGAGTCCCCAGGACAGTGGATTGTTGAATCTTGGACACCTCTGACTGGTATTTACTGTTTTTTTCCAAATGAAAGCAGAACAAACTTGTTTAGCCTGGGAATCCAGTTCCTTCCTTAAAGTGCAGGCAAAGTTCTGTGTGCATGTGTGCTTTTCTGTGCGAGGCCCATGAGTAGCTTTCTTCACATGTTCAAAGGCTCTGTAAGCCTAATGGTCGTGTGCACCTCCGCTTGGGCCCCTGCCCCGGGGGTCGGAGGGTGGAAGCTGCCTAGCTATCCCAGTGAGGACCCGCCATCAATAAAAGGCCTCTAGGCTGCCATCAGCTCCGGAGGGCTTCAGGCATCCGAGGGGTGCAGGGGAAAACTACCCCAATCGATAGAGTGAATGGTTCAATAACTCATTTTGCTGCCGAGGCAGTAAAATAAATAAATAAGAACCTGGCTGGAAGTTGAAACCATCCGTGTTGAGTGCTTCTCAGAGGCCAAGTTGATGGGCTTTAATAGCCTCAGTCGGCACAGGACACAGGCAGACTGTCCCAGCAGTGTGCCCTGTGTTTCCTAGGTAACCGAACTTGAAAAAAGACGATGGTGGAACTGGGTACCGAATCAATTCGCTGGAGGTAGAAATGTGGGGAAGGCAAACTTCACATGGAAGTGCAGACCGCATTGTCCAGTTTACTGTCATTCAGCTGGTGTGTATCTTCTCTCATTCACCTCCCACCTGGCTCACCTACCCCCTTCCTTCCTCCCCAGACCTTCCCCCTCCAAAAGAAAACCCGAGTTTCAATCGTTCTGTTATCGTCAGGATGATGCTTCTTTCCAGGCTGTCGTTAGGGGAGGATCAGGCGAAAAGAGCTAAAGGCAGAAGCACTTGGACAAAGTTCTTGTGTGCAATGGGCCTCAGCGGTGGGGCCCCGCCCAACGCAATGATCTAGGAATTGCCCCCGCGAGAAGCTGACTGTGAAGACGTTGTTCCAGGCCTTACTTCAGACGGAGGAAGATTCCCAAGTATTCTGGCAGATGAATCAGCAACTCTTAGACTTGGCCCGGCTTCAGCCTCAGGGACACCAGCTACCACGCTGGCTAGATCAAGGGTTGGGTAAACGTCAGGAAGACCCTGCCTGGCAGTCTGCACCATTGCTCTGCGAACATCACACTAGAATGTAATTGCCTCATGATTGCTATGGACCTTCTATTCAGTCATGGATTTAGTGACAGCAGCTTATGATATGCTTGATGAATGAATGAATGAGCAAGTGAGTGAATGAATGGATTTATTTTAATGGAGATCGTGGTGAGAAATCCCTCAGCCCACACAGAGTCCTTGGGTTTTTTATTTTCTTATCTTCTCTTTCTCACTTTGAGTCCTTACTTCCCAAATTTGCAAAAGAGGGAGAAACTTCCCCCACTCCCAAGCCCAGAGTGCCCAAGGAGAAAGCCCCCAAGTCTGACACATAAGGGCGTTCAATAAGTGCTTGCCAATTAAGCTGCACTGATCATCATGCAACATAATCGGATGCTATTTTAGAATCAGTCTGGGGCTTCTACCCTTTATACTGTCAATGTAATAATTCAAGAAGCTTTCACTGAGTGTATCAAGATAGGCAGGCATCAACTAACTTTCTCTCTAAAGGGTCAAGTATTAAATAGTAGATATTTTCTGCTTCCTGGGTCATGCAACCTCTGTCAGAACTCTTCCCCAATGTCATTGCGGCATGAAAGCAGCTGTATGTATGTGTAATGGGTGTATATGAATGCATGAAGCTGTGTTACAATAAAACTTTATTTATAAACACAAGTGGAGGGCCAGATTCAGCCCAGAAGCAGTCGTTTTCCAAACCAAGAGCTAGGCTGGGTTCTAATAAAAAACACCAGCAAATCTTAGAGGCTGAGAACACTGAAAGACTATTTCCCATCATGTTACATGTCCAGGATGGGCTGGTGGTGGGGAGGGCTTTGCTCCAAGGTTACTTTACCTCATCTCAAAACACCACCATCTCCATTGGGGTGCTTCAGTGTCTCCAGGGCAGGAGATGGAGGGCCTTAGCCTGGGAGGGACACGCATCATCTTTGCTCTCACATCCTGCTCTGGAGCTCATCACCCAGCCACGCCTGAACTCAAAGGTGTGGAGGCCTGCAGCCTGAAATTAGAAGCGAACTGCCTGTTGGAGAATCAGAGTACTGCTGACTACATGGCACATCAGGGACGTGCAAAGGCCTCCCTGAGACAAAGAGGCCTCTGCCTGACGGCAGGACAGCTAAGCCCACGCAAACAGCTGGGGAGTAGGGGTGATGGAGAGAGGAATCTGCTGTCTCTTTAGCTGAAAACACTGCTGCTGCTGCTAAGTCGTATCAGTCGTGTCCGACTCTGTGGGACCCCATAGACTGTACTCCTCCAGTCTAATGGATGGCTACACAACATATGACAAGGCTGTCAGGATAGGTGTTCTAATTACTGACGCTTTTAGCGCTAAGTCACTTCAGTCATGGCCGACTCTTTGCGATCCCGTGGACTGTAGCCCTCCAGGCTCCTCTGTCCATGGGGTTCTCCAGGCAAGAATACTGGAGTGGGTTGCCAGCCCTCCTCCAAGAGATCTTTCTGACCCAGGGATGAACCCGCATCTCATGTCTTATGCATTGGCAGGCTGGTTCTTTACCACTGAGCCACCTGGGAAGACACTTCAGCAGGCAGTGAAAAGTTGGACGACCTAAGGTCTGGCGAAGGACTCCCCGCTGCTCCATCAGTGCCTCCAGCCTGTGTCTGGACAGAGGGACGTGGGCCTAGAGGGAGGAGCAGGGAGGATGGAAGAGAAGAAAGCCCACACAGCCTTCCAGGCCAAAGTCATGGTGCAAATTTTTAAAATGACAAAATAATTACCTGGGAAACTGTAGAAGATTTCAAAGGACAGACATTTAGCCCGAGCAAAGTTTACACGATGTCAGCCACAGACCCCAATGAGACCTTCTTTTGATCATCACGTGTAAATTTGGAGGAACTGTAGTCCAATTCATTTCCTAAGTAGAGAAAAAGCTAGAACTGGGAAAGTCTGGCCTGAGGCTGTCAGTGAAAAGAGAAGGAAAGGGACACAAGCACAGGGCAGGGCCCTGTCCAGCCCCCTGCCCAGGCCTGGAGACAGGAGGCCCCACCAGGCCTGCCAAGGGCCAGAGAGCCTGAGCCTCAAGGCAAACGCAGCCTCGAGGCGAACGGCTTACCTGCCTAATGAAACAATCCATATTGTCAGTTCCCAAGAATGCTTGCCTTCTCCCCAGAGACTTGCAAGAATTAATTAATACTAAATGCTTGTCAAGCCCTTTGCCAATGTTAAGGATTTGTTTCATGTGAAAGGTCAGAGTAAGCACAAATAGAAGAGTTTGGCTTTATTTTGTAAATACTCTGTCTGAGGATAAGCAAAAATGAACTTGCCCTTGGAAAGCACAAGTGAGAGCCTCTGCTGTACAGAAGGGTCATCTCCACACCACACAGAAGGCAGGTTACACACCTGCCTGCACCGAGTTGGGTACTTATTAAGCATATGATCTATACTACGGAATTGCATCAACAGGTAGATGCACAGCTAAAGACAAGGACCTCATTATTTCCTCCAAGAAACACCTTTGATATCTACAATAAGCTATAAGAGCATGCTGGGAAAGACTGAGGGCAGGAGGAGAAGAGGGTGACAGAGGATGAGACGGAGGATGGCATCATCCACTCAGTGGACCTACATTTGAGCAAACTCCAGGAAATAGAGAAGGACAAGGAAGCCCGGCGTGCTCCAGTCCATGGGTATGACGGTGGAACACCTGAATTATTAACACAAGGTAATGGAGGGTTGTCTGTTGTCTAGAGGAGGTTCAGAGGCAGATGGGGCCTTACCTGGAGCCAGTCAAGCTGCAAGTCTGAAGGAACAGCCCCCAAGGCTTCCCTGGCTTCTGATACCACCTTCAAGGTCAGGAACTTTCCAAAACAACCCCTATTGTCAATAGGTCACTAGAAGGACTCACAGCCCTTACTGGAAACAGCTACCCTCACAACTACAGCTTGTTACAGGGAAAAGGCTGCAACCAGACAGACACACGCAAGGTAGAGTCGGGGCCCCACTGTCCTCAGGATTCCCACCCTCTTCTTAAGAGCATCAGCATGTGACAATCTGCGTCAGGCATCCCAGCTTGGGAAGCTCACCTTTAATGAAGGCAAAATCAGTGGGCCAGTGGCGCCCGAGGTTGAACCCCAGTCCAGTTCCCTTCTCTGCAGAGTTGGGGCTGGTATCACTTGGCCCGAGGGACGTGAGCCCCCGTTAGCATACATGATCAGGTGAGGTCCCAGGAGCTGGGGGTGAACAGCAAAGCCTCTCTGATCAGGCAGGGAGGTGACCTCCCAGGAGCCAGAGACAAGGGCCAGATTTCTTTGTGGGAGGACCAATTTTTCACCACCCAGCTCCCAGGGAGAGCAAGGAGAAGTGTGCTGGGGGCAGAGGCCGAAGCAGCAGGGCCCAAGAAGCCTGAGGGAAAATGATTATACCCCAAATGGGAAGTCAGGGGATTTATGCTCTTCATGCCTACGTCCTCTCTGCAGAGCAGATGTGGGGGTGGTGGGGAGAGAATGTTCTAGAAAGAAGCCACTGCCAATCACATACCCTAAGCCTGGAGCAAGTTCAAGGAACAGCGGGGGAGCCCCTGCGGTGAGGTGGAGTGAGTGAGAGGGAAAGAGGCGGGGAGGGGGCACAGGAAGTCTGACCTCAATGACAACCTCGCCGTCTCCTCCATGCAGGGAGAAGCCGCGCAGGTTTGTGCAGAGGAGCAACGTGAAGTCCAGTTTTCCAAAGGCCACTCTGCTGAGCATTCAGACAGACTCAAGGAACAGGTTCAGAAAGTGGAGTGCCCCAAGAAAGCTTTGCAATATTCCACACGTGAGATGAGCGTGCCCCGGACCAGGGTGCAAGCAGAGGTGGAGTTCTGGGTCAGTTGTGAAGGTGGGGCCGGCAGAATTTGCCCCCATATGGGATCCAGGGCTTAGAAAGACCGAAGTCAAGAAGAGTAGATCAGTCCAAACTACGTGCAGGAGAAAATGCGAAGACATGAGAATACACTCAGGATGTATTTCTAAGTGAAAAGGCACGCTGTGGATCAGTGGGTCCAAGATGATTCCATTCTTAGAAAAAGGGAAAGACATATGTGTGGATGCAAATACGAGAAGGCTGTCAACTGAACTGTCCCCTTGAGAGGGATCACGGTAGTGTTTATTTTTCCTTTTGCCTATTTTTAATTTCTATGTTTCCCAATATGTACAGACTTGGCTCTTTAGGAAAAATAAAGCAAGTCATTTAATCTGAAGCTCCTTCCCATCATTCTATCCCTGCATCTGTCGCTACCGAACCCTCCTCCAGGTCACTCCTTGACGCTCTCTGGTGGTCCTGACGGTAATTAAAGCTACTAAAGACTTCATAGCTTCCAAGAGAGAAGCCAGTAAAGAGGTGGAAATCTTTGCTTTATTTCCCAGAAGCCAGCTCAGGCAGAAGAGGGCCCATGCCTCATGAACTCAGAGGAAGCAGACACTTGGGAAAGTTTTAGTGGTAATTCATATCAAATTGTCTGACACACAGGAAGTGCCCAGAATGGTATCCAGAATGATTGGGTACCACTGCTTAACCCTTTCCTCTGATGATGGACATATAGATTGCTTTCATGTCCTAGCTACTGTAAATAGCGCTGCTATGAACACTGGGGCTCATGTATCTTTTTTAATTATGTTTTTTTCTGGATATATGCCCAGTAGCGGGATTGTTGGGTCATATGCTAGTTGTATTTTTAGTTTTTTAAGGAAACTCCATACTGTTTTCCATAGTGGTTGCATCAGTTTACACTCCCACCGACAGTTCATGATGGTTCCTTCCCTTTCCTCCACACTCTCTCCAGCATTATGGATACAAGGAGTAAAGGGGAGGGTGGGAGAAACTGGGAGATTGGGATTGACCCACGTACACTGTTGATACTGTATATAAAATCGATAAATAATGAGAACCTGCTGCATAGCGCAGGGAACTCTATTTAATGCTCTGGGGGGACCTGAATGGGAAGGAAGTCCAAAAGGGAGGAGACTCATGTATGTGTGGTGGCTTCATTTTGCTCTACAGTAGAAAATAATACAGCGCTGTACAGAAACTATGCTCCAATAAAAATTAATCTCAAAAAGAGTCCCTGGGGACACCTATGGGCTCCAGCTTGCTGTTGAGGGTCTGTCTCCTGTGCTGCTAGAGGAGGCAGCACGTACAGGTGGGAGAAGGAGGAGATGCCTTGTGCAGCTCGGACCCTGGGTGTCACAGGTGAGCGAGAAAGATGGAAGGACGTGCTGGGGTTTTGCTGCCTGGAGGTCGGAAGCTGACCTCCACCCTCAAGAAAGAAAAGGGGCAGATGAACGCAGGCACAGAGCAGAGGAGAAAGTTCCGGATTAAACAAAGGGCTTGTTCTCTTTACAGCTGTTCAGTAAATGACGACAGCTTCTCCGGAGAAACCCCCTGAGGAACACTCAAGTCCCCTCTCCACAGGACGCTCTATTACTTCTGGTGCACGGCGGCGGCTCACCCAGCCTCATCGTCTATGGAAATGTTCCTACCTCCCCAAAATAAAACCTTAATAGAGTTAAGATTATTTAACTAACCCTCTCCTTTTAAATGAATAGTGAAAACGGAAACCTTTAAATGATGTGCTTGAGGTTATTTATGTGTTTAAGAAATGAGTTTCTTCAGCGCAATAATTTTAGCACTGCCAGTCTCACAGTTAATGACTCAATAAATGGCTCCCACTTTCGGTTTTGGTAAATCTTCCTCACTCCATCATCATTTATTCTCTTAGGGGAGCCGTGGACTGCACCATCAACTTGGTGCGGAGAATTGGTCCAAGTTTCTTTGATGCAATATTTAGCAGAAACTGCCTATCACATCCTTTAGAGGAGATAATGGATTTTTCTCCTTTTCTGGAAAGTCTGTAACTACGACAGTCACAAAATGAGCGTTTTATCCTCTCTGGACCTGGGTCTGCTCCAGTTCTCAAATTGTGCAGATTTAGACATCGGCACGAGGCTAATTCTCTCCCATCCTGTAAATTCCCAGCCTTTGTCACTGCCTTCACTAGAGAAGCAAGAGATCCCCAGGTCTAGGACAGGGCACCTCCCCAGGCCTGCCGACTGTGAACTGAGTCAGCGATCCCTGACCTGGCGGGCGTGTTGCGGGCTCACAAGGCCTCGAGTTCAGACTTCTCCCTCCGTAGCAAAGTGCCATCTGTGCCCACAGCAGAGGCGACCCCTGGACTCCATGCTGTGCCCACGTGTCCCGGAGGAGGCACTCTGCTGTGAGCCCTGGAGGGCGGCAGGCACCACCGCTCATCCCCAAGCTCAAGCTGCCAGGAAGAGGGGCTTCCCAGGTGGCTGGGGGGAAGAATGCCTGCCAACGCAGGGGGTGCAGGAGACGCGGGTCGGATCCCTGGGTCGGAAAGGTCCCATGTGTCACAAGGCAGCGCTGCCCCATGATGACCGGGCCTGTGCTCTAGAGCCCGGGAGCCGCAACTACTGAAGGCTGCCTGGAGCCTGTGCCCCGCAACAAGGCAAAAAAACAAACCAAAAAACCCGCCGCAACGAGACGCTCACGCGCTGCAACTAGGGAGTAACCCCCACTCAGCACAACTAGAGAAAAGCCCGCACAGCAGTGAAGGCCCAGCACAGCCAAAACAAACAAATATATACAAATTTAAAAAGCAATTCAGAAAGGAGAGTAACTTTATTTTAAAAAAGAAAAGACTCTGTGATGGGAAGATTGCACCCCCACCCCCCCACCCCGTGCATCCCCCTAGCCCTGGTCCGTCTTCTGGATTTTTTCTGAAGCCCTCCTCTCCATCTAGTTTACCAAACGTGGGATTCTTGCGTCTTGCTCCACCACTGTCTCCCTCCCCATAGTGTGAGCTCTGGGGCAGGCGCTTTGCCCTGTTTTGTACTAGTAAGGCGAGTGGACCTCAATAAATACATAGTGAGGAATAACTCAAGTGCCCCAAGAGTCCAGCAGAGCACCTGGAACACAACAGGTACTCGAGAGATCATTGCTGAATGCACGAGGGGTCTGTGGGTTTACATGTGTCTTGGCATTTAATCATAGACGACAAGGAAACTGAGACACCAGAGGTTCCGCAGGTTCCTCGGGGCCCTGTGAGTGGGGAATGGTGGAGAGAGGATGCACACTTAGCTCTGCGTGCCTGCTAAGTGGCTTCAGTCGTGTCTGACTCTGTGCGACCCCATGGACTGTAGCCCACCAGGCTCCTTGATCTGTGGGGTTCTCTAGGCAAGAATACTGAAGTGGGTTGCCATGCCCTTCTCCAGATCTTCCCAACCCAGGGGTCAAACCCATGTCTCCTGTGGCTCCTGCATTTCAGGTGGATTCTTTACCGCTGAGCCACCAGGGAAGCCCCTAACTTAGCTCAATCTAGTGCCAAACCTCTTGCAACAATGCAAAACTGAATAGGATTGTTTACTGTGGAAACAGACCATTGTGAATGAAGAGATTTATTGATATAAACTTGCACATTTTAATGACAGCTTGTAAATACGAGTAGCTTAGAGACAAAAATCTAATATCTGGCCCCAGTTCTCTCTTGGAGTTACTGTTAATCCTTGGATTGCTTCTCCGTTTGCTTCTGCATCATCAATATATATTTTAAAATATTTATTGTGGATCTATTATGTGTCAAGCACTGTTCTATGCATAGAACACATCCAGTGAACAAAAAGCCATCCTGTCCTTGTGAAGCCCACCACCTTGCAGGGGAGAGAGATAATGAGTTATGAGCATAAGAAGAAAAGAACATTGTACAACGTGTTAGAAAGCGGTAACTATGGAGAGGAAAAGTAAGTTGAACAGGAAAAGGGGGCAAGAGCGCCTGGAAGAGTGTAGGGACCATGGCTCGATGCACAAGAGGGAGCCAGGAGGGGAGGGGCTGGGACCAAGGGCTGAAGGGTGGCGCCGGGCACATCCCAAGATGCAGGAGGCCGGGGTGGCTGCACCAGGGGCCCAGGGGCCAGCAGCGAGAGATGGGGCTGGAAGTGGTTAGGGCCAGAAGCCCCAGGGAAGACCTCTGACTTTTTCCAGGGGCAGCTAGGAGCCCACTGGAGGGTTTCAGAAGAGCTGAGGCACCACAGACTTTCACCTCAAAAGGATCCTCTGTGTCTGTGTTGAAAGTAGACTCCAGCGGACAGAGGTTGGGGCAGGAAGGTCAGGTCAGAGGCTCCACATGAACCCAGACAAGAGTGGATGGTGGCTCGAAATAGACCAGGAACAATCGAAGTGGAAAGGGCCCTCCGAACTCTCTAACATGCCAATTATTTGTACCTTCAAGCCTGAAGCCACGCGGCTGCTTCTCTGTCTCTCTTTTTTGGTTAACATTTATTGAAAAGTGTATAAGTTCTCCGTGTACAGTTTGATTAATACTCACCACCTGAGTGGGAACCTCAGCCCTCACTGTGTCGCCGCATGGTCCCCACCCTCTTCTCCAAACGTAAGCAGCCTTGAACAGTGTAGATTAGGGGTTTTTTGGGGGGTGGTTTGGGAGGTTGATGTGGACCATTTTTAAATTTGTTATTGAATTTGTTACAATGTTGCTTTTCTTTTGTGTTTCGGCTTTTTGGCCATGCGGCATGTGGGATCTTAGCTTCCCCTTCAAACCCACACCCCTTGAACTGGAAGGTGAAGTCTTAACCACTGGACTGCCAAGGAAGTCCCCAGTTTTTTGGTTGTTTTTAATTTATATGACTGTAGAGGAATTATACGAGTCTTTTACGTCTGGCTTTTTTTTCAGTGACAGTTCAGTGTATGGCAATAGCTGGTTCATTTCATCAGATTTCCAGCCATTCTGTCCACCATTCACTCTATTCTCTTTATTATTAACCACTGTTATTTAAAATTCACATCTGATGCACTTGCCTATCTGCTAGTGGCAGGTCTTTTTCTATCGTCTATTTTTGCTCTTTGGGCTGGATACCAGTATTGTGCATGGAAACTTGTAAAGGCTGTGAATGATGTCTTTTTTCCTGAAAGGATTTATTTGTGCTTCTGGCAAACAGAATGGAAACAGAGCGCTTTAATCTAATCTGTGATTGAGCTGATCCAGAACATGGTTTCAAACTCAGAGGCTGGTTCATTTCTCACTCGCCCTTACTTCTGGGGTTCCACCTGCCAGCCGGGGGTTCCCCAGGGACCCCTCCTCATGTGTAGACCCTGAATCCAAAGCTCTGTCTTCCCAGTACTATCAGACTGCTGAAATCTCTGTTGAGCTTCTCAGCCTCGGAGCAGCCACTTCCTGCTTATCTTCACAGCTTTTCTGCTGCAAATAAATTGGCAAATAGCTCAAGAGGAAAATAAGAGCACAGCAGCCTCGTCTCCCTGTGGTTCTGGGGGTCCAAGAAACCTGTGGTTACCAGTCACTTCCTCTGTCCCACGATGCCACTTGGAATGTAGAGACTGAGCAGCTGGCAGAAACCCAACCAAGAAGACAGGAAGGAACAAGTGGAAACTCCAGAAGGTGACCCCCATGCTCAGATGAGACAGCAAATCTCTACGGAATGGCTGAGATTGGCGCTACCCTCGGGAATCTAATGAACACAGGGGTGAAAGTTGCCATCTTACCCCATTCAATCCATCTGTTATGGTTTCTGCAAAAATCAGATGGATTTTCACGGATGTGTACTCAGTTGCTAAGATGTATCCGATTCTTTGCAACCCCATGGACTATAGGCTGCCAGTCTCCTCTGCCCATGTATGGGATTTCCCAGGCAGGAAAACTGGAGTGGGTTGCCATTTCCTTCTCCAGGGGATCTTCCTGACCCAGGGATTGAACCTAAGTCTCCAGCGGCTCCTGCATTTATTTTTCATATTTTATTTAGTTATTTGTCTAGGCTTTACCAGGTCTTAGTTGTGGCTGTGGGATCTAGTTCCCTGATCAGGGATCAAACCCAAGACCCCTGCATCAAGAGCTCAGAGTCTTACCCACTGGACTACCAGGGAAGTCCGAGCAGATGTGCTATCGCTTTATTGCTGAGTCCCCTGGGAAGCCCTGGATTTTCATGAATGATGGTAGATTACCAAAAACTTACCCAATGAGTAGCCCCAACTGTAGCTGCTGAGTTAGAGCTGGTCTCTTAACCAGAACGGATCAGCACAGCCTTTGGTACTTGGGTTGCCACTATCCATCTGGCAGTGAGTTCTTTTAAAACCTTCTTAGGAGAGACAGCCGACAGCAGCTGCATTACATCAAAAGGACGGAAGTGCACGTCCCTGCTTGACGCCAGGGGCACACTCATTCTCCTGCTCTCTGTTGTCTTGACAGCCCCCAGGATACCAGGCGGGTCTACTGTGCTTCTGGCATCACGCTAATTGGAAGGGCAAACAGGAAGTGGTGAGGGCTTTGGAGGCTAGAGCAAAACACATGTGTGTCAGAACATAACAGTCCCTTACGCCTCCCGAGTCCTGCCGTGCTGATGCCGATCTGAGAGGTGGGTGCCTCCTAGGGGGGTGTCCTCTAAGGCAAATGACTACCCCGTATCAAATGGCCACGGCCTGGGGGCGCTTTGGATGTGGGGGGCAGCCTAGATTGCACTTGGCATTATTTCCTGAGTGCTGGGCTTGAGGGAGGCCCACAGTATAAGGGGCTCTCCAGGAATTCTAGGTTTCAGTGCAGCCTATCCTGCTACTGAGGCCACACGATTCATCGGATCCATCAGTGCTAGATGTATCCAGAGTAGAAGAAGATGCTGTCAGGGATCTGAGACAAGCCCTGGTAGGAGACTGGCAGTGCAGAATATCGAGGGTTCTAGACCGAGGTCATGGCCATTCCATTTCAGGGACTATTTACTGTGAAAACGCTCCTATTTAAAAACCAGCTCCTGGGAAAAGCCCAGCAGATTCAGGACAGTTGCTGAGTCCATGTGTTGGCAGGTGGGACCCCCAGGCAGCCGTGGAGTGTTTGGGGCCACTTGGGACCAGTTTTCAAAACAGCCTTTCCCTGGACGTCTCATCTCACCTCATGGCTCCAGACCTTGAACGATTATTACAATGGAAGAAACCAGTAATTTCAAGACACCAAGAAGATTATCTGAAAAAAGGAAATCTGCATTATGTTTAACTGCATGTATAAATATTCCTGCCTCTTCATTTATGTGGACGCTTGGCTTTGGTACTGGAGTAAATGTCTCCCTTATGAAAAGATCTCCAAGAGGTTTGTCTCATTCTCCCTGGGCTGTGAAAAAGATTAATCCTAGATGTAGTGATGTTTATCAGAGTATGTATCTAAAGAGACTAGCTGATGAAGCTAAGAATTTGAAAAGCCCCAATCATCCAAACATTATAGCTTTCACTGAAGCTGGCGATGGTTGTCTGTGTCTTGCTATGGAATATGGGGGTGAAAAGTCTCTGAATGACTTAATAGAATAATGAAATAAAGATAGCCAAGATCCTTTTCCAGCAGCCATAATTTTAAAAGTTGCTTTGAACATGGCAAGAGGGTTAAAGTATCTACACCAAGATAAGAAACTGCTCCATGGAGATATAAAGTCTTCAAATGTTGTTATTACAGGTGACTTTGAAACAACTAAAATCTGTGATGTAGGAGTCTCTCTACCATTGAATGAAAATATGACTGTGGCTGATGCTGAGGCCTTTTACACTGGCACTGAGCCTTGAAAACCTAAGGAAGCTCTGGAGGAGGATGGTATTATTACTGACAAGGCAGACATATTTGCCTTTGGCCTTACTCTGTGGGAAATAATGACTTTATTCCACACATCAATCTTCCAGATGATGATGATGAAGATAAAACTTTTGATGAAAGTGACTTTGATGGTGACATATACTATGCAGCTTTGGGAACGAGGCTGCCTATTGATACGGAAGAACTGGATGTAACGTACCAGAAGTAATTGAACTCTTCTCCATGTGCCCTGATGAAGATCCTAAAGATCATCCTTCGGCTGTGCACGTTGTGGAGGCTTTAGAAATGGATGTCCTGTGCTCACCTCACACCCGTGATGACTGGAGCCTCAAGTATGGCTCATGTATACAGCAGTTCTGTTTACCATGATACATTTATGTAGCTATTATGATGATCCATAATTATTAGATGGAAGTGGCCTATTTTAGGACCGTAGATAGCACCTGAGTAACATTTGAACAACTGTTTCTATCATAAAGGTATTTTATGTATGCTTATTTAATAAGAATTTGAGATTGTAGAGAGTTTTCTATAAAGTTTAAGAAACTACTCAAAAATTTGAACTTTATATAGGTTTAAAAGAGTGCTGCAAAACTGATGTCTAACATTAATTTGGATTGAGTGACTATTTGATTGATGATCTTTCTCAGATGTTCTCTGTTTTAATGGATCCACTGAAATTAGCACTTTGTGTATTACAAAATAAGTCTACATTTGCTTACCTTTTAAAACAAACCTTTTGCTGGCCTTTCTTGGCTGATATGCATATTAAATATGGTCACTGAGACCAGGGACCTGGGATAAGGCTCAGAAAAGTAGTTCCCTGGCTATCCCTGGCTATATCCCAACAGTTTTGGTTAAGGCTCGTCTTGTTCCAGAGCTTTGGGTTTTGCTTTAATTTATTGAATGTGTTTTCTGTACTGGTATCTTTAATAATTTTATTTACTGATCTATATCTTAAGTATATCACAGTATTGGTATAAAAATAAAACCCTAAAAGGACAATATAGAATAAAGGACTTGTCAGTTACCCAAAAGTGTGTTATCCTATTTTGTACTCCACTGAATTGAGCGTTGTCATTAAACTTACTGAGTGAAAGTTAAAAAAAAAACCAAAAAATAAAACAGCTCCTGAACTTCCCTGGCAGTTCGGTGGTTAAAACTCCATGCTCCCAAAGTGGGGGCGGTGGGGGAAGTGGGGGGTGGGGAGTGAGGGGTGTGTGTGTGTGTGTGTGTGTGTGTGTGTGTGCGCGCGCGCACATGTTTCGGTTCCTGGTCGGGGAACTCAGATTCTGCATACTGTGCAGGGCAGCAACAAAAAACAATAATAATTAATTTAAAAAATTAAGAAAATTTAAAAAATAATATAGATTTTGAATTTTAAAAAAATTAAAAGAAACTAGGAAGAACTTGAAAAAATATTTTAAAATAAAAACCAGCTCCTGAAGTGATGACAGATAATAGAAATCAAGCTGAAAATGGAATATCAAGTGATTGTATGACCAGAACTGCTCATCACGAGCAGGACATCCTCACATCCACCAAGTCATTCCAGCATCTGATGGAAACAGTACATTTAGAGTCAGTCCCGAGCAAGTCCAGAGGGCACAGGGGATCCCAAGGCCCCACGTCACCTCCCTGCATTGTCCTGACACTTCTCTCAGCTTTATAACAATGGAGGGGGGCTGCTACGATTCACTGGTGAAGGCGGGGAAACACAGCTTGTTCCTGCTTTGTGGATGGATCAGTTCTCATCGCCGTGTTGCTGGCAGTGGACCGCTGTCAACACTGTGGCTCTGTCAGGGGTGGCCCTAGGGACAATGCTGAGGGGAGACCCTACCAGAAGGTCCTGTGCTGTGAGAACATATGCTTACAATGTCTGTGCACACATGCACGCGTGCGCATGCACACACACACACACACACACACGACTATAAGGAAAATATCATTGTAGCCGCATAGGAGAAGCTGGCTCTCTGGATCACAAAAGACATTATCAAGACATCGCCAGTGGGAGAGGGGCTAGTTATGAGCCAAAGAATAGAGCGGAAAAAGCCTTTTTAGTACATAAACAGCCTGATGAACTCAAATATACTCAGTGTCTGGAGAATCACAGGACAGAGCAAGTTCCTTTTTCATCTACGGAGTGAAGGGGTTTGCATGGACAAACCTCACATATGTGCCTTGTGCAACTTCAAGGCTCTGGGAAACAGTTTGAAAACCTGAGCCAATCCACCTCTTTCTTCCAAAAATGTCTCCAGTCCACCCATCTCTGGCAGGGAAGAACCGTCCACATTACTAACAGTCCTCAGAGAAGGGGACCGGTGCAGCTTCCCAGTTACCATGAAGCTCTACCATTTTGACACAAGTGGATATTGCTTTAAGGCTCTCCTACTGCAGGTGAATCCTCATTATTCTTCTCCTAGTCTCAGGGAAACAGGAAGAAGTTGCCATCATTTCACCTAGCCGTTTTACATCCCTCGGGGTATTAGAGTTAACAGTTTTTATATTCGATTGGGTTGTGATTAATGGGAATTAAAAGAGGCTGAGAATATATGTATCAAGCAATTCTTATTTGCAGTGAGCTGTTCATTAAATTTGTTTGCCTCCCTGGGTAGATATAAAGAACTGAGCAACGATAATTTTTTTTATTTATTAAAGGCTAAATTATGTCCCCCTCCAAAAACTCTGTGTCGGAGTCTGAACCTCTAGTACCTGGGAATGTGACGCTATTTGGACACAGGTAGTTAGTGAAGATGAAGTCACACAGCAGTAGGGTGGGAGGACTACATCGTATTCCAGGATGACTGGCGCCTTATGCCCCACGTGGAGACAGAGACACACACGGGGAGGAGCCATCTGATGATGGAGGCAGAGACGGAAGTTATGCAGCTACAAGCCCGAGGATGCCAAGGAGCGTGACTGCCCCTGGAAGCTAGAGGAGGTGCCTGCTTGTCCCTGATTTTGGATTTCTAGGCTCCAGAGCTGTGAGACAATACGTTTCTTTTTTTAAGCCGTCTGGTACGCAGACCTTTGTTGTGGCAGCCCTAGGAAACTAATGCACTTGTATTAATAGTTTCTCTTTGATTAAGTCTCTAACATGTATTGATCAGAATAAAAGTGTGTCTCCACAATTGACCCATTTCTTCCCTTTTTTGAGAGACTTTGGAAGCTTCTGAATTAAGAGGCTATTTTCAGGAATAGTAACCTAAGTTTCAGTTTTGGCTATATTTAATTCTAATTTATAAATCAGTAGCACTTCTCACAAAAAGATCTGTCCTAAATCCATCTGAAATTCAAAGAGGTACTGATTTCAAACAACTCACTACCTCCACTGTCCTTAATAGATACACAATTCTCTGTAAGAATAGCAGAGCATTATTCTAAAATTAAAATCACCACTAAAGCTGGGTGACAGAATGCCTTTATGTGGGCCTCCACAGGCCCGGCTATGCCAGATTTAATTAAGGAGTTTTATTTGCATCAATAAATTATTATCCAAGGTAAAATAAAAGTTATTCGATTTGTTCACACTCAATTTCGTTTAGGTGCACAATTAGTGGTTTAAGTCTATTGCAAAATATTTCAGCCAAGAAATCAATTTTAGCACCTACCAAAAGCCCAACCAAGCTATAATTACAATCTTCTAAATGCTAATTGTGTACAGTTTGGGATAGGAAGTACACATATATATCATCTTACTGTTTACCACCAAAAATTATACTTGCGTAAAACATGGGAAAATTATCTTTGTTATTTATGACCCTCCATAGGCTAGGGTGTTCGTTTTATAGCCCTTTCTGGATGGGTCCAGGTTAATAAACTACTGTTTTCTGTGGTTGTTTGTGTACCTTTTATTCTTCTTCAGCCGTTGGAAGTTAAAGAGGATTGAGGCACAGAACCCCATAGTCGGAGGCAGTGGGGCCCAGAGGCCACAGTGGGAGCTGGGACCTCAGGGAGGGCAGAGCCTGGGTTTCTGGGGGCTTCTGCTACCTGGATGCTCAGAGTCTTCACATCTGCTAAGAGGACAGGCCACCAGCTGGGGGGGTGAGTGACTAATGGAGGGACTGATGAAAACGAAGCTTGTTGCCAGACTGGAAACTAAATACTGCTCCGGGGAGGCTGTCAGGGGACCACCCCTGACGAAGAACCAGGATAACGTGTGACAACATTCCACGGGCTGTTTTGAGAGTCTTAGTGGCCTCTAAAGCATTCTGCATCTAAAAATTCTGCATGGAATATCGGGAACAATTGAAGAACGCAAAGGCAGGACACGTTTGAGATGGGCTGTGCTGTTTTGACATATTCTCTTCCCATCTGCCAAAACCATAGTCCCTGTGACAAGGACGCTCGCAGGCCCAACATGGGTCTCTCTCCCTGGGAGGCGGATTAGCAAGTGACTGTTACTGCCACGCCTGCCAGGGAACTAAAGAAGGACTGGGATGGGAGAAGCTGGGTGATTCAGCCAGGGCCCCGCAGCTCCTCCGGTACCACATTTTGACACTACGAGTATTTTGCATTTCACAGGGAATGGCGAATGTCACAGCAAACACACGTCCATTTTTCTATTTATTATTAAGAGTTATTTTGTATAGTGTTCATGCACCACACAGTGTCTTCTTGCCTGGGACTGTGGAGGGAAGCTTCTTAATGTCTTAGCACATAAAGAAGCGTTGTCAGGACTTCCCAGGGAGTACAGTGGTTAGGAATCTGTCTGCCAGTCCCGGGGACAGATTGAACATCCAGGGAAGAGCCACAGGCTGCAGAGCAGCTAAGCCTGGGCACCCACCTCAAGGACTGGGGCCCCCGTGCCTAGAGCCCGAGCTCTGCAACAGCAGAAGCCACGGCAATGAGACACCCCGCACGACAGTGAAGACCCAGTGCAACTAAAAATAAACAAAAATTAAAAACAGAACGGTTGTTCTGAGCATAGAGCTGGGCATGTTCCTGCTCACACAGCCCAGCATCCCTCTGGAGAAATGGATGTATGTTCTTCTGGGCCACCTTCACTCCCAAGAACACCTACGAGACGCTCCAAAGTGCCCGGGTGTTGAAAGACAAGCAAGGGTTGATCCAGAGAATGATGGTGGGGAAGGTGAAACAGGCGGAGGTGACGAGGCTGGAAGATGTCATCGTCCCCTGACACTGACCATGATCAGCTCATGGGGAGTGCCACGTGACCCTGGCACTAAGCCCGAGGGGAGACGGTGACAAATGCGGGGTGTCCAAAGGAAGCGCAGTGGGCAGTTAAGAAAGCGTCCTCGTGAGGAGGTGATGAAGGACCTGGGGGCGGTGAATGTGGATTGGAGAAATCTCGAGGAGGCATCATATCTGGATCCTCCTAGGCCAAGGACCCATGAAGAAAGAGGCAGACATTCGGTGGATGAACGGGGCATGGTGAGATCACTGGAAAAGAGTACCAGGCAGGAAAGTTCATCTTGGTTTAAGAAAAATCACCGTAACAATTACAGCGGACAGTGATGATCTGTGGAATTTTTTATCCTTGGCTGGAATTATATAAGCAACGATTGGATAGCTGTCCAAAAAAGCATCATTTGGCTCAAACAAATGGCCTCGGGTGTCTTCTGGAATCTCAATGCCTACGCCTCCAGGAATAAGGTCTTGGCTCCCCAGTTTCATTATTCCTTGGTGTCTGAGAGAGATCTCTCCACAGTACAGCAATCCTTTTTATCTCCTATGATCTCAGGGCCACTTAGAATATCATTTCTTTGGCTGACTCCTTGGCTCTGAAAAGCAATGCCAAAACCCAAAGGAATCATGATGTGCTGTTGGTAAATCTCTATAAATTGCTGATCTATTTCTTATCTTAGTATCTCAGACTTTTTAGGCATTCAATAGAGTTTTGATGGGTGAATGAATGAATGAATGAATGCATGAGTGTGAGCATTACTTAGCTAATTTTGAAAACAGTATTCCAGGCTTCAAGGACAGAAGAAGAGGGGAAGAATCCAGATAATCTTTTGAATCTTTTAAAGCAGATGTAAGTTAGAAATTAATTAGTAACAACTGCTCGTGATTTTTAAAAAAATACTCATAGCATTTTATTTTTTACTCTTAAGATAGAAAATTTCTTTAAAATGATTTTTTTAGTCTATAAAAATATATGCATACATTACACTAAGTGGTGAAATATAAAAGCATTTCCTTTATTTTTTTGAATTTTTTGGGGGGAGGGCCACATCACTTGTCACATGAGCTCTTTGTTCCCAAACTTGTGCCCCCGGCAATGGAAGAGTAGAATCTTAACTACTGAACTGCTGGCTGTCGTTCAGTTGCTAAGTCGTGTCTGACTCTCTGTGACCCCATGGACTGCAGCACGCCAGGCCTCCCTGTCCATCACCAACCCCCGGAGCTTCCTCAAACCCATGTCCATTGAGTCGGTGATGCCATCCAACCATCTCATCCTCTGTCGTCCCCTTCTCCTCCTGCCCTCAATCTTTCCAGCATCAGTAATTTAAAAATTCATTTATTGGTCATAAATAATCAAACAATAAAAGTAGAATAAAAAACCAATACAGATTTATAACCACCAAAATGATCTCTTCTTAATTTGACCTTGCTAAATCTTTTCTGACTGTCTCTGCTCTCACGACTAAACAGCATGGAAACAGAAGTCTCGTGCTCACAGACTCCCTTGTGAGCTCACAGGCTGCCTGGGCAGCTGCCTCCTGGGCAGCTCTGTCTGCTCTCAGGGGGCAGGTTAACTTTTGGGAGCTGCACTTCCTCTCCCATCTTTACACAGAACTTCCTCCTGGAGAAGCAAAGCAAACCTGCTCTTCTTGGCCATAATCTTCTCTATAATCCCTCTCGTTAAAGACTCAACCTGGGTGAAGCATAGTGGATTCCCTTTAATAAAGAATTTAAATCAAATTGAAGTTTTTTATCATGCTTCCCTGATAGCTCAGTTGGTAAAGAATCCGCCTGCAATGCAGCAGACCCCAGTTGGATCCCTGGGTTAGGAAGATCCCCTGGAGAAGGAATGGGCTACCCACTCCGGTATTCTTTCTGGCCTGGAGAATTCCGTGGACTGTATAGTCCATGGGGTCACAAAGAGTGGGACATGACTGAGTGACTTTCACTTCACATATTAAATAATTATGAGCAAAAATATGTGTGGGGTCAGAAAAGGCATAAATAATAAGATAGGCATATATATACACATTTATACAAAATGGACTACTACTCAGCCATGAAAAAAGAAGTAAAAAAAGAGAATGACATTTGCAGCAACATGGATGGACCCAGCAGTTATCATACTAAGTGAAGTCAGTGGGAGAAACGCAAATATTGCATGGTACCACTTACACGTGGGATTTAAAAAGTTATACAAATGAACTCATTTACAAAACAGAAATAGACTCACAGACGCAGTAAACAAACCTCTGGTCATCAAAGGGGAAAGAAGAGGGGAGAGATAAATTAGGCGTTTGGGGTTAACACACACACTCCACAATCTATTTCATAACAGATAACCAACAAGAATCCACCATATAGCACAGGGAACTCTACTCCATATTTTGCAATAACCTATAATGGAGAAGAATATGAAAAAGAACAGATTATATATAGATAGATACATAGATACGTATGACTGAAGCCTGGCGTGAGCAGTCCATGGGGTCGAAAAGACATGACTGAGCAACTAAACAGCAATAACTGAATCACTTAGCTGTACACCTGAAACTGAAAAGAAAACATCGCAAATCAACTATATCGCAATAGAAAGCGAAGCCTCAAAATAAAGACAAGTGCGAGCTATTAAAAAAAGAAGATAATAGGCACACTGACTGAGCAGTCTGACAGGTCCGGTCATCCGAGAGTCCCCGGGCACGTCTGGCACCTTCAACACACGTGTCAACAAAAGAAAAGTAAAATGTGACTTGAAACCAGTGTAACCAAGTGAGACATGCGACCGAACGCAGGGAACACTCGCTGATGGCTCAGACGGTAAAGACTCTGCCTGCAATACAGGAGGCCCGGTTTCGATCCCTGCACCAGAAAGATCCCCTGGAGAAGGGAATGGCTACCCACTCCAGTATTCTTGCCTGGGAAATCCTATGAACAGAGGAGCCTGGTGGGCTACAGTCCCTGTGGTCGAAAAGAGTTGAACACGACTGAGCGACTAATACATAGAGAATATCTACTATAATTTCATGATTAATATTTCCATACATTTAAAAAATGTATGTATGACATGAAATTAGACTTCAGTTTCTCCTCTGCCATTCTGCAAGCCTGAACTAAGTCAAGACAGGTTTTTGACTTTATAGCATAAGCTGTACAATGGAAAGAAAAGGAAAGTTTATTTAGTACCAATTCAGAGCCAAAAATTGTGCTTCAAATTTCACAGCGTCCTCCCAACAACCAATAAGTACTTTTAACCCATTTTATCTATTGTTGTGTTTATCTATTGCTGAATAAACTACTCTAAAACTTAGTAGCTTAAACCGACAGCTTATTCTTATACCTCGCCCTTCTGTGGGTCATAAACTTGGGTCACAAAAGGCAGGGCAAAGACAGACAGTCTGAACTTTGGTCTGTGTCTGGGGCCTCAGTGGGAATGTCTGGAAGGCCGGGGGCTGTTTGGGCCTCTCTCTCTGTCCCCCACATCCAGCCCCTTCACGGGGGCTTCCTCCCAACATGACGACCTCAGGACAGGCGAGTCTCTACGAAGGGCTTGGGGCGCCAAGAGATGAGGCAGCTGCTGCCTCGCCTCTTAGGGCCTGGCTCAGGCCAGCAGAGGACCACCATCCCCAGCCAAGCCATCCTAGGGCCAGCCTGCATCAAGACAGAGGAAGCGGGAGGCACCTCTCAAGGACCCACGAGCCTGTGGTCCATCCCCAGATGAAGAGGCACACAGCAGCGGGAGGCAGCAGAGCCAGGACTCAAACCAGACTTGACCAGTTATCCCCCCCGGGAACCACTCATGACCCCATCTGTGCTCATGGCTTCAAGGGTGTCCTGCAAGGTGACCTCTAATGCCATGTCCTTTCAGTCTCAGCAACTCTTCCAAGCTCCAGACCTCAGTCTCCAAACATGAACTGCATGTATCCATTCAAATGCCACAGCAAAATTCAGACTCAAGTTTTTGTTGTTCACTGGCTCAGTTGCGTCCAACTCTTTGCAACCCATGGACTACAGCACGCCAGTCTTCCCTGTCCTTCACTATCTCCCGGAGTTTGCTCAAGCTCGTGTCCGTTGAGTTGGTGATGCCATCCAACCATCTCATCCTCTGTTGTCCCCTTCTCCTCCCACCTTCAATCTTTCCCAGCATCAGGGTCTTTTCCAATGAGTCAGCTCTTTGCATCAGGTGGCCCAAGTATTAGAGTTTAAGCTTCAGCATCAGTCCCTCCAATGAATATTCAGAGGTGATTTTCTTTAGGCTTGACTGGTTTGATCTCTTTGCAGTCCAAGGGACTCTCAGGAGTCTTTTCCAACACCACAGTTCAAAGGCATCAATTCTCCAGTGCTCAGCCTTCTTTATGGTCTAACTTTCCCATCCATATATGACTACTGAAAAACCATATCTTTGACTAGATGGACCTTTGTTGGCAAAATGAGGTTCCAGACTCTGGAGCAGACATGAATTCTGGCCACATCATGGGTCCCCTCTATCCCAAACCAGCAGCCCCTGACATCCCCCCAGTCTCGCTGGCTCAGCACCTTGTGGGGACTCTGTCTCTGCTGTCACTCTTCCCTGGGTCTGCTGTCAGTCACCCAGGTGAGTCACCCAGCCTTCGAGGCTGCCGGAGGACCTTGCCCACCGGCCTCTCCAGCCTCCCTCCCCACCCCAGGCTCACCCTGCCCCCGCCACACTGCCCTGCTGCTCCTCCCAGAGCACCCGCCTTGTCCCCCACCTTCGGTCACTGCCCAGACCCCGTCTCCGCAGAGGGCCCACCCCCTGAGAAGAGCATCTCCGCTCCACCCCAGCTTGCGTCACTCCACTCCATCCTTCACCTCCTGATGTGGCGATATCTGTTTATTCACTTCTTTACTTACTGTCCCTGCCTTTGGCTGGAACAGTGCTGATCAGGAGAAATACAGTGTGAGCCTCATACGTAACCTTCCAGTTAACAGTCACCACACATCAAAGGGCAGAAGGAAGCAGATGAAATCAACTTCAGTGATATATTTTATTTAGCCCAAGACACCCAGAATGTTATCTTTTCAACACATAACCAGTGGGGAAAAGTATTCATGAAGTCCTTTCCACTTTTGGTCTCTGGTCCACTTTTGGTCTCACTTTTGACAGCGCTTCTCATGGAGAAGACCCACGTGTTAAGGGCTCCGCAGCCACGTGAAGGCAGCTGGAGAATATAAATACCACGGAGGCAACGCCTTCTTCTCTTGCTCACCTCCCACGGGTCAGCCTGGAACAGAGCCTAGCACTTAGCATGCATTTGTTGATGGCCTGCGTGGATGTGGGCGTGGGTACAATGGACGACACACATCCCTTGCTTTTGACCTTCCTCCTGCCTCACCTGCCCAGCCCCTCCTCGCCTTGAATGTGGCACCTGTCAGCCCCTGCAGGTGTGGCCAGCAGCTACTCTTTTTCAGCCTGGGATGCTCTACCCTCATCAGCAGTTCCAGAGGCCGAGAGAAAGAGGCTCTGAAAGTCACAGAGCTGAAAGCCAACTACCTGGGAGACTTCAGGCAAGTTTTCAAACATCTGTGATTATTTTCCTCTCTGTAAAATGGGATTTATCCATAACTGTAGCCCCAGCCACTATAAGAATAAAAATAAAACAACATGATTAAAACAATTTAAAAAAATGGGCAAAGGGCTCACATAAACATTTTTGCAAAGAAGATATGAAAATAACCAGCAAGTACAAGAGAAGATGCTTGACATCACTAATCATTCGGAAACCGCAAATCAAGATCACCATGAGTTACCGCTCACATCCACCAGGAAGTCTATTATCAGAAAAGACAGGAAGTAGCGGGTGTTGGTGAGGATGTTCAGAGGGTAAACCCTTGTGCAGTGGTGGTAGGAATGTAAAATGGTGCAGCCGGTGGAAAATGGTACAGCAGTCCTTCAAAAAATTAAAATAGAATCACCATATGATTCAACAACTACCCTTCTGGGTACAGACACAAAGGAAGTGAAAGTGGAGATCTGACCTGTTGTACACCCGTGTTTATAGCGGCATTATTCACAACAGCCAAAAGGTGGGAACAGCCTGCTGATGGATGGATGGATAAACAAAATGTGGTCTATGTGTACCATGGCACGTTGTTCAGTTTTGGAAATTCTGGAACATGCTACAAAGTGGATGAAACCAAAGACGTGCTTAGTGCAATAAGCCAATCAGTAAAAGGCCAATATTACGTGAGTTGCCTAGACAGTCAAGCTCATAGAGGCGGAAGGAACAGTGGTTGCCAGGGGCTGGGACTGGGGGAACAGGAGCGAAGTGCTGAATGTGGGCAGCGTTTCAGTTTGAGACAGGACAAATGTTTGTGGATGGATGGGATGATGGCTGCCGAACAACAGGAGGCGCTCAGAGGCGCAGATTTGTGCGCTTAAAAAGGATTAAGATGGAAAATGCTATGTCTCCTCTATCACAACAACAAAAAGTAAAGCGGTGTCAGTCAAAGTGCTCTGTTGGGTGTGATGCTCACACAAACGTCAGGTGGCATTATCTCTAACGGTGCCCCCCTGCTCACGCACACTCCCGGGCGTCTCAGACCCAGGCAACAGTCGCTAAAGCGATGCTGTGAGCCCCCCGCCCCCACGGAAGTCCTCCCTCCTCCTTCACCTGCCCCTCCGCAGAGGCGTGGAGCGGGCCATCTTGCCTGAACGTGTCTTTAAACGACGCTGGTCTGAATAGTTTTAACGTGACGGAACGCGGGACGGGATGCAGAAAGCGCGGTAGAGAGGTGCGTGTGCTGTGCCTTCACGGGTCTGTGTTTAGAGGACAGGGATTTATTTTTGAAGCCGGCAATCGCTGGTTCCTCCTGCTGGTTTCTTTTGGCGACCCGGTCTGTGTGTGTCTTCTCTACCTGCTTTGGAGTCAGCGTCCGCGAGCTGTTTGTCCCCCCGACCGGCTGCACGCGGCGGATGCGGCGGAAACACAACCCGCAGCACGTAGCCTGGGGGGCCCGAAGTCCGTGCCCCCTCCCCGTGGACGCAGAAGCTGAGCGAAGCAATAAGGCCTAATAACCTCCCCAGTCCTCCTAATTGCTTTCCTCTCCTGACAAAGAACCGCACCAGCAGCCCCGGCAGCCCTCAGGGAAATCTCGGCTTGTTATGAGGCTGCTGGGCAATCCTTTCATCCCCGTGAAATGCTGGCAGTTTGTGTCAACAAATCCAATTTCAGTCAATCAACAGACAACCCGCCTCCCGGCTCCGTCCTCCCTGCTGGTGGGGCTGACACAGGCCCCGCTCCTTCCACCCCTGCCCGAGGGGCCCCGCAGGAAGGACACCTGGCGTGGTGCCCAGGCACCGATGGCCCAGTCCGTCAGGAGCGCAGCCGAGTGCCAGCTTCACACAGACGGACCCGGCACCAGCTCCGGCTCTGCCACTGCTGGCCGCCCGGCCTTGGACAAGTTCTTTACCTCTCTGACCCCTCGTTTCTAAAGTGAGATGATGACAGGGCTGGAAAGTGGGGAAAGGAAGCGTTACCATATGCGCAAGCCACTTAGCCGGCCTCAGCCTGCAGTAAGGAAAAAGCCAGAGAGGCCTTGATGATCTGCCAGGTCTTTAGCCAAACAGGGCAATAAATGGGAGCTACTGAGGGCTTTACAACCGTCATTAGCATCTTCATCACACCCCTGTCACCTTGAGGATTGGATGGAAAACAGCTTAGGAACCAGCCCGTGTGGCTCTCCTTCAGCTGCTAGTCAGTGAAGGTTCACTTTGCAAAGATGTTCAGGGCACCGTAAGTGTTTGCAAAAAGAAACAGCCAGACTGCAGTGTCCTCATCAGGGGCCTGGAGTCTGCAGCTAGAGGGGCCTTCAGATGGCTGCCCCATCGCACAGCAGAACACCCGGCAGGAACCTGGTCCTGAGAGCAGACCCAGCGGGGCCTGGCAGGGGCACCCTGGGATCTCTGCGTCTTCCCTGGGGAGCTGGAGGGAACCAAGGCCTCCCCACGAGGAGCCCTCCCCCTGTAGGGGAGACCCCAGATTTTTAGGTCTTTGGGGACTAGAGGTCTTTGCTGGGCAACAAAGAGTTAATCCCACTCTGTTCCATTTCGTGCCAGGCGGGGTGGCTGTCACTGGGGGCGACATGCCGTTGCCTGAGCCCGGGAATCCCCGAGATGAGAAGCCTTCAGAACGGGGTGCAGGGATGGGAACCAACAAATTGAGCAGCTCGGGGGCTCCCACGAGGTCCAGGAGCCTGTCATTTCTAACTAACTGGGGAGACGGACGTCCCTTCAGCAGGAAACAGTTAGAACAAGTACCTGGGCTGCATCTTGCTGGTGCTGCTGCTGCCACCACCATTGTGTTTAACTGGGGAGGGAAAGAGTAACTAGAGGCAAGGTTTTCAGCCACAGGATACCCTGATATTGACAGACTTTCTGCCCCGAGGCAGGCGTGGTGAGAGGCCCTTCTGCATGGATTACTTCCTTTTAGGCGTCACAATCACCCTGCACGGCAGGTACATTTACCTCTTTTGTAAAATGACGATGCCGAGGCCCAGATGTCACCAGAGAGCTCGGGGACCTGGCTCAGAGCAGGTGCCCAGTAACAAGAGTGACCGAGGCTTGCTCGGGTCACAGTGGGCAGGGACAGTCAGCTGCAGGCTCTAAAGGCCCAAGCCGCTCCTGATCGTGCTCTGTTCTTTCCCGACACGACTGTTCCTGGCAGGGAGGACTTCACTAGGAATGGGTTTTGGCTCCTGGGAAACAGTTCCAGGTGGGGAAAAAAAGCTTTTTCTTGGGAAATCTGCCTTTAGAAGAGCAGCCGGGCTGCTCTCGCAGCCTGAGGGTAGGTCCCTCTGAACACGGCAGCAGTCCCAAGTATTGGGAGGAGAGAGTCAAAGATACTGAATGAAAGAAAGACCCCAAGCCAGCAACATGTGAGTTATGTTTGCTATGACATTGCACTTTTCTCACGTGACAGGGAGTCCTCAAAATGTCTGATTCTTTTCTAAAATTTTCATTATATTGACAATGAAAAAAAATTTAAAAAGAAGAGACTTCCGTGGAGGTCCAGGGGTTAAGACTCCACATTTTCACTGCAGGGGGCATGGGTTCAATCTTTGGTCAGGGACTAAGATCCCGCGTGCCACACGGTGCAGCCAAGATAATAAATAAATGAATAAAGATATTGGGACAATTGGCTACATCCTTCATCAATTCCTACTTTAGTACATTTCAAAAATAAGTCTCATGGATTATAGATAGAAACAAAATCAAAACACGGGAAGTATTAAAGAAAAGAAAAAGAAAAGAGAAAAACCACAGAGCCGTGTATGATGGGGAAAGTTTGAGACAGGCACACATGGAGGGAATATTCACAGCTCCTAAATATTTAACTGCTGGAGAGAAACGGACATAGAAATCTGGGTTTCCAAGCAGACTGCCCCTTGAGTTCCAAACGAGTATGTGAAACTACCTCGGAAGCCCTCAGTGACGTCCCCCAAACATACACAACTCAGCACGCCTGAAACCAGATGAGCTGTTGGCCATGCCCACCGTAGAGAACATCGCCTGCAGGCTCCTCTGGGGTCGGTGCGTCACTGTCCCCACAGCCTCTCCAGCTGGACCCGTGGAATTCCTCCCAGACTCCCCTCCCTGGTTTAGCAGGTCGATTCACTGCTATGTTGTCCTCTTACCACCATCACTGCCCCGGCCTTTCTTTATTCTGTGCCAGCTTCTAAACCAACCTCCCTGACGGCAGACTCACCCTCCTCTACCCATCTGTGGGTCCTGGGTGACCTCTCCAAAGCCCACACTTGACCCTGGCACGCCCCTCCTTATCACAGCCCATCACCCACCAGCACTGAGGAATCTGGAGCCTAAGCTCCTTGCCTGGTATGAGAACACGCCTGATCACCAGAGATGGACACCCCGGACCCTCCTCCTGAGTCCTCACAGTCTCGGTAAAGAAGCAACGCTGTGAAGGTTCATCCTGCTGTCAGCTTGGCTGGGTATGGTGTGTTGGTTCGCTCAGGCTATCATACAAAGGACCACAGGCTGGCCAGCTTCTAGAGGCTGGAGTCCAAGGTCAGGCTGGTAGCAGGACTGGACTCTCCCGAGGCCTCTCTCCTTGGGGAGCAGACGGCCACCTTCTGGCTGTGTCCTCGCATGCTCACCCCTTGGGACACCTGCTGTCCCTCTGCGTATCCTGATCTCCCCTTCTCCTAAGGACATCAGTCAGACTGGATCAGGATGCATGCTAGCAAGTTCATTTTAACTTCATTACCTCTTTAAAGATACTATCATCAAATGCCATCATATTCTGAGGTACAGAGGGCTAAGAGTTCAATGTAAGAGTTTAGAGGGGACACAATTCAGCCCATAAATGCCATGGTAACCACTTTGGGGTCAAGAAACAACCTGGAAATTGCTGTGAAGGTATTTTTTAGATGCAGATAAAATTTAAACCAGTGGGCTTTGAGTAAAACATAATACCCTCCATTATGTGGGTGGACCTTGTCCAATCAGTTGAGGGCTGTAAGAGAAGAGATTGAGTGCGGTGCCCTGAAGACATGAGATTTCTGCCTCCAGACTGGCTTTGGACTCCAGCTGCAGCATCAACTGTTTCCTAGATCTGCAGATTTCAGATTTTTCAGTCTTCACAATTGTGTGAGATAATTCCTTAAAACAAATATCTCTTTACAGATACATACATACCTTATTAGTTCTGTTTCTCTGGAGAGTCCTGATTAACACAATCATAAACTCCAAAAGTTACCCAATAACATATAAAAACATTTGTCCAGAGGAGGCAATCCAGGACTAATACCTGGTTTCCAAAATCATCAGAGAGCAGGCTTCTTTCATCTTACTATTTCCTAATCCTAGTGTGCTACCTCATGGTTCAAGCTGGCTGCTTGAGTTCCAGATATCACATCTCCATTCTAGCCAGCCAGAGAGTGGAAGGTGCATAACAGGGCACACTTCCCTTTAAGAACACTTTCTTGAAGCTGAAGCTGAACTTCCTATTGGCCAGAGCTTACTCATATCTAGCTGTAAGGGAACTAGGAAGGTAGTCTTTATTCCAGAATTCGTGTGCCCAGCTAGAATCAGAAGGTGTGGTATAATGGTAGAAAGCAGGAATGGATGTTGCACTGCACCACAATACCACATCTGCAACAAGTGCCAAATGATGCATGCCAACACGAATGAGCTACTGAGAAATTAGGAGGAGCTTAACGTCAACCTGGGCAGACAGAGAGGGCTGCATAGTGGAAAGGGCTACCTCTGAAGGAAGGGTTAATCCGCTCAAGAAAGAAAACATCCCAGCACCCTTGCCCCAGTGTGAGCGTGAAAACCACTGTGATAGCATGGCAACCCAGGAGTCTGTGATGTGAGGCCAGCGCTGGAGGGCAGGCTCTCTCTGCCACTGGCTTGCAAGTGGCAGCTGCCAGCTGACGATGGCCAGGCTGACAGGCTATGGGCCCACGGCCAAGGGCATCGCGACCTTTCCAGCACCCCTGGTCCTCGCTGAAGCCTCGGAAGGCTGGGGCGGGGCGGGGCAGCTGCAGCCATCTCCTCAGGCCCAGCCAGCCAATGAGAGACCTCGCTGATGCTGTAATGCTTCAGCTCGGCATTTCATTGGCCGGCTGTCTTTCTGGGGCTCAAACTATTTCTTTCTCTCTTTTTTTTTTTTTTAGGAATTGAAAGTGGGCATAAACAAAATTACCGAGGCGAGGGGCTGACCTGAGCCCAGATGGGCGGACGGAGTGCAGCGTTGTTTGTGAGGACAGAAGGCTCTGCTCCCAGGCACTCGCTTGACTTCCGGGTCAGGGGACGGTTTGCTCTCGTATTATTTAGGTTTCGGTTTTATAGTCTGACAATTCACATTTCTTACTGTAGCATTGCTCAGAGCTTTTAATACACCAAAAGGCGCTGTGAAGCTTCACAGGGATATGCCTTTCTCACGCTTGGATGGTCTCAGAACCTTTTATTCCCAGAGCATGGGCACTCAGCGTTCCACAGACACACTCTAGAAAACGCTCCTACAGGGACGGGTCACTCCAGAAATCCAGCTGGTCAGGCACCCTCCAGGGTCCCCTCATACGCACCCTGAGGTCTTCTTATCAGGCTCTGGTTAATTGAGGGTTCTGACGTCACAGGAAATCAGCAGCTGCCCTGGTCATCCGTGGTCCCAGCTGGAGGGGGAAGCCTCAATCTGCCTCCCAGCCTGCCCTTTGCACCCTGATGTGGATCCCAGGTGCCCAGGATCCTAGTCAACCTGTAGTGACCGAGGCCCTTTTCAGCACCAGCATCCTTGGGTGGGAAGATAGGTTCTGCCTTCAAAGTGTCTCAGGTGAGAAGACCCAGGGCAGAGAACCAAGCAGGTCGCTGCAGTACAGCCTGCGGAATGCAAGGGTGTAAGTCATACCAGGTACGGTGGCAGCTCTAAAGAAGGGAGCGATGACTTTGCTCTGGGGGGTGGGTGTGGGGGAGAGGGGTGGCACCAAGGAGGAAGGCAGGAGAAGCTGGAGACCCCAGTTGGCCCTTGAGCTTGTCAGATGAAACCCACACACTGCCCAGGGGCCTCTAAAGTGTTCTCATCCCAGGGAAGCAGGTCTGGAGTCTGAGAATCAGGCTTGTGGGACAAGAACCTGCCTCACTCTCACCCTGGGAGTTACTGATGCTGGTGCCTGGGCAGAGGGTCAGCAAGTCCAGGCTGCTGCAGGTGCCCCGGCCAAGCCCACCCCTGGCTTCCAGACTGCAGCTCCTACTTGATGTCACAGAGGGAGTTTCGGTCAGGCGAGGCCACGTGGTCAGAGGCCACCAGCCCCCCAGCCCCAAGCTGGGTTAAGCACATCGCATGGTGGGGGAGAAAGGTACGGGCGCGGGAGTTGCTAGTGTGTTGGGTATCCCTGTAGCTGCAGTCGGGACTGAAGCGGTCAGAGAAGGTGGAATGCAGATGGGGCCACGACAAGGAGATGAGGGAGAGAGAGGAGGAAACAGGGAGAGGGCAGCTGGCCCAGCGCCAGGGAGTGCCCTGTGATTGGGGGTGGGGTGGGCTTACATCACGTTCCCAGCTGCCCCTTACTGCCTGCATGACCTTGGGCATCATCTCTGCTCCTGACCAGCTCATTTACCTGCAAGAGGAGGTGAGGAGGCTAGCGGTGACCACAGCGCCCCTCCTCCTCAGAGTCACAGCATCCTCAATTCTGGATGGTCCCACACCAGCTGCGGCCACTGACCAGGAGTGGGCAGACGGGTGCAGATGGCACGGCAGCGCTGGCGGAGTGGGGGGGCGACTCCACAGGGGTGCAGCCACCTGCCCGCCCTCCGGATGTCCGCCTCCTACCTGCTGAGCCCCCAGGACCCAGGGAGTAATGGAATGGCCTCCTCCAATGCCCAAACGGTCCTGCAGCAGCTTCTGCAGCCCCCCCCGCCCTGCTGGCAGCAGGCTGTGAGTTCAGAGGGAAAATGAGCTCCCTGCCCTCGAGGTGAAGCCAGGCTGCAGAGTCAGCCCAGGACAGAGGCTGGCTGTGTCCTCCAGGTGCGGGTCGGTTTGGAGAAAACCTCGATCATTCCTCTGCCCCACGGGATCTGAGTAGAAGCACTGGGAACATCCTTTGCTCCTCGTTTGATACAGTGTCCTTTCCTGCAGTTATTTCCAAACTGGGTTTAGCTAAGGATCCTTTCTTTACATGCAGTCTTATGAAGAAGTGTAAGCAACACATTATTCAATAATTCTTTAGTGAAATAAGTATGCCTTAAGTGCAGTGTTGAGAATGGGGTCCCCATTGAGGTCACAAAGAGACTTGCTCCCTGCCACAGAGGCCCCTCAGCTGACTAGAGGTACAGCCTTGTATGCACCTGCTCTGTGGTCCTTAGTGAAGAGATCTCCACATTTGGGGCCAATCAGGAGTTCATAAGCAAGGGCAGACCCAGTCAAAGCCAAGGAGACCGTACATTGGGCAGAAGACAGGAGAAGGGCTTTATGTGGTCAGCGTAGCCCTGAGACACCCCCCTGCGCAGACAATGTGATCTGAGCACAGATCTTCGGAAATTCCTATTCTTTGATCCAGCAGCTCCCCGTCCACAATGTGATAGACCTGCTAAGAAAAGCAAGCTAAGTCAACTGAGAGAGGCCCTCTCTGCTGATTCAAATTTCGTTTTCAGAGAACCTGGCTGCCCATGGGCTGCTCCCTCTTGGAACCCTTTAAAGGCTGAGTGTGTGCTGATGAGATGCCGTGAACTTCCCTGAGTCCCCCCAGGACTCGGGGATTCTATTTCACACCAAAGTCTGCGTCTGTGATGTTTTGATTTGTGAATGTGAAAACTGAAGTGGAGGTGAATACTGATGTACCCCAAGGCCCCTCTCGGCTACTTAATTCAACAGGGCCTGGGATTCTGGAAATTCTGATGTTCCAGTTTACCTGAAATTTCAAGGGGTTCCCCAGAAGCTGACCTGAGATGAGGAGGGTGTGAAGGTGACTCAGAGGAGGGGGAAGCATGAAACAGAGATGGAAGCGGGTGAAGATGCAGACAGCAAGGCCTTGGGCTCGCACGTGACCAGCTCGTCCACCCGAGAGGTGGGGACCAGGAGCCCACCATCTGCCTGTCGGGAGTGAAGGGCTGTCTCAGATGGAGGAGCATCCAGGTGTTTCCTGCTCTCCAGATGCCCACCGTGTCTTTGACCATGCTCGGTACCGCGGAGAAGACAGCAGCCACCAGATCTCACCATTCCATCAGCAGTGGGGTCTGTTCTTTCGACACCCCAAACCAGCCTTTAAGGGTCATCATCTCCTAGAACTGGCTCCCTGGGGTAATGACAGGGACCATCGATGAACCATCAGATCCCCTGGATACCTTTTCAAGGCTGCCCCTTGGATCTCGGAAGGTCCTAGTTCTCCACAAGGAATTTGTGCCTGGGTCTAGATAGTGAAAGCAGATATGAAACTGGAAGTAAAGCCCCTGCAAGGGATCCTTGAGTGCTTGGGTTGCGGGAGAGCTGGCTGACCAGAATCATCTACGTTGGACTCTGCATTGGGGAGAAACATGTTTATTAAGGACCGGTGGTGGTGTTTCAGTCTCTAAGTTGTGACCGACCCTTGCGACCCCATGGACTGTAGCCCACCCGGCTTCTCTGTCCAAGGGATTTTCCAGGCAAGAATACTGGAGTGGTTTGCTATTTCCTTCTCTAGGGGATCTTCCCAGGGATTGAATCTGCAGCTCCTTCATTGCTGGCGGTCTCCTGCATTGCGGGCGTGGGGATGTTCAATTTGTTAGCAGTTAGCTTGCTCTCTTACAGTGAACACTCATGACCACAGAAGCAGCAGCCTATTGGGTAGTTACCGCTACTTTCATTTTGTAGGTGAGAAAATTGAGGCTCGAAATGGTTCAGCAGTTAGCAAATGGCAGAGCTGGGACTCAAAGTCTGTTTTTAGGCCCTCTCCTGGGCTCATTGTTATGTAAAGCTTAGTGTGGACTTTGACGCTTTCCCACTTGTAGGCATTGATGGGACAGAGGGGAGAAGAAGGATTCCCTGGGTCCCTTGGGTGGAATCTGGGTTGGGGAGGGAGGATGCAGAACAGGGAGGCCCCCTGGCATCAGAAGCTGAGTTTTGGGCACTCCACGATTTTGCTAAGGGCTTCCCCCCCTGCTCATATTGGGTCTGGTCTCCAGCGTTCTCACTCTGACAAAGCTGTTTCTTCATTTTACACTGGGTTTCCCTGATAGCTCAGTTGGTAAAGAATCCGCCTGCAATGCAGGAAACCCCGGTTCGATTCCTGGGTCGGGAAGATCCCCTGGAGAAGGGAAAGGCTACCCACTCTAGCATTCTGGTCTAGAGAATTCCATGGACTGTATAGTCCATGGGGTCACAAAGAGTCAGACACAACTGACTACTCTCATTTGTCTCTTGTGATTCAAATGCATACTTGCTCCTGAAAAGAAGAAATGAGATGCTCAAAGGGGCAAACCCTGCATCCCCAAGCCGGTGCCCTCAACTCCAAGCAGAGGAAGCAGGAACATCTTGTTCTGTGTGGACACCTTGGTGGCCTTCAGTTCCGCCTTAGTAACAGAATCTGATCTTGCTCATCCTCATCCAAGTCCTCTGGGGAAATCTAGGCCATCGCCTTTACCAGGGGTGGGAGTCCATGGCCTTGGCTGGAAGGCCAATGTGTTGGAAGGATCTATCCCAACAAATGATTGGTTTAGGCTTGGGTATGGGGTGCTGTTTTGACCAACGGACCTAAGCAGGAAATCTGCAGAGGAAGCCTTTGGGCTTGGAGTCTGTGTATTGTTCCTAAAATCAAAGTGGTCTTCTTGGGTCCATCAGGAGAACAATCAATGAGGATAATCCAAAATATTTTGGATGGCAGAGTAGAAAGATGGAAATAACCTGGGTCATTGAGACGTGGGTGAACTGGTGAGTCCACCAACCCCAGAGCGGCTGTCTGTCTGGACTCCCTTTGTGAGATGATGAACCACTTAGCCCTTGAGATTATGGTGACTCAGGGTTTCTGCTACTTGCGCCCGTCCGCACCCAATGGATTCAGGTAACGTCTTGTCATAGACTCCATCCAGAAAAGTACGTGTGAGCTTCCAACTCTCAGCCTCTGATGCAGCTGGCTTTGGGGTAGATTCTCAGCTTACATGCCCAACCCTCCTCTATAATGAAGTCCTGCCCATTTCTCTTACTCAGGGGTCCGCTGTCTTAGCCCCTACCTGGTAAACGGAGTCTCTGCTGAATTACGACACGACAAACCCTCAAGTCCTCCCTGGTTACCCAGTCATCCATTCCTGTGGTTGTGAGAGGAGAAGGATGTTGAAAACCGTCTTGACAATGCTGTGTACATGGACTGTGAATATTTTCTTGAGTTTCCATAGGTAAGTAACAGGAAGGGAAAGAAAATAGGCTCATTCTTTCTAACATTGATTAATTCACACAAGGTCACATTTTACATCATTTTAATTAACTTCCACTGAGTTCATGTTCAAAATGGGGACAAGGGTTTATTAAAATAAGTCACAAGAACCCTAGGTATAACAGCATGGGTATTTAAATAGGAGAGGAAATTGGAAATCTTTCCCTTCTGCTCTGATGCATGGAGGGGTTTTGTGAAATCCTAACTTTTCTCAAATATATCCCTTTTGCAAATGATGGAAAGAAATAGACTTACAGGCAGCAACTCCTGCAGGAAGCCCTTCCCAAGGTTTCTCGCCCCTGCTGGTCCCCCTCCTCGGCCACTGGGTAGGACCCCTTCCTTGTTAATACCCTGGAAGCCTCTGTCTCACAACCGCTACGTTATCCTGATATTAACTGTTTACTTTTTTGTTTCTCCCACAATATTGTGAGATTTTTGAGGGTGAAACTTTGTCTTCTAGCAGGATACCTGGTGTAGCGTAGGCGCTCAGTATAGGTTTATGAATGAAATGAATGAAAACCAAGACACTTTTTCTTGGCCTTATTTCAGTTCAACAAAGGACAAACGTGTCTGCTTTGCCCTGTGTAAAATGGAAGTAAAAGGGGCAAGTCCATTCACGAGTGTCCAGAGGCTGCAGGACCTGCCGTACATGCGGAGGGACTGGTGGGGCACAGCTGGTGGGCTTTCTCTGACATGGGGCCCCGGGGTGAGTGTGGGTCCGTGTGCTTCACACACCTGGACATACAGTAGCAGGGCCCTAAAGCTGCCCCTAGCACACCTGTGCTAACCTGGGCCGGGGAGGGGCATCGCTGCTGCCAGAGATATTTTTGTTCCATGTTTTGGCTCCGTGGTTTGTCCCCAAATTAAGCAAAAGCATTTCTCTTGGCTGCGCTGACACGGATCTCCAGGCGCCTGCCCACCTAACTCAGAAGGCCTCCACCACTCGTCACTTCTCAGGTGAAACTTCACCCCAGGAGTTCTCGTGGAGCGTGTCGTCGGCCTAGTTACACACCCAGTCCCACCGCAGGACTTCACATCCCCCTTGGTTGCCCCATTTCCTTTGTCCACCAGCCCACTGTCCTCTTCGTTCCAGCCCTCAATGGGATGCCCATGCCTGTCCCCATTTGGCAAACTAGCATGAAATGAACTGGAGGAAAAAGCAACTGTCTTCTTATGTTTCAAGAGGAGGTTTGTAGCTGGGAAGGTTTGAGGCTGAATTTCCCCACACTTAGATTGACCTCCCTGTTGAAATTTTTAAGTACTTGTGTGACTTACTTCTGAGAAAAGCTGATATTCAGATTCCTAAATGTAGAGTCAACACTACTCATACCACAAAAGGGTTCTCCCGTTTTCAAAAGAATTGTTCTCACAGCACTCTTACAAATCAATAATAGAGCAGACAGCCAAACAAAAATGAACAAAACATTTGATCAAGCCTTTCCTTTGAAAGTTTATCTAAGTGACTGATATCATAGAAAAGAATGCTCCACTGCATTAGTCATCATGCAAATACAAATTAAACCGTAATCTAGTATCAACAGACACCCACCAGCAGGAGTAAAATGAAAGACACAGGGAACAGCAAGTGTTGATGGAGACACAGAGCAACTGGAATTCCCATTCACTGCTCGTGAGATGGGGAATCGGTGTGGCCTCTACAGGAAACTGACACTATTTTTAAAACTGAAAATATGCATAACCTCTGACTCAAAGATTCCACCCAACAGAGATGCACGTATATATCCACTGACACACATATTAGGACGTGCCTATAAGCACTGTTTGTTATAGAATAAATCTGGTCATTATACAAATGCCAATTAGTGGTTGATACAGAGGGGTATAGTTGCACGATGGAGTATCGACAGCAATGACAGTGAACCCAGAACTACGTGCAACAGCATGGATGAAATGTACAAACACAAGACAAGCAAAGAAGACAGACGGAAAGAGCGTAAATTACACGAATCCCTTCAAATAAAGTGAAACCTGGCAACATTAACCTATGTTCCTAGAAGTCAGGACAGAGGTGGTCCTAAGGGGATAAGTGAGTGGAGGGTGCATGGGGAGGGGTCTCTGTAGGCATGTTCAGTTTGTGATATATGAACTTTTCAGAACGTATATGTGTATGCTCAGTCATGTCTGGCTCTCTGTGACCTCATGGACTGTAGCCCGCCAGGCTCCTCTGTCCATGGGATTCTCCAGGCAAGCATACTGGAGTGGGTTGCCATTTCCTTCCCCAGGGGATCTTCCCGACCCAGGGATCGAACCTGAATCTCTTGCATTTCCTGCCTTGGCAGGTAGATTCTTTTCCACTGCACCACTTGGGAAGTTCTTTATTAAACTTTAATTAAAAAAACCCTTTCTTGGAGTATGATTCAATTTATAAAATTTCTAGAATCACGTTTCATCCAGCATGAAATGCACCCCGGATATGCAGTTGCTTCGAGTGCCGTTCCTCCCACCCTATGTTCACTTATTCACTGTCCCTGCAGGACAGGGAATGAGCTAGGATTCAGGGAGCACTTCTGTTTGGGGGCCTTGGATCCTGCGCTTCTCGTATCACCCATGATACAAGGTGACATGTCCATGGCATGACCTCCAGCTGGGCTTCACACTCTCCTTCCTCTCCACCCTGCCTTCTTCCTCAGTGCCCAGCTGATCAGAAGACTCTTCAGAAGACACAGTGGTGAGTTGCAGAGGATTTCTTATTCCTCTGACGCGGTTATGGAACAAGTTCTGAGGCCGGTGCCCATCCTGTAGGAAGCGAGCATTTATATGTGCCTGGAATCACCTCCACACGCTCCCTCAGCCACGCCCATTTTACAGAGGAGGAAACTGAGAAGCATCCCTCAAAAGGCCTCATTCTGGGATGTGATGCACTGGCCTCAGGATCCGGCCGGCCTCCGGCACCAGCACCCTGCCTGCTGTTTCCGAGAGAAGCCTGGCTCTGGGGTTTTCCTTGCCCTGACTGGCTCCCTTCCTTGTGCAAGTAACGACAGACCACCGCCGGCCCGCCATCTGTGGGGAGCGGTGCTCTCATCCCCTCCCCGCCGGGGCCTGGGACGACTCTCAGGATACGCCTGCTCCTGCTGGAGGCCCGTCTCTCCCCAGATCCCAGTGGGGCCTGAGAGCGGCTCGCCAAGCTCTGGGCCTGCTTGTTCTCTCTCTGCCAGAGAGAGACAGAGCCCCGGAGCCTGGCCTGCCTCTCTGCAGCAGGTGGAGCAGGCAGCTGGCCCACGCCGGCCCCGGGGAGGCTCTGCTCTGGGTGCCCGGCCCGCAGAGGCTTCCAGGCTGCCCAGGTTACCGCTCAGGCTGACCACCCACGCTGGCCGTCCACATCCCCCAGGCAGCCCGACAGCAGGGTCCACAGCACAGCCTCGCTGTCCAGAGCGTCCACCCTGCCAGTCACAGCACTGCCTCTGCAGACGTAAAGCCGCCCTGGAATGCACCGGGGGAGGCTTGGTTCTGCCCGGGGATGTGATCACGGCTCAGCTTCAGGGAACAAGCTGCCAGGCCTCAGCTCACCCCAAATCCTTCGCTTTAGCCTCGAGCCGGAATTTCCCCCAGGCTTGCTCGTCCAGACCCCGGGGGGGCACACTGGCCTCCCCCCCATGCCCCGGTGTTGTCACGGAAACAGCAAACTGCCATGTCTCGGGGGCCCCGTGGACATCTGTGATCTCTGCGCCCGGGGCTCCATTCTTCGGCCGGCCCTCTGTGACCGCTTTCTGCACTTGGCACGCCTGCCTCGTCCTTGGAGGGAAAACTCCTGCAGGATCCCAGCAGGAGTCGCAGAGTTCCAGCTCAAATGGCCGGAACCTCAGAGGCGTCCGCTGTTCATTTCACCAAAACAAGCCCAGAGAAGCTCAGTGACTGGCCCAGCGTCGACACAGTCCGCGGTTTGCTCCGGGTGGTCCTGACTCACACCCTCCAGGATCCAGGAGACGGAGCTCAGGGCCACTAGGCCAGGACCCTCAGGGACCAGAGACCCCTCCCCAGCCCCGCCTCCTCTCGAGTGGACAGGCTTCCCCCCGCTGGGGGCGCGCTTGGCCCCTGCTGTCCACACAGCCCTAATCATCCAGGGCCTGCTTCTCTGCTCAGGAAAACTGGCCTCTCTGCCAACCCCACCCAATGAGCCTAGGTTAGGAAGCAGGCTCCAGCAAGGGCCACCAACAGAGCAAGTGGGACCAGGGGCTCGGCTCTTCCTGGAAGCACGCAGCCCAGGGAAGAGTCAATCAAAGCACAGGGACAACAAGCTCAGGAGGTCACCAGGGCAGCCAGCAAAGCCCACCCTTCACTAACCAGCAGCCTCCCTGCTTGGGGGGGGGGTCCCCAAGTCCTGGCTCCCAGGGAGGCGAGTGGGCCACGAACCGGTGGGAGGGGTCTCCTCTCAGGAGGAGATTCAAGGCGCACAAGGAGAGAGGTGGTCCATGTGGAGGATACTTACGGTCCAATCCAAACCAGTCAATCCTAGAGGAAATCAACCCTGAATATTCATTGGAAGGACTGATGCTGAAGCTGAAGCTCCAATACTTTGGCCACCTGATGCAAAGAACTGACTCACTGGAAAAGACCCTGATGCTGGGAAAGATTGAAGGCGGGAGGAGAAGGGGACGACAGAGGAAGAGATGGCTGGATGGCACCACCGACTCAATGGACATGAGTTTGAGCAAGCTCCGGGAGTTGGTGATGGACAGGGGAGTCTGGCGTGCTGCAGTCCACGGGGTCACAAGGAGTCGGACACGACCGAGTGACTGAACAACAACAACAGTTTTAGGGAGCAAACACAAACACTCTCAGGCCTCAAGCGAAGCCAGGCAGGCCTGTGAGTCAGCTCAGAGAAGTTCTCACGACAAACTCGGGAACCAGTCCCACCCTGCAAACTGGGGCTCAGTGCGCCCTCCCCGGCACCCCAGCTCAGGGCCTCCAGCCACAGAGCCCCCCCCACCACCATGCAGGACCGGGACTGACACCTAGGATGCGCCCAAATATTGTAGCTGTTACTATCACCGCAAGCCTCGACATCCCAGTGAGCCCACCCGCCGGAAACTGAGGCCTGGGATGCAGCCACGAAGCCGGTGAGAGGCCACATCCAGGTTCCGAGCCTCCCGGCCGAGGCTTGGACGATGCGCTTCTGCGGGCCGAGCGGAACCTCAGCCCGGACCCCCTGCGCGTCCCAGGCGGCGCTGACTCGGGAACCGCAGAGGCTGCTTCTGGCCCCGCGGCCCAGGTCCGCCGCCCCCCATCCCCGCCCTCAGCCGTTTCAGCAGCTATGCTCATTTCAGGTTTTAACTTTTTTCTCTTCCTTTTTTTCTGCTCCCTCTGAGACGCAAACGTTCGAACAAAGATGTGATGCTGGAATGAGGCATTAATTTCAATAGTCACTTGAAAGAAATTGCCGGGGAAATATCTCATTTTCCCATTAAGAGCCGTGGAGCCCAGGCCTCTGGCGGTTCTGCTCTGCACCCGCTCCAGGCCCCGACCCCCACGCTGCCCTCCCCTCTCCTGCCAGCATTGCACTATACCCTGCAGGCGAGGTCTCACTCCCTGCCCTGGAAGGACGCCCTGGGCTCCATGTGGCTCCCCGACGGCAAATGCCCAACAGGCAGGCTCCTCTGGGGATGCCTCCCTGGAGGGGGTCCCCTGGCACACAGACGGGGCGGCTTCCTGGGGGCACAGAGCAGGTGCTCATCGTGTTCACATCTTGGGGACCACTCGGGGTGGGGGCGGGGGGGGGGGGCAGCGGGCACACAGGCCGGCTCCCCAGAGGTCCCGCCTTGACGGTGGGAAGTGGCTGGGGTCAGAAAAGGGTTTCCAGCCTCCCTGTGGCCTCCACACCACAGGGCCAGGAGGAGGACATGCCTTCCCAGGCCCTTGCCTGTGCGGCGGCTCACCTGCAGAGCCCAAGGTTGACAGGTGTGGCTGGCCTGAGAGAAGGAGGGTGTGTCTTTCTCTCCAAATCTGGAGCCCCCCTCGCCCCCCGGCCCCCCTGCCCCGGAAGTCCCAGGACTGCTTGAGGCAGAACCAGAGGCTGAGAAGGGGGTCTGGTCCTCCCTCAGCCTCCCATCCCCCCACGTGGTGACCACCGACCCCTCACCTCCCCGGGGCCCAGCTCGCCCCCGGTTCTATTCCTGCAGGCCCAGTTCTCGCCTGTCAGCTAACCTCCCATCAACAAATACTTGTGAGGCACTCCATCCAGGGCTCTTTCTCTCTTACAAAGAGCAATTACTATTTAACAAACTTATTTATACATAGTTTTAATGTTATATAGGGGCCTCCCTTGTAGCACAGTTGGTAAAGAATCTGCCTGCAACGCAGGAGGCCTGGGTTCAGTTCCTGGGTCAGGCAGATCCCCTGGAGAAGGAAAAGGCAGCCGACTCCAGTATTCTTGCCTGGAGAATCCCATGGACAGTGGAGCATGGTAGACTACTGTCCAGGGGGTCATAAGAGTCAGACACGACTACTTAGCGACTAAACTACCATCACCACCAATGTTATATAAAAATTGTCATGATTAGAAATTAGAGCTGAGGCGTGTGGCGCCCTCCAGTACGTGACCCGTGTCCTCAGGCTCGAGTCCGTCCACCGTGTGTGGAGACTGGGTGTGGGACCCACCACAGCCCAGGTTACAGAGGAAGGGCTGAAGCCCAGACACTCGGTTCTGTGTCCTGAGGTCCCACAGCCAAGCTCTGAGGATCTGAACCCAGCTTCTCTCCGCCCCAGCGGCCGAACGCTTGACCTGGTGGGCTGGACTGTTGTCCATCCAGCCCTCAAGACTCAACGGAGTCCGTCTCCAGGGAGGGCGCCTGAAGCCTGGCAGGAAGGTGCTAGGCGCCAGGGGACCCACAACGCCCGTGTGGATCCACGGCTGCGGATGCTGGCGGCCCCATTTAGGTCTCACTTGAATGAGTCGGACGAGGGAACCACAGCCGCTATGGAAAACAGGACGAAGGGTCCTCAAAAAGTTAAGAAAACAGCTTTTATATGTTAACACAAACGCCTGTTTCCTGTGCACAGTGAGGCGAACAAAGCTAACGGGGGTTTGGAGCAGAGGAAGGTTTACTGCAGGACCGTGCCGAGACAGGCGGCCCATGCCCTGAAAGGCCCGGACTCCCGGAAGGGTTTCGGCAAAGCACTTCTAAAAGCCAGGTGGGGGAGTCGGGCTGCAGGGTCTGTGGCCGTCTCGTATACAAGCCTCTGGCTGACTGATGACGAGGTAGCAGGTGGTGTCACAGGGTGAACTATATCAGACCTTAGACTGCAGGAGACCTGGGGCTGTGTGCTCAAGGTCATCAAGTGGTTAACATCTTCCATTTGGTGGGGGGTTTGCATCTGCAAAACAGCTCAGGGAGTGTGCCTCACATGCTATAGTCTGAGTACTTCAGAGAGGTGCTAAAGCAGAGGATGTGGGTACAGTCTGCCCCACTCCTTCCCAAAGACCCCACGGGGTCCTGTTGGTTACAATGGAACATTACTCAGCCTTGAAAAAGGGAGAACCCTCCCATTGGCAATAACATGGATGAACCTGGAGGACACTACACTTAGTGAAAAAAGCAGACAGACAAACAGAAAGTGAGTGGTACTTTTAGACAAGTGGGCTCTGATGCAGCCCAACTTACAGAAGCAGAGAAGCTTGGACACGGGAGCCAGTGAAGGGATAGTGCTTTGTTTATGCCGGATGAGCAAGTTCTGGGGATGCAGAGGACAGCGTGGTGACCTTGGGTAACACGGTGCCGTAGTGCGTGCTTGAAATGTGCTATGGCAGGTCTTGAGTGTTCTCATCCGAGGAAACAAAGCAAAGGAAATGGTGACCGAGGTCGGGTCCTGGGTATGTTAGCTCGCTTACTTGTGAGGACAGCTTCATCGTGTGTTCTGGGTGTGGTCAGTTGCTTCAGTCTTGTCCGACTCTTTGTGACCCCATGGACTGTAGCCCACCAGGCTCCTCTGTCCAAGGGATTCTCCAGGCAAGATCACTGGAGTGGGTAGCCATGCCCTCCTCCAGGGGATCTTTCTGACCCAGGGATGGAACCCCAATCTCCTGCACTGGCAGGCGGGTTCTTTACCACTGAGCCACCTGGGAAGCCTTAGAAGGGTCCTAGGAACCAGCAAAACTGCAGGTGAAGGCAGAGGCCATCTACAGCCCCAAGAGATGGGGTAGGGGGGACCCCGGTCATTTTCCCCAACATCAGGCCCCATCTCTTCGCTTACTTTCAATATCAGTAAAATAACTTCAGGCACGCACCCCAATATGATTCACAAATTCTACAAACGTGCTCCCGAGCTAGTGAAAGCATCACAAAGCAGACACAAAGGTCAGCATTTTAAAGGAAGAAGGCAGAACTCCACCTCGATTTCTCATGTTTTCTCCCTGCATGCCCTGAGGTCCCGGGCTGGCCCCGCTGGGCTGACGGGCACTGCTTATGGACCCTGGTGGGAAACCCGCTGCGGTCTGAGTGCGGGGCGGGAGAGGGGGGCAGCCCACAAGACAGGCCCTTCCCCGCAGGAGGCTGGCGGGTGAGGCTTCGGAAGTACGGACTTTGGGGTCAGATGGAAGCAGGCTCTGAGCTCAGCTCCACCTCTGAGGAGCCACATGGCCTAGGAGACGACCTTCCTCTCCGAGCCTCGGCTTCCTGACTTCAATGAGGGAGACAGGCCTCTGCTCAGAACTGATGAGGCACTGGCCGCACGTGCGGGCACACAGGTGTGCGAGGAGTCCTCTGCCCCACTCTGCCTGGGTATCTGGAAATCAGTCCTGAGTGCTCACTCTCTCAGTCGTGTCCGACTCTTTGTGACCCCATGGACTGTGGCCCGCCAGGCTCCTCTGTCCATGGGATTCTCCAGGCAAGAAGAACACTGGAGTGGGTTGCCGTACCCTCCTCCAGGGATCTTCCCGACCTAGGGCTCGAACCGTGTCTCTGACGTCTCCTGCAACGGCAGGCAGGTTCTTTACCACTAGCGCCACTTAGAAAGCCCAGTCAGTCCTGGGGATGAATCTAAACGGGAGGAGATGGCCCCCAAGGTCCCCTTTGACTCTTGGGCACACCTTCCCCCGCAACCATGAGAGGGGTGGGCCTCCCGCAAAGCAGGAGACCCTCCGGGTAGAGAGAAGTCCGTGAACATACACAGACATTATTTTGGTTTACCTCTTCTTTCGGCATCTTCCCAGTTTTTTTTCACAAGTGCCTGTAAGTCTCTTTGGCAACTTAAAAAGCAGAGTAGATCCAGAAAAACAGTCCAGGAGCAGTAGAAATTTTTTTGGGCCTGAATAGCATGGTGGAAGTGTGCAGTCTCCAAGTCAAGGCCGTTTCTCCCGACCCACGCCCCCCGGGCCCCAGGCTGCCGCCCCACGAGGCAAAGTCACGCGCCCCCTCCTGAGGGAGCAGTGCTGGGTGGTCAGAGCTGCTCACCAGCTGGGCTGACCTCTGACCTCTGACCCCGTCTGAGTGGCCCGGGGACTGTGGCCTGGGACAGAGCATTTCAGGAGAGCACTCCAGGGCAGGCAGTCCCAGGACTGTCTTCTCCTGGGAGAACTGCTTTTCAACTGGCACCAAATCAAACCCGCATTTCAGCAGGGCTTGGGGGCGGGGCGGGGAGCTATCAGGCTGTGATGATGGAAAAGGGATGCAGGAGACGCGGGCATGGCGGAGGGAGGGGGCGGCGTGGCTGCTTGGCCTGGGCTGCTCCCAGGAACCGGAGCCCTGTTCTCTCTCCCATCCTCCCCCAGAGCTCTCCACATACAAGTGTTAGACTCCGCTGGGCTGTAGCGGGCACACCGACGGACGACCCAGCAGGCTTCGAGGATGCCTGCTCCGTGCCAGACTGGATTGCAAAGACCTTAGGGGAGTGGGTGCTGGCCTAGACGCCCCTAGTGACCCGTGCTCTCGGCCAGCCGCCTGCAGCGGCCTTTCGCCCTTGCCTTCCTTGCTGCCCACCCGACCCCCACCCTGGCGAAAGGCTCTCAGCCCCCAGCACCGTCCTCATGGCACTTTCAGCACAAAGTTGCATAAGCTTTTGCTCCCCCCACGCCCCCACCCGCCCTGCCCCGGCGTGGCCTGTGAGGACAGGAGGAATTCATCTGCAGAGGACAAGCTCAAGTCTCTGGTGGAAAACAAATGCATGTACCGCAGTAAATGGGAGCAGCTTAAAAAAAAAAAAAAGAGCACAAAATCCACTGGGGACCCCGTTGCCATAGGAACTGGTGTTACAGCTTGCTTCTGATAATTAATGGAGGGCTTTGCTATTACAGTCTTCTTGAAACTTCGCTCTCCCCGCTGCTGCACTGCAGCATGTGGCAGACTCCCCATTCATAAATATTTCATCACCCCGGACAGCACAGGGCCCGCTCTGCTGAATCCCAGCCCCGGCTTCTCTCAGCTTCGCTCTCTCCCTCCGCCTCCTGCGTCTGCTTGCCTGCTGGGCGTCCTCTACTTCTAAACCCGGAGGGGCGGCTTTCCCGCCCTGGTTTTCAGAGCCCGGGTCTTGGGCCCAGTCTTCCTTCCTCAGGGTCTCTGGTCTCCCTCCCTCGCAGCATAGTCAGCTGGGGCCCTGCAGCCGGCGCCTTGCTTTCTCCCCGAGGGCGCCCTGGGCTTCTGGCCCTGCTGTGAGCTGGCTGAGCTTGGGTTTCTGCTCAGTGTGGAGCCCGCCTGCCCTGCAGGGTTTGAGAGAGAGACCCCTGCCCCCAGCCCTGCTGCCCCAGATATGCTCAGATGTTGGTGCCCTTGCGGGGGGGTGGCTGGCCCCGGTTTTCATCTAGATGAAATAACATCCGAGGGTTTTTCTCCTCCTGGCTGCCCTGGACAGCAGCTGGAACTCTCTGGAAGGCGTGGCACAAGGAGGGCCCTTCACAGGCACAGGGGGAGAGGTGGCTCCCCTCCCGGGGACCCCGTAGGGTGCTGCTGACCGGAGGAGTCCCGAGCTGGAGTCAGGAACCCCGGGGTCCAACTGCGTGCATCACGGGCGGAGATCAGGCTCGGGGTCACTGTCCCCCCCGTCCTGCGCATCCTGGGAGGGTCAGGGCTCTGTTAGCAATGACCTCAGCTCCACGAGCCCTGCTCTGGAGGAGGTGCTGTGCTGGGTGGACGGGCCCTGTTTCTCTGGTTCAGGCAGCACGATGGGTCCCAGCGGTGACCCAGGGGTATTCCCCAGCTCCCCAGGGCTCTAGACGTCACTGCCTGCCCCGAGAGGATAAGCCCAGCCCTGTCACTGGCCTGGCCCTGTCCCTCTCCCCTCAGAACCGCCTTGGTAGCTTTGTTCTTGGAGAGCACCTCCCCTCCGGGCCTGATTTCCACACCTGCCACGCGTCCCTGGTAAACGAGTCGTGCGCTTGTCTGGTCCGAACCTCCCCTAACAGGGGCCCAGCTGGTCACCCCAGTGACAGTGACTGAAAGGGGAGCGGAGACTCCCCCGGAGGCTGAGGACAACTAGCCCTGCAGGGTGTTCACTCTGCACAAGGCACGTTCCATTCGGAGGGCTCTGCACACGGGGCGCAGGGGGTGGCTCGGAGGGCTTTCCCGGTCCCTGCGTGTGTGAGCGGGATGGCTGTGGTGTGGGCTCAGCTCCTGCCAAAAGCGCTCTTTCCCCTCGGAAGGGAACCTGGGCGCCTTCTCCCTGGGGAGGTGGTGCAGAGGCCTCAGGTCTGGAGTTGAGTCTTTGCTTCTGGGATTTTTGTCCTTAGACCTCAGCTGCTTCACTTCTTAGCGAATGCAAATTTGGTTGAACGTGGACCCCGTAGTCCACACCTGCCAGCAGCAGGTCAGACAATGATTCCTTAAATCCAGAACACTTTATGCAGTTTCCAGGGGTTTCCACCCCGTCTCACCTGACAACACCCCAGGACGCAGACACCTCTTAGCGAATGCAAACGCCTATCCTGTCTGCATCCTGGAGTGTTTCAGGTCAGACCAGGTGGAAACCCCTAAAAACTGCATAGAGAGTTCTAGATTTAAGGAATCATTGTCTGACCTGCCGCTGGCCAGTGTGGGCAACAGGATTCATGTTCAACCAAACGCAACGTGCAGAGACATCAAGACGCAGGGCATAAGGACCTACTGTACAGCACAGGGAACTGAACTCAACACTCTAATGACCCGGATGGGAAATGAACCTGAACAGGTAGACGCATAACTGACTCGCTTTGCTATAAGCAGAAACACAACATTGTCAATCAGCTAGACTCCGATAGAGCTGCTTCCTGACCCAGGGATGGAACTCATGTCCTCTGCGTTGGTAAGAGGATTCTCTACCACTGCACCACCTGGGAAGCCCAATATGCCAATAAAGATTAATTAAAAAGATACAGGGCGGTTGGTGGTGGTGGCCATGTGTGCCCACCCCCCACATTACAGATGCAGCCATTCCTTGGGGTGGCATGAGGCATGTCTGAGTGGCTTCCAAAACGACCAATCCTTTGATGTTAAATTTAAATATATAAACTTGCAAGCTTCTCATCAGAGTTCCCTGGGAAAGGGAGTTTTAGTTTTGGTGTCTCTTTTTGTAGCAGACAATTAATGATACTGTTTAAACTCCTGGGTCTACGGGTGGACCCTCTGGGCTAGAATCCCATGGCATTCCTCAGCACAGAGCCCTGCTTGCTTTGACAGCGCCTAGCCGGCCCGGGGGACTGCCTATGTGTGCAAGAGGAGAGCGGGTCCAGAGGAGGGGGCGCGCGGAGCTGCACAGGGCTGCCTCCTCCGCGTGGACCCCTCTCTTTGCTTCTGCGCCACACGTCCCTCTCGGCACCCCCAGACAGCACGCCACAACAGTGCCCCTTCACACACACGCACCTCCAAGTCGGGGAGTTAACAGTTTGAAGAAACCCGTTAGAAGCAACAGCCAGTGTTGCAAAGCTGGCAACGGTCTAGGGCTCTTTTTTGCCGTTCCCCATTTTAACTGTTAAAATCCAACTCCGACATCACACACGCGGATGAAATCAACCGACTCTTATCAGATCCCAAATCTGTCAGCTGGAGTCTACCAGCCGCCTGGAGCCAGAAGCCTGTTCGCACGTGTGACTTGAGCTGAACAGGGGCTGGGACAACAGCGAAGTCAGCTCCGCTCCAGCGCCCGCCTTCCCCAACATTTGCTCACTTGGAGCCCGGGAGGCAGGCCGCCAGCCTCTGTCTCCCCGGCGGGCTTCCAGGCCCCCGTGGGACCAGCGACCAAACGCAGTCCTCTGCTCCTGCCCTGTCGTGCAAACCCCGGTGTCCACGATGGGGGGGCCCGGGGCACCGGAGCCCGACCGGGGAGAGGGGATTCGTCCCGCCCCGCCCAGCCCAGTGCTTTCAGGGCTGGGCGCTCTGCTCCCAGGCGGGGTGGGCAGCTCCCGGATGGACCTGGACACACGCCACTGCACTTCGGTCCAAGATGCCTGCTCCCAGGACATCTGCTGGAAAGAAACAAAAGACTTCACAGAATGTAAGTTTCCCAAGGACAGGTTTGCAGTTAATCCATCTATGGATTCCCCGGTCTGGCACAAGAGCAATATTAATAAGAACCATTCACTGGGCATCTGCTGGGTGCCCTGCACTTGACATCATCTTGTGAGTGTTAACAGATATATATATTTTTAAGCTCATGAAATTAAGGAAACTTCCTGAGATAGTGAAAAGCAAAGCCCCTGTGCATTTCCCTGGACTCTTATGATAATGATGGATGAATGGATACACTGAATGAATGAATGAATGGGTGAGGGGGTGAGTGAAGTCTTTCTTCCTGTCTGTTAACCAGCTGCTGCATCTATCTGTCGGAAGATGAGGGAAGAGCGTGGCACAAGGCAGGTGCCCACGGCTGTGAGGTGAAGGTGGGGCCCCAGCCCCGCCCGGGTGAGGAGGCTGAATCCTCACGGGCACAGGAGAAGCCCCCTTCTCCCTGCAGCCTTCACGCCTGAACCCAAGCCCCCAGCTGCTGAGACTGAGCTGCCCCAGGCTCTGCGGCCGCGTCCTGCAGGCAGGACGGGCTGGCCCAGTCAAACAGGCAGGGCGAGGCCCCGCACTCGCGGCCTTTGCGCTCGTCTGGTCTGCAGATGCCGGGACGAGGCCCACCCGCAGGGTGCGCGCCTGCGTCGTCGCTCCAGCCGTGTCTGACTTTGCGACCCCGAGGACTGTAGCCGGCCAGGCTCCTCTGTCCACGGGACTCTCCAGGCAGGAAGACTGGAGTGGGCTGCCGTGCCCTCCTCCGGGGGCTCCTCTCAACCCAGGGATCAGACCTGCGTCTCTTATGTCTCCTGCATTGGCAGGCGGATTCTTTGCTGGGAAGCCCACTCATATTGGGGGGAGGCGGTCTGCTTTACTCAGTCTACCAGTTCAAGGGCAAAGCTCATCTAGAAACACCCTCAGAGACACACCTAGAATAAGTGTGATCAACTATCTGGGCACCCATGCCTCAGTCAGGCTGACTCCATACATAAAGTTAGCCACCCACTACTCACAAGTCCTACCAGCTCCTAGGACTTTAAGTGCCTGCAGCTGGCCTCCACGCCTCCCCTCTGCCGGCCGCCCCTTCTCCTGCCAGTCTCCCAAGCCGGGACCAGGGCCTCACACCCCTCACCCTCAGTCCACACGGCTCAGCCTCCGAGCCCCGTGGAGTCCCCTCCAGAGACGCCCCCCGAGTCCCCTCCCAGCTCTCCTCCCGCGGCGCCCGCCCGACCCTGGGCCCCGTCAGGTGCCTGAGTTTCGTGTTCTGCCTGGTTGTCATTTCCCCCTCCAGTCTTTTCCCCACTTTATGTCCTTCTGCGATGTCGTGCCCTGGCCTGGAGTCTATGGTCGTGGTGTATTTGTTGTTGTTCAGTCGCTAAGTTGTTGTCCGACTTTTTGGGACCCCATGGACTACAGAATGTCAGGCTTCCCTGTCCTCCGCTGTCTCCTGGAGTTTGCTGAAGTTCATGTCCATTGAGTCAGTGATGCCATCCAACCATCTCATCCTCTGCCGTCCCCTCCTCCTTTTGCCTTCAATCTTTCCCGGAATCAGGGTCTTTTCCAATGAGTTGGCTCTTCGCATCTGGTGGCCCAAGTATTGAAGCTTCAGCTTCAGCATCAGTCCTTCCAATGAATATTCAGGGTTGATTTCCTCTGTTTACATATAAACTTTCATATTTATACATACATTTAAAGCTTTTCCCCTAAAATCTAGAGTATATGCATATATGTCCAGCACCACAAATCCTCAAATGACATTTTCTTTTCTCCCAAGATTTTTACTGATTCTTCTTCATAGATCAAACATTAATCTAGGTAGTAGTCCCCATTATTGCTTCCTTGTTCACTCACTTTTCAATTTCATCGCTAATTCAAAACTTATTTGAAGGTGTTGTGAAATATTTAAGATGTACCCAATGTATGTAGAATAAATTCAACGCACTACTCTGCATCCACCATCTGATTGAAGAAATAAAACACTGCCCATACATATGAAACTTTCACAGTATCAGCTCCCCATGAACAGGTGAACTGTGAAATCAGACCTAACAATCACTGTTCTTTGCTTTACATAGTTACTACATATGCATTCATCTGTACACAGGATATAGTGCCATTTTCATGTTTTATTTTTAATATAAATGAATCTCAGTATATGTCATCTTCTGCAACTTGCTTTCCTTATTCAACACTACATTTTTGAAATCCATGAATGGTAATACATAACACACTGGCTCTTGCATTTTTCATGGCTGCATAGTACTCTGCAGAAGAATATATCACAATCTGTGAATCTGTTGTTCCACTGATGAACATTTAAAGAAAACGCTGCTGTGAACCTTCTAGGACAGATCTTCCTCCGTCTTTCATTGTGGTCCATCATCTTAATAGATTTTCTAATGTTAAACCAGCTTTGGATTTCTGGGAGAAACCCAACTTGCTCAAAATGTCTTTATTTTTATAAAGTACTGGATTTGGTAGGAAACAGTAATATGGAGGCCCTCAATCGGTTGTAGGTGGCAGGTGAAAAAAGTGGAGTGTTAGTCCCTCACTCGTGTCTGACTGTGTGACCCCATGGACTGCAGCCCGCCAGGCTCCTCTGTCCATGGGATTTCCTAGGCAAGAATACTGGAGCGGGTTGCCATTCCCTTCTCCAGGGGACCTTCCTGGGTGGCAGGTGGCCAATCCCAAAGTCAGGACCATCGCTGAAGTGCCCCGTGTAACTTCGGGTGGGCAGCGTGCTCGAATCTTCCTGACTGTTGCAGGCACCTGATCCACACCTCCTGCTCAGCTCCCTCCCCCTGTGGATGCCCTCCCCCAGCTGCAGGTCCCCGGCCGACAGCCGACGTCTGCTCTCCTAGTGGAGCCAAGTAAGATGGCAGCTGCCAGGTGGAGGCCCCGCTCAGCTGGGTCATTGCCAGGCGGTGGGCCCGCCTCTCCTCCTGTCCCTTAACTGAGACTTGGCCATTTGCCCCAAGAGCCCAAATCTGCCCAGGGTCCATGCTCACCCCTAGGGCAGCAGGAGAAAATGCCGCCTACACACCAGGTGGTGGAGGTTAATACTGGACAATCAACTTGAGACCGAGATGCAAGTCGCATCTTACTGAGAGAGGACGGCAAGCTTGGGTGGGAAGAACAGCTTCTTTATGACGATGCAAGGTTTTTGTTTTCTGACCACGCTCTGTAGCAGGTAGGGTCTTTGTTCCCCTACCAGGGATCACTCAGGCCCCCTGCAGTGGGAGCGCAGAGTCTCAACCATCGGACTGTACGGGAGTCCCCGATTGTTTTTGTGGCACCCCCGTGGCATGTGGCATCTTAGTTCGCTGGCGGGGGATCAAAGCCACGTCCCCTCTTGGAAGGGTGAAATCTTAGGCACTGGACCACCAGGGAAGGCTGGAGGATGCTAGGACTTTTAAGGGAGGTAATTTGGCATATATATATTTTTAAGGGAGGTAATTTGGTATATATATGTATATTTTAAGAGAGGTAATTTTAGATATAATTATATATATATATATATATATATATCTTAAGGGAGGTAATTTGGTAGAGGGCTATCTAAAGACGAGGGGGAAGAGGAGAGAGAGCTGAGTGGAGAGGGGTTTTCCGGACCTGCCTCTTCAGCGCCTCTGCTCGCTTCAAGCAAGTCAGCAGCAGGATGCTCAATGTCCTCAGGGAAGCATGAGGCAGGGTCTGCCTCCATCATCCCGGGAGCTCTTTCTGGCTTTGTTATCTGTGGGAAACCCCAAATACCTGGGCAGAGGGGATTCAGAGCACCTTGAAGAAACAGAAATAATCATGCAGGCTTAAAAGAGAGGCCTGACCACTTCCGCCATTGCCACTCAGGCCTGCCTCTCCGAGAGGGCAAATCCCGGAAAAGGAAGGGCCACAGGGGGTGCCTGACCTTACAGGATCCTCCGCCCCTGATGCCCCCGCCAGCTCTCCGTGGCAGCCTGGGCGTGTGGATGCCCGCGGACCAGATGGATGTCCGCACTCTGTGAACCTGGGCGGGGAGGGGAGGGGCCCTGGGGATGAGCTCAGTCACACAGTCCGTCTGCCCGCGTGCAAGTTTAGGGTTGGAAAACGCACTGGGGACATTGGGACACAGTAGGTCATCTGGTCTACGGGCCATGAGACACGCCTGCCACACCTCGTGGAGCAGCGAATTCTGCCCTCCGGGCCTTGTCAGACCACAGCTGCAGTGCAGGCTGGGGCGGGCATGCGGCTGCAAACAGCAGGTGCACCCCCGGGAGGAGGATGCAGCCACCGGAGAGCCTGACTCACACTTGGGTACCTGGTGATGGGCAGGACCCACCAGGCTGGCCTTTAAGGCTGTGAAAAGTCAGTGGCGAGAAGGGTGCTGGAAGCTTCTGAGCTTCTTGCCAGCGGCGGGTGCCACGTGCTCCCAGGCCTGGAGCATCACCAGGGTAACCCGTCTGGAGGCAGCGGGTCACTGTGCGATCAGAGGAGTGAGTTTGAGACTCCTTGTTCCTAATTTCTCCCGGGAGTAATCACCGTCCGTTATGCCCGTGTACACTTCCCACTGGGATAGGGACATTCGACACGCCACAGGCTGCATGTCATTAGACGCGGCAGAGCATGCTGATGGTTCTGTTTTACTAAGGAAAATGGAAATAAATTCAGCACAGAGAAAAGATCAAACCGTTAAGTCGCACAGAAACAGGAATGAACCAGAGGGTTCTCTGGGCTGTGCTTGGTGCTGATTCCTCAGGTTTGCCGTTAAATTGTCTTTTAAAGCTGTTTTCTTTATTTCTCCCCCCTTTTAAACTAATTCTCTCCAACCATCCAGCACAGATTCAGAACCATTAACCCGGAAAAGAGGGGGAAAAGGGAAGGTCGTCTTGGTAACGGGAGACTTTGAGCGGCTGCAGCTCCCTGCCCGGAGGACATGATTCCCGCGTTCCTTTACTGCTCCTGTGCCCACTCTGTCAGCATCCTCTCCTGGAGGCAGCAAGGAAGCTGGAGAGGGACAGCGCCAACACCCCTGGGCTCAGGGGACCATCTCCGCCTGATACAGCCCCTGCTTCTCCCTCAGGATTTCTAAATCTGCTCTTGGTGGTCGGTTGCAAATCTGGGTTCCCCCCGTTTTAAGCTCAAGTCTCTGTCTGGATCATCAGAAATGATTTTGGATATAAAACTGCACCCTTTGACCCAGAAATTCTAGCTGAATGAACTAATCTCCAAGATACAGAAAGTTGTGGACCTGAAGATGTTCACGGCAGCGTGTTTTATACTGGTGATAGGTGGACAGCGGCTTGCCTATATGAAATAGTGAATGATTATGCAATGGCGTGAGTGCAATGGGATGGTTAGATTCCCTGTGAGTCTTACTTCCTGCTGAAATGGCTCTGTGGTTCCCAATAGGGGTCCCGGGGGATCCCTGGGGTGCCTCAGTGAGGGCCAGTCTGGGAGCTGCTGTGAACACATCACAGAGCGAAGTGAAAATCCCCACATTTCCCCAGCAAGGCTGTGAAGGCTATCAAAAATGTTAAGTTCCTTTGCTTTAGGCAGGAATTAAATCAACCCAGGGTGGTAATAAGGGTTATCTCCTGCAGATCAGAGGCTCTGGCTGGCAGTATGTGTATCTTTGATTAATTTTAAAAACGAGAAAATGAATAAATTATTGCTTGGTAAATGCACTTGTTTGGTAGATGAGAATCTCTTAAAACATGGGGTCCTGGGGGAGAAAAATCACAAATGAGTTTCTTAGTGGTAAATAAAATTCATGAAAGTGTCAGCCTACTCGGCAAACAGTGGCCTGGCCTCAGTCCCTTTATTCCTTCCATGAAGAGGTGACTTGTTGTGCGGGCCTGGGATTTTGAGGGTTCTCAGATGGGAACCCTCACTGAGGCACCCCAGGGACCCCCCGGGACCCCTATTGGGATCCATGGCCTGGGGTTCCGACACATAGGGGTGGGCGGTGCGAGATATGTGTCTTCCAGGGGAGGCCATGCAGTCCAATCTCTGCCAGCATCTCAGCATCATCAGTGGCAAGAGGTCCTGCAAGTGACAAGGCCCAGGACAGCTGCGTCCCTCCGGACTCCTCTCCTGCTATCCTTCTGGCTCACAGATGGATGCCTCCATTGGCTGTCTCCATCACCTGGGCCGGCCAGGCCCCGGGAGCATCCTCTCTCTTTCCAGCCTCCCATCCATGCAGCCTTGTCCTCCCCACAGCCGGCTCCTGCGGGGACTGCAGCTGGCTCCTCCCGGCAGCCCCCCTCTGCTCCTCTGGCCAGTTTCTTAAGTCACGGGTGTGTTCTTCTGCTCTTTGCCTGCAGAGCTGTGGCCACATCACTCCTTAGCACTGAAGGCAGCCATGGCTCCTGCCCTTTCAGGTCTATCCCTCACCAGCCTTCTGGAAACCTGGGCCCAGGCACGTGCAGCCTGACCGGTGGGGCTGGTTGTGCCCTACCTCCGAGCTTTTGGGGCTTCCGTAGCTGCTTTCCTGACATTTGGCTTGGAAAAGTGACAAAGGGCTTTGCATTGTGATTTCTGGTGACATGCAGTGCTCCTGACAACAAATATGGTAAATCCCAGGGAACCAGAATGCTGGGTTCCTATGTGACTTTGAACCAGTCCGTCCACCTGTCTGAAAAGTATGGTTGCCATCTACTGAATCATGCATTACAGACACACAAAAATGAGTTATCTAAAGGGCTTCTCTGGGGACTCAGATAGGAATCTGCCTCCAATATGCGAGACCTGGGTTTGATCCCTGGGTTGGGAAGATCCCCTGGAGGAGGGCATGGCAACCCACTCTGGTATTCTTGCCTGGAAAATTCCATGAGCAGAGGAGCCTGCATGGCTATAATCCATGGGGCCACAAAGAATCAGACATGACTGAGCACACACTCAAAGGACTAAAAAGCGCTAGAGAAGCAGGCGCGTGGCAGTGACAAACGTACTTGGAGAAGAGCCAGCTCCGGAGGGACATGGAGCCCTGGGTCACGAATACCAACGCCCCTGCCCGAAGAATCCACCAGTGCCTGTCGCCACCCTCCTTGACAAAAATCCAGACATGGTGGGGTCTGGAGGGGCGGGCCCACTTAGGAGCCCCGGGAACCTCTAGGCTGAGCGGCTTTCCTGCCGTACACACGGGCGGCTCCCGCTGCCTCTCAGCCTGGCCTCCTAGAGCCCTGCTCAGTGTGGACTCCAAGCTTCAGCATAACTAGTTCTCCAGCAGAGACGAGCGGCCCTTCACCCGGCCCTTCACTACACACTTTCTAACGCCCTCGCTCAGCAAGAAGGCGGCAACATCCAGGAGGAGACCGAAAAACGGCACCGGGCCTGGAACCAAGAGAAGTGGGTTCTCTTCTGGGCCCTGCGAGCTCTGGTCGCCAAGTAGCTGGATGGCTTTGGGCCAGTCTGGGTGACACTGTGTTTTGCCTATGAAATACCATCTCCCACTCCCCTTATCTGTTTGTTTATTTATTTTTTGGTAGCATCTTTTTTCCTACAATAGAGGCTAGAAATGATAGACACTTCCTTTCCCAAGTCTTGAAGCTGGACTACGGATTTGTGAACAAATTCTGGCCAATGAGACTTGAAGGGAAGGCTGTTTTCTCTATGAGAAAAAGAAATTTGTGGGGGGGAAACCGAGATCCCTTGCCCCCTCCATTTCTTCTGTTGGAGGGTGTGTGGAGACATGCTGGTTGGTGCACCTGCAGCCATACTGTAACCATGAGGGGAAGACATCCCCCATCTGCTGCAGCTGGCAGAGCAGAAGGAAGAGCCTGGGGTCTCAGTGAAGCACTGGGCCAGGGAACCAGCCCTGCCTCCTCCAGCCTCGCTGTTCTATGAGGTGACTGTCTAAGCCAGTCTGCACTGGTTGTTCATCCACGTAGTGCAGAAGTCATTTTACTGCTCTGGGCCTCAGCAATTCACCCCTAAAATGGGGCCACCAGACAAATGATCTCTAAGCTTCCTTGCAGTCTAGATCTCCTAGGATACCGCCCTGTGCCACATCTTCCCAGACCCTGCGGTCACTTTAGTTAGGAGGGTGGCCCTCTCTGAACTCACAGCCGCTCTCCTTCCCCTGTCTGCCTATCCGGCCGCATGCGAACAGCTTCCCATACACAGGGTCCCATCATCCTTACAACACCGACTGCAGACCGGGTCCGAGAGATTAAGGGGTTACAGACCCCATGTTTGAGCTTGCCTCTGCCTGATGACAAACCCCACATTTTCAACCATTTTGCTAAACCGCCTGTTTTCTTGAAAACACGCTTGAAGCGACCCCATTCAACGGTATTTTTCAGGCCCCGAGGCCCATACGAGGCATCAGTCCAGAAGTTAACAGGCTCTCCTGGTCTGGGCTGAGCTGCCAGTGAGCAACCCCGTGAGCCTGCTGGAGGGGCTGGCTGGCACAGAGGAGGAGAGGCCGGTCATCTGAGTACCCAGCCCACCCTGCGTCGGCAGAGCAAGACCTCAGAGACTCCAGCCCCGTGGTGCCCTGCAGGGAGGCGGCTGGCTTCCCCTCAGTCTGCTGGTGCTCCTGGTGGGGCGGAGGGGCTTCGGGAGCCAGGAGGAGGCCGGGCCACCCGCCCAGTCCACCACACAGTGACAGGAGCGCTGACTGCAGTCCTTGCCAGGGAGTGGCCCTTTGCCAGGCGCTGTGCCCTCATCCAAGGGGTGAGCCCGTGAACAGACCCGATGTGTTTCCCCCCAGCGAGCCTGTGGCTTCATTCTCATCATCTGGGTCCAAATTAATCCAGGCCAGAGCGGCCTCTTCCAGACGGCTGGGCAGGAGGCAGGGAGGGACGGGAGGAGGGAGGGGGCAGTGGGGGGCAGACGTGGCGGCTGGTGGTACCCGGGCAGCTCAGACACGTGGTCCAGAAGGACTGAGGGGTGGGCTGCGTGTGGCCGGGCTGTGGTCCTCACAGCACCCAGCTGGGAGGGAGCCTCATGGGGTCTGATTCTCAGCGGGGCCACGTGTTACCCTTTCCTGGTGGCAGAGAGAAGTGCAGGCACCTTGATGCTCCAGCCACCCGCCTCCCCATCCCAACTTCCTGGAGAGCTGCCCACCCATCTCAAGCGTGATCTTGTCCCTGGAGTCCCAGAGCCCCGTCTACGCCCACCTCTCTGCCTGCTCCCCCGGCTCCGAGCTGGAGCTGTAGTTGCTCATCCGACCGTGTTGGTTGTCTCTTTTTCATTGTAGCATAATTTATCTGTGGCGCAAGGCGCAGATCTTAAAGCATCCAGTCTGAGGAGTTTTGACAAATGCACCATCTCCATAACCTGCGTGCCAGTCAAGACGGAGACGACTCCCGCCACTCAAATCCCCACGGGCCCCCCGTCAATCCCTCCCCAGGTGCAGGCCCCCTCTGGTCTGCTTCCCGCGGCCAAGGACGAGTCCTGTCTGCTCACAGCTTCATCAGTGCATTTCCCTGGTGGCCAATAACGCTGAGCCTAAGTCTTATTGGTCATTTATAAATGTTTTTGTGAAGTGCTTGTTCTTTTTTTTTAGTTTTTAAATTATCAAATTGTAGGAAATCTTTGTGCATTTTTCAAAAGACTTTTTAAAGAAATTATTCCTAAATTGTAGTAAATCTTTGCGTATTCTGGATAAAAATTTCTTTGTTGAATATATGTGTCGCAAATTTTTCTCCCAATCTGTGGGTTTCCTATTCATTTTTTTTTAACTCTTCGTTTTGTATTCGAGTAGAGCTGATGAACAATGCTGTGATAGTTTCAGATAAACAGTGAAAAGACTCGGCCGCACATACGCATGTAGCCATTCTCCCCCAAGCTCCCCTCCCATCCAGGCTGGCACATAACCTTGAGCAGACTTCCCTGTGCTGTCCGGTAGGTCCTTGATGGTGACCCACTTTAAACACTGCAGTGTGCACCTGTCCATCCCAAACTCCCTAGCTATCCCTCCCTCCAGCTCCTCCCTCCTGGTAACCACAAGTTCCTTCTCCAAGTCTGTGAGCCTCCTTCTGTTCTGTTCATTCGTATCATTTCTTTTTAGATCCCACATACAAGGGATGTCATACGATACTTCTCCTTCTCTGTCTTCCTTACTTCACTCAGTGTGACAATCTCTAGGTGCATCCATTCCTCCTCATTTTCTTAGTGATGTATTTCAAAGAGTAAATGTTTTAAATCTTGAAAAAGCCCACGGTATCAGCTTTTCCTTTTCTAGCTCTTCCTGTGACCTCTGTAGGAAGTCACTCCCTACCTGAGGTCACAAGAACAATCCCTTATGCTTTCTTCTTTAAGCTCGATGGTAAGTTTTTGACTTTTATATTTAGGCCTATGTTCCATCTTGAATTAATTTTTGTGTGAAGTGTGGAATTGGGGTTGAGATGATTTTCTTTTTAAATAACATCTTAAAAATTTGTTTAAATTATTTTGTGGCTGCAGCATGCAGGATTCCAGTTCCCCGAGCAGGAATCGAACCCGCGCTCCCTGCCCTAGGAGTGTGGATTCTTAACCACCAGGGCTTGAGGGGAGTCCCCCTTTCTCTTTCTTTTTTAACATGGAGACCAGTTGCTCTGGCGATACCTGTTGAAAAGACTTTCCTTTTTCCATTGACTTGCTTGTCATCCTAGTTGTTTCTTATTAAGGAAAGATGACTTCAAACGAGACACTCAGTAGACCGGAAGCCGTTAAAAATAGATTTCAAAACGTCCTCTGTAACAGTGCCAGGCTCACACACCTGCCCATGAAAGCCCTTCTTGTCCGGGAGAGAAGGGCGATGACCCAGCTGGCACGACGTGGTGGGCCCTGGCCCTGGGTGCCTGTCCTGCCCACGGACGCCAGCAGCCTGGGATGCAGCTGGGACCCGGCTGGACGTGCGGCTTTAGAGCAGAGCCCGCTGATTACACTGATTTCCTTCTCTGATGGATCCTTGTAGTTTACCCAGGTTCATGCGCCCTCCTTGAGGCCTCCTGTTTAACTCAGTGTGGCCTGGTCACCCCACGTCCTTTGGAAGCATATGCACACCAAGGCCTCTTTAAGGCTTGTGTCCAAATAGACAAACACGTGCACGTGCTGGCTTGCACTTGAGCAGCGGAGACTGTGGAGGGCGAACCCTTTGTCTCACGCCTGAGGCTGCAGAGGGCAAGGCGTGGACACTGTGTTCTCATCCGCTGTCCGTCCTTGGCCCACACAGGGCATGGCGGGAAGACCCCGGGCTTTGGTCTTACAGAGAGGGGGCCTCGAGTTCTAGCTCTGCTCCCCGCTGCCTGGAGGACCCTGGGTCTGTCCTTGGCCTCGTGGTCTCAGCTGCCAAGGGGACGCACCACGGCCCCTGCTCCGCGAAGGAGGGGCGGCCCCCCGGTGGGCGTGGTGATGGCAGTGGTCCTGGTCACCACGCTGCACAAAGCAGAGTCGTCTGTCACCAAGTTGCAGAGTGCCGGTCGTCTCAGGGATTACATTTTCCTTCTTTTTTCCTTCCTCACTATTCTCCTTTTTCACTCCCATGAAGAAGTCAGGAGCTGGGCGTCCCCTGGTGGCCCTGGTAGGCGGGCCCACCTTTGGCAAGAGCACCAATACCCAGAGCAGACTGAGGGGGTCGCACAAGCTCCCGGGTCTTGTGGAAACAGAATAAAGGCCCAGGAGCAGAAGGCACCTGGCACCCCATTTAGCTGCAAGTTCCGAATCTGGGGGCAGAAGGCTCGGGTGAGGCCTCCCTCTGCCTGGCGTGTTCCTGGTTGAGGCCCCTCGCGAGAGGGCTGACTGCATCGTATGGAGTGTTGAGAGGAGCGTTCAGGAAAGCCCTCTGTAAGACGCCCCCCACCCCGAATGCCAGCTCCCCCAGCCCCAGTGCCCGGCCCTGGGCATTTCTGAGCTCTGCTGGCTGGCCAACGAGCAGCACCATGTCTTCTGAGCGCTACCCCCTCAGCTGGTTTGGGGGGAGCACTTCCATGAACGCCTAACTGGTTTGGAGGGTCAGAGCGATCCCAGGCTGGGTCAGGAACGTCTGCAAGCAAAAGATCAGCAGTCCCGCGGGGCACTGCACGTGTCCGATCCTGGGCCATGGCCCCCAGCTTGGCTGGGCTGGGGTGCAGCCTGCACTGGATTCCTATGAAAGTCCACGGGAAGTGCCCCCCCGGATAAAGGCCAAAATGACACTGAGGCTGTGCCTCCCGCTGGAGCGCCTGCCCACCCCACGCCACCAGCTGCTAACAGCCGCGCTCATCAAATATTTATCCTGGTGTGTGCAGTCCGCCATCAGCCTCCAGCATCACGCCAGGGAGGGAATTTGATTAGAAAATTGGTCAGGAGTGGGGCAGGCAGACTACAGAAGCGCTGGGCACGGAAACGGGGAGACGCCAAAGCCCCACAGTCCCCCATAAAGGTCGTCTCAGAAGCAGAGGCCGCCTGTCAGGAAACAAAAGCTCCTGGGTTTCCAGGACGTGTCCCACCAGGTCAGGGGCCTCCCAGCCCTGGGGACAAGGCTCCGTCTCCTCCCTGGGGACAGGAGGCACCTCCAACCATGCGCTGGGATCAGAGGCTGGGCTCCAAGGTCTGTGAAAAGGAAGGAAAATCCTGTCCGCTCCCTCCACCTCCGAGGAGCCCTGGCGTCTCCTCCACACCCCGCGCTCCTGCCCTTTGCGGAACAGGAGGGAGACGGGCTGGGAGCCAGTGCAGGAAAGCTTCCGGGGTCTGCAGTCAGCCCCTCGGTGTGGCTTCACTCATTCCGGGGCGGGAAGAGCCTGTCAGGCAAGAAATCATGTCTGGTGTTTACACTTTAGCGGAATCCAGGGACCAATTAAGCACCCCGAGCGCCCACGGCAAAGCGTTTCTAAAAGGAGTAGAAGGTCGCTCTCGCCTCACTGTGCCTCCCCCACTTCTCCCAAATAAAAGACAAACGTCCACAGGTTCTCGAGAGCAATCCTTTATTTTCTGAGAGTCCTGGAACCAACTCCTTTATCGCAGGATGACGGATGCCTCAGTCCACAGACGGGATCCTTCTCTCCTTCACTCAGCAACGCTGGAGCCCCGGGGAAGCGGGGCCTCAAAACCTGCCCTCGACGCCCAGCTGCCGCACGGCTGCCTCCTGCACGGCCTGGTGGACGCCCCGGACCTCTCTCTGTGACAGCGTGCGCTCCATGTGGCGGTAGGTGATGCGGTAGCAGTGGCTGGTCCTGTGTGTCCTGGAGGATGGGAGAGAGAGGCAGGTGTGAATGCGGGCAGGTGTGTGAGTGTGAGTGCGGGCAGGTGTGAGTGCGGGCAGGTGTGTGAGTGCAGGCAGGTGAGTGTGAGTGTGGGCAAGTGTGTGAGTGTGGGCAGGTGTGAGTGCGGGCAGGTGTGTGAGTGCGGGCAGATGAGTGTGAGTGTGGGCAAGTGTGTGAGCGTGAGTGCGGGCAGGTGTGAGCACGGGCAGGTGTGTGAGTGTGGGCAGGTGAGTGTGAGTGTGGGCAGGTGTGTGAGCGTGAGTGCGGGCAGGTGTGAGTGAGGGCAGGTGTGTGAGTGCAGGCAGGTGAGTGTGAGTGTGGGCAAGTGTGTGAGTGTGGGCAGGTGTGAGTACGGGCAGGGGTGTGAGTGTGGGCAGGGGTGTGAGTACGGGCAGGGGTGTGAGTGTGGGCAGGTGTGAGTACGGGCAGGGGTGTGAGTACGGGCAGGTGTGAGTGGGGCAGGGGTGTGAGTGCGGGCAGATGTGCTACCCGAGGGAGCAACAGTGAGCGCCGAGGATGACACCAGACTGCTGACAGGTGATACGGAGGCGGTGGCCCCCACGAGAGCCGGCGCGTCCCTTAACAGACTCCGGGGCAGGTGCTGGTGACGGGAACCCCAATCGCTGGGTCCCCTGGGGGGGAGGCCTCCTCCAGTCTGACTTCCTGGGCCAGCCCTGGAGACCGAGTCGGAGCTGGGGGCCCCTGGGCTCCAGGGGACTCTGACCAGCAAAGCGGGTCAGGAGCCTGTGGGCCACAGGCAGCACACGGACGACGGTGCCCTCCCTGTGCTGTGCAGACAAGTCGCTCGAACCTGCCTGTGCCGGGCAGCTGCGGGCCTGGCTGCCACGGCACAGCTGGGGGACGCCGCAACAGAGATCACGGATGGCATGTCTGCAGCGTGGCAGCTGCCGACCCACGGGCGCCCAGCGCCTAAGCAGGGAGGCCTGGGCACCAGCTGGCATGCCTTGGCCTCCCCCACCCCTCCCTAGGCACCTCCGTCTCTCTCCTGAATCTCAGCCACTAAATCCCTCCTTTCCAGCCCCGGCCGAGCCAGCCCTGCCATCCCCGCCGCTGGTGACGAAGCTGGAGCAGACGAGTGGTCCTGGGCAGAGCCCGGGGGCGTCAGCCTGACACCACGTGTCACGTGCCCTCGGCCCAGACCCTTGAGCCCAGGACCTCTGGCGGGGTGGCCGCTCCACACTCCCTGGCTGGTGGGGATGTCAAGTCGTGCAGCTGCTGGGCAAAGACCTGGAGGAACCTCCAGGGGTCACAAATCAATGGTCCTTCAAATGCTGAAACACACCATCACCCAGTGATTATAAACTCAAGAGAAAGGAAAGCGTGCGTCCACACACGAACCGGCATGTGAATGTTCAGAGCAGCATCAGTCACGCCAGCCAAAGTGGAAACCACCCAAGTGTCCTTCACCTGGTGGGTGGATAATTGCTCGACCTCTGCGTGGAGCACTACGCAGCCATGAAGAGAAGGACGTTTTAGCGCCACGAGCCAGACGAAGCTTGAACACACTGTGCTTTAGTGAGAGACGCCAGGCAGGGAGGGTCACACCTTATATGATTCCATCTAATGAAATGTCTAGAACACGCAAGTCCACACAGACAGAAAGCAGATTCCTGACAGCCCCGGGCTGGGGGTGCAGCTGGGCAATGGAGTGACTGCTAAGGGGGTCCGGATATCTGTTGAGGGTGATGGAATGTCTGGAGTGAGATGGTGGTGACTATTATAAAAACCGCTAAGTTGAACACTTTAAATGGGTGTATGATGTCTGACTCACGTCTCACTAAAGCCGTCCTACTAGAAGAAGAACCTTGCCCTGTGGGCCACCGGTGGGCCCGTGCCGACCGTGGGGCTGCACACTCTGCTTTTCTGGCGCCCAGAGCAGTGTCTGGCATACAGTAGGTGCTGCATAAAATCTGCTGAATGAACGCTCGTAAAATCACCAGACCCTGGGGCGGCCGTCTGCATTCAGGCCTTGTGACGGCAGGCCAGCCTATCCCTGCCCACTGGGTCTCCCTGCCCGAGTTCTTCTCCTCCCTCCTCCCACCCCTGCCTCTAACGGTGATGGAAGCGATGCTGTCAGCATCCCAAGGGGATGGCAGAGGGGAGGGAGGGTCAACACCGGGGCGCCCCAAGCTCTCGGCCCACAGGAGCCTCGTCTCCACCGTGTTCCCTGGTTCCCGGAAGCAAAGCCTCTGCGGAGCCCTCGGGGGACACCAGGCCACGGCGCCTGATGCAGAGGCTGTGTGCGGGCTGCAGGAGGCTCCCGCACAGGCCTTGCGGTGGGGCTGGAGGGGCAAGGCCTGAACTGCCTGGGTCCCCGAGCAGCCGCGTCCCTGTAGAGGTGGAGCCCAGCTGGGCCCCACCGGACAGCCCCCTGCGGCCACCAGGAGACCTGCACCCCCCCCGCCCCCAGAGAAGAGGGGCGCTCTTCCCCCATCCTGACCTCAGCTGGCAGGGGTGCTGCCGGGCCCAGGGTTCTGAGACACGGAGGGTTTAGGGGAGGGTCAGTTAGTTAAGGAGGAGAAAAAGGGCAGAGGAACTGCGGGCTGCAAACGTTTACTAGAAGAGGCATGGTGATGGGACCTGGGCCCAGGCTGTCAGCAGATGGGGCCCCAGCGAGGACGGAGGACAGTCTCCTGCAGGGCAGGTGGATGCCCCTCCCTCCCCGACCACACAGGCCCCGCAAGGCTGGAGGCCTCGAGCCAGCGCCTCCATTCCAGGCTACGACACACATCCTGACACCCAGCGTCTCCTCCATCGAAGGGGCAACAGTGCAGACTCCGACGACCTTTCCCGACCATAGAGGAGACGCGAGCAGAAGGCGCCGGGGCCCGGAAACTCTCAAGATTCACAAGCGCGAGATGAAAGTGTTCTCACGACACTGTTATTACATTTTTCCAGGGGTTCACGCAGGTCTCTGTCTCTCAGCTGAAGAGCTGGAACGTAGACTCACCAGGCTGAGATTTCCAACCAAAGACAAGTGGGAAAAGTTTTATCTCCTTGCTCCTGAGTGCTTCCGAGAAGGCCCCTGTAAGGATTCTTGGGCTTCAAACAGCTTTTATGAAACACTGAGGAACTGGGTGTAGTGAATCATGAACATATGGATTAATTTTAAAAATTGAGAGAAACAGTATTTGGCAGAATAGTTGGTGAAAGTTCAGTAGATTCAACTGAAAATCAACCAGGTTTGCCTTTTCCTAATGTCACTGGTGAGAGAGAGAAAGGAGTGCCTTTTGTCTGCTTCCTAGAGACTTGTATTTGGAGCTTTCAGACGGTGGACATACCTGGTCCTCCTTTTACTGGCTGGGAAACCTGGGCCCTGGTCTGACTGCAGGACCGAATCTCCTAGCCCCGAGGAGTGGTCCTGCCACGAAGACCGCAGAGCTGAAGGGTCCGCACGGCTCAGCATGGAGCAGGTGAGAAGATGGGGCCCCCAGACGGGGAGGGATGCCTCGAAGGGACAGCCCCAAAGGCCTGGATTAGGGCCTCTCTGATTCTTCTACATCCTCTTCATGTGGCCTCTTTTAGCCCAAAAGCTTCCCAATCTTTCATCCACGATGGCTCCCCCTTCACAGAAACAGAGCAGCCGCAGACACGGATGCAGCGCCTCTTACACACCAGGCGCTGCGCTCAGCCCTTTACATCCACGTCAGCATCACGGCCCCCACAGCCCCAGCGGGGAGACCACATCACTGTCCCGACACACAAATGAGGACACGAGGCAGAGAGGGCACAAGTCACAGGGCCACATCCACACAGCGAGTCAGGGCTGGACGTGAAGCCAGGCAAGGATGTACAACGGGGCAGTGTCTCCTCAACAAGGTAAATAGAACTACCATGTGACCAAGTACCCAGAGCTACCCTGTGAGCCGGGTACACGGAGCCACCACGTGAGCCGGGTACACGGAGCCACCACGTGAGCCGGGTACACGGAGCTACCATGTGAGCTGGGTACAAAGAGCTACCACGTGACCCAGGTACACAGACTACCCTGTGAGACAGTTACCCAGAACTACCATGTGACCCGGGTACACGGAGCTACCATGTGTACAGCACTCCTGGGTGCACACCCCAGAGAACAGAGACTCCCAGAGAACAAACCAGCGGCTACCAGAGGGGAGGAGGTGGGGGAGGGCAAAACAGAGAAGGGGGAGGAAAAGGAGCAGACTGCTGGACATAAAATGAATAAGTGGTGAGGCTGGAACGTACAGTACAGGGAAAACAGCCAATATTTTACAGTCAGTTTGTACGGAGTACGATCTACAAGAAACCCTGAATTGCTATGATGTACACCCGAAACTAACGTCATGCTGTAAACCAACAATCCGTCAGTGGAAAGACGGTACCGTGGAGCTCACTGCCGCTCTCCAGGTGACAGTGCTGGGGGTGGACTCTGAGGAACCGGGTCACCAGGCTTCCCTGGACGGGAGGGACGGTGGGGCAGACCACCTCCACCACCCCCCAGGGGGGTGACCCAGCCGCCCACACAGGCTCCGGACTCGAGGTCAAGTCCGTCCCGGCATGCAGATGACAGACGAAATGTCTGCTTGTCCGTCGGTGAGGAGGGCAGCTCCTTCACATTCTCGGTGGTGTGCTGGACGCCACACAGAACGGGTCAGCGCGTCCACAGGGCACACGGACACCTCCACCTGCAGGGCTGCCCCCAGAGGCGACGAGCTGTCCCGGGGCAGGTGCGGTTCTCGGAGGAGGCAGTGCGACCCCAGACTTACTCCTGGCTCAAGGGATGCTGAAGCCCAGCCTGACGGCCACACAGAACCCTCGCCCCTCCAGGAGGCTTGGGAGAGGGAACAGTGCGGTGGGAAGGGGGTCAGGGAGGGGATGGGGCACAAGGCGGAGAGAAGCCGGACCTGCAGCTGGAGCCCTGCCTCCACTCCCTCCCCCGCCCCCTGCGGCCCGTGGTGAGACTGTGACATGTGCTTCCTGGGCTGGTGCTGCTAGTGTGGGACCCCCCAGCAAACGCATGAGACCCCGATGGCCCCGGGCGGTCTGCCCCACCCCCAACTCATGCTACTGACGGGGAGAGAAGGGCAGATGGGGAGGGGATGGGGCATGAACGCCCTGGGGGCCTGGCTGGGAAAGCTGGTGAGGTGTGGGCTGGGAGTCGGAGAGACGAGAATTACCGCTTAGAACTGGACACAATTTAAACACGTGCTCTGCACACGAAGCAAACCACAGCCCCCTCCCCTTCCCCGACCTTCACTATATTAAAAAACCAGAGGGGAGAGGAGAAATGAAATCCTGGTCACAAGACCTCGGGTCCAGGGACTGTGTGCCTGGCTCCTAATGAACTGCTCTGGGCTTTCCGAGGACAGAGGTTTCGCGGGTTTAATGCAAGAAAGCACCCGGGCCCCAGTCCCGGCAGTGCAATCTCCCGGGGGCGGGCTGGACTGAGTGATGGCTGGCTCCCCCCGGCTCTGCATCCCAGGTGACAGCATGGGCAACAGTGGAGGTCCTGTGGGGAACAAGCCGGCTGGGCCGAGCCTCTGCTGAGCCCGCGTGGATGAAGGGGAAGGGGCGCCCACCTGAGGGGCTTCAGGGAAGGGCAGAGCTGGGGTACAGCCACCCTGGGGGCAGGGGCGGTGGAAGCCAGGGGCAGCGGCTGGCATTGTGGGGGCAGGTGAGAGCCGGGCGGGCTGGCTAAGGGAGATGTCCTGCAGGAGGTGGGTCTTGGGTTGGACCAGACCCCCCGGGCCGTCCTGGGCCCCCGTACACCGCTGTCTGCCACCCCTCCCAGCGTCACACGCTCTGCGTGTCGCTCACGTCTCAGGCTCAGACGGTCTGGCCTGCTGCTCCCGGGGGCCAGTCTGAGTGTGCCCCTGTGTTCACGGTGTGGACACCACTGCCTCGTGCGGCCTCTGCAGCGGCAATTTCTTCCCATAGGGATTTCTGTTCCTTCGAGTCATTCACCAGAAACCAGCCAGATGGTTCTTCTGACAGTCACCACCTGGGAACGAAACTCCACTCCAGGCCTCGGTGGAGGGAGGGGAGCTGGGAGAGAGGCTCGCTTCCAGAGCGGCCCCCACCACGGGCCCCAGCACCCCCGGCTCCCTGCACCCCGGCAGCTGAAGAGGTCCTCGGAGACGCAGGCTTTGCCGGCAAGGTAAGCAACTTCACATCAGATACTTGTCAAGTCCTCAAGGAGGCGTCAGCTCCCCCAACTCCCCACCCACTTCATTCTCATGGATCCTGGAAACTTCCGTCATCTTTGCGGCGGGGGGTGGGGTGGGGGTGGGGTGGGGATGGGGGGGATGAGGGGGGTCTCATGCCACTAGGTCGGGAGGAGGAGACCCTGCCCTGGCCTTCTAGGGAGGGGGCCGCTGTTCTTGGTCTCCACTGCACGTTCTGATGAAAACAACTGCTCTGGGGAAGTTTCCTAAAAGCCTCTCTCGTGGGGAGGCAGACGGGGACAGCTCTGCCCAGCCCTACCACTTCCCCGGTCTGGGTCTCGGGCCAGTTCCTCATCGCTGATCCAGGCTCTCACTCTAAGATGCAGATCACGGGCTCACGGGGTTTTCGAAGGACCAGATGACGATAATCCATGTCACGTGTTCTGCACAGTTCGGGCTACAGCTGACAACTGGTCTTATTACTCGTGTGCCCAAAGATTCTGCAGCCTCAGTTGGGGCCACAGAGGAAGGCCGCAAAGACCTTGGACGAGTCACCCGAGCTTCAGCCCCCTCACCTGTACAAACGGATCCCAAGAAGATACGTGCTGCAACCTGGGGGGAGCTGGGAGGCATTCTGGTCGGTGAAATGGGGCAGACGCAGAAGGTCAGAGGTTACACAGCTCCAGTCCCAGAGAGTCCCAAGAGCAGCCAGACTCACAGAGATGGAGGAGAGAGTAGGGGTCGCCGGGTCTGAGGGAGGGGACAGAGAGGTAGTGCTCAAGGCAGGCAGGGTCCCACTGAGCAAAGGGGGTGGACGGTGGGGCTGGGGGAAGATGAGGGCATCCAGGAGGTGGACGGTGGGGCTGGCTGCGCAGGAGTGTGGAGGCATCAATGCCCCTGGAATGCACACTGGAGAACGGTGAGGGGGTAAATTTTGCATCTGTGGATTTCAGCACAATAAACTTCTCCTTTTGGAGGAGCGTTGGCCCAAACCACCTAGTTGACTATTGCTAGAAATGGAAATCGGGAACTCAAATTTACACTAAAAAGAGACAAATCGAAAACAAGGATGAAAAACCCCACCAGGCCACTGCTCAGCAGGGCAGGACCGTCTTAAGAGAACGGTGTGGTTGGCTTCCACCTGCCCAGACGGCTCAGCTTCTTGACGTCATTAACTTAGCAACCAGGCTGCCCTGTGTTTCACACGAGTGGTTTCGATGCTCACCGTGCGATCACAGGGTTTGCCATATTTGAAAAATTCTTCGCGACAACTCCATTGTCTTCCAAGCCATCCTCCTACATTCCTAACAAACGTGAAGTAACGTCTCATGCGGCACAGATTTCCAAAGCTCCGTGCTCTTCCTTTGTGGGAAAATTTGGAAGAGGTTTTCTTTTCCTCCCTGGCTGCATCTGCCCAGCCCAAGTCGACCAGCTAACTTTAACTCCAGGCTGGTACGTGGTGGCTTCCCGAATGAGCTGGCACCCCAGTGGATGAGTCGGGTCACAAAAGACAAGATTTTTGGTAGGTGACGTGCTACATTTTCAACTCAGTCAGTTGATCTGCAATGATGTATTCTGCGTTGGGGCAGAAACTGCAGGAGATACAGAATGGGGATAGCACTGCTTCATCAATACACGAATACTCAAGCAGTGGCTGTTCTGTGCACGACACAGTGGCAGGTGAGGGGAAAATGCACCCCAAAACAAGACACACAAGGAAGAGGCTAGATTACCACCTGTGTGGGGGCTGAGATGTGGATGCACGGCCCAGGGCCAGGCTGTTAGCGCTGAGTGTCAGACGCATGACATAGGCTGTAGGTGACTTCGGGGTGAGAAAAGACTGGCGGGGAGATGAGCTTACACCTAGATCTTAAGCATAGGTAGCATTTGACAGGTGAAGGGCAAGGACGCTGTTCTAGGTAGTGAACGACACACGTGTTACTGATGGGGGTGTTCATTATGTCTCCTCTTTTGTTTCAACAAAGGATGCTGAATGTATGCTCCAGGTATAAGGGGTCCAACTGGCAGAAGTCCAGAGGCTGCCTGATCTGTGGGGGGACAGCTTTAGAACTCTGGCTAAGAAGCCTCAGGGCTTCCCTAGTGGCTCAGATGGGAAAGAATCTGCCTGCAGTGCAGGAGACGTGGGTTTGATCCCTGGGTTGGGAAGATCTCCTGAAGAAGGAAATGGCACCCCACTCTGGTATTCTTGCCTGGAGAATCCCCTGGACAGAGGAGCTTGGCGGGCTACAGTTCATGGGGTCGCAAAGAGTCACACATGACTTGGCAACTAAACAACAACAAAGAAGCCTTAAGTGAAAGTATTCAGCGTCAACTGAAACCAGAGTTCAGGACTGGGGACCTAAGGAAGCCATGAAAGGTGGGTGGGCCCTTGCTCCTGGCACTTTCACTGCATCTAGAGGCTGTTAAACTAGCTTTTACAGCCCCCGACAACAGAGGGTTGCAGAGGTTTAACACTATATACCATGTCACCCGTCTGAATTAAGAGCCACCCAACCAAGGAGTATGTGGTGGAGTTCCCCGTGAGAGTGCATGTCCTACAGCTTTTATTTCTTTAATGAGTCCTGGAGGAAATGGGCTAATTATGTTAAAAGACTTGGTGACTAGTTCATTACAAAGGAAGCACACGATAGTAAAGGGAAATCTATGCATACGTCTATGATTTATGGTTATTTTGCAAATGCTTTTGAGAAAAGACCCTCTGGGTCTAATAGTCGCACATCCCTCCACAAACAGTGAGAGGTTGAGGGCCAGAACCAAACAGGGACTCGGCTGGAGGAGAGGCTTCCTCTCGACATAGACTCTAGGCTGGAATACGGCAGGGAGAGCTGATTAAACACTCATCATCCGAGCAGCGTGTTTCATGGGATCACGGGATCCAGCATCAGGGACCGTGGAGACTTTGCAGTCCAGGGTGGCGTGCTCGCTGCAGACCCTTGTGATGATCACTTCCGGGGCAGCCCACCCAGGGACCCACAGCACAGGCTGAGAGCGACCTCACCCCACGGCGAGCTGGCAAGGGTTCCCTGGCTCTCCTCGCTGGTCCTGCGTTCACCTCAGTCCTTCTCCCCTACGAGAGCCCTGCTGACCCCTCGGTCACTGTCAGCAGCAAAGCAGTCTGGTGGTCTTGGTGGGGACCCCAGGACCAGTGGTGATCAGAGTGACAGAGGGCTTGGGGGAAGTGCCCGTAATGTTTAACACCTCTGCCTGGGAGGTTAGACGTTGTCTCGCTGCGCGATTTGTTCACTCTCTCGATTGTTCAACAAACGCAATGAACATCCACCGCATGGCGTGTATTCTGCTGGGGACTCAAAACGACCACCCCAGACGTCTACTCCCCCGAGAAGCTGATAGGAGGAAACACATTGACACAAACTTGTCCTAGAAGCTTGTATGACTTAGGTATGTAAACAGATTTTAAATTCCAAATATTGACAAGACTGACAAAAGCTCTGGGCCTTGGCATCACATACTTTTTAAACAACTGAAGACACTTTGTCAACAGTAACAGTAGCAGCAATAGGAAAGTTGGCAGTTATAAAGCTATGCAGCTTCTAGAACCTCACGCCCACACAACATCACTGGCTGTGACCATGGGGCAGTCCTGAGAGGTGGACACTGTCGCCTCTGCTTGCAGAGCAGGGCCAGGCCTGCAGAGACAGCGTGAGCGGGTGGGGGTCGAGACTGGAACTCCACTCCCTTCCCCTGCATTCAACCCGGCTCATCTTCCCTCCCAGACGGACTCTGCTGGGTTGTGGACGTCCACTGCAGTCACCGCTGGCTGCTTTTCAAAAGGGATATCCCACTAACAGATGAATTACAGGATGCCTTCTGAAACGTGACTAGAATTTTATCACACAAAGGAAAGAATTGAATTGTTAGTAAATATTATACAGCGGAGAAAGCACAGGAAGTATGAAGAAAGAAAGGGCAAGAGAAGAACGAAAAAACACTTTAAAGGGAAGGAGGGTCTATTAAGCATAAAGTGCTAGGCCCTTGAATATTTCATTCTATCTTTGCCCTGCATAGAAAATATGGATAAAAAAAAAAGCCAGAATGAGGGAAAACATAAGGTTGATGAAGGCAAAGTGAGACCTGGAAACATGGGACACAGATGTGCAGGCGTGAGCTGAATGAATGGAGATGTAAATCTGGTTTAGAACTCGCAGCCACGGTGGAAGAAGCCTGATCAGTCCCCAGGTCCTCACTGCCCGAGGGGAGAAGAGATCATAGGGGTTCGGAGAAGGAAATCCACCCCAGAGAAAAGCCTAGGTGGGGCTCCATACACACAGCTTCAGGTGAGCAGTGACTACGATTTCTGGGTGACTTAGCCTGGCTGCAAGCTCTCATTGAATTTTCATCACAGTCCCATCGTAATGGGGATTTCCCTCCCTATTTTGCAGGTGAGAACACTACAGCTCAGAGAGGTTCCAAGCATCCTCTCAGATCACTCAAGTAGCAGGTAACAGGGTGGGCTCCCAGCTGTCTCCAAAGCTGCGCTTTTAGCTCCGGCTTCTGCCCGACTTAGTGGCCAGTGTCTCAACTATGTTGCTATTTCAAGGCGGTCGTGCATTTCATAAACCTATTCCCTTGATGAAACTTCAGAGAAAGCTCTAAAATGTACTTCCAAGAAAAAGCAATTTTGTCTGGGGCTATGGAGGTGGGTCCGCTCAAGTGCACAGCACTTTCTTGGTGGTCTGGCCATCTCTGTTTTGTGCATAAATCTATTGACCTCTCCAGCTCTCAATAAACCAAAGTAATGCTGTTTGCTCCTAACTAGTCCCTCGGTTAGGAAAAGTCATGTGAGCAAAGCACGGTCAGCAACTTGGAAGAAAGTACTAATAAAGTAAAAGTCAGAGTCAATAAACCATATCAAAATATAATTGAGTTGTGGTTGTTCATTTTCAAACTCAAGGAAAAGAAAAGTTCTTTTCTTGATATTTTCTTACTTCAAAAAAAGAAAAAGCCATTGAGCTTACATTTCTGGTATACAGGAGAAAAACATACTCCATTTTCTAAGTTGAATTCTGCTCCTTATAAACGTTTAGGTGAGATTCAGTAAGACTGCTCAGGAGTCAATTTCAAAGGCAAAGTATCAGCAAGACACCTCCATCGTGGGCTTGAGGTCCAATCTGACACTGCCGTGCCTTGAGGGAAGCACTGTGTGGTCCAACATCTTCTGGCTCCCGTACTTCATGCTGAGTTTTTTTACTGGGCAAAGGACTGAGTGTTGGGCACTGAGTTGGGCACAGTGTTGTGCTTTGGACAGATTGCTAGAACAGGTGATCAGAGAATTAAGTCTGTCCCTTTCTCTTCCACAATCTGTTCCATGTATGACAATTAGCTCAGAAGAAGATAGTACTGAGCCAAGAAGAGTCCAGAATGATGGTGAAATATGATAAACTAAAGATCCTACTGCAACATACTCCTAGATTTGTGAATAACACTTGAGAACATTGACAGCTGAGTAGATTATGAAAGCAAGGGGATATCTCCAGGTACAAAAAACAAAGGAAAAAAAAAAACCCTGAAATAATATGTGTCTAGAACTCGTGCTGCCCAGAGGAGGGAGTGGAATCAGCCACTGTAACCTAGAGTGCAGATGTTAATGTCTACCTGGGAGCAGGAGATGGAGGCTTTGGTCCACATGAAGCGAGAAATTGGACCTGAAATTCCCACACGAAGCTGGAACTCTAAAGGGCTGTGTCCTTGACGTGACAGTAGACTAAGAAATGCTGCAGATCTTCAAGCTGAGACATCAACACAAAACTGGTCCTGGAACGATGCTACCCGCAGGATCCCTAGACAACCTGGCAGAAGACAGTGCAGAACAGCCCTGGAGAAAACGGTGGCCATGGGGGATCACTTCAGCAAAGGTCCCAGCGAACATAACCTCAGTCAGGAAACACAGAGCACCCGAGGAGACGCCCAGGGCATGCAAGTCACTGGGTAAAAACGCGGAAGGATTAGCATCCCGAGACCTTCAAACACAAGGACAATCCAAAAAGTGCTTCTAGCAATTAAAAGTTAGCTTAAACATTTAAAAATACTTACAGACATACAAGATATGAAAGAACATTATAAATAATAGCAGATCTGAAAAAGACCTACATGTTAATAGAAAATGTATAGAAATAAAAATATAGTTATAATTTTAAAATGAGTGGAAGGGCTAAACAATAGACTAGATACAACTGAATGCAGAATTAAAAAAACAGGAAGACACATGTGTGGAACTGTTTGGGATGCTGATGGCTCAGACAGTAAAGAATCTGCCTGCAATGCAGGAGACCTGGGTTCGATCCCTGGGTTGGGAAGATCCCCTGGAGGGGGGCACGGCAACCCACTCCAGCACTCTTGCCTGGAGAATTTCGTGGACAGAGGAGCCTGGCGGGCGACAGTCCCCGGGGTCGCAAAGAGTCGGACACGACTGAGCGACTAAACACAGCACAACAGGGAAGCACAGAAATGAGAATCCCGGAGAAGGTAAGAGAGACCAGATGACTGTGAGTCCCAGACGGAGAAGAGGGGACGAGGGAGATGACTGTGAGTCCCAGACGAAGAGAGGACGAGGGGAGATGACTGTGAGTCCCAGACGGAGAAGAGAGGACGAGGGAGATGACTGTGAGTCCCAGACGGAGAAGAGAGGACGAGGGAGATGACTGTGAGTCCCAGACGGAGAAGAGGGGACGAGGGAGATGACTGTGAGTCCCAGACGAAGAGAGGACGAGGGGAGATGACTGTGAGTCCCAGACGGAGAAGAGGGGACGAGGGAGATGACTGTGAGTCCCAGACGGAGAACAGGGGACGAGGGGAGATGACTGTGAGTCCCAGACGGAGAAGAGAGGACGAGGGAGATGACTGTGAGTCCAGACGGAGAAGAGAGGACAAGGGAGATGACTGTGAGTCCCAGACGGAGAAGAGAGGACGAGGGGGATGACTGTGAGTCCCAGATGGAGAAGAGAGGACGAGGGAGATGACTGTGAGTCCCAGACGGAGAAGAGGGGGCGAGGGGAGATGACTGTGAGTCCCAGACGGAGAAGAGAGGACGAGGGAGATGACTGTGAGTCCCAGACGGAGAGAGGACGAGGGAGATGACTGTGAGACGGAGAAGAGAGGACAAGGGAGATGACTGTGAGTCCCAGACGGAGAAGAGAGGACGAGGGAGATGACTGTGAGTCCCAGACGGAGAAGAGGGGACGAGGGAGATGACTGTGAGTCCCAGACGGAGAGAGGACGAGGGAGATGACTGTGAGTCCCAGACGGAGAAAAGAGGACGAGGGGAGACCACATCTGAAAACACAACGGGTGGGGATTTCCAGAAATAATGAAGTCCTCAGACTCGGAAGCACAACAAGTTCTGGATGGGATTAAAAAAAAAAGTCTGCCCTAAGCACACGGTGATGCAACTGCAGAACCATTAAGACCGAGAGATGACCTTCATAGCAACTAGAGAGGAAAAGTAGAAAACTTACAAAGGAACAATTAAAGACACGGGCGACTCCTCAGTGGCTCCAAAGAAGTCAGGAGGTGACGGAGTAATATCAGCAACACGTGGACCTAAACAGTTACACTCAGCTAAGCTGTTATTCGGGAATAAAGGCAAATAAAAACATTTTCAAAGTGAGACAAAATGAGAAAGCTTACCACTGAACACCTGCAGTGAAGGCCCTATGACTGGTATCATTCAGGGAGAAACCAAACTCAAACAGAAGTCACGTAAGAAGCCAGCAGCAATCGCAGGATGGCTCAGATCATAGACGAGTGAAACCCAGGTTCAGTCTCCAGTGGAACTGCTTCCAGGGGCTGGTCTCAGAGGTCCCGCCTTTCCAGGGGTGGTCTCCACCTTGGATGCTGTTCCAGATGCCCTCCCTCAGTTGCAGTAAATAACTCAGGAACGCGGACTTCCTGTTTTGGTTGTTACCATCAGCCCCAGGCTTCCCACGGAACCTTACCACTCACGAAACACGCGGTGAGTCAGGTCAGCAGAGGGACTGAGAGACCTGCTCCCATTCTGGCAAGTTCCTGACTCTCCCTAAGCCTAGTGTTCAACACCAAGTAGGGCTAATAAAACATGGGCTTCCCAGGTGGGTCAGTGGTTAAAAAAAATATCTGTCTGCCAGTGTAGGAGACGCCAGAGACGCAGGTTCCATCCCTGGGTCGAAAAGATCCTCTGGAGGACGAAATGGCCACCCACTCCAGTGTTCCTGCCTGGACAATCCCATGGATGGAGGAGCCTGGGGGGTTGCAGTCCTGGGGCCACAAAGAGTCAGACATGACTGGGAGACTGAGAACCCAACACAAACAGGCTTATGAGATAAGATCACAACGTAAGGCCTGGTACAAAAGGAGTACTCAGTAAAAGACAACATTTACTATAGTTAGTATCAGCATTATAAGCCTTGTAATTAATTTGTTTAATGAGCAGGGCATACATTTAGGTTAATAAAAAGTTATGTGTCCCCTGATTTACTTAAAAAGAAAACAAACAAACAAGGGCATTGATATTAGCTGTGACGTCCTGGGCGCCAGGCACTCAGCCGCGTCCATTCACCCTTGTGCCACCCCTGGCCTGTGAGGACCCCCGGCCGGTGAGTGCCGACACCTGAGCAGCTTCTCCGTCAGCACCTCCGGGACGCGGGTTCGGTCTGGACCACCCACTCATATCCAAACTGTAGGGAAAAGGCTGGTGGGTCTTTCAACTGTGCTCAACTTGGAAGTCATACCCCGGTTGGTTCTGTTTTTTTAAAAACCACTCTCTGCTGTTACCTCGGGGCACAGGAAAAGTTAAGACACGGAGAGAAAGCGCCCTTTTCAGCAGACGGGCCGCAGCCATGAAATTCATACGCATGTTAACACGGGGAGGTGGCGCCCAGGTTACGGATGGCCGTTTGGTGTGGCCGATCATTTCAGAGTCCATTAAAACACGCTCCTTCACTCGGCCTGCAGGTGTAGATCCAGGTATGTTCCAACGACAAAAATAGCAACTCACGAAACACAGGCAAGTGTCCATCAGAAGGGCTGCAGAGGGATCTCGTGTCCGTGGACAGATGTGGCAGAGCTCTGAGCTGGGACGGAGGCCCCAGCATAATCTGGGCCCCTGAGCACAGTGCCAGAGTGAGCTCCCGTCTCCCTGCTCAAGAGAGGGGGCCCCCCAAAGCAGAGCCACCTGCTTTTTCCAGTGTTTGTGGGAGTGGCCGATTCATAACGCTTTCACACCTGCGTTTGCTCTCTCCTTCTCTCCAGCCTCCTGTCCCTGAATCAAGATAGAAGGGATTTCGGGTGCTGAGGGTCTCACCAAGGAGACCCTGAGAGCTCAGGGTCAAGTACGGAGTCTGGGAGCCCGAGGGGCTGTATGGCTCCCCGCCTCACTGCCCTGCCAGCTGGGGCAGAGTCTGTAGGGACCATGGGGGGCGGCTACAGGTGTAGGCCTGTAGGAGGGTGTCAGGAGACCCGGGTCCCCAAAGTGTAGCCCTTCCCTAAGTACCCCAAGCAAGCACCTTCTTGTCTCTGGGCCTCAGTTCCTGCCCAGAACCTCTGGCTGCTCTAACCATGAGTGTCCAAGGGCGTTCCGTGTCAATTGCTGGCGAAGGACAGAGAAAAGCAGGGGCCCCGAGCGAAGCAGGCTTCTCATCCACCAGGACCCCCAGCGCCCCGCGCTGGCGCACGCACTCTGGCCACAGTAATCGCTGGTGACAAGCGGGCAGACCCTGGGCTGGGCGATGCGTCTGGAGACAGACTTGACTACAGCAGCTTGGAGGAAGGAGCTGCAAAGCTGCTAATTGGATTCGGCAAGTTGCTGAGTCACTGTCGGGTGAGATCAAGTCTCTCTGTGAAGACAGGAGGCCTGGCCTGTCAGCGGCTGAGAACATCTCCTTCGTGATGAAAAGGAGCAGAGGCGTGCAGAGCGGAGCCTGGGAGGAGCTTTCACAATGTACGAGGAGTAATTAAAATCTAACAGGCCACAATTAGAAAGCACCCGCCACAACCTTATTTTGCCATTTGTCTTTTAATTAAATATGCCCTGGGATTTAGCTTTAGTGTGCAGAGACTTTGATGGGGTAGAAACCACAGAGCTGGAGCCTGATGTGCTGGCTGCCATGTCTTCTTGGAGGCGGAGGGTGGGGAGCAGCAGAAGTGTTTCCTATGAGTCGCAGCCCGCCCCTCCTGGGACCTCTGCAGAGCAGAGCAGAGGAATCAGGCGAGCCTGACCCCTCAGGAAACCACCTCTTCCCAGATAGGAGTGTGTGTGTGTGTGTGTGTGTGTGTGTGTGTGTGTGTGCACGCATGTGCACGCATGTGCACTCAGTCGTATCTGACTCTTTGCAACCCCATGTTCTGTAGCCCGCCAGGCTCCTCTGTCCACGGGATTCTCCAGGCAGGAACACTGGGGTGGCTTGGCATGCCCTCCTCCAGGGGATCTTCCCCACCCAGGGATGGAACCTGCGTTTCAAACATCTCTTGCTTTGGCAGGCGGGTTCTTTACCACTAGCGCCACTTGGGAAGCCCATTACTAGTAACAGTCATCTCTTAGATGATCTTGTCTTCCTTCCAGGCAGGAAGAGGATGTCCTCAAGAAGCCCCTCCAGCACCCGTCAGCAAGCCCACAGCTCCGCCAGCGCTCACAGCCTCCTTGCCTTCCTCCTCCATCCTTCCTCCCATCTAAGGCTAAGCCTAGCATGGCGGGGGCTGTTCCCCTGCCTTCAAACTCTGGGGGCCTTCCCTCTACATGCCCCATTCACAAATTCCTACTCATTCCTCAGGTTTCTGCTTGGAAGCTCCTCTCTTGAGAAGCTCTCCCTGGTGTTCCTGTGCTGGAGGGTTGTGACAACCCATCACATGTGTGTGCACCAGCCCCCCTACAACCCCAGAAGGCAGGACTCCTTGCCGAGCCCCAGGCACCGGCACGATGCTTGGTCCATAGCAGCGGCTCAGCAGACACCTGCCGGAGGGCAGAGAGCAGACTCCCTTGGGAGGCCTGCAGCCTCCTGACCACGCCCCAGCCTCACCAGCCGAGTCAGACTGCTGCCTCGAGGCTGGACCACTTCCCTGAAGACCCGGGCCTGAGTCGGTGCTGTCCGCAAAGAACTTTGGTTTGAAAAGACGAAGAGCACTGTGCCAGCCACCCTCCTCAGCTGGGGACTCTGAGTGGCTGGAGTTCATGACCAGGACACAGAAAGCCACCATCTGGACCGCACCAAGAGTGCATGGATGGCCGGCAGGCAGATAAGGACCCGTGTGGTCAAGCACAGAAGCTGGATACCACTGATGTGGAGACAGTGCGTGCGTGCGTGTGTGTGTGTGTGTGTGTGTGTGATTCCTCATCGGTGACATTGTCTCTGTTTGCAAGGGTGGGCCTGACTTCCAGAAGAAAGCCTGCTGGCTCTGGGCTGCCCTCCGCAGTGAAACAGACAACTACCTGCTGGCTGTGTGGGAGTTTAAATAGCAAATATTAGATTACTTAGTAATTAAAATAATGAAAGGAATCATGAGAGCTGAAAGACATTTTTTTTTTTTTTCTTTTTAAACTGAAGACTAAGTAAGGGTTAAAGTCTGAACCGGAGACACATATCCTGACGGATCCACTCCTAATTGCAGGGCAGGCCAGCTGGAGCCTGGGCCACATCACAGGCTTCGGGGTTCCTTTCAAGGGTGAGCCGCTCCCAGGGTTCCCCTCTGACTCCACCACACAGGGTCACAGAGGGCTCCCTTTGGTATAAAAGACCCCTTGATTTATTTCTTCTCTTATGGCAGCGATGGACATTCTGTGCTTTCTTCAAACAGGTCTTTTTATTTCACTGTCTTTGAGAAAAGCTAATAAAGAATCAATTACAAGAGATACACACAAATAGAAACTGGTATTTATCTAGGCGGGATGTCTGCTGAAAAGTAAAAGAGCCCATTAAACCCAGGCACACACAGTGAAGCATGTCTACACAAGATCTCCTACCGTAGGTGTGAGCGTGTCTGGCTCTCAAAGGAAAGGCTCGTCCTTTCCCGACGGAAGGGAAAAGGGCACAGGGTGAGGCTGCGGGTGGGGGCAGTCATCTCATGGACCCAAGAGCCCTGGACTCACTCCTAACTTAGGATTTCCAGGAAATCGCTGGGGAGGCCATTTTTTCCCCCTAAGAATTTGGCATCTCATGAGCTAGAAAGTAGAACAGGGCTAATAATAACTTTATCATCACTGTAGCTTTGATTCAGAACTTTATTTTATTATTTTTTTTAACGGCTCTGTTCTAGGATACCATCTTGTAGGTCTATTTGTGGGTGTTAATTGTGGCATAAACGTTACAGATCATGACATAAACACCACTGCTTTTCCTGAAGAGTGCCAGACGCTGCAGATGAAGGTAATGGCGTGACTAGGCTGGAGAGAATGACCAAGATCACCATGACTAGGTCTTTGTCACCAACGCTTGAAGGCAAAAGGAGAAGGGGGCGGCAGAGGATGAGATGGTTGGATAGCATCGCTGACACAATGGACATGAACCTGAGCAGACTCTGGGAGAGAGCGAAGGACAGAGGAGCCTGGCGTGCTGCAGTCCATGGGGTTGCAGACAGTCAGACACGACCAAGTGACTGAACACCATCACCACCACCAAGGTTTAATGACCAGATCCAAACAGATCTTGGCTGGGATGGCTTCTTTACGATTATTCATTGTACTGTACATTTGTGTTGTCGGCACGTATCTGCACGTGTGTTGTATTTAGCAATAAAAAGGTAAAGCGTTTTCATGTCCTGCCCACCTAGAAGGTTCTGTGGGGAAATCACAGCACCTGCCTGGAACTCCTGGGTCCTCCTCTGGAGGAGTCACTGAGCCCACACGCTGAGCACAGCACGGAAATGGAGAGGTTCCTCCCGCCCCCAGAAAAGGGAGCATCTTCCCAACAGAAAGCCCATCAGGAGGTGGGAGCAGACGGGGACCCTGGGGAAGGAGAGCAGGCTTAGGACTCAGACAGAACTGGGTTTGCATCCGAGTTTTCCCACTTCGTGGCCACGTGCCCTGGTGAAGCTACTTAAGCCCCCAAAGCCTGTGCGTCTCCCCTGTTGACAGAGACTCTGAGAGTCATGGTGACTCAGTGCCACACGGGTCCAGCCAGCCAGGACAGGGCTGGCCGTGGGGACCACAACCCCAGGGCAAAGGGACTCAGAGCACACAGCAAGCGCAGGGTCAGGCTGTCCTGGTAAGAGCGGGGCGGGCGAGGGGGTCAGCCTGTAGCCAGTCTGGTTTCTCTGCCTCTTGCTCAGCCCTGCTCTCCCTCAGCCCCAGACTGCGGTCCACAGGCCAGCAAAGTATCGTCCGGGGTGTCCCTCGGGAGTATCCCTGCTGCTGCCTCACACCCTCCCCCGCGGGCCGTGGGCCCCAGGTGGGTCACTGCCCACGTGAAGCCGCTCCCTGTCACTGCTGGTGCCGGGTGCTGCCTGGTGGGAGGGAAGAGGAGAAACGACCATCAGCAGCTGAGACGGGCCGGCTGGGGTCAGTGCCCAAACGTAAGCGTGGAAGGATGGCGAGGAGAAATGCGCAAGTACACGGGACGTTCCCGGCAGGGATCAGCCCTCAAGGAACGGAGTCCACTGTTGCTGGCGGTTGCGTACATGACAGATATTTATTAAATGCTTCCTGATAAATACACTGGCTTTTCACTTCCTGAAAGGAGAGGGAGACAGCCGACTTTAGGCTCAGCACGATTTCAGTGGCTGCTTTCCCAGCCTCCGCTCACCCCCTCTCCCAGCTCCTCCAGGACATGCCATCTACCAACGATGACCCCGACCCAGCCTCCCGAACTCGGAGTCAAGCTCAGCGCAACAGGGGTGAGCTTTCGGCCATGGCATCAGAAACACGGTTTTGTTCTGAGCGAGGTCGGTCACTGATCAAATGCTCCCATGAAACTCTGACAGGGTTATTAGAGAGCACGGCTTTCACCTCCTAATGCTGAAGCCGTTTGTACAGTGGCGAAGAGACAGCAGAACCAGGGGCATCGACTATGGGGCCCCGTAAAGCAACACCAGCACCATCGCCCTTCAGCCGCCGCAGGAAAGCTGATGCGTGAGCTTGGGCCCGTCTGCTGCCCTCCGGGCCTGCGGTCAGCGTCCCCCACAGGGGCTGTTGCTGGGGGCTTCGGCGTTGGGGTTGGGATGGACGGAAGGAGGCCTCCATGGTTTCCTATGTGGCAGAGCAGTTTGCAGGGTGACCGCCACCAATCAGATGGTCCCGTCAAGAGAGCTTCAGAGGAATGAGAGGGAGGTTCAAGGGTGCACAGGTGGCTATTGAGTAAGATACTGAATCACTGAAGGACTGCCCTTGGGTTCTCTGGAGGTTGCATTATAGCCGGGAGAGTCTGCAGAGCTCAGACGACTGGACCTGGCCTACAGGGCAGCGGACTCAGGATTCCACTCGTCTCTCGAGTCATATACCGTGTTCCCGCCCCGTGATCTAACACACACCCCCAGCCTGAGCACACACAGACACACCCACACCTGCGGGCACCTCACGGGACATCAGGCACAAGCGTGATTTCTCTTTGTAGCTCTGGGACCCGTGTCTCCACAGGATCTGAGCTTCTCTCCACGTCGCCTTCACAGACCGTGACGCTTCTGTTTCAAGAAACCTTTATGGGACAGGATGTTCACCCGTTCACAGCACTGTCCCGGATCCCTTTTCCTGGTTCTCAGCGCCCTCAAACGCATCTTCTTTGCAGACACTTGAAGAGTGAGAGGCACGCGGGGAGAGGAAGTGGTGAAGGTCACGGAGGCGAGGAAAGGCGCTCTGCCAGCCTAGCAAGGCTGAGAGCAAAACACAGCAGCCAAAGGGGAATTCTGCCACACAGAAAGCAAGAGGAAACTTTGTACCGACAAAAAAAACATCTCCAACTCTTCCAAAGGCTTCCACCAGCAAAGTTCACTGCACTTCACGCTTAGATGGTTAGGCATACAATGAGAAAAAGTGAAATGCACTAAATAAAAACCAACCTGCTACAGTTTTTGAGAACTGTCACCTCTCCCCACTCGGCCCTTAGAATAAGTGACTTGGTTCTTCATTAGAAGCTATGTTTAGAATCAAAAGGATGAGAGATCTGGGGAGGTGTCAATGCAGGAAGAAGGGACAAAGTCAGAGATGGGTGATGATTAAAGGCCACACTGCAGGGGCTGAACAGCTGTGCTCCCAGGGTCCGCAGGGAAGGAGCCCAGTCATTCCATGAGCATCTGGGTAACAGATCCTAGGAGGAGATTCAGGGCCCGGCAGACCTGGAGTTCCAGGTACACTTTGGGGAAAAGCTCACTCCGATGGACCCCTTCATCTTAGAACCGGAGGAGGTAGGGTTGTCTTTCCCAAGGCCGCACGGACACAGAAGCTTCAGAGGAACAAGATGGCAACCAAGGCTGGGTTTAGAAATGGACACAGAGGAGACGTCCTGGCGACCTGGGAGACCTGAGGTCCCTGTGACCAGAGAGAGGCCAGTCCTCAAGGCCACTGTCTGGGAGGTGAGGGGCCAGGGAGGGGGGGAGTGGGGGTCCCGGGGACCCCGTGACCAGAGAGAGGCCAGTCCTCAAGGCTGCTGTCCAGGAGGCGAGAGGCCAGGGAGGGAGGGAGTGGGGGTCCCAGGGACCCCATGACCAGAGAGAGGCCAGTCCTCAAAGCCGCTGTCTGGGAGGCAAGGGGCCAGGGAGGGAGGGAGTGGGGGCCCCGGGGATGCCGCTGGGCGGTGTCCCAGCCTCAAGGCTTCACCTGTACGATGAGGTGAGTACTCTGTACAGGTGTTGAGAGGATAAACACAGTTGGAAGTGGCTGAGCCAGAAGTTAGGATTCTTGGGTGTTTAGTTTTTTGATTTGTGCTCAGATCTCATGGCATTGTGTTCAGTGAGAAGAGCCAATAACGAAAGGTCATATACTGAGTGATTCCATTCCTACAATATTCTTAGAATGACACAATTACAGAGATGAAAAATGGCAGTGATACAGAGATGAGCGGTTGCGAGGGGCAGGGTGGTGGGGGAGGGGGGTGACTGTAAAGAGGACACAAGGGAGCGGGTTTTCACGATGGCGTCGTTCGGCAGGAGACCGGGCAGTGCTCACACCGGTGTGCACACACATCACACGTGTGCACACACACCCCCACAGCCTCTGCTCAGCTTCCCAGGGAGCCATCTCATAGTTAACTTTCAACAGAATACAGTCACGTGCATCAACCTGGATGGAGCTAGAGATCATCACACCAACTGCAGTGAGTCAGGCAGAGACAAACACCATATAATATCGCTTACAGGTAGCATCTAAAATACGGCACCAATGAATGTATCTATGAAACAGAAACAGCTTCACAGACACAGAGAACAGACTTGTGGCTGCCAGTGGGGAGGGGGGTGGGGATGGACAGATTGGGAGTTTGGGATGAGCCGATGCAAATTATTATATAGGATGATAAGCAACAAGGTCCCACTGGAGAGCACAGGGAACTAAATTCCATCTCCTAAGATAAACCATAGTGGAAAAATATGAAAAAATGCATATATATGTATAACTGAGTCACTTTGTTATACAGCAGAAATAACACTGTAAGTCAACTATATTTCAATAAAAAATAAATTACAGTGATCTTTCCAACAACCGCAGAGTCCTAACTTCCTCAGCGTTGGAGATTCCTGAGCTGGAGGTGAGGGTTCTCGCTGGCTTCTTATCGCTCTCTTTATCGGTGAGGCCATCTTTCATTGCATCTAAATCTGGGGCACCAGAGTGTTTAAAACCACACTGAGCTAGTGCAGAGACAGAACCAGAAGCCACACAACCCACCCTACCTCCCAGCGTGTTAGATTCTCATGGCTCAAGGCTGCCTGGGTTGTAGATGGTCACCCAAGCAGGGCACAAGAATGGAGATGTGTTTCAGCATCACACACACACTGTCCCCGCAGACCTCGGGGCTGGTGCCCTGAGACTCTGCACCAAGGACCAGCTCACCTGCGGCTGTGGCGGATGGCTGCTCTGTCAGAGACCACGCCGCACTGGCTGGTCAATGCTAGACTATGACCCATAGGTCTCACAAGACTTTATTACACATTCTAGAGGATGAGAACAGAAAACAGAAAGCAAAACAAGAGCACAACACTCTGATGAAAGTTTTATACTTTTAGGAGTCTCGAAACTTGAAATTTTTTTTCTAAATGCAGGGACCTGTGATGAGTATTTTGAATTTAACTGTTGGAAAGGAATCTGTGACTAGCTTCGTGACTTGTAAGTAACTCTTCTTGCTGTTACCATATGGTGTTTCCTTTAATAAAAACATTTTGCAGAAATAATGATAAAAAAATCACTTTAAGCTTTTAAAAAAGTTAGATGTTTTTGGCAATAAAAACATTCCTTGTGATTATGTAGATAACTTTGTATCTGATAAACAGGAAAGAGTCTGTTCTCCTCGTCACTTTACTTCTAAGTAAAAATGATGTGCTGCTCTGTGTCATTCATTCTGAGACAGTTTCTGAGCATGTTCTTATTCATCAAGTTCTCTCTAGATTTCAGGAATGTACATTCGAGGATCCTGTTCTGTTCACGTAGGATCCCATTTCCTTTGATTTTTCCAACAGAACAAAATACTCTGTATCTGCAGAGCTTGGAGCCACAATTGTGTATGTCAGTTCTGATGAGTTCATCTTCATGCTGCACGAAAAGCTGACCTGGCTTCAAGGCATTCAACACTTCCAGAAGTGCAAGGCAAGGGGACAAACCTAGACAGTGTATTATAAAGCACAGACATCACTTAGCCAACAAACGTCTGTATAGTCAAAGCTATGGTCTTTCCAGTAGTTATGTGCAGATGTGAGAGTTGGACCATAGAGAAGGCTGAATGCCAAAGGATTAATGCTTTTGAACTGTGGTGTTGGAGAAGACTCTTGAGAGTCCCTTGGACTGTAAGGAAATCAAACCAGTCAATCCTAAAGGAAGTCAATCCTGAATATTCATTGGAAGGACTGATGCTGAAGCTCCAATACTTCGGCCACATGATGTGAACAGCTGACATTGGAAAAGACCCTGATCATGGGAAAGATTGAGGGCAGGAGGAGAAGGGGATGACAGAGGATGAGATAGCTGGATGGCATCACCGACTCGATGGACATGGGTTTGGGTAGACTCGGGGAGTTGGTGATGGACAGGGAGGCCTGGCGTGCTGAGGTTCATGGGGTTGTGAAGAGTCGGACATGACTGAGCGACTGAACTGAACTGAAGCTGAAACTCCAATACTTTGGCCACCTGATGCAAAGAACTGACTCATTGGAAAAGACCCTGATGCCAGGAAAGATTGAAGGCAGGAGGAGAAGGGGGTGACAGAGGATGAGGTGGTTGGATGGCATCACTGACTTGATGGACAGGAGTTTGAGCAAGCTCTGGGAGTTGGTGAAGGACAGGGAGGCCTGGTATGCTGTGGTTCATGGGGTCGCAAAGAGTCACACATGACTGAGAGACTGAACAACAAAGGCCAAAGGAGCAGTCAAGGATGCCAAGGGGTCAGAACCCCTTTTCCTTCTGCTCCACCAGCCTTAACAAGCTATAGTCACAAGGTGGCTGCTCCAGCTCCAGGCCTCACATCAGCATTGCAGACAGAGGGTAGTGAAAGGCCACAGGGGCATACTGGGCAAAAAGCCTTCTAGAAACTGCATCCAGAAATTTCCGCTTATTGTTATTGGTCAGAACTGGGTTGCATGGTCACTGCTAGGTCAAGAATAAGAGAGTTGTGGATGGGGGTCAGGACACCCAATGAGTATCACCTACTCGTACTGCTGCAGAAAGGGTGAGGGGTTGTCTTCCTTCCTGTAGGATCTTATTTCTGAAGTGTGCTCTATTTCTTGCTTCCTCCATGGCCTTCTAGAACCCCTGGGAGAATGCTTCTCAGTGCATATATAAGAGGCTTTGGTTGCTCAAGTTTCCTTATAAGAAGCTAGTGAATATGTGATCTTCCTTCACATGAGCTTGATTGTATCGCCAATGAGTGGTAGCTAGGAGGTTTGATTTCATTTCCTTACATTAATTCACAGGGCAAAGTGAAAGTAGAGTGGGTTTAAATCAATGTCTTCACCCCGAGTCATTGGGCTTAGTGTGGAGGGAGAGAAGAAACAGCCCGTGTACTAATGGGAATTGTATAGACAGGGAAGAGAAGAGTGAGACAGAGTACACGTTACTGTATTTATACATCACAGAAACCTAGCAGTGGATTGCTTTTCTGTGCATTTCACCATCACTCTTTTTTTTTTTGCCTTCTCTTACACTTTAATAAGGAATTTGACATAAGTCCCAGGTCTTCCTAAGACTGCCTGGTGCCTGTTTTGACAAGGTTCATATATAAGAAATATAAACAAACTTTCTTGTACCAGGGGCTTCATCATTAACTTTACTCATTACAGTCCCATCAGCTTGTCAGTTCAGTCACTCAGTCGCGTCCGACTCTGCGACCCCATGAATCGCAGCACGCCAGGCCTCTCGGTCCATCCCCAACTCCCTGAGTCCATCCAAACTCATGTCCATCGAGTAGGTGATGCCATCCAAGCATCTCACCCTCTGTCATCCCCTTCTCCTCCTGCCCTCAATCTTTCCCAGCATCAGGGTCTTTTCCAATGAGTCAGCTCTTTGCAGCAGGTGGTCAAAGTATTGGAGTTTCAGCTTCAGCATCAGTCCTTCCAATGAACACCCAGGACTGATCTCCTTTAGGATGGACTGGTTGGATCTCCTTGCAGTCCAAGGGACTCTCAAGAGTCTTCTCCAACACCACAGTTCAAAAGCATCACTTCTTCGGTGCTCAGCTTTCTTTATAGTCCAACTCTCACATCCATACATGACCACTGGAAAAACCATAGCCTTGACTAGATGGACCTTTGTTGGCAAAGTAATGTCTCTGCTTTTTAATATGCTGTGTAGGTTGGTCATAACTTTTCTCCCAAGGAGTAAGCATCTTTTAATTTCATGGCTGCAATCACCATCTGATTTTGGAGCCCAGAAAAATAAAGTCAGCCGCTGTTTCCACTCTTTCCCCATCTATTTGCCATGAAGTGATGGGACCAGATGCCATGATCTTAGTTTTCTGAATGTTGAGCTTTAAGCCAACTTTTTCACTCTCCTCTTTCCCTTTCATCAAGAGGCTCTTTAGTTCTTCACTTTCTGCCGTAAGGATGGTGTCATCTACATATCTGAGGTCATTACAGTCCATGAAAAATCAAATGCCCAAATGGCAGAGCATGATGTGGGCAGATAAGCTCTCCTTATATCAGAAAATGTATAAGAAGGAAGAGAAATGGCGATGTCTCAGACAGGTGGATGGTTAGGTATGCGTACTTGTGCTACCCACTTTATTGAAACTTGAACCCGAGTTGTCACCTCCTGACAAATCTGTACACTGTGTGGATGTAGATGCAAACCTACCCTACCTGGAACCTGACCGAAGTTCCCTGACCAATCACAAGTGATACCTGGGCAGCAACAGACTCACACACTGATCTCGATCTTTCTATGTTAACCATCATTCTCAGACAACACTCCCCTCTGGACTGAATGATGGAGATTCTAGCAGCTATGAGAGCTTGAAATGAATAAAAGCTGAATTCATGCTGCTTTATAATTAAGGATCTGTACTCATCTCTGTCATAAATATCCAGGAGTTTGTTTGCTATTGTTGTTTAGTTGCTAAGTTATGTCCAACTCTTTGCGACCCCATGGACTCGCAGCCCGCCAGGCTCCTCTGTCCCTGGGATTCCCCAGGCAAGAACACTGGCGTGCGTTACCATTTTATACAGTAAACAAATAAACCTTGAGGCTATACTGGCAATATGTTTCTAGCTTTTGTTTCAACACAATTATTATCAGTTGGGCTTTCTGCATTTTAATATAATCCATCAATTATAAAATCCACAGGTCCAGCTGATGAGTCTTGGAATAAATGTGGACTGACTCTTCTACGAGGATGCTTGGCCCACAGGGTTGGCCTTTGTAGAAAGAAAAGTCAGTGGATGGGAAAAACCCCATGTTTTTGGAACAACACTCCCTACCCCCTTTTCAGGCCATGGCTGTACAAAGGTTAAAGAAAACATGCCGTGAATCTCCCTGCTATAACATGAAATGGGTCAAGACTCACTTCACTTAGCCTGGAAAGTGGAAACCACGTGACCGACACAGCTTCAATTTCCTCTGCTGAAAACCAAATCCCATTTTCACTAGTGGGTATTTCATTCATCTCTGCTTTTTTGGTTTTTTAATTACATCGCAGAAAGTGCTACTGTAATTTCCTCCCTCAGTAACGACAGCATTATTCATCAAGAAGCTTTTAATTCTATACAGCAATTGCTTCTCTTCAAAAATCTGATTTCAATCTCTGCAGAGGCAGAAGGGTATGATTTTTTGACCCGAAGGGTTAATTATCAGCAAATAAGTTAAAAATCGCACAAAACCTCATCCTGGGAAAAGGGAATCCAGCCACGACCTTTCAGGCTCCCTGTCTCACTGTTAGAGGGTGTGGTGTGCAGCTGGCTGGGCACCCATACCTGGAGGGTCCCTTGTCTGTCCTGCCAACCTCCGCCCCGCCAGTGAGGGTGGCAGGGCCTCCATCTGGGCTTATCTTCAGAGCCCAGGATCGGCACACAGGAGGAACTTGATAAGCATTTACAGAATTGACCTGAATTGAAGGGACAGTGAATGGAGGTACAGGCTTTGAAATATTTGTTAAGAAAAAGGTGTCTAAAAAGGTCCTATTTCTGGACAAAGATAACGAGAGAAACAGAGACGAGACTCACTGGGGGCCATCCGGGGACTCGAGATGGGGCTGGAGGGGCACGGTCGCCCTGAGGGAGGGAAGGGGGACCCGTGGGACCCCGTCTCTCCCCGCCCCACCGGGCCTCCAGGAACGCCCGCTCCTCCCTCCAGCTTCCCAAGCTCTCTCCCGGGGGCCCCAACACTCACTTATTCATTTTATTTAATTTAATTTGGAAGCTTTTCTGAACACAAGTACATCTGATGCTGTAACTAGGGGAGGGGTGGGCCGGAGGGAGACAAGCACCGTGACGGCTGACACCTGGGGGCCGGGTACCCCGTCTCGCATGGCCCAGCAGGAACCCATCCGACACCCAGTGCCCCTTGGGGCTGAACTCCAGGTGGTCCCTGCCCTCCAAGGTACCCGGTGCTGACCGGTGAGCTGTGCTGTTTACGTGGCTTCGGGTCCAGCACGTGAGACTGGAAGGATGCTCGTGGAGAAGCCTTGCAGAGCAGGCAGAGACGGCTGAGTGTGGGCGGGGCTGGACCCCAGGCGCACGTGACCCATGGGCGGACTCCGTGAGCCTGTCTCGGGGTTAGGGGCGCAGGACCCCGGGAGGAGGGCAGGAGCGGGGGCGCTGAGGGTCTGCAGGGCTGGGCCCCGCTGCCGCCCAGAGGACACACGACCTGGAACGTGCTCAGTCACGCTGGGGCACAGAGGAGGGCGAGGTCCCCACCATGCTAATGAAGGCTGAGGCCGGGGAGGGACCCAGGAAGCCCATTCTCATCATCTTCAGTTTTCAATGGGAAAGGACATCTGAGAAGACAGACACCAAACAGTGCACCCCGGATCGAAAGCTCCCCAGCCTCAGATGGATTTCACTGCAAAGGGGCTGTGAGCTCCAGGTACACGGCACTTCCGATTCTGCCCCCTGGCACAACGCGACCCACGAAGGACACGCAGGAGATCAAGGGCAGGACAGGGGAAGCTGGTTGTTAAAAATCAGGCTCCACGTGTGGGAGCCCTGGCTCTCAGTCCAGGGGCTGGGCCGAGGGCAGGGGCGAAGGGGGCACACATGGGATCCATACACACAGCAGAGAGGGGGCTGTGGGGGGGACTGCAAAGAGGAGGAGGGAGGCGCAGGATGGAGGAGGGGAACACAGAGAGGGAGCCCCCTGCCTCTGAGTGGTGCTCCATCCCACAAGCGCGGCTGGCATTCCAGATTTGCTTAAATGCCCCAGGCTTGTCAGCTGAACGTCCGGCACGGTCAGCCCGTGGAGGCAGGTGAGACTGGTGTTCTCAAGGCCACCCTGCAGGGATCGGGATCCCCTGAGCAGCTGTGTGATGTGGGGCAAGTGACTGAGCCTCGCTGAGCTTCCGTTTCCCCCTCTACCTTCGGGGGCTGCAAGATCTGAGTGAAGCTCGGGGATAAGCACACGATGAAGGGACTAACTCTATGGTGAGGGGGGTCAGTTACCGGGAACGAGGGAACCGTTCACTGAGACTGGAGAAGCCGGGACTGGGCTCCTGACCGCTGAGGCCACCCACTCTGGTCTGACGCACCCTCTGTGGACAGCCTGTTACCTCTGCTCCATCTGTGCCCGCCAGGACTGCCTGAGATGGCACGGCCCACCCGCCTTCCACCCTGACGCTTGCTTCTGTCTCTCAGCCGCCGGGATGCTGCACTCTGGGAATCTCACTGCGTCTCTGATCTGCTGCTTCCTGGGCCCCTCGCCTCCCCATCCAAGCCCTCACCTGCTTCCACGTTGCCCTGGGCAGGTGAACGAGTAAAGAAGCAATACGCCGATCTAAGAGCCAAGAATGATGCTCCTGTTGGAAAGGGAAGGGGGCTGCCTTAGCATGGTTCTGGGGGGGCAGAGGTTCCTAGCAGGGGAATGCGTCTGGAGAAGCTGCGGGCTGTCACAGCCTGGTGGGAGGCAGTGTGCAATGCCCCTGGCACCTAGTGGGTGGACACCCTCCAGAGCACCAGCCGGCCCCACAGTAAAGAATGATCTGGTCCAAATGTCAGCACCCCTGAGGTTGAGAAGACTGCCTTTAGGCTGACCAAAGTCAGTCCCTTGGGAAACGGGCAGGTGTTTTGAGAGGAAGAGAAGGAATGCAGTGAGTCATTTCATCCTTGGACCCTTGTGCTTTAAAACCAGGCAGATGAGGACGGGGAAGCCTGGTGCTGAGAAGAGTGAGGACAGAGGCCCCTGCGAGGGACCCAGGCCCCCACCCCTCCGGAGGAAGAACAGGGCTCCGAACCCACAGGAACCCAAGCACCGTGGGAGATCCCAAAGTGTTCCAAGGAGAAAAAGGAGAATGAGCACAGACGTCAGCTTTGGAAACACCAAGCGTTGGATGCGTGTTGCCTTTTCTGAACAGCTGTCTCTGCTGAGACCGCGCGCCTCCCCCGGCCTGCTGCCCTGGGTCCTGAGACGCCCCGCTCGCCTCCTCATCCACCCCCGCTCTCTGCCACGTCCAGGCCCAGCCCTGGGGCCAGGTTCTGGGAGCCCTCCGGCCAGGCTGAAGCTTGGTGGGTTCCACAGGGGCTCAGGCAGCCTGGCCCCTGCCCTGCCCTTGGGAGGGCTGGGACAGCAGGGCTCTCGGGGCATCGTGTTCACCAGCACAGGCCCTTCGTGAGAGGAAGCCGAGTCAGCACACGCCCCAGACCAAGTCCAACCCCGGCCGCACAGGCCTGCCTGTTCCCGCGGCGAGAAGACTGATGCTGCCTGTGGCTCGAGGCCCGCTTTGCTTAAGTGCCCTTTGCAGCTGAGCTGTGAGACGTGGAAGTCACCGCCGTCCGCAGCGCGAGTGGGCACCGTGGACCTGAGAGCCATCGTGCCCACCGCCAGCTCCCTGTGGGGCTCGGGCGGGGTGCTGGCTGGGTGCTGTCAGAAGCGTGCCGCCTGCTGCTACAGACTAGGGGCCCTTTGAACCGCCTTCGGAAGTCAGTGGGGAGAGAGGTGGTGAGCCCAGGCGGGCTCAGGGAGGTTTCGCGTGGGACAGCTTCAACACAGCAGGCTCAGAACCCCTACGAAGCTGCGGCCCCGGATGGAGGCCAAGGGCAGCCGCAGGGAGTGGAAAATTCTACCAAAAAGCACAGCTCCTGGGGGGTGAGCACCTGGTATTTCCTGGAGAAACGCAGCCACAGGAAGCTCGGAACCAGGACTTGACACCGAGCTTCTGTATCCCTCCCCCCGCTGGGTCTCCCCTGCGGTCCATCTTGAAGCCACCTCTCTGCCAGCTGCGGCTGTCCATGGCACACAGTTTTTCCTGTCACTTTACTGCAGGCAGAGAATCATGTGAGCACAGTCTCAGCTTTGCCAACAGCAAAAAATCATTTTGAAGAAGGCATCTTTTCTAGATGAGCAAAATTATTCTTCCCTCCCCGGCATGAATAAACAGTCACTGCAGCTTTAGCAAACCTTGCTTCAAAAATAGGCATGAAGAAAAAAAAGCAAGCAAACAATCCAATAAAGCTGTAATGCTCTAAAATCCATAGTTCCTCTCTAAACGTCATGATGTGAAAGCACCGGGTCCCTTTAAGCACATCAGCAGGCGATACTAGACCATCTCCGCCTCTGAGACTATTGAAACAAACCTGAATTCCTGGGCAGAACTGCAGGCCAGACATGATTCCTCTATTGACGTTCCTCATGAAGCCACTCCTGTGGCTGGAAACTCCTCCTACCGTTGAGGACTAACTAAGGAGACAGGCGCTGCTGATGAAACATCAGTGACCAGTGTGCAAACGTCTGAGGGCCCCTTAGCTCATCACGGCTCATCAGCCCACCACTCACCCACCTCCTACTTTAGACGCTCAGTTACTCAGCATCCATTAAGCGCCCACAGTGAGCTAAGCCCTGAGTGGGCTTTCACCCACCGTGGGGCCCCTTGGACCCTCCATGCACCTGATGCCTTTCTCTCTGCTCGGGCAGATTGACCTTGGCCTTAAGGCGGGAAACTCGCTGAGAATCACCCTCTCTGGGTGCCCCCCTGCACAACACGTCCCAGGGCTGAGGACGCAGGGCCACGAGCGTCACACAGAAGCAGGGACGAAGTGGGCGGCTGAGCGCTTCGGCCTGTTCAGAGCCACGTTCTGATCACACGGACAACTGGCCCACCTTCACCCACGTGGAGCCGGGGACCACGGAGGAAGCATGAGGTGAGAGACACAGGGAGGACCCCCTCATTCCAGACGATGCCCCGCACTGCCTGCTCCAGACTTGGCTGCAGCCCAAGTCACAAAGCCTGAGTCCAGAAGGTCCCCGAGTGCACTTTCTTCGCCATTACCCGAGACGCCCAGGGTAGCATTTACGGCCTTCAGACAGACAGTCCCTGACCTGGTCTTTACTTCACTCTGGCTGCTCAGTACCGCACCATTACCTCTGAAAAGTGATAACGAATACAAATGACACCACGACCATGGTGAAACAGGTAGAAACAAAGCATTCTAGGGACCAGGGGGGAGAGCCCCTGGCAGAGGACCAGGTCTAAGCCCTGCAGGCAGCGGCCGGGGAGCTGACCCCGGGATGCTGGTTCTGTTCAGAGAAACCCACGAGGGTGGACACAACCCCACCGCCCACCACTGCAGCTGCAGCAGCCCCTGCGTTTACGAGCAATTTCCTGGGTGCCGAGCACCGGGGTCGTGCTTTTTCTACTGGAACGGTCCACCGATCCCATTTTCCAGATGGTAAAAGTGAGGCTCAAGAAGGCTGAGTCTTACCCAAGGCCATGCTATCTGCACGTGACGGTGGGACAAAGCTGGAATGGGCATCATGTTTGCTTAACTGAGCCCATCACTCAGCTAGCCTGAGGATGCGGCATGTTCATCTCATGTCCAGAGACCCCGGAGCCCACTCTGGGAGGCCTGGAGTCCCCGGGAAGCGCTGCCTGCTGCTGAGAGCTGGCGCAGGAATTTCCAAGAGTAGAGGAGGCGCTGTGTTCTGGGGCTGAAGAGAGGGCAGTGGGGACCTGGGCTTTCTCCTGACTGTTGAGGTCCCCGCCCCACCCTGTCTGTGGCCTCTGATCTCTCCGGAAACAACAGCTCGCTCATTCTTTTTTAAAGCTTTTTAAACGTTATTTTCAAACTGCAGGAACATTACAGGGAACAGTGGGCTCAGACTCTCTCCATCTTAATACGAGTGCAGCCCTGTGCCTGCCCGTCTCTGCCAGCCTTGCTCATCTGCGCTGTCTCACAGGGAACGACGGTTCTGCATGTGCCACCTTAGGTTTTGTTTCATTTAACATGACTGTCCGAACAGTTTCCTTTCTGCTGCTGTCTTCACAGTTATCATCTGGGTGGTGGGCTCCAGCCCTCCACCAACTCAACTATGTGTCCCCAGCACTGGGCCTGCTGGCTCGGGAGGGGACGCTTAAAACTCCTTCCCCAAGTCCACACGCACATATCCATTCCACAGTTCGACTAAGGGGTTCCAGTGCAATTAACCCAAGTAGGGATTAAGCAAGATTTTAAAAAGAAACAAAAGCCGAGTTTCTATTTGTGTTTCAACTGCAGGGGAGGAGGAGGAGGTGAGAACCTGGAACAGGTGGCATGGGGGAGGGAGGGGGTGGGGGGTACAGGGGGGCCGACCAGCCCTCGAGAGGCTGGTGGGCCCCCCTGCCCTCCTGTGAGAGTCATCTAACCCCTCAAACTCACCCACCTTCCTTCTGACCGGTGTTCCTAAAATAACGGCCACGACAGCGACGAACGCGAGGGGGCGCTATTACGGCGCTTTTTCACACGCTAGGCGCCGTTCCAAGAGCGCCACACCATCGACTCACCCAGTCTGCACAACTTTGCAGTATTATTGTTCCTGTTTCACAGATGTGGAAACTGAGGCCTGGAGACGGTCAGGATTGAACCCGGGCAGCAGGAGGAGAGACCCTGCTTGGAGCCAACAAGCGCTTCAAAACTCAGACCTTACTTCCCTCCGCAATCTCCTTTCTCATCTCTTGTTGATCGTCAGGTTCAGTTCCGATTGTCAGCCTGGCACGTGCGGCCCCACCCAGCCTCCTGGCAAGCTCCGCTCTCCCCACGCGTCCCCTTCAACCTGCCCGACTCCGGGCGTGAGGCCCCAGGGTCACTGTTTCCGGCCTCTGTCCACCGGGCGCCGGCCTGGGATGCCTCCACCCCCACTTCTAGTTTTCACCTGCTTTCCTGTTCCAGGAGCTTCCTTCCCAGACACACAGCACCCCCAACCCCCGACTCTGAACATTTCAAGTCCACTGGAAACTTGTAAGACAAACAGAAAACCTTCCTGCCTCGGCCGGGGCCCACCCAGTAAAACAGGCCTCCCTTCAGTCACCTAGGCCCCACCTTGGCAACGTCATGGAAACCACCCAGAGAAGTTCCCTGAAGTCCTCCGTCTCGTCCGTTCCATACACAGCCCATCTCCCCGCCTGCCTCTCGCTCTCAAATCACCTCCGCTCAGCGCCCCCGAAACTCTGCCCTCGCGCCCTTCCTACCCACGCTGCTGCAGGGGGTGCCCACCAGTGGGGCAAGGTGATGGGTCACCCTGGGAACTGCCTGTGCTGGGAGGCGGCTCTGGGGCGCCCTGGTGCGGGGTGGCGGGGGGTTGGGGCCACCTCTGGTCTCTGATGGCTCTCAGCCCTGCACCAACCCCTTCCTTACAGGAGCGTCTTAGTTCTGGAAGCTGCCTCGTAGGGCAGATTCAAAGCTGAGGTCGTGCAGTAGCAGAAGACCCCTGAAATTCAACAGGGTGGCCTGTCGCAGTCTCCCGGGCCTCCCACCCCGGCCGCCTCTGCCAGCTCGCAGCTGTGCCAGTACCTGGGCCCCTTACCACTGGGACGGCCTGCTGCTGTGGCTGCTGCTAAAATTTGTTTCAAGCCACATCTTGGCCCAAAGCCCGAAGCCTCTTTTCAGGAAGAAAGCATGCATCTTCCCAATTTCATATATATATATATATATATTTACTGCTTGTTCAAAGAACAATAAGATAAAAATATCACCTCAGGCAAAGGGAATTTAATTCGAACATTCTTAAGAATAGATTCAACAATCTTTTCCTCAAAAACCAAAACAAAACAAAACAAAAAAACCTGCTTCATTCTTGGTTTCCCCCAGCTACATAAAGAAAGAACAAGGGAAAGAAACAGAGAATTGACGGGAAAGGGGATTTTCGCGCGCCCTTCGCAGGTGACTGAGAGCCCTCGTGCCCTTCCTACCCACGCTGCTGCAGGGGGAGCCCGCCGATGGGGCAAGGTGATGGGTCACCCTGGGAACCAGCACTTTCGGCGTTGTCCTATTCCGTCTTCTCAGCGAGCCTACGAGAGGGGTTCTGCCACCAGCCCACACTGCAGATGAAGACCCCGACAAGGCCTGGAGGGTTAGCGGGGTGTGCATGTCTGGAGGTGCGCAAAGCAAAGGCTTGAATCCCGGCGGCCTCAGCCCAGGACCCACGCTCTTAACCAGATGCTGAGTTCATTCCTGCACATCTGTCATCAGAGATCCATGCGCAGCCTTTTGGTTTGTAAAGAAAGGAAAGAGGCGTCAGACTTGTTTCTTCTCCACGTTCATCTTCCTTTTATATCAAACCCCAGGTGCACACACCTGGGTCAGCCGTGGTCCATGGCTCTGACACACTCTTACGAAGGGTCCACCCACGGCTGCCTGCTTTCTCTTACTCATCTGCCCTTAACCTGGGAAGATTAAGATACTTAATACTACTTAATTAAGACTAAGATACCAATACTTTGGCCACCTGATGCAAAGAACTGACTCACTGGAACAGACCCTGATGGTGGGAAAGACTGAAGGCAGGAGGAGAAGGGGACGACCGAGGATGAGATGGTTGGATGGCATCACCAATATGATGGACATGAGCTTGAGCAAACTCCGGGAGTTGGTGATGGGTAGGGAAGCCTGGTGTGCTGCAGTCCATGGGGTCACAGAGAGTCGGACACGACTGACTGACTGAACTGAACTGAATCTGGGAAATCCCTTAAACAGAGGAGCCTGGCAGGCTACAGTCCATGGGATGGCAAAGAGTTGGACGTGAGTAAGCGACTAAACCACCACCACCACCAATGAGATAAGACTATAAACACCCAGGACCCCACCACTCAAGGTCAGAACTGGAACCTGGACGAGGACCCACGTCTCCAGGTGGACTTCCCCTAAGCGGCCCTCCTGACCCCTGGGCCGAGGTCTGTTGACCCACGGCTTCCTTTGCAGGCAGCCTCATCACAAACTGTACTATTGTTAGAAGCGATTTTTCCCTTTATAGACAGGATCATGCTATGTGTCATCTGTGGGACTTTTCCCACTCACATTCCGAGTTTTTACAGCTGGGGTTAGCATTAGGACTTCAAATCCAGCTGTGCTCACCCACTGGTGAAGACGCAGCCTCCTGGGGGCAGTACAGGGGCCATCACCTTGCTTCTGGGCGTGGTGGGCTCCGAGTCCTCACAGACCAGAGGATACAGTCCTTCTCCTCACCTTGGTTTCTAAGGCCCAACCCGGTGGGGCATCTCGACTGTCTTGCTAACCACCCCCTCCCCAGCTGAACTCACTATGCTCAGCACCTGGGTCCTCTCACTGCCTCTTACACATTCTGGCCTTGGAGGCTGAGCGGCCTGTCCCACTCTGCCTGCCGGAAGTTTCAGCCAAAAGTTACCTTCTCTGAGAAGCCTCTTATCACTGTGTGACCTAAACTAGCCCCTCTGTCACACGGCCCTGCTTTTTGCTGGTGACAGCATGACCCACATTTGGGGTTTATTATCTGTCTTCCTCCGCCACGAGAAAAAGGCCTTGCGGAGGTCTGCTGTCTATCTGGTGCAGACTCTGGGGGTCCCTGAGACTCTTTCAGGAGTTCATAAGGCCAAAAAAAAAAAAAAAAAAAGCACTTCCACTACAGAAGACTTTCTGTGCGCTTTCTACCATGCTGACATTTATTATTGATTTATTTTTGGCTGTGCTGGGTCTTCGTTGCTGTTCAGGCTACTATCAGTTGTGGTGTACGAGCTTCTCATTTTGGTGGCTTCTTTTGTTGTGAAGCTTGGGTCTTTAGGGTACATGAGCTCGGTCGTTACGGCTCCCAGGCTCTAGAGCACAGGCTCAATAGCTGTGGTGCAAGGTCTTAATTGTGGCATGTGGGATCCTCCCAGATCAGGGATCGAACCCGTGTCTCTTGCATTGGCAGATGGATTCTTTACTACTGAGCTACCAGGGAAGCCCGTGTGTGGACATTTAAAACATCGGTGCAAAGGCACACGAGGAGAAGACTCCTTGTGCCTTAACACGGATCCCAAGAGCAGCACCAAATATGCTGGTGTTCATGGAAGGTTTCACTATCTCACACTTGCAGGAAAAACCTCAATCAGGGCCCACTGAAGTGTCACCTGTATTGACTCTCCCCCCAGGGCGCACCAGGCTTGTGTGCGTTCTGTGCAACTGGACGAGGACCTGGAGCATTCCTGCTGCGCGCTGATGCCCAGGGGTCGCCTCGGGGAAAAGCGCTTCTGTGACTGAGCTGCGGGCGCTTTTCTTCCTGGAACGGCGATTTCAGGTGAGAGAGCTGCAGGCAGATGACGGTGGGACTTTCTCAGAAAACGAATGCAGTGAGTCTGCTGCTTCAAGAACCAACAGTGGTTTTTTGCCAAAGATAAACTGCAAGCTTTCAAGTGAAAATCTGAATTCTGGATAACTTATATCTGCCAATGCCTCCCAACACTTAAGATGTTTCTGACGAGATTGGTGGTGATATTAGTGAACGGGATGTTTTTTGATCTTGGATAATAAAAGGTGTCAACTTGGAAGCAGCTGCATAACTCAGTGAACTGATATTTTCCAACTGCCTCTCGTAACTGTCAAAAAACCATGTGTGGGTGAAAGATCCGTTCAGACTGGGAGACAGACTGATGGATTTTAGCATAACTAATACAGAAGTTCATCGATAGGGTTTCAGATCCCTCAGTGCAGCTAACTTTTAAGGAACTACTATTGTTGACTTTTGGCATAATATCAAAGAAGACAATCCACGATTTTTTCAAAAGGAGATTATAGCATCTCTCTTTTTCAATAGGATATCTGTGGCAAAGTCAAATCCTTCATAGACTTCATCCAAAACAACTTAGAGCACCAGACTGAATAGAGAAGCTGAGACAAGAAGCCAGCTCTCTCTACTAAGGCAGACACGAAAGAGAGCTGGAAAAAATGCAAACCGGGAACTCCCTGGTGGCCCAGTGGTTAAGAATCGGAGCTTTCACTGCCACGGGCCCAGATTTGATCCTGGTCAGGGAACTAAGATCCCGTAAGCCCCGTGGCTCAGCTGAAAAACCAAAAAAGAAAATATGTAATCCACTGAGATTCCTTTCATTAAAATTTTCACTTATTTTTCATATACATGTGCTATTTTTGTGAACATGTGATGGTTTCATGATTATGTCTAAATGAATTAAAACATAAATTTAAGCATGTCTTAATTACTTAAGATATAACATTTAAAATTTTAACATGCATGCATGCATGTACAACCTTGGCAAGACATTTAACTTCTTTAAACTTCAGTTTTCTTCAATGTAAAACGGGGGTACTACAGGTTTATATGGATGACATGAGGGTCATACATTTAGAGCACGTGGTGCAGTGTAGGAACATATAAAACGCTCAAGAAACAGTGGGCTTCTATTATTCTCAACTGCTGTTTGTTTTCCCTTCATATCAGCCGTTTCAGGAGCATCTATCTCTTCAGCATCTCCCTCAGAAACCACAGCGAATATGATGGATGCTGAGATGCTCACAAAACCTTCCTGACTTTTCTAGATGCTTCCTCAACTTTGTCCTTCTTACACTATCTGCATATGGAAGAAGAGTGAAGAGACTTGTCTGATACTGTATGATCTCTCTGACGTGCAGTTTAAAAACAATACAGATGAATACACATGCAACACAGAAGCAAACTCAGGTTTAGGGGCTTCCCTGGTGGCTCACTGGTAAAGAACCTGCCTGCCAATGCAGGAGATGTGGGCTCGATCCTGGGTCAGGATGATCCCCTGGAGGAGGAAATGGCAACCCCCTCCAGTATTCCTGCCTGGAGAATCCCATGGACAGGGGAGCCTGGCGGGCTGCAGTCCACGGAGTCGCAAAGAGTCGGACACGACTGAGCGACCTCACAGATACTGTCTGATTCTCCTGAAGGAGCTTGTCGTTCCAAGGGTTCTGTTCTCGGTGAGTGAGGGAGTCAGTTTCTATTTGGCTTCAAGTTACAGATGAGGATTTAGGAAGAACAGCTAGAGATGTAAGGAAACCAATTTCAGCTACATGGGTCAAGCCCATGGGGAAGGCCGACCCCCCTCCCCACCCAATGGCCACAGACACCGGGACAGCAAAGGAGAGGGGCCCCCAGGTGAGCCTCCGACCCTTTCTTGGGAGGCGCCTCTGGTGTCCAGCTGTGCCCAGCCTGGAGGTGGCTGAGCCCCGCTGCTCCCACTAATCCTGGACTCCACCAGCACGGTCGTCTGCCCTGGATCCCGCTCCTACGTCCCCGCAAACCACCCCCTACATCAGCAAAGGGCTCTGGCTCCTTTTCAGTCACAAAGAGCTCTCCATGAACAGAAATCGGGAAAGCTGAGATAAATATTTCATAAATGGCACTCTGAAAGCGCCGTTCACACACACGCACACAATGGGATTTATTCGCTCACGTGCTCTCGGCACAGAAAGGCAGCGTTTTCTCCCATTCGAGTTTGCTCCAAAACAGATTTAAAAGTTTTGTTGGGTTGTACTGTATGTATCAACTGCACCAGGCGATCAGCCAAGGAGAGACCAAAACATATGGACTCAACTGCAGGGCTCTGAGAGACGTGGTGGAACAAGACAGAGGTGAGCTCTCACGCTCTGTTCTCTGGGGCTGCCACTCGGCTGGGCAGGAGCCGGGCCGGAACTCTGCACCCTGGGGCGCAGGGCCAAAGGGCTGCCCCGTCTCTGCAGAGCTGACGTGCTTTGAAACTCTGATCATCCCATCCATCACAGGAAGGAGGACCTGGCATTGTGTTTCTCTATGTGTACACACATAATTTTATATATTTATTTGATTTTTGGCTGTGCTGAGTCTTCGTTGCTGTGAGGGCTTTTTTCTCGTAGCAGAGAGCGGGGACTGCTCTCCAGCTGTGGTGCTCCTTTCTCATCATGGTGCCCTCTCTTTCTGCCCACCATGGGTTCTGGGCATGCGGGCTGCAGTAGTCACAGCATGTGGGCTCAGTACTTGCGGGTCCCTGGCTCTGGAGCACAGGCTTAGTTGTTCAGAGGCATGTGGGATTGTCCTGGACCAGGGACAGAACCCGTGTCTCCTGTACTGGCAGGCGGACTCTACCACCGAGCCACCAAGGACGCCCCCTGGCATTGTGTTTTTAAAGCCCACCCAGGGGAGGTGACACAGACCTTCCCAGAGAGGTGGCGAGTGGAGGGCGAGAGGGCACTGGATTGGAAGTGGGTGACGGGGCCCACACGGGGATCAAGGGTCCAGGAGACCCCAGGAGCAGGGGAGGCCAGGAGCCCGTGCCTGCATAGCATCTTCTGGGGTGGAGGGACCTTCCTAGGGGAGCTCAGGGATGCAGGGTGGAATGCACATCCAGAGCGGAAACTTCAAGAGCCCTGATGAAAGAGCATCATGCCCAGCTTTGCACAGAAGTATCCAGCACTCAACACATACCATGTTCAGTTCAGTTCAGTCGCTCAGTCGTGTCCAACTCTTTGCGACCCCATGAACTACAGCACGCCAGGCCTCTCTGTCCATCACCAACTCCCGGAGTCCACCCAAACCCATGTTCATCGAGTCAGTGATGCCATCCAACCATCTTATCCTCTGTCGTCCCCTTCTCCTCCCGCCCTCAATCCTACCTAGCATTAGGGTCTTTTCCAATGAGTCAACTCTTCGCATGAGGTGGCCAAAGTATTGGAGTTTCAGCTTCAACATCAGTCCTTCCAATGAACACCCAGGACTGATCTCTTTTAGGATTGATTGATTGGATCTCCTTGCAGTCCAAGGGACTCTCAAGAGTCTTCTCCAACACCACAGTTCAAAAGCATCAATTCTGCGGTGCTCAGCTTTCTTCACAGTCCAACTCTCACATCCATACATGACCACTGGAAAAACCATAGCCTTGACTAGATGGACTCTTGTTGGCAAAGTAATGTCTCTGCTTTTAAATATGCTATCTAGGTTGGTCATAACCTTCCTTCCAAGGAGTAACTGTCTTTTAATTTCATGGCTGCAATCACCATCAGCATGCCGTGGGTGTCCCATTAAAGCACAAAACTACTCTTAATAAAAAGTTCTGGCTAGAACACATTGAGCACTTCAATCAGCCTTTTCTTTACTCGTGTTTTCTCAAAGTTGATGTCAGGTTAGCTGCTCTCTGCTTTTCGTTTATCTCACTCAATGACATTTCTACTGCTCTTTTAGGGATGGTGCCAGAGGAGTGAGACACAAAGTCCTGCCAGGACCAGACTTGTCGGGTCTGGACGCCAGTGCTAAATAACTGTCTGTACAGAAACAACAGACTTGTCGTCGCCAAGGGGGAGGGGGTTGGGGAGGGGAGGATTGGGAGTTTGGGAGGAGCAGATGCAAACTATTATACATGGGCTGGATAAACAACAAGGGCAGTTCCCAGTACAGCACTGGGAACGACAGTCGGTATCCTGGAATAAATCGCAGTGGAGAAGAACATGAACAAGAATGTTTCCATCTGTATAAAAGAGTCACTGTGCCGTACAGCAGAAATAAACACAACATTGGAAATCAACCACACTTCAATAAACTTTTAAAAAAATGCTGCCAAGAACCCATCATTCTGGTTCCGAAAGGGTCACGAGATGCCTCCGTTCTGCATCCCCCACCAGATGCTGCCGTGTGTGCACCGTCTGGTCCCCGGAGCCCAGCTCGAGGTCTGTGCACCTCCATGTTCACAGTCACGCTCTGTATGCACAGGAAGAGGTGACTGACACTAACCCCGGCTTCCCAGGTGGCGCTAGTGGTAAAGAATCTGCCTGCAGTGTAGGAGACATGGGAGATATGGGTTCAGTCCCTGGGTCAGGAAGATCCCCTGGAGAAGGAAATGGCGACCCCCTCCAGTATTCTTGCCTGGAGAATCCTAGAGACAGAGGAGCCTGGAGGGCTACACGTGGGGTCACAGAGAGTCAGACATGACTAAGCACACAGCACACACACTAATCCTGGGCCTTCCTAGAGCTGGCAACAAGCGGGCCTGAGCAGGTCACCCCGATGGATGAGAGGACTCCAGGGCTCTGGTGCCAGGTACCCCACCTCCCCAACTCCCGCAGACGGTCACAGGCCGGCAGCCCATCTGTCAGCCTCGGCCACCAAGTCCCAGGGAGCCTTCTGGCCTTTGCTGCAGGCTTCTCAGGCTCTGGATCTTATTTAACATTCATGGGAAAAGAGCAATTGCTGCTTTCTAGGCCCATACATGTCTTGTTGAAAATGCACACCTGTCTACAGCCATACTACCCTGAACGCGCCCGATCTCGTCTGAAAATGCACACCTTGCTCAAGCAGAAGCAGGAAGTAGTGTGTTCATCCTCTTCCAAGGCCATATGAGAAGGGAAACTCTGCCCACGGAACAGAGTCTCTGCCCACGGGAGCAGGGTCTCTGCTGCGTGCCCCACAAAGGTGGGCTTCAGCGGACCCTGCAGGCGTCTGTGTGTCTGACATCTCACTTCCTTGGGAAAGGTATCAGAGACGTGGAGGGTCTTTGATGATGTGTGCAGGGAGCAGTGGGAATCTTGACAGCAGATTACCAAGGCTACTGCAGCAAAAATTTTAAAAAGATCCCTCTGTTTATAACCCCAAAAGTTAACTAAATGAAATCAAGCACATTCTTTCCATTACCTACTCTAGATCCGACGGTCAGTAAAAACAGAACAAAGAAGGAGCCAGGGTAAAACAACCTTCTGCTGTCTGGGGACATCAGGTCTGAAATTCTATTAGTCTGGGAAATACTTTAAAGGTACAGTTTAGTAAATGGGTGGATTTGAATCCCCGTGATTTGCAGTCATGGCATCTTCAAAGGGAAATTCAGGCGTGGTGCCTGTGCCCTCTCCAGTCATGTACAGAGTCCCAGTAACTGCTGGGAACGGGTGGAAACTGCACTTTCTCAAAAGCACAGGGTGCATTTGGGGGTCGGAAATCAGTCTGGCACAGTTGAGCAGAAATGGCCCTGGGAAGGTTTGGGGAGGCCCCAAAGGTGGCCGTGAAAGTCACCTGGGTTCCTGCACAGCAGTGGTCCTCAGACTCTGCTGCATGACACGGTTACCTGGGAGCTCTAAGAGTCTTGGTACAAGACCTGCCTGCACACCTGGAAACCTATCAATTCTTCTTTAAATCTCTCTGGGTAATTCAAATGGGCTACCCAGTGTGAGAACCAGGGCCACGGTTAAGAGCTTTTCCAACTTCAATGTGAACACGAATTTCCGGGGATGGTGTGAAGATGCAGATTCTGATTCAGTTGGTCTGGGGTCAGGCCTCAGAGCTGCATTTTAACAAGACCCAGGGATGCTGTCCCGGTCGGAGGACTGGTTTACATGGCGGAACCAGAGACCGTGGGAAACCAGCACAAATTTCTGTGTGCGGAGGTGATGTCATCAAAGCTGAGCTTTGTGAAGATGACCCAAGCAGCCCTGGGCATAAGCAGATTCAAAGCAGTGGCAAGGAGTAGGGGATCAGTAAGGAAGCGGCTGAGAGGGGATCAGACAAGTCAGAATGGATCCTCCAGACAAGTCACCCCCCGTCTTCCTCAGTACGCCCCGCGGGGGCTGCTGTTCCAGGGTGCCCTTGTAGAAAGCTCTACTAGGCACTCAAAGACCATGAAAATTGAGTCTACTTTACTGTATTTAAAGCAGATAACCGACAAGGACCTACCGTAGAGGACAGGGGACGTGGCTCAATGATCTATAATAACCTAAACAGGAAAAGAATCTGAAAAAAGAATAGATGCTTGTACAGGCGTTGAATTATCACTCTGCCCTACACCTGGAACTAACACGTCACTGTAAATCTAACTATACATCAACATAAAATGAAAATAAAGGAAATAAACGGAATGCTATTGGTAATATCCCATACTTAGGAAAGAAACAGCGAGGCTACTTCAGCGCGCGGTCCTTCCCCGAGGTCTCAGGGACTGGAACACAGTGTGCGGAGGAGCGGCCGAGTTTTGTGAGCAGGCTGTGCTGCCCCGCGCCCACCCCTTCCCCGCTCCTTCCAGGCACGTGCCCGCCCTCTGGCAGTGACCGTGTGTCTGCAATGTGGACAGGCAGTCAGGTAGACGGAGTGAGAAATACACTCCTGGTAATTGGTGTCTTTCGGGTTACCTGCTACTGCAGAGTTGACCTGGCTAATCTTGACTGATAAGGGGCTTCCCAGGTGGCTCAGTGGTAAAGAAGCCATCTGCCAATGCAGGAGATGCAGGAGGCTTGGGTTCGATCCATGGATTGGGAAGATCTCCTGCAGGAGGAAACGGGAACCCACTCCAGTATTCCTGCCTGAGAAATGCCATGGACAGAGGAGCCTGGCGGGCTACAGTTAGTGGGGTCGCAAAGAGTCGGACATGACTGAGTGACTTAGCACGCATGCAGTCTCGGCTGATACACCAACTGACGGCCTTCCTCCCTGGAGACCAGTCCCAGGAGGCTGGGAGAGATGATCAGAGACTCCCAGTGGCTGGCGAGCCCGCTGATGAGCTGCCCGAGTTCCAGTGAGGCTGGAGTGTGGTCCTGGTGACTCGCGTGACCCACGGGGCTTTGGGGGATGCTTCACAAGGCCCACGTCTCAGAAGGGGCTCCTCAGCCCCAGAAGTGCTCCTTGTGAATAAGATGCTTCTGCAGGAAGTGATCCTGGCTGAAGGCTGTCTCTCCTGCCTCGGCCCCCCATGGTGGCGGGACAGGCCCAGACACTGTTACTTGGTTTCCACCTCTGCTCTCTGTTCCATCCAGACTCCTTCCAAGCCTCTTTTCCACACCCAGAGTTTTAACTAAAGAGGGTGACACAAATCTACTGTTAAGAAGGCTCAAATGATATCAGAAGATTTTTTAATTAAAAAAATAAGTGTTGCTTTTAAGCTGAGATGTAGTTTGAGACTCTTCCCCGACCTCTCACTTCACACCCAGCCAAAGACAGTTCAGAGGCCCCCGATGTCACTCGGCCAAGCTTTGCCCGAAATTAGATATTTGAAGGCTGCAAATGAATGTAAAACAGGTCCTGTGTGAACACAGTATGAAAATAATGACCTGAAAGCACTTCAAAGGCCAATCATCAACTTCCCATGTATCTCACGGTTTGTCTTTGTCTATTGAAAGTCAGACCAACTTCTCAAGTGAATAATGAGCAGTATCCTAGGAAAATACTCAGGAAGTAGAAAGAGTACCACATGGGGTACGCGATAAATATTTTTCAATTCAATTAATGAATAAACGAACCCAGATTCCTCATTTGCAGGATGGACTTAGATGTCTTTTCATCTCTAAAGTTTTTGCAGCATTGCTTCAGGACTCCCTCTCGCGGGAAATGTGAACCTATCTTTGGTGGAAATTGGAGTACTTTTCAAAGAATGCCTTTAGTTCTTCTCTCAGACAGGCACCCTTTAACTCTCCACCCATCAGTCAGCTTCCTTCACCTCTCATGAAAGTTTCAAAAAAATCTCAAAATTCATTCTAATCAGTCCTCAGTCTAGCTTTTTTGTTTAGATGTAATCTTGGAATTTTTCTCTGGGTCTAAATTTATAGACCACGGGTTTCCCCAATGGGCTCAGCAGGTAAAGAATCTGTCTGCAATGCAGGATACACAGCTTCCATCCCTGAGTTGGGAAGAGCCCCTGAAGGAGGAAATGGCAACCCACTCCAGGATTCTTGCCTGGCGAATCCCATGGGCAGAGGAGCCTGGTGGGCTGTAGCCCATAGGGTTGAAAAAGTCAGACACGACTGAGCACTGCATGGTAACAGTGAAGAAAGCCCGTGTGCATGCAGGCTAAGTCACTTTAGTTGTGTTCAGCTCTTTGCAACTCCATGGGCTGTAGCTCACCAGGCTCCTCTGTCCTTGGGATTCTCCAGACAAGAATACTGGAGTGGGTTGCCATGCCCTCCTCTGGGGGATCTTCCTGACCCAGGGATCGAACTCATGTCTCTTATTTCTCCTACATGACAGGCAGACTCTTTACAGCTGAGCCACCTGGGAAGCCCTAAAATAAAGCCAATGTGAGATTAATTTTTTTTCTTTGAGCTAATTGGTATTTTCCAAATTTTGACAATAAATGTGCCACTTTGGCTGGCAGGAAAACATGGCACTCTTGTACACAGATGGGAATCCCTTCCCTGTTCACCAGAGACTATCATCACATTGTTAACCGGCTACAGAAAATAAAAAGTTCAAAAGAAAAAAATGAAACTAAAACGCACGGCATCGTGTGACAGCTCAGAAAGTGCCTTTCCTTCCGAAATATTTTTTCCTATTTCTACTGGGCTAAAAAACTCATCCAGGCAGAGACTTATCCCCCAAGAGATTCTAGTCAGTTTTCCTAAAATTTTTATTACCTCCACTGTTTGTTAAGTCGTTGATACCTGTTCTCGATAACGGGGTAAGTTCTGTCAACAGGGGCTGATCCATTTATATAGGCTGTTTCTGGCAAAGGGAGCCCTAATAAATGAATATCTTCCGAACTGGGTTTTAAAATTACTGTTTTATTATAAAAATAATACACGCTCATAGTAAAAAAATTAAATTATACAGAAGGGGGTTATGAACTGAAGAACATAAGATATCCCCAATTCCAGTTCCCTGCTGCGGAGATAACACTGGCTTGCAACTTCCTTTGTATCTTTTTAGATGTTTTCTAGGCATAGAGAAGTCTATGAAAGTGAAAGTGTGAAAATGTTAGTCGCTCAGTCATGTCCAACTCCTTTCGACCCCATGGACTGTAGCCCACCAGGCTCCTCTGTCCCTGGATTTCCTGGGCAAGGATACTGGAGTGGATCGCCATTTCCTTCTCCTAGTATATATGTCTATTAAAAACAGAAAACGGGATAATCATCTACAGAATTATGCAAGACTTAGTTCTTTCAGTATATCCTGGTCATCTTTTTTATTGATGGATGAAATAATGATGACTAGATTCCTGTATAACTCAGTCGTCCACGGAAGAACAGTTTTTGACGTTATGTGAAACGGCAATAAACACACAGGCACACATCTTTGAATACCTATATTAAGATATTTATGGGATAGATAAAATCTGGATCAAAGGGACTGTGTATTTTAAATTTTGATAGACATTGTGAAACTGCCTTCCAGAAGAACGGTACCGATTTGCATTTCCACAAATAACACAGATGAAAGCGCCTATCATCCCCCTGTACATTTGACAGCATAGAGTTTTACCAATTAAAAAAATCTTTGCCAATTCAACAGATGATAAAGTATAACTTGCAGATAGTAACTTGCACTTCCCTAACCATCAGCGAGGCTGGCACACTCACCCTTGGAGCCATCGGCCGCCTTATAAAGACTTTACAGAGCTGAGGCCACTGGAGAGGACTCTCCGGCCACATGGAGGGGACTGTGCTCCTTCCCAAACCCCAGAGGTCCTGCTGGAGCCTCTGCCAGACCCCAGAGGTAAGATGGCTCACTCCCACCCTCGGTGCATTTTCCCCAACTGCGCCCCGACGCTGCGGAACAGGAACACGGCTGCACCAACAAGGATAACACGGTCAGCAGAGCAGCGTGGGGGCACTCGGTTACATGGCTGTAGATAGCTAGACTAGCCAGAGATACCTAGATGCTGATTTTAGGTCCACTGAAAAACGGGCCGTCTTGCAACTTGCTCAGGAAAAACGACTCCCCGGGGCGCTGCTGCTCGCTCGTCTGCAGGACCGATGCAAACAGACAAGCCACGTTGCCCAGGAATGTCCTGCTAACAGCCTCACCTCGCCCCGGAAGCAGCAGTTTCCCTCTCCTCCCAGTCTAAAAGCTGAACAACAGAGCCTTGTAAGTCATCAGGCTGCTCAGAGATTAGTAGTGAAGGGGCAGACCCTGGTGAGGGCTTTCCAAAAGGAAAATAAAATATTTACATCATCTCGCAAGTCACTCTTCAAATGCTGCATTTTTCTCTTTCATCGGTTTTTACCTGACAGCACTTGACAATTGTCTCTGCGGCTGTGAAAACTTCAACCCATTTATCCTGAGAACACTGAAGATGAATGCAGACTGGACTGCCGTGTGGAAGGCTAACAGGCTGCGTGTGAGTGCGTCCAAAGAGCGCAACAATGACTTACCATTATCGTTAAAATTTACTTTGCAAAACAGAGGAAATACTAATTCTCTGATAGAGGGTTGAACATGGGGATGGGGTACAGGAGACATACTGTTGATTAACCTGAGTTTATAAAGATCCTCCTTTCTGGCGGCAAAAAAGTGAGGACCCTGGAATAAGGCATTGGAATGACCCAACGCCCAGGATGGTCAGCAACTAGCTGAGAGGTCATCAATGTGGTTTCGGAACAGCACGTTCTGAACACCTGGACCAGCATGCAAGGCAGGGATGCACAAAAGCCACGCATACATCTCGACCCACAGGTTCACCTGGCACAGATTCGGTATATTGGTACACACACATTTCCATGTCAGCATCTATTACAGTAAACTTGGGAGGAGGTATATTATAAACACAATTTAGCATTCCTCTCCTAAGGCTGGTTAGCAGTAAATAGAGTCAACTTTCCAACCTTCAAGCGTGACATTTTTGAAGGCTGTTAGCTTCTGCAGGTAGGTTTTACTTCCCTCCCAGGTTTTCAAAAATCTTGCTTTCAAAGTGAACTCTAAACATGACTGCACACACCCAGCTCAGGGTGTGGTGGCAAGTGAGAGCTTAGCTCCCAGTTTTGATGGCTAGAAAAGGAAAGTGGATAGTTGCTATTTTAAAATCTGGAGCTGAGATCAGTTCCAAGTGGGATAAGAGGTTCATGGAAGCCAAGACAGTTCTCACCAGCAAGAGCCAACCTGTGGGGCGTGTGCAGATGCGTCCTGAGGGTCCACTGTGGTCCAGGCACCTCCTTCGGCTGCCCCGGGCCCTCTCAAGTCCTCCCTGGCATCACTTCACCATTTTACATGTGAGGGAGCAGAGAGTCTGCTGAGTGACACGGTGGGGACTTACTCTGACGGTCTTCGGTCTAACTAACATCCTTTCTGAATTACAGTCTCCATTCTTCTGGCTCTGTTCTGAAGGTTTTCTCACCCAAAACCCAGGAAAATACTGCCAAGGTAACTAGACTTGAATAGTAAGAGACCCAATGCGATATGAGCCTTTTCTGGGCACCCTTTGGATGCGGCGTCACTCTGGTGCTGGAGGCCCTGTCAGAGCCGGTCCAGGAGAGGGTGCAGCCTCCTGCTCTTGGTACAGCCAGGAACCTGAGCCTCAGACACTCTCTCACTTCAGAAGGAGCTCCCTGGTCCAGAGAGTCTAAACCTGGTCCTCAAACTTTGTTGATGTCATTCAGTTGCTAAGTGGAATTCAACTCTTGGTGACCCCAGGTCCTCAAACTAAATTCTTCTTATTCTCTGTGGGGCAGAGTCCACCGGGCTCCTGGAAATGTCTTTCTTTCTGTGGTGCTCACAGGTCAAGGTCACCCACCCTGGGAGTAGAGCCTCCCCATCGCAACAGCGACTTGTAGGATGTCCTGCTGAGGCCTTCAGACCCGCACGGTTACAGTCTGGCTGGCTGGGGGGGTCAGACAGGGTCCAACAGGACAGTGTGAAGCGGGCCACTGGACCTGCAGCCCAGGTGGGGACCAGGGTTGGAGGAGAGGGCAGGAAGCCGAGGTGGGGGGATCTCAGACCCCTCACTTGACTCCCAAGTAATGAATGTTTTATGCAAAAGCAATTATATCCAGGAGGAAAACATTCTTTCTCTGAACTGGCACAAATGAAGCAGCTATTGATTGGCTTTGTCCCTAAACGACAAGACCACGTGTCCTGCGCTCTCAGCCTCCCGGGGGGGGGGGGGGTCCGCCTCGCTCCGCTGCGGCCCTGCCTCCACATGGCTGGCTGCAGGCACACGCATGTCTTCTCGGGTCACGGACCTCCCTGAATCCCACAGGTTCTGGGTGATGAATTCTGAGCTTCCCCATGTGAGGAAGAAAAATTATAAAAGGAGATTGATCTCCGGCTCCACTTCATCTTCTTCTGATTGCTGCAGGAAAGCACACACGAGCCCCCTCGCTGGCCGGGGAGCGGGCGGTCTGAAGGATTGGAAGTTGAATCAAGGACCAGGCGTCAAAGGAACCGCTTTTCATAGAGTCTTTCCACAGACCTAACAGACTCACTGGCGAGATGGTGTAGATTAGCGCCCCAAATGTCCTTTCAAATCTATTCTACCTCTCCATTCCATGTGTGAGTTGTCTCCTTAGGTGATGAGTCCTGGACCTGTTTAATATGGCCTTTGAGAGGTAGAAAGGACTTCCCTGGTGGCGGCAGTGCCCAGCAAGGCTCCTGATGGGAGGACGGCGGGGCTGGCACGGGCCCAGCGGGGCTGCAGGCTCTGCGGGCTCTGCAGCAGAGCTGGCATCGGGGTGACTCTCCAACGTGTTCTCACATATGCTCTGAGCCACGACTTCAGATGGGAGCGTTCACTGCACAGGACGGCAGGTGGAAGGGTGGCACCATTGCAGGTCTGCACTGAGCAGGAAGCAGTTTACCACGCTCTAAAAGGCGGGCGGGGCACAGGAGACGGCGATCAGGGAGACGGAACCACGTGCCCGGGATGGAACTGCTGCCTCGGAAGACCCGTGGACTAGGCTCGGTTCTCCAGCTGCAGAGCAAGGGCTTAGCTGCCCTGACACATGCGGGATCTTCCTCTACCAGGGACTGAACCCACATCACCTGCATTGGAAGGCGGATTCTGAAAGTTCACTGAACGACCAGGGAAGTCCCTCTGATGACATCTCTGAGGATGAATTCCACCACCTCTACCTTATATTTCTTTAGGAGTTCACATATTATATAATCACATTTTAAAAATGAATACATGGGTCCAGCCCAGTGTCTGGCATACGGTGAGAGCTCAGTAAACATTCACTGCAGAATTAAAGGACTTCCCAGGTGGTGTTAGTGGTAAAGAACCTGGCCTGCCAGTGCAGGAGACATAAACAACTTGGGTTCGATCCCTGGGTCAGGAAGATCCCGTGGAGAAGGAAATGGCAACCCACTCCAGTATTCTTGCCTGGAGAATCCCCTGGACAGAGAAGCCTGGCAGGCTACAGTCCACAGGGTCGCAAAGAGTTGGATATGGCTGAAGCAACTTAGCATGCATGCACAGAGGATTTGAAAAAAAAAAAAAAAACCTATCATCTGGCATCAAATTAATCATTTTCACTTCTCCATGCTCCCTCTGTTTCCTTTCAATATGAGTAATATGTTTTTACACTGTTGTAACCATAAATAGGTATTAATTTGTTTTCTGCCTTTCATAGCATGTTTTGATGTTGCAACCTAGTCTGTGGTGTCTAATGACTGTGTGATATTCCGTCAAGGTGTCTAGTCTTCTCTAAATCAAGGTAGGATTGGGCCTGTTCTTTGAGCAGAACCCAAAGCTCGCCAACCAGGGCAGAGTAAAACCACACGGCGGTCTGTCTGCAAGCAGCCCAACCTCTGACTATCGTCTGGGTTGGCTACACACCCTGTATGCTGTCCTTGGAAAACTCGAAATCATTTCACAAATTGTTTATGAAAGGATGACTTCAACCACTGACCAGATGCAAGCAGCCTCAGGATAAAACCACCGACGGAGGGAGAGGCAGGGGGATCAGAGGAGGGGCAAAGAGACAGCTGACGTCGACCTGAAGAGACATTAATAAAGGCACCAGCCAGGGGCCAGGGCCTGCTTTCTTCCTCCCGTCTCTTGAGAAAACAGTCAGCAGTTCTTAGCAGATGGATCAGCCCGAGTCAGGGGCCTGGGATTTTCCCATCTTGCATTGTTAAAACGCTTATGAGATGCCGCAACCAGAGTGCGGTTTCCTTCTTTTTCCTCTTTAGATAACTTTTCCTCCCCTTTATACAAGGGAAACACCCACTCACTCAAAATAATCTGGGAAACGGGGGGAAATGTACAGAAGAAAGTGAAAACCCCCTGCAGTCCTGAGCCCGGGACGACACGGGTGCGGTGTGTTTGCTGACCCCCCTTCCGTCCACGCTCATACAGCGATGCTTAGATCACATCCCCACCCTCTACACCTGCAGTTAGACGGTGAACCTCTTCATCCGTGTTGGTAACGATTCTTTTAAGATGTTTTAAATATGTGCAAAAGAGTTCACTGTTGGGATTAGAGACGCATAATTGATTTGTTTCCTCATTGGTGACAGGATGCCACCTCATTCAGGGTGCTCCTCAGTTCTCTCTCTTAGAAGTGACAGCGCCCCAGTCTTTGAGTGTTTCTCAGCTAAATGCACCAGCGCAGATCTGAAACTGCAAAACCACTGGATCAGGGTGCGGACGCCTGGAGACTGAGCCACAAGGCAGAACACACTCATTCCTGGAGCTCTACACACGCGCCCAGCCCTGCACCAGGCTTGTTACATCATTACTGTTTTCATTTAACTGTGGATGAAAAATGAAATCATTATTTTAAATTGCATTTCGTTGATTGCTGGAGAGGCTGAACTTTTAAATTTTGTTTTCCGGCTATAAGTTTAGATAAACTGCTTAGTGAACTGTTTTCTATTGAACTGTCCATTTTTCTATTAAAGCTAGAGATTTTTTTCACTGATTGCGCCACTATAATCTTACTTTGTGAAAGCTAAAAAACATTTACATACATTTAAAATGCAACTCTGCAAAAGAAAAAAAAAAAAGCTTGGAAACAAGATTAGTAGGAAACACAATAAAACACTAACCATGTTAGGCATTAGGTGGAAGGAGCACTGGCTGAATCTTCTCAAAGCAGGACCATGAAAAGAGGACAATAAGCCACTCTCCGGGGGCGCTGTCTGCGGTGATGAAGGCGGTGGACAGGACAGGCGTGCGGGGGCCGGAGCTCAGGTGTGTACGGCGGCATGGGGCGGGGGGGGTCTCTTTATTCTGATTCACCACGATCCCCACTTCACACTTCCTGGTCCACCCCCATCCCTGATACAGACACCCACGAGGCATCCACCTCTGTTTGACCCCGGGGATAAACAACACAGGCTGGATGACTGCATGACTCAGGATCACTGTTTTAATTTATTTATTTCATTGAAGTATAGCTGATTGATACAATGCGTTAATTTCTGCTGTGGAGCAAAGCGATTCAGTTTACACACATATACATCCCTTTCCATCTGCTTGTCTAAGTTCATCACAGGACAGTGAATGTAACTCCCTGTGGGTACGGTATGACCTTGTTTATCCATCCCACACGTAACAGTCTGCATCTGCTCAGTGTCAACCCCCAGGCCACCCCCCACACACCCCCGCCTTTGGTAACCACAAGTCTGTTCTCTCCGTGAGAACCTGTTTCTGTTCTGTGTGTGCTGTTAGCTGTGTTCTGCAGATAAATTCATTTCTGTCCTATGTTAGAGTCCACACATAAATGATATCATGTGGTATTTGTCTTCCTCCGTGTCACTTCCTTCACTTGGTATGCTCATCTCTAGGTCCAGCCATGTTGCTGCAAACAGTATCATTTCATTCTTTTCATAATAGTCCACTGTCTACATGTACCACATCCCCTTCATACATTCATCTGCTGATGGGCATTTAGGTTGTTTCCATGTCTTGGTTGTTGTGGAGAGTGTTGCTGTGAACGCTGGAGTGCAAGCCCATACACTGTATGTAGACAGCCAGGTTCTGCTGTCCACGGGATTCTCCAGGTAAGAATACTGGAGTGGGTTGCCATTTCCTTCTCTAGGGGTCTTCCTGACCCAGGGATGGAACGTGGGTCTCCTGCACTGCAGGAGGATTCTTTACCAGCTAAGCCACGAGTGAAGCCTCCATACTGCTCTCCGTAGAGGCCCGGGCCTCTCTCACTGCCAGGGCTGCAGTCCTGTTTTCCTGGTGAAGTGTCTCCTTGCTGGAAGGGCAGGGGGCTGCATCCAACGCTGCTTTATCTGCACAACTCCCAAGGATACGCCGGGGCTCTGACCACATGGCAGGTTTACAGACATCCCCGAGCCTCAGCACTGAGCTGCGCTGTAATGGTGGCCACGGAGCGGAGCCGGCTGAGATCAGATCTTCACTGTATAGCGGAAAGAAACAAGGGCTATCAACCTTTATCTAGATGCAGCTATTTCCACATTGGCTTAGCGGATAAAATTTAGCTTAGAGGCAGAACAACTCTTCAGTCTGCAAAAACAGGTGCATGACTTCTTTATGATAAGAAGTAAGGCCCCAGGGGCAGGGCTGCTCAAGGAGAGAAAGGGAGGCCGCCCGCACGGCGAAGTCAAGGGTCCCACGGGGCTCGGGTGAAGGGAGCGACTTGTGGGCGCTTCCTAGGGTGAGGCCCGAGAGGTGGGTGTTTGGGAAAGAACGGCCCTGAGGGGGAGCCGGGACGCGAGGCCGGGTTTCCCCGAAGGAGACCGGAGCTTCCTAGCGTCACCCGGGAGACAAGACGAGGGTGGCCAGGGCCTGACTCCGATGGCGACTGGCCCTGATAACCCGCCACGACTGCGCGGCCCAGGCTCAGCTCCAGTCTCCTTTCCATTACGTCCGACCTTTTGCACACGTGTTCGTGCCATTGAGGGCGTCCTGGAGAAAAGACAGGCACCAACGCGGGGAAGCAACGGCCTGCAGTGTGGCGGGACGGGGTGGGGGTGGCGGAGGGGGCCCAGGAACAAGTGTTCGGGGCTGGAGGAGACGGCAGGACGTGACAGCCCAGCGAACCCTGCAGAGACCCTCAATGGGCGGCCGGGAAAGCAGGGCTTACATGGTGCTTGGATGTTTCTAAAAAAGGGGAGAGAAGGCTCCTGACCCGAGGGCACATTTAGTTTCGAGGACGTTCCTGAGGCCCTAGGTTTAACATCCTGCAGGCACGGTCTCTGCAGATAGAGGGTGTCGCCCCTTGCAAAGCACAGCCTGAAGGAAGGAGCGGGAGGTACAAGGCCCACCGATCGCCCATTTTCTGGCTTCAAGGGAAGGTCAGCGGCCGCCGGGCGTCTCTTCACCAGCAGACAACCCCGTGAGACGGTTTCCTGAGGACAGACCTCTGGCAGGATGGCCCGGGGCCCAGCTCTCCCTTCCAGCCCCAGAGCCGCGGGTGTCGGACGCTCCTCTGATCAGAAGGGCGTGCTTCTGGGTCGAGGTGAGACCGCAGCCCGCGTTGCCAGGGAGCAGATGCAGCAGACGAACACTTGGGAGCACCTGGCACCGTGTAGTCTGGCAGTTTCAGAGACACCCTTGGGAGGTCCGTGCAAGAGCGGGGGACCTGGGACTGAAGACGGACCCTTCTCGACACCCGCGGGGCAGCTCCCGGACCCCAGCGAGCACACCCGCCCCTGGCCCCCCACCCCTCACTCACATCTTCTGTGTTTCTCAGGGACCTGGTGACAGACGTGGCTGAAGTTCCAGGGGCCCGAGATGGTGCAGACGGTGTCCATGCGACGCCTGGGTCACAAAGGGTGGCTGGGGTGATGTGACCCAGAGGACATCCAGGCGGGGCTCAGGGTGCCGATTTCCCAGCAGATCCTGAGCCAAGGGGGTGCCGCCGAGGCCGAGGGGCTGACCCTGAAACCACCTTCCCGTACCAGCCTCCAGGTTCCCCGTCCTCCCGCCCTCCTCCCGAGTCTACAGAGGACTGTGACCTTCAGGAAAGGAGGGAGACGCTCTTTAAAACAAGTGCATCCGCTGGGTCTATCAAAGAAGGTTTTTCTGCTCGAAAGTCATTTATCTGAACGGCGATCTTGGGAAACTGGGTCGGGCTCGGAGAGGGGAGGGGATGTCGCAGGCTGGGAGGGATGTGCGTTTAGAGAAGCTTTCCTCGAAAACAAGGTTTTTGACACGGTTTCTCCACGTTCATTCACCTTGTCGGAAGGCGTATTTGTCATCGCCCCTCACGACCCTGCTCTGGTGGAGTCCCCATCTCCAGCTCTGCCAGCGAGCTCGCCCTCTGCTCAGGCAGGGCCCGACTCCCAGGGCCTCGCTCACCTGCCTCCCAGGCCCCTCCCTGTACATCGCATCCACCCACTTCTGCCATCTTCACCGTCATCATCTGAACCCAGACTCGCGGCTGCTGCCAGGCTTAGCTGCCTGTGACAGGTTCCTTCAGTCACTCTACACACATTTCCTGCACGCCTGCTTCTGCCAGGACTGAGAAACAACCCTGCCCACTGGGAACTGCACAATCAAGTGGGGAAAATAAGACGTGCAAACAACCATTTCAAACACGTACAAGGCAAAACGAGAAACGCACGCACACACTGTTACACGAGCACTCGGGTGAAAGGAAAAAGACTTGGCTTTGGTGAGAGTCCCCGGCTGGTCTCCGTCTGGGGTGGGTGCCCACTGCCCCCCGTCCTCACTGAAGCCAGGTGCATGTCCCAAAGCACTGGGGCAAGGCCACTGCCAGCAGCACCCTCTAGGGCGGGCGGAATTGGAGGCGGCTCCTGCGTCTTTGTGCAGCAGCTCTAGTGATGAGAAAGTGTTTGCGACAGAGCATCCTGAGTGCCCCGCTGTCAGAGAAGACTGGCCGACGGGATTTTATGATGTTGTTCATCACCACATTCTGAACAGACTTTAAGGTGCGCAGGGGCAAGGTAGAGCAGGGCGGGAAGAAAGCGTGATGAGAGGAACTGGGAGGAGAGGATGCAGGAAAGCTGAAAACAGATGTTGCTTTTTGGTTCTCTTATGGACTAGTCCTTTCTAACTATGTTTGTTTGATTCTCAGCACTTTTACCAAGTCTCTATTAAAAAAAAAAAGAAAAGCAGGACGTGTCGCTTGATAAAGGATTTGTTTGGATTCACAAAATTTTGTAAAAATTTTACTAAAATACTACATTTCTAATATTTTTAATTGAAAGAATAACAGTTTATGAAGCCAATCATGAACAATCTTAGATATGTGGGTACTTTAAATATACAAAGCACCTCTGAATTTGAGATGGATTTTTAAAACACTTGTTTGGTCACTCGTAAAGTAAAGCAGGGCAAAACAAACAGTTCTTTCTGACAGTAATAATGGCCATACTCTGCAGTTTTCTCAAATGGAATTTTCTCTGTAGGTAAATATTGAGACAACACTTAAGTTGGCTCAGATCTGTCTATATTGACTTCAGGAAGCAGCAAATATCACGGGACAACACAAGAGTCAGGGAGGGAACCCCGGAGTCGTGATCCCCACGGCAAAATGGGGCACGTAGTCATTTAAGATCGACTGTAAGGACTTTCCCTTACTAATATACAATACAAACACAGAAGTTTCCGGTTTATTAAGTCTGGGAGCATTTAATACATGAGTAAACAGAATGAGACTTTCACATTCAAAATATGGCTCCACATAAAAATTTTTAAAGCGCTTTGAACCTTTTCTGTACAAAACCCCATTAGCGGTCATTTACTGTATTACTCTCGATGAAGGTGAAAGAGGAGAGTGGAAAAGCTGGCTTAAAGCTCAACGTTCAGAAAACTAAGATCATGGCATCTGGTCCCATCACTTCATGGGAAATAGATGGGGAAACAGTGGAAACAGTGTCAGACTTTATTTTTTTGGGCTCCAGAATCACTGCTGATGGTGACTGCAGCCATGAAATTAAAAGACGCTTAATCCTTGGAAGGAAGGTTATGGCCAACCTAGATAGCATATTTAAAAGCAGAGACATTGCTTTGCCAACAAAGGTCCGTCTAGTCAAGGCTATGGTTTTTCCAGTGGTCATGTATGGATGTGAGAGTTGGACTATAAAGAAAGCTGAGCGCCGGAAAATTGATGCTTTTGAACTGTGGTGTTGGAGAAGACTCGTGAGAGTCCCTTGGACAGCAAGGAGATCCAACCAGTCCATCCGAAAGGAGATCAGTCCTGGGTGTTCATTGGAAGGACTGATGTTGAAGCTGAAACTCCAATACTTTGGCCACCTCATGCGAAGAGTTGACTCATTGGAAAAGACCCTGATGCTGGGAAGGATTAGGGGCAGGAGGAGAAGGGGACAACAGAGGATGAGATGGTTGGATGGCATCACCGACTCAATGGACATGGGTTTGGGTAGACTCCGGGAGTTGGTGATGGACAGAGAGGCCTGGTGTGCTGCGATTCATGGGGTCGCAAAGAGTCAGACACGACTGAGCGACTGAACTGAACTGAACTGTATTATTACAAAGCACACAACTTACACTCTACCTCAGTGTGACATTATAAATGTCTTTATGGCTAAGTGTTGCTCTCTGTGATACTTTTATTAGGATGCTATTGAGAATTTAAGCAGGTCCCAAACTAGGACACCAGAGGCATGTGCAATAAAACATGCTGTTAGTCTCTCACATAAATGCTTCTGAATACGTTTCCAGTCTGATACGTATGCTGTTGTTTATATTTAACAAATGCAAAATCCAACTGAATGCCTAAGGGCCCAATATGAGAATGGAGGAGAGGAAACGAAGGAGGAAATAAAATAGATCATCAATAATAGAAATGACAGAGATCCCCCGTTCATCTAATGCTCTATTCAAGTGAGTAGCCTCGATAACCGAAGCCGACAGACATCTTTAAATACCATTAGGGGGACTTCCCTGGTGGTCCAGTGGTTAAGAATCAGCCTCCCACTGCAAGGGGTGTGGGTTTGATCCCTGGTTGGGAAACTAAGATCCCACCTGCCTGCAGAGCCCCTGAAGCCTGCAGGCACACAGTGAAGAGCCAGTGCAGCCGACATAAATAAGGAATCCCCATCAGGAACGTTTTCCTGCATACTTAGAGGGAGAGTACTGAACGTTTTTTTGTAGCAAACTTGAGTCAGGCTGTTTTAACTGTTATTATTTGTCTATATGAGCCTAACCAAAGTTATTAATAGTAGTTATCTTTAATTTGTACTTTAAATGCCTCCTTCATTCAATAAAGCAGTGAAATTTCCCCAAGGTGGGAGAAAAAGAATGATTTCACCATAGTTTCAATGTAGCATATGCCATAGTTGTGACCAAGATGTGGTTCAATACGGGCAAGAGGTGGTTAAGAAGACATATTCTGTGACAGCGTAAAGGAAATGAGAAATTTACCTTCCTGCTTGGCATGTCAAGCCAACAGAAGACATGATGAAAACAAGGCAGCTTCTGTAGAGTGTTTATGAATTAGTCCACATTACTTTATTTACCTGCGACTTTTCACTCTAATTTGTCTAAGGTGAGTTCTTCCTTCAAGGTTTTTCTAAGTTACTCTTTCAAAATAAAATAGAAGCAACTCGAAAACACAAATCCAAAACAAAGACGCATGGTATAATTACTGGGTAACGTTCCTCCCACACATGCTCTATGGTTCATCCCCATTTAACACACCTGTGGCGCCGTCTGGCACCTGTGGAGCGTCAGGTGACATATTTTCTGACTGAATGAGCATTTAAGCCAACGCCACCCTGACACCAAAGTACCCGCGCGCAACCGTGCATGGCCTTCTCACCTAGCAGGTTTGCAGGGACAAGGAGTATCCTTTCTCTGTCTCCTAAAATTCTCTGTCACTCCTCCCCAGAGCCTCTTCCTTTTTTTAAAATTTTATTTTATTTTAGGTGGCACTGGGTCTTTGTTGCGGCAGAGCCTCTTCCTTTGAAGAGAGCCAGGTGGACTAAGGACACAGAATAACTAAATCCTTGTGCGGACAGGGAGCAGGCGTGCTGGTGCTACTGGCTACCTAGTAGCATCATCCGTCTATCCATCCATCCAGCCTCCTACCTACCTACCTATCTGTGTGTGTACAGATGTGCTATACTTTTTATCAACTCAGTGGGTCAATGGATCAATAAATATGCAAATTTATTAAACAATGTCTTCATCAAATATTGATTGACCACCTACATTGTTAGAAAACACTGCTGTAGTTTCTCATAATAGCTGGAAATCTTAGGTAAAAAAGCCCCACATATTAAAAGCAGTAAAAAGCACGGGGCTTTGGCCGCAGCCCCCGCCACCAGCTTCTTCTGGGGACTTCGGGCATTTCCCTTTGCCGGTGCTGAGCTCAGCTCTTTCTTTTGAATAATGAAGACACTGAAGCACACGCTCTCTTTTAAAGAACTCCTCTGAGTACAGAATGCCACAAATATGGAAGTATTTTATAATGCTGGAGACGGGAAAAGTAACACTTCTCCCAGAAGAACTTAGGAATACTGATCTCATTTAAGTTAAAATCATTCCAATTTGAGAAAAACGTTCTGTATCGTGCCTAACTCCCAGTTAAGAATCTGAGCCTGGGTAAAAAGAAGTCAGGCATTCCCAGAGCTCTTGTGAAGAAAACAAGCTTGGATGGCCACAAGCGGTTCTAAGGGCAGCAGGCCATCAAACGCACCTGTGAAGGCATTACTTCTTGCCTACGGTTGCGGGGTACATGGAGGGTGAGCAACATTTCCCAGTCTCTAGTCTGCTGTCCCAGTGTGTCTCCACGCCCTCCGGGGACAACCGTCAGCGTCCTCTGTGGTCTGCGGAGGACAATTAGAACTAATATTTGAACAACAGTTGCTGTTGTTCAGTCACTCAGTTGTGTCCGACTCTTTGCAACCCCATGGACTGCAGCACGCCAGGCTTCCCTGTCCATCACCAACTCCTGGAGTTTGCTCAAACTCATGTCCATTGAGTCGGTGATGCCATCTAACCAACTCACCCTCCGTCACCCCCTTCTTCTCCTGCCCTCAGTCTTTCCCAGCATCAGTCTTTTATTAAGGGACCGTTTCTGACCAGTAGGCTTTCCTCTTAATATTTCCATCAAACACAACCTTAATAGGAGGTTAACTTTATGAGAATACCCACAAATGGAGAAAATTTGGGCTGTTACCAATATTAGGTTTAGATGCAAAGAAAATACAATTATCAACATGGAACACTTTCTCTGGCTTGTGAATTCGTGACATCTACTTTCCTATTTTTTTTCTTCTTTTTTTGGAAGAGGATGCACTGCCTGAAAATAGTCATCTTTAAACTGACCCCAAAACGGACAGATCTTCAGGATAAATGGTTTCTAACTCCATGCTGGAATATAACACACAATAGGTCTTTGGCTGGACCACCCACTCTTGGAAAGTCTAACTTCAACATTTTGCTTAGTATTTGGCTGACTTAAAAAAAAAATCACATGATTGATTCACATAAATGATTTTAAATGAAAATAAATACATAAGGGGAAAAAAAGTTAAAGGCTACTACAATCCTATGATTCAGAGATAACCAGACTTAACATCTGGTGGTATATCCTTCTACTCTTCTGGAAGGTAGGTGTACATTACATATATGTATCTCTATCTATGCCCACAGACAAAATCCATCCCATACTCCCACATATCCAGGTGTCCAGAGAGCTCATGATGGCACCCCTGCCTCTCTGCACACATCTTTCTACAAGGTACCCTCTTCTGGAAATCTCACCTCCCATAAATCTGAGTTTATTGGAAACAGGCATCGTCGGCGTTGCGGTGAAGCCCTTCTGCTTCCTGGAGAGCACCCGAGCTCCTGTTTTCTGCCCTCACTTCCCAAGAGCTGGCACAGGTCCAGCTGATGGCAGTGCAGCCAGATTCTGCGCACACGCAGGAGTACAGGGTTCCTTCCTGCCCAAGCCCCACTTTGAGAATAAAACACAGTAACTGCACTCGGCTGACACAGATCTCCATGCTTCCCCAGACCCTCCCACCCTTTGGTGGTCTGGCCCAAACCCGTGCCCCTGGCAAGGCTGGAAGGAACCGTGTGGGAACCCAGTCCTGAAGGCAGAAGGGGGCAGGCGGGAGCTGCAGGCAATGCAAGCTCTCCTCAAGTCCACAAACTCGCCGACCTCTCAGACACCTGCCCAATGAGCACAGGACGTGGCTCTTGCTTCAAGGAAGCTGCCTGGGAACAGACACACGTGGTTAGAATTGACGTGGGAAGTGCAGGCTGCTGCCTTCATTGGCTCTGTCTTCCCAGGTTCCTCTAGGGGAGTGTGTGTGTGGGCTAAGTCACTTCAGTCGTGTCCGGCTCTTTGAGACCCTACGGACTGTAGCCTGCCAGGCTCCTCTGTCCATGGGATTCTCCAGGCAAGAATACTGGAGTGGGTTGCCATGTCCTTTTCCCAGGGATCTTTCAGATCCAAGAATTGAACCGGCAACTCTTATGTCTCCTACAATGGCAGGCGGATTCTTTACCACAAGTGCCGCCTGGGAAGCTCTCTCTAGGGTAAGGACCACATCTATTTGATCTTTTGTCTCTCCTCAGTGGGACACTCAGTTTGGAGCTCATGAAAGGTGCTCCTGAAACTCCAATACTTTGACCACCTGATGCGAAGAACTGACTCATTTGAAAAGACCCTGATGCTAGGAAAGATTGAGGGTGGGGGGAGAAGGGGATGACAAGAGGATGAGATGGTTGGATGGCATCACTTACTCAATGGACATGAGTTTGAGTAAACTCTGGGAGTTGGTGACGGACAGGGAGGCCTGGTGTGCTGCAGTCCATGGGGTCACAGAGTTAAGACATGACTGAGTGAGAGAACTGAACTGAAAGGTGCTGGGCACTCGGCTGGTGGCCTGGCTTGATATCAAGCTGCAGCGGTGGATGAAATGCACATCCTGTACAGCTGTGTTCTCCACAGGTCTTCAGTTATGCTAATTACACACTTTCCCCTAATAAATAGTGAGGAATTCTGTGGGTGGGGCTTTTCAGGTGGCTCGGTGGTAAAAAATCCAACTGTCAATGCAGGAGACCTGGGTGTGATCCGTGGGGTGAGAAGATCCCTGGAGAAGGAGATGGCAACCCGCTCCAGTATTCTTGCCTGGGAAATCCTCTGAGTAGAGAAGCCTGGTGGGCTACAGTCCATGGGGTCACAAAACAGTCAGACACAACTGGGCGACTAAACAACAACAGTTCTGTGAGTCATGGGGGAAGGTCCATCTCATCCCATTACTGTCATGAAGCAAAAGGGTTTCTACACCAAAGGCAAAATATGGTGTCGCCAAACTCCAGGGAAGAACAGAGAGGAACACGTTGTCCGTGGCAACCAGGCTTAGCCTCCATCATGAATCACTGTGGCCTCATTCTGACAGGTCCCGTTACAGCCTAGCCCCAATCACACCAAGCGGTGACTCAGCTACGGTGAGACTTCAGATGCTATTTTTAAGGGGGAGGGGGAGGCAAGGGGAGGACGGAGACACAGAAAGGCTTCATGATGCCTTCCTGAATTTTAATAGCCTAAACTAAATCTCCACTTTGACACTTGGAAACATTAACCTGCCCCTGAAGTTATGTAACCTCTACAGTTTACTTTTTGTATCGCAGCTTGCTCATTAAATCCACAAATGACTGCCATGGTGAAAATCTGATTGGAACGGAAAAGGGGAGTTTTCAGGAGTCAGGGCCTAAGGGAAGCAACTGTGGTGCAGAGGACGGAGCGCTAGCTGGACGCTCAGACGCTCAGCCTCTGGAAGCTGAGTCCGGGGGCCTGAAGGGCCGGGATGTGCCCAGGGTGGGCAGTGGGGCAGCTGTGCTGCGGGGGTCCCAGGGTGAGCATCGGGGCATGGTGAGCGTGTCTGCCCTGCTAACTGTGCACCTGGATTTGGTGACGGAAACTGTCCCGACCTCAGGGACCCTGTGTCCGACCCCACGGACCTCAGTGCTGTCTGCTCACTCCCTCTCCAGGCCCCGCTCGCCACGTTGGCTTTGCTGCTCCGTAACCACCTTGTAGCCGCCAGGACCCCCACTATCAGCTCAGCGACACCTCCCTGACTTCTTCCAGCTGCGCCGCCCCTTGAGCTGTTACAACAGTGCACGTGTCCAGAGTAGACACGTGACGTTTCTGTGAAGACGCAAGATGATGCTCTCCTCATGGTCAGAATTTTGTCCCCTTGCCTGCCAGAGTCCCTGGTCACCTACAGCAATTCTTTTCTTCTGGACACAGGTCGATGGTCCCCGAGGCCCCCAGCTGACCCTGGAGCGGTTTCTTCTCTGGGGAGGAGCCGGCGGGCGGCGGGGGGACCTCTCCCGGGGTCAACTCTGCTCCAGACAGCCTTCACCCGGTGGACATCCTGCAGTGGTCAAACTGCCCTCTGAAGACACACGGGCGGCTCTCTAAAGAACGCTTGTTTCCAGAGCAAACCCTCTCCCGGGCTGCGAGGAGGCCGGGGCAGACAGCACCCGCAGCGGCCCCGGGGTGTGGAGAGGAAGGCAGGACGCGTGAAAGGAGGCCTAACCACCCCCGCCCCGGGGCCGACCGCCGGCGACGCCGGACGTGCGGCTTCTTCCTGCAGCTGGGGGCTGGGGGCCCACACCAGCACGGAGGGCGCCCCTGGCCGCCCACGGCCGGGACCTCGCCCGCCGCCAGCGCCCGCGGCTCCGGGGGCGGCTCTCCATCGGTCCCGGAAGCGCCGGCCCGGAGCCTCGAGCGCCTTTGCGAGGAGCCCGGGGACGCGGACACTTCCCTCCTCCTCCTCCTCAGCTGCTGGCCGGCAGCGGGCCCCAAGCTGGTTAAAAGTGACTGTAATAGACATGAGGCAAACGAATTATATTTAACTCTCGCCGCCACCTCAGGGATTGTCTAGAGACGGAACACTTTTAGCTTCTGCTCCAGAAGTCCCCAGCTGAGGCAGAAAGTCATTACCTCAGGATTCCCCGTGAGGCGCTGACACGAGGTGTGTATTCCGGTGGGTGAGCGTTCAGATTTCTTACACAGTCAGGCACGGAGAATACGGTCCTGGGTGGGCACAAAAGCCAGGCAAAATAAAGACGTTCCAGGCACAGACAAATCCAGTGACGTCACCTGACTTTGGGCTTCGTTAAGAACTAGTAACAGTCATGGAGGGTCCTGCTGGAACAGGGTCAGGACAGGGTCTGCTGTGCAACGTAAATCCTGAACATCACACCTCAGACAGTCAGCTTTCCCAGAGAAGAAGCTGCATGGCAACACTTGAAAAGTGTGCTTTTTTAAAAAAAATGTAATTGGGCTTTATTAAAAAGCAGAGATATCACTTTGTTAAAAAGGTCCGTATAGTCAAAGTTATGGGTTTTCCTGTAGTCATGTACGGATGTGAGAGTTGGATCATAAAGAAGGCTGAGCACCGAAGAATTGATGCTTTCTAACTGTGGTGATGGAGAAGACTCTTGAGAGTCCCTTGGACTGCAAGGCGATCAAATCAGTCAATTCTAAAGGAAATTAACCCTGAATATTCATTGGAAGGACTGATGCTGAAGCTCCAATATTTCGGCTACCTGATGTGAAGAGCTGACTCATTGGAAAAGACCCAGATGCTGAGAAAGATTGAGGGCAAAAGGAGAAGGGGGCAGCAGAGGATGAGATGGTTAGATATCATCACCGACTCAATGAACATGAATTTAAGCAAACTGCAGGAGAGAGTGAAGGACAGGGAAGCTGGGCGTGCTATCGTCCATGCTGTAGTCTGACGAGAGTCAGACATGACTTAGCAACTAAACAATGATAACAAACTGGGCTTCAGTGCTGGGCATGCTGATCACAAACCAAGCTTATCTATCTATTAAAGCGGGTGCTTACCTACTCAGCAGCATTTGTGAGCAGACAGTGTGGTGTTTCTGGAAGTACCAACGAGTAATAACAACTTGTCTGAAACGCCATTCTTCACAAGCACTCTGAAATTCTACACTCCACTTATTCTGAATACTCTCCCCATGTGCAACACACTCATTTGGCCACTCGTGCCCTGTGTGTTTATGATGCATCAGCTGAGGGCCCAGCACGACAGGGATGAAGAACCTAAGGCAGGGCCTCTGTGCTCCAGAAGCAGGGCAGGAGACACAGCCCTGACGACTTCCTGCGTCTGGTCTCTGCCCTGATGAACGAGGGGCGACCTTCCAGCACAACGGCAGTGGTCGGCCCTGGTCTACGTCCTTCGAGGGGAGACGCCTGAACGGGACCTGACGGGTGATTGGACCGCCCACCACTGCCGGTCACCGCAGGCCCTCTGCACACACATGCTCAGGGCACCACGTCCCATGGTGGGAGGCTGCAGCCGCTGCACGCAACAGTTAACTTGGACACAGATCTCTGCTGCTTCGTGGTTTGACATCTCGCCTCACTCCACAGAGGATTTAGAGAGGCTTACGAAAGAAACTACACCATAAAATAATGTTGGAATATGAATAAAAATAAAGAATCCACGTGAAGGGTGGGATGCTACCAACACGTTCCTCAAGCCAGACTCACTTCTGCCCACTCCTTCCCCGCTCCCTTCACGGGAACCTCGCAGGCAGACCTGAGGGTGTGGGCTTGGGGTTGCTGGGTGCTCTGCCCAGCTGGGTGCCGCCCTGTCGGCTCCTCCTGGCCTGCGTGGACCAGGAGGCGTGACGAGCAGGAGCAACCCACAAGGCAGGATTCAAGTTGTAGTTGAAATACTATGAGAGCCAGAACAACACGATCTGCTAGGCACTCAGAGGTGACTCCCATCTGTCCATCCATCCATCCATCCATCCGTCCGTCCTTCCATCCAAGATCACTCTCTTAGGGGGAGGGGAATTCACATTTGTTTTGTTTTCAGTGACTGTGCTAAGTACCTTATATTTACTAATTAGAACACAGTTCTCCTGAAAACACTATGCAGTGAGTATTACCATCCCCACTTTTACAAGTAAAGACACTGAGGTTCAGAGAAATTAAATAACTTGCTCAAAGTACATAGCTACTGAGAGGTAAAGCTAGAATTCGAACTTGGATTTATCTTCAAAGCTGTAGATTTTTGCTTCAGCTGTTGCTACATTAAAAAAAAAGAACACCCCAAAAAACAGATTAAACATTTTGCCTGAATCAAGCAGCAAAAACCAACTGAAAAAGTCAACCATTCATTTAAATAAGCTTTAGCGATTCTTTCCCCACTGGTTTCTCTGATCATCTGGCTGAAATGCCTGATCGACCAGCTATTGCAGCGTCATGGAGAATCCAAACAGTGTGCGGGGGTCTACCTAGCTTTCTCAAAGGTAGACTCAAGCTTGAATCTGTACAATATTATGGATGTTAGCAGCTGCTGTCCAACAGTACAAGAGTGAAAATAAATTAAATATTTGCCTATGTGGCTGCATATACAATACATATAAGACAGAAAATTAAATTCATATATAAGTCATCAGCATTCATAAGTAAAATTCAACATAAATGAAGCTGCTAATAAGCTCCACCTCATTCCTCAGGGTGGGGAGGAGGCCAAATTGAAAAACCTCTCACCTTTTCAGGCTTACTGTTTATTCTGAGTGTACAGACTTCTCAAAGAGTGGAGCTGAGCAGGCAGAATGATGGGCATTAAAGGCACATTGACATGAATGGTAAAGTGGATGTGGTGGGGGGGAGGCACTGTGAGAAAGCTCAGCACCCCCAGAGGCTTGGACAGCGTCGGTGTAATTGCCCATCAAGGTCAGAAGTGCTTCTCTGGCTCTAAGCGTCAGTCACAACAGTCAAAGTATTTGAAGATGAGAAAGCATGCGCCTCCACCAACCCAGTCAAGTCTGGGTGCGGCCAGAAAGAAAGGTAGACCAGGAGGCCAGCATCTCCCCCTCTGGTCCTTTTCTAGAGACAGTTCTACAAGCCTGTTTAGTGCCAAGATTGTCCATAAATTCAACTGCTGGCTCCACAACTGGTACTTGTAGTTTCCTTTTAAGGGGCTCTCTGTAATGTCAAATGATACCTCTTTTTCTCTCCCCTGAATTTGGTCTTGTTGGACATGGTCTTAATCACATCTTAATTATTTTGTTTCTTAGTATCTCTTCTTATTTGTATCTCTAGTATCTAGCATTGCATACTCCTGGTACATGGCAAATCTGAACTGCACACTAAATATTGATTAAAATTTCCTCTCTCTTTTCAGCTGGCAAGGGTCCTGCGGAGCCTAGTACCATACAGGATAGGACACCAAATTGTTCTTGGGGGTCAGCCTGGTTTCTCTCCTGTGACGAAGGGTCTCACAAAGCGCATCCAGATGCTGCCTCTTCTAACTCAACACACATCCCTGCAGTGGCCATGACCAGCCAGTGCTAACTGAGCACATTAATGTGCCTTGCTCTGTATAACAAGCACAGATATTTGCAAACCGTATATCTCTGATAATGGGTCAATATCCAAAAAATACAAAGAAGTCACACAATTCAATAGCAAAAAACCCAAATAACCCAACTGAAAAATGGGCAAAGAATCTGAATAGATATTTCTCTAAAGAAGACATGAAACGTCAAGAGGCGCATGAAAGATGATCAACATCACTGGTCATTAGGTAAATGCAAATTAATATCACAGTGAAATATCACCTCACACCTATGAGAACGGCCATTCTCAAAAAGATAATGCAGAACAAATGCTGGCATGGGTGTGGAAAACAGGGGTCCTCGGGCACTGTGGATGGGAATATAAATCGGTATGGCCACTGTGGAGAACAGTATGGAGGAGCCTCAAAAAAAGTAAAATTAGAACTACCATATGATCCAGCAATTCTGTTTCTGGGAATATATCCAAAGGCAATGAAAACACTAACTCAAAAAGATATCTGCACCCCCATGGTCACTGCAGTGTTATTTATAACAGGCAAGACATGGCAACAACCTAGATGTCCATGATGAATGAATGGGTAAACAAGTAGTTGTCATATGTACGTACGTGTGTGTGCATGTATGTGTGTATATATATATATTAATATATAATGATACACTATACTCAGTCACTCAGTCATGTCTGACTCTTTGTAACCTCATGGACTGTAGCCCACCAGACTCCACTGTCCATGGAATTTTCCAGGCAAGAATACTGGACTGGGTTGCCATTTCCTATTCCAGGCGATCTTCCTGACCCAGGATTGAACCCATGTCTCCTGCAATGGCAGGCGGATTCTTTACTACTGAACTACCTGGGGAGCCTATAATGATACATTATTCAGCCAAAAAAAAATGAGAAAATCCTACCATTTGCAACATGGATAGACTTTGGAGGCATTACATTAAGTGAAATAAGTGAGACAGTGAAAGACAAATGCTCTATGATCTAACTCATATGGAATTAAAAACAACCCCCTCCCCAACAAACTCATGGAAAAAGAGATCAGAATTGCGGTTATTACAGGTGAGGGATGCGGGAGGGGGCATTGGAGGAAGGCAGTCAAAAGGAACAAACTCCCAGTTACAGGATAAATAAGTACCTGGGATGTAGTGGAAACATAACTAGAGTGAACACAGCTCGATGATGCGTAAGAAAGTCGTCAAGAGATTAGACCCCAGGAGTTCTCATCACCAAAAGAACATTTTCCCCCTTTTCTTCTTTACCTTCTTTTCATTGAATCCATACAAGGAGATGGATGTTAACTGAACCTACTGTGGTCATCACTTCACAGTATGTGTAAATCAAATACCGTGTTTGTACATCTGAAACTTGGACAGCAATGGATGATAATTATTTAAAAAAACTAACAGCCACCAGTTTTTTTCCCCCAGTTATGTTCCTTTTCAGTAAGAAACAATTATTCTAAGTCAGTTGAGGGAATTACTGGATTGTTTGTGTAGCGCACTGTTCCTATCACAGGGCATTGCACCTTGTGGTCACAGGGTGATCTTGGTATCACAGGAAGCACCCAGTACTGAGAGCTCAGTTCAGTTCAGTTGCTCTGTAGTGTCCGACTCTTTGCGACCCCATGAATCGCAGCACGTCAGGCCTCCCTGTCCATCACCAACTCCCGGAGCTTACCCAAACTCATGTCCACCAAGTCGGTGATGCCATCCAGCCATCTCATCCTCTGTCATCCCCTTCTCCTCCTGCCCCCAATCCTTCAGCTCAGGGAGTCAGTAAACACCAGAGCCTTTGCCAGGACAGCTCCCCAGGCCTTCTGTGGCTACGAGCACCCCCTCCACCCGCAGGCCCAGATGTGCCTCTCCACTCTGGGCCTCTTCAGCGCCAGAGCTGCTACAACCCCAGCCGTCCCCTCTCCCAGTCCCCCTGACTCTCTGCCATGTCACCGAGTCCCTCCGCTGGGAAGAGTGGAGCACCAGGGAAAGAAGGCAGAGGCCAAGATGCCACCTTGCAGAGGGTCTGCAACTAGCCGGCCATTTACACATGTGAGTTCTGCCAGGGTCTGTTTCGTGAAAGCATTAGAGAGCCAAACGAGACAGGCAGACCTCAGAGGAGACGGCTACAAGGAAGAGGCGCAATCTCCACGAGCTTTCCAAATGGCGAAACGCACTTCAGCCCCTTATGGAATGTGGAATGTACTTCTCTCTCCCAGGTCACTGAGATGCCTGCCCTGCGCTGTGTTTCCGGCTCAGACACCCTAATGCGAGGGGAAGATGGGCACGATGGAGAGGAACTTGCAGTCCTATCACTGAGCAGATAGGAGCCACCTCATGCATACCTACCCAGTCCCCTGGACCTCCTTGACGTCCCCGTCTCAAATCTCTCAGGAGTGTGTGAGGACTAAGTCTCCAAGAAATCCTTTCTGCTTTGAAGACAAGCTATGTTATGTCCTATCCACCAAGTCTGCCCAGTCAGCACCCTCTGGGCCTTCTCCTTGCTGGGTCCCGGGGGCCTCATGCATCGCGGGGTGCCGCCAGCCCCCATCCCACCCCTAGAGAGGGCCAAAGGGACCGCCACCCCGTATTCACCCACTACATCTCTCCCATCACCCTGCGATGGCGTCCAACGTGGGCCGCCAGTCAGCACCTTGGCCAGTGGAGCCTCGGGCAAGCATCCGCAGGGCCACAGTCTCTGACCATCCAGCGCCTGCTTTTTTCAAGTGGGAAAGGATGACAAGAAATCCTGTCTTAACCAACAGTGAAGATGTCTTTGAAATGATGTGAGGGAAGCCGGAGACCGACGTGGCATGGCGTTGGACCAGGTCTGGCCTTGCAGCTCTCGAGGAAAGATGGTCCAGCCCTGTGGTTCACCCGCAGGCCACTTGCTCCGTCACAAACAGCCCCCATCGCTGGAGGCTCTCTGAATGCAGCTGAACTCAACCTTTTATAATTCTCACACCAGTCTTAGTCCTACCTGTGAACAGGCACACTCCCTTTTCATCACGAACCGTCTCTTTAAAACGACATAAAGAAAACTAAAAGCCAGCAGCATCGTGTGTGCAAAGACACAGGGAGCCGCAGGAGCACAGGCAAGATCAAACGGACACAGCAGCACCTTTGTGAAACCAGCTCAAGTGCCGTGAAAACGAGACCCTTCCAACCTTTTCCTTGTCCAATTGCCCTTGAACTACTAGGGGGCAGACTGATAGGAATCTCCAGATCAGTTATAAAATTCAACAACCGTGTATGCAGTAAGTGGCTGCTCAGAGGAAGCTCCCACGTTAGTGCTAACGGTGCAGACTGAGGTTCCCACCCTCGGCACCTCATATTCTAGTGAGAGAAGCAGATGCGTCTAGAACTAAACATAACACAACATCCATTTCAAAGAGTTCTGTGCTTGGACTCATGGGTTACTTTGTGTTTTAGTGGCGCTAGTGGTAAAGAACCTGCCTGCCAATGCAGGAGACATAAGAGACGTGGGTTCGATCTCTGGGTCAGGAAGATCCCCCCGGAGAAGGAAATGGCAACCTGCTCCAGTATTCTTGCCTGGAGAATCCCATGGACCGAGGAGCCTAGTGGGCTACAGTCTATGAGGTCTCAAAGAATCGGACACGGCTGAAGTGACTCGGCACTTATGCTTTTGAGATGGCGCTTTTTATGTCTTAATCATTCATTTAAAACAGAAGTGGAGGAAATGCAGGGAAGTCAGTATGGGGATGTGGACACACCAGGCAAGTCGCTGGTGGGAGAGCCTGGAGGAACGTGCAGACTGGCGAAGGCACGAGCCCATGCCCCAGGCCTGGGGGTCAGCTCCTGGGCGGGAGAGGAAGACCTTGGATCCCTCAGCACAAAGCTGCTGGCCTCGAGGGCCAGGCCAGCACAGAGGACATCTTCTAGGCGGCATTGAATGGACGATTGGCAGGGGTTGGTCTACTGGGCTCCCAGCCACTCAGAGAGGCTTTGATTTCCAGCCCTTTCTCTCCTCTTCCTAAGCAGGAGAGTTCCCATTTGCAGCATAAAATTAGCATAGAGATGAAATTGTCTCAAGGGACACAGACTGAACTGACACAGGAGACATTACATTTTTCATTTCTCAAATGAAAAAGTTTTCCTTTTTCTTTAAAGCCCAAGACTGCCGCTTAATTTGTGTTCAGACGACGCTTGCACTGCTGAGTGAGGTTGCAGGAGGCGGGAGGAGCCAGCAGCAGGGGTCTGCCCTGGGCCTCGCAGGGCCCCGCCTGGGCTGCGTGGACGGTCCACGCTCCGCACCTCCGGCAAACACGCTGGCGGCCTGAGGGTGAACCGCAGGGCTGGACGCATCTTTCCTCGAGAGCTGCAGGGCAGGACCTGGTCCAACGCCACGCCATGTCGGTCTCTGGCTTCCCTCACATCATTTCAAAGGCATCTTCACTGTTGGTTAAGACAGGATTTCGTGTCATCCTTTCCCACTCGAAGAAAAGATTCTGAGTAGCTAAGCTGGGACGGAAGCCAGCCCCGCCCCTTCTTCCATACCAGCTCTGGTCTTTTTTTAGGATTTCTCACATCCCTCCTGTCTGCTCTCCTAAGCACTCGAGTTCTCTCCATTTTTTCTTTAGTGAATTGCTTCTGATCTCATCGGAAAACATTCTCTGAGTCATTAACAATACAAGACGGTAAAGCAAGCTGTCCACCGGTGGCCCCAAAGGCAATCCCTCTTCAGCATCAGTGTCAAGGCCCTTCAATTAAGAGAGCAGACAGCGGCCTGGAATAATACCGGGTCTTTGCAGCAAACGAGTCCATCCAAACAGACTTGGGAGGAATGTTTTCTTAAAAGTTCAACCATCTGAATCTCTGTTGAAAAGAGCTGAAAAAGAACGCTTCTATCTGTACCAAGCTGAAAGAAGAGATGCCCTTGTATTCAAGAGCCCCACCCTCCAGGGGAGAGGGCGTTGTTTTTTATTTTTGAAGTGGACCATTTTTTTTTATTTATTGAATTTATTACAGTGTCACTTCTGCTTTATGTTTTTGGTTTTTCGGCCATGAGGCATGTGGGATCTTATCTCCCTGACCAGGAATTGAACCTGAGCCCTCTATGTTGGGCGGTGGGTGTGGGGTGATGTCTTAACCACTGGATCACCAGGGCAGTCCCGAGGGGGCTGTTTTCAATGCAAAGGGAGCAAGTGTTGCTTATTACAAATACGGGAGAAGAGAAATCAGTATTCATACCATATAAAATCTTACTACTGTGGATTAATATTTAGACATTGTGAAAAACTATACAGCAGCCTACTTTCTGAGGTGTGTGTGATGGGCAGCTAGTGTCTGCTCAACGAACCTGGCAGTGGACACAGCAGACGATCCCAGCCTTCTGAGTCCCCAGTGCAGGAGGGAACACCATCCAATTGCAGCTAGAATCTGCTAAGTACTGACCCTGTGCCAGGCACTGTTCTAAGAGCTCTATGTGAATTAATTCTTTTAATCCTTACAGTAATCACATAAGATGGGTAGGACTAGGTCTGTTTTATAGAGAAGTAAACTGGGGCGCAGGGATGTTATAATCTGCCCAAGGTCGCACGTGGCAGCAACGGGCAGGTCCTTTTTATTCCAAGCCAGGCGGCGTGACCCGAGAATCTCCCTCTTGACCACAACACATGCCAATTATACATCGCTAGCTTCTCACAGAAGGACCTGAAAAATGACTACTTGGCATTGCTTGCTCAGGCGATTATAATTTTGATTAATAGCTTGAAGGAGAATTGTGTCTCAACCACTGGACCGCCAGGGAGGTCCCTGTCTTTCACACACTTGAATTAATCCAGAGATACTTCTCCCTGAGCTAGTTGAAATGGTAAACACCATAAACAGGGGGGCGGACGCCAGGTCCCTCTCTGCTCCATCCTGGGGGAGCCCGGGAGGCTCCTTCTAGACGCGAGAGGCCACGTGCAGCTGCGGGAGCTGGCGGTCTGGGTAAGAACCCCGACACTGCTGTGGGGTGTGCTTAACACAGCACAGAGGCACTATGAGAATGACTGTCATCTTTCGTAAATTACATTCTGCTATTCACAGGGGAGGCCCTGCAGAACTAGAGTAACAATCTGCATAGAGAGCAGCGGTAATGACATCGTAAGCAACGCATCGTAAGGATGAGGACAACACAGCACGTGAAAAATACAAGCGGCAATAAAAGAACTGACAGAGAAGAAAAGAAGATTGAAAAAAAAAGTCATGAATTTAAAAACCTGTTGAGGCACGGAATAACGCATGGTAAGAACTCAACAAAAATTACAGTGGCCTAGATTCATGCCAGAGATAAACCCATGTAGGAAAATAAGAGCAAAACAAACAAAAAAAAACACTTCTTTCCTTCTTTCAATGTAAAATATCTTTTCGTGCAGTTGAACATACTAATGTCTCAAGGGCTTGGCAGCGGGTTTCCCGGGGAAGGAAGCAGGGTGGGATTGCCAGCACTGGGGCCCCAGGAAGGACCTGTGCCCGAGCCCAGCTGCCAGGCCGCCCCCTCGCAGGACCACCTGTGCAGCTGCCCCCCTCCCACCACCACATGGTTCCAGACGCTCCCCAGTGTCCTCAGCCCACCCTGACTCGACCTCCCCATCACTCATCTCGGGAGGTTCCTCCCACCTGTGTCACAGAGCAGCTACTCACTCATGTGTATACACATGCATGCACATGCATGCACACACGCGCGCGCACACGCATGCACGCACACACATGCACGCGCACACATGCACGCGCACACACATGCACACACGCACACACAGACAACTTGACCTTCCAGTCCCCACGTCTCCTGTGAGATTTAGACTTTTTCAACTCACTCAAGCCTGTGCAGCACGCTGACCTCAGCATCTCAAGTGAATCTCAAGGTCAGTGGGCCCAAACCTCTGCTCCGGCCAGTCCTGTCCTTTCACCAAACACCTGCCAACCCTGCACATCATGGTACACTTGGTACCGTCCTCCATAACCTCAGACTCAATCAAGAGCCAAGTTCTGGAGATTCTGGTTCCTATTAATCTTGGGATGTCCACATCCCTCATTCCCTCAGCCACAAGCTCGGTTCCTAGCTACCGCAGCCATCTCCTCCTACCCCGGGGTCCCTCCCTCCTCCTCCTCCTGCCCCGGGGTCCCTCCTCCTCCTCCTGCCCTGGCATCCCTCCTCCTCCTGGCCCCGGGTCCCTCCTCCTCCTCCTCCTGCCCCGGGGTCCCTCCTCCCCCTGCCCCGGGGTCCCTCCTCCTAGCTGTCCCATGGTCCCTCCTCCTCCTGCCCCGGGGTCCCTCCTCCTCCCTGCCCCATGGCCCTCCTCCTCCCCCTGCCCCGTGGTCCCTCCTCTTCCCACCCCGGGGTCCTTCCTCCTCCCTGCCCCATGGCCCTCCTCCTCTTCCTGCCTCGGGGTCCCTCCTCATCCCCCTGCCCCGGGGTCCCTCCTCCTCCTCCTCCTGCCCCGGGGTCCCTCCTCCCCCTGCCCCGGGGACCCTCCTCCTCCTCCTGCCCCGGGGTCCCTCCTCCTCCTCCTGCCCAAGGGTCCCTCCTCCCCCTGCCCTGGGGTCCCTCCTCCCCTTGCCCCGGGGTTCCCTCCTCCTCCCTGCCCCATGGCCCTCCTCCTCCTCCTTCTGTCCTGGGGTCCCTCCTCCTCCTCCTGCGCCGGGGTCCCTCCTCCCCCTGCCCCGGGGTCCCTCCTCCTCCTGCCCCGGGGTCCCTCCTCCTCCTGCCCTGGGGTCCCTCCTCCCCCTGCCCCGGGGCCCCTACTCCCCCTGCCCCGGGGTCCCTCCTCCTCCTCCTCCTGCCCCGGGGTCCCTCCTCCTCCTCCTCCTGCCCCAGGGTCCCTCCTCCTCCCTGCCCCATGGTCCCTCCTCCTCCTCCTGCCCCGAGGTCCCTCCTCCTCCCACCCCGGGGTTCCTCCTCCTCCCTGCCCCAAGGTCCCTCCTCCTCCCTGCCCCGTGGTCCCTCCTCCTGCCCTGGGGGGTCCCTCCTCCTCCTCCTCCTGCCCCGGGGTCCCTCTTCCTCCTAGTCCTCCCTCTGCAGGACAGCCTGGGTACCTCCTTCTGAACACCATGACCAGTCACCTAGCAGGTTTTGCTTACTTAACACACTCCAGGGGTTCCTGCTGCTCTCGGATGTGGCCTCTGAGGCCCGGCGTGGTCTGGGCTCACCACCTCCTCAGCCTCGTTACCACGGCCCCTCGCGTCCAGCCACATGGCCTCCCCGGGACCCCCGTGTCCCTGCCAGAGCCTTGCTGGTGCTGCCTCAGCTCTGCATGGTCTCCTCCTCCCACCCCTCGATTCCAGCACTTAGCTGTGCTTCAAGCACCATGTTGTAACACTTCTCCCAGCTGTCACGTCACATTCATACATGTGATTATTTGATTAAAGTCAGCTTCTCCAGCTGGTCTAGACCATAAGCTCTTGGAGAACATCAGCCAGGTTTGTCTGCTTCCCACGGTCTCTACAGCGTGTGCGCACAGTAGGCATTCAACTGAATCAGCAAACGAATGAATGAACTAGAGGTGCAGAGAGCCACCGACCAAGCAGCAGCCAGGGCCGGGCTGGGGTGTCCTCTCTCTACACGGCTTAGGAGGGAGGGTGGCCTCTCGGTTCTGAGCACAGGGCAGGTCCACCAGCCGACCCGCCTCCAGAACCACTCAATTCAGACATGCCTCAATGGAGGGGGAAGAAAGGGAAGGAGAAGGCAGGAAGTCCAACAGGATTTCCAGCCTAGTGAAAGGTGTAACTGCCCCCGAGAGGGAACATTCTAAAGTTTGCTCCATGAACAAGCACACAGCACGCCTGTGAACACCTCGGGAGGATTCAGCAGGACTGAAGTGGTGTCTTCGATGCACCGTGTCAGTCTTAGTCACATCACAGGTCCTTAGACACATCTCTGTTCTCGGTTCTTCACACGCCTGTCTCCTTCACCTAGACGATAAATCCCTTGAAGGCAAGGACCTGATTCTCTCCCTCAGGCATGTGGCACCGATGTGAGGGTGGCGCCCAGCACAGCTCAGGCACTCGGGAGTGTTCTCTGAATGACTCAAGGAAGAAGACCTGACTGGGTAAGTGGAGAGACAGGCGTCAAGAGCGAAGCTGCCTGCTCGACAGCTGCATCGAGGGACTGAAACAGCACCTACCGGACAACTGCACGACCCCGCCCCGGGGCACTTTGGTAGAGAGGATGCACACAGCTCGGTTCTGTAATTACTGGTTTACCTGACCGTCACCTCTCTAAGCTGGGGGCTCCCCAAGGATGGCAGCCTTCGTGCTGAGCAGATGTGATTTTATCTGTCTTTGTGCTGAGTGGCTGTGAGTGATCACAAACCCTTTACTTTAGTTACTAAATGAATCCAAGTCCAGTCCCAGCTCTTGGACTAACTATCAGGGTTAGTACTGGCTGGAAAAGCCTTGTCTTTCTGGCTCTAATGCCTCAAGGGTAAACTGCTACAGGAGAATGGCATGATCACTGTAGCCCAAGCGTCTGATGAATCTGTTATCAACGGTCCTAACAAGCGGAGAAGAGCCAGCGACAGTCTGGGCCTAAGCATGTGTACTGATCACAGTGAACCAAAAGCTACTTTAAAAATCTTGCCCACTGCTAATCCTAGCAGGCGCTGCTCCCAAGGATCAGGGTAAAGGAACCACTGTAGCCTAATACAGGCAATCTGCATGCAAGTCTTCCGATATATTGCAAACCATTATCAGGAACAATTATAAAACAGGGATGAGCATCGGCGCCAAGTAACTTGGCAGCTCACAGGGCAGTAATTCAAATAAAACATAACCCCGATCTGAAGTTGGATGTGAACATATATAAAATATTGCTATAATCAGCATCTCTGGAAAGGATGAGTAAGCAATGTGACATGAATTTAAAATTATCTAATAACCTGGTTTTATCTTTGGGGAGGAAATGTTTGATTTCTCCCGAAATGTATCTTTTGAAAATTTGTGGCATAAATTCCAGTCATGTATTTGGCTAACAATGTATCTATCTCAATCTGGAAAAACTGAGCTCTTTAATGCAGAATTCTTGGCAACTTCCCTCCAGTTTATACAATGTAAATGCCACCTTGGCTCTGACAACAAAACATGTACCAAGCACTTGTCAAAGAAGCAAGTGTACAGTAGAGAACTACCGAGGTGAAAGGCAGTGAAACGCCTCAGACCCCGCACACTGCTCACCCCCTTCACGTGTCCACCTTTTATGCTTTTAGGCGACAAAAGTCTTTTAAAGATGTATTAATGCTTCTAGTCCCTGCAGAGTAATAACTTAGCAACAGTAATAATCATCCATGTTTGCGTGCATGGGAAGTCGCTTCAGTCGTGTCTGATTCTTTGCGACCCCATGGACTGTAGCCTGCTGGGCTCCTCTGTCCATGGGATTCTCCAGGCAAGAATACTGGAATGGGCTGCCATTTCCTCCTCCAGGTGATCTTCCCGACCCAGGGATCGAATGCGCGTCTCTTATGTCTCCTGGCATTGGCAAGCGGGTTCTTTACCACTAGCACCTGTTTACTGAGTGCGTATTTTGTGCCAGGCACCCTCCTAAGTGCTTCTGTGTGTTAACCTACGTGACCGTCACAGCAGCTCTGAGGCAGCACTGTTGACGTTCATCTCTCATCTCTTGGGTGCAGACACTGATGCACAGAGATATTCCTGGGGCACCACGGCTCGTAAGTGGTGACACGCAGATCTGAACTCAGGCAGCCCGCCTCCAAGCCTACCCTCTTAACCACAACTTGACACTAAGCCTGTTAAGTTACTGATCATAATGTAAACTCTTACTGAAGACCGATAGCAACATACAATTGTGAACATCAGACTCTGAAAAGGGCCATGCTCGCTTTCAGTATTGTCTGGTTTAAAAACGGTTAATGCGGTTTGGGCTTCACGCAGCTGAAAGCGTGTAAATCCTGACGGGACACAAATACACCAAGCCCCTCTGTAGCCAGAACCTCATTTCCAAGGGCCAGGGGCTCTCAAACAACACACCTCTAGGGCCAGCTCTACTGAAGCTGCTTATCCGAGCTTCTGTCAGGAGGGCAGATGTGTAAAGGATGCCCACATCCGGGCTTCCATGCCATTGCCTCTTCTGAGATTGACCGGGTGACCTCATCAGAGCAGCCAAGTGGAAACAGCCTTTCACGGCCCCAGGCGACCCTGCACTCGTGTGTGGCCAGCGGGACCTAAGCTCTGGGCCCTCGTTTAGACAAAGGCTCTCATCTCAAAAGATGCAGCCATCGGTTCTTCAACCGATTCATCAATATATACACCTTGACATTAGGCTTCCCTGGTGGCTTAGTCGGTAAAGAATCCACCTGCAATGCAGGAAACTCGGATTTGATCCCTGGGTTGGGAAGTTCCCTTGGAGAAGGACAAGGCAACCCACTCTAGTATTCTTGGAGAATCCCATGGACAGAGGAGCCTGGCGGACTACGGTTCATGGGATCGCCAAGAGTTGGACACAGCTGAAGCAACTGAAATGTATGTGGGTATACACAGATGCATGCCTAGATTGACTAGTTAGCAGGCCTTCCCTATCTCTGAAGCAAGAAGAGACAAAAATACAATGCATGTTCAATAAGTGGCATATGGCCTGCTTTACAAATAAACACGTTTACTCTCTCCTGCACACACAAAACACCCAAACTCTGCCTCTCAGGGTGGTGGCCTCTTGCCCTAGTTTGAGGGGCCCCAACAGAACCTGTCAGGACCTTTGGGGCCACCATCTGCTTACAGATTGGGGGAAGCTTGTCCGTTCCCACCAACCAGGAAGCACCCTGTACACTAGATCCTCACATGCGGCGAGGTGCTTTTAACGCCCTTCCCACCAAGGCCGGAGGTTCGTCTAACCGTGCCAGCTGCACCCTGGGTCCGGCCACCACTGCCTCCGTCCAGGTGCCCCATGAGGCCCGAAGGCGTTAACAAGCACAGGTCCGAAGCCTCTGTCCACAGTGTCCCCCACCGTCCTCTTGTTCGCTGGACGTCAGTGGCAGACCACGAAAGGGCCGATGGGTGGCTGGACGACTTTGAGGAAAGCAGTCAGTCAACGCGGCCACGTGGTGACTTTTGTACATGAGGGGAGCCTTGAAAGAAAAAGGAAAACTAACACTTACAGAATTCCTAGGAAGAGGGAACTATTTTATAACAGTCTTGCAGGTCTTCCTTTCTGAAATTTAGTTGTTATTTTTATCTGCACATATTTGAAGAGCCAAATAATTCTGCAGGCTTGTTGTGAAAGGCAGCGGCCCCCAGCTCACTCCTCCAGTGGGCTCCTGGAGTCTTCAGCTCTCATGCTTGATCAGCTCCCAAATTTCCATTGCTGACACACCCCCTTCCTGTTCACCTGGTCCTTGATTAATTTATGCCCCCCAAAACCCCAAACTCTTTACTGTTACTGTCAGAACATCCTGAGAGGTAACCGAGGCTAACGCTTGTGTTCAATCTGCCACCTTTAATCAAAAGTCTATTAACCTTATTTCTTAGGAAAGGTGACTGATGCACCAGGAGAGGGTGAGCCATGTGTTCATGAGTCAAGTTCTCGAACCCAGGAAGAAAAGGATGAGAACCTGACATCAGGTCTGCCTGATCCTGAGGCCAAGGCCTCTCCGGGAGAGCTCGCCACACCCCCTGAGGAGCACGGGGCCCCTGTGCTGGACCACTGTCCCCTGAAGTTGGCAGCAGCCCGGGGAGACCCAGGTGACTCTCAGTGTTGCTGTCACCACTTCCCATCCCACGCCTTGTCCTGAAAGCCCCTCACTGTTGCCCCTGAATCCCGCCCACTGACCAGGCTCTGCCCTCTGCCCTCTGTCCTCAGTGCCCCTCAGTTTGCAGGGGTTGCTAACAGGGAAGGGAATGGTTCCAATGGTGGGTGGGTGGGGAGACTTGCCTAATAGTACAGATGCTGACTGTAACCTCTTCCAGCAATCGAGACTTCTGGGAATTCAAAAAAACGCCTTCTCAGAAAATGTCTGAGAAGACATTTTTTTTTTTTTTAACCAAACCGAAAAGGCAGGAGAGGGACACTTGCAGGTCTCATCACAAACAGTCATTACTGACCAACCCCAGACCCTGTGTGATGACCTTGTTCTGCGGGTTGCAAGCAGGTCAAGCTCTTCTCTAGGCGAGTGGATATGAGCATAGGCTCTCGAGTCACACAGCCTGGTGTTCAAACCTCAGCTCGGTCACTTTTTATTCATGTGGACTTTGGACAAGCTTTGTAAGTTCTCCAAGCCTGGCTTTCTCATCCATAACATGGTATTAATAACAGTCATGCATACGCTTTACTGAGATGCTGTTGGTTTAAATGAAATAGTGTACATTACACGTTAATTATAATATCTAGCAGTGCACAGTTCATACATACTAGCTCATGTTTTATTTTTCCTGCTATTACCACGTTCAAGAAATGTTTATGCACAAGAAAAAAATGTAACTACATATGACGACGGATGTGAACTGGTCTTACTGTGGTGATAATTCTGAAATATATACCAACATTGAATCATTGTCGTGTTACACCTGAGACTAACATAATGTTATATGTCAATTATACCTCAATTAAAAAAACATTTATGCCACAAATTCACTGACAATTTATCAAAGCATCAACTACATTTAGAGAGTAGAGCCACACTTTAAAAAAAAAAAAGAGTTTATCTGGCTGCACTGGGTCTCAGTTGCAGCCCTTGGGCTCTTTAGTTGCGGCCTGAGATCGAACCCAGGCCCTCTGCATTGGAAACACGGAGTCTTAGCTGCTGGACGGCCAGGGAAGTCCCGAGGGTTGTGTTACACTCTGTGGAGGATACTAGAATGAGCAAAGCTCAGCTCTATCTTTAAATGGCTCGTGGCCAGGCACCAGGTGGGGTGAACGGCACAGGTATCCCGTATGGCATTAGCCAGGAAGGGAGCCAGGGAGCCGGCGGGCACAGCTCAGGCCCTGCAGGGAGCTTCACGTCCCCGGAGGCTGGCCTTCATATTCCTAGGCCGTTTCCAACCACTCAAATCTCCCGAACGATGTGTACCAGGGACAGAAACTTCAGTTATGTAAGAGCATGAGATGATGCAAGCCACTTGAAGGGTACCGGAGATAAATGATCTATTTATATTTTTATGCTGAAGACATAAATAGAAAAAAAAAATAACACAGCACCCAAAGAAATGTTCCTTAAAATAGACGGAGAGCATGGTTGAGAGATGAATGCACAGAACAAGCAGATGCTAACTACATACCTCTCCACATCAGCCAGAACGCCGCAGGACTCGTTCACTCAAGGAGACTTGCCGAGCACACCACCACGACAGCAGCTGACCCTCTGACACGGGACACGGTGCGCTTGGGCGGTGTTTAGAGACATTGTGTAATAAGGCTGTTGAAACGGAATAATGAGGTGCTCCGAAATCCCAGCCCCGACTATAAACCCACAGACATCATGAATCTATAGCACAACGTTATTTTATGCAGCATGTATCCCCTTGGCAGGGACGGGCTGGTACCCACTGAGTGCCCGGGGCCGTGTGGGCCCAGGGACAGAGCAGGGCAGGACCGAGATCTTATCCCCGAAGTAACACCTCAGCGTCAGTTTGGATGCTAAACACGTTAATGAAGAAAATTTCCACATAACAACAAAAAAAATGCCATAAAGAAAATTTTTAAACGGTAGCGGACCTGAATGACACACCTCAAATAGAGTCGGGTAAATTGAAAACCCCAAAATCTAACCTAAAAGGATTTGAATTCTTTGAGGGGCAGAGAGACAGAAAAAAGAGGGGGGGGTCGGGAAAGGGTGAAGTCAAAGATTAAGAAAGAAAGTATCAGAAGTGTAGGCTAGGGAGGTCTGGCCCTCATAAAGCAGGGACCCCCGTCGGCAACCCCAACCCCTGCCCCCGCACTGCAGCTGTGGACGACCCCCTGACCAGGACAGAAGGCGGGGCCCTGACGCAGAACCCCCGCCCCACCAAGAGGAGCCTCCCCAGACAGCTGTGATCTGAACCCAGGCTGTCTGGCTCCCCATTTCAAGCTCTTAACCATCAGCTCACGAGCTAGTTGCAGGAGTGGCCAAAAGGTGGGGGCGTGGGGGACTCCGGCGGTCTGTTTGGGTCACATGTGGCTGTCAGGATGTGAGGGGGCCCGTCCTTGGTGATTCAGTGGAGGCTGGAGCGCGCGTTTGTGTTCTACCCGCCACCTCCCCACCTGACACTCCCACAGGGAGACGTCAGACTTCGCCCCGAACGTGTTTCGGTTCTGTTGGATTCGTGCGTCCTGCCTCAGGCGCAGGGGCCACAGCTTCTCTATGTTCTGAATGAAGGAGGAAGCGATCTGGGTGAGTGGGACAGGATGGCACACGTTTCCCATGGTGATACAGAAATCAGAGGGGATCGATCCAAGTGCTGAACGGTCTGACCCCAGTCAGCACGCATGCAGGCCAGGCTTATGAACAGACGACACTCTGTCTTTCCTACCGGTGACAGTTCCATTTTGAGGATTATGTTAAATTTCAAATATTCCTTCTCATCTTCTTGGCTTTCTTTGAAACCAAGGCAGTCAACCAGTATACTCCGATGATATGCTAAGCGCCGAACACTCTGCTAAGGGTACAAAGATGAACAGTGTTAGTCGCTCGGTTGTGTCCAACTCTTTGTGACTGTAGCCCGCCAGGCTCCTCTGTCCAGGGGATTCTCCAGGCAAGAATACTGCAGTGAGTTGCCATTCCCTTCTCTCCAGGGGATCTTCCCAACCCAACCCACGAATCACACCCAGGTCTCCTGCATTGTAGGCAGATTCCTTCCTGTCTGAGCCACCATGGGTGAATAAGAAGCCCTTGGTCCCGACCAGCAAGGAGGAAAGAAGAGGCGGGAGAAGAGTCCTGCTTGGAATGGGATGAGGGTGAAGACCCTCCTGGGTAAAAGAGTAACTCCCTGTACCCTTCCGACTGTGGTGAGGAACACAGCAAACCAAACCAAACCAAAGTACATCGGGATCCGTGTCTTCACTGTGCGGTGCCTATCTCTCAGATTCGCCAGCGCTGACCACAAGTAGAGGACACGTGATACACAAATCAGAGGGGATCGATCAAAGTGCTAAAGTGCCTCGCCTCTCCTGAGGCATCTCTGCTGAACGTGTTTACAGGCGCCAGGAACACCATACCAAGTTTAGTAAACAGATTCATAATCCAACCCCACCCAGGTATTCTTCTTAAAAGACTTCCTCTTTCCTAGAGCAGAGGCACCCTGGAAAGGGTGGGGTAGACAGGGAGACAGAAGACCCCACCTCGACTTCAGAGCCAGGAAGTGAGTTCTCAGGGTTCGGGGACATTTCCAGGGTCACCTGGCTGGTGATGGCTGGGCCCCTGCAGCCAGACGTATCCGTCCCTAACCTAAGTCTCCTCGTGATGCTGTAGCCTCCATATGAAGGGCGGCAGGGGACACGTTCTGAGGACAGCGAGGGGCATCCAGCAACTCTGAGAAGACCTTCCTGCTCTTACCCCATGTCTCCCCGCCACTACTCCACACGAGAACTCACCCTCATCTCAATCCACCAAACCCCGAGGCTTCCGTTTAAAACAGGTGGACCTGGGCACAGGACAGCCTCCTTGCACCAACCTATTCCTGACCCTCCATCAGCTGGTGCATAAAAAACATGCAAAGATGCCTCGTGCTTTGAATGAAGTGTGAATAGATCAAAGACCACGGGGCACTAAAAATGAGAGCCCAGAAAAGGCTCTTTGTGGCACTGGGTGGTTTGTTAATCCTAAGCCGACGGTAACGTATGAGGCCAGGCAATTAATTCCAATATTTCACACGTGCTGATTTTTTAAAGCACCAGATCAATTCTATGCAGGCCCCTGTGCCAGATGCACATTTGCCGAGACAAAGGGCCGATCTGACAGGACCAAATCCCCCCAGGGTCTCAGGGCCCCTCTGACTTGAAAGCCTCCGGACTCGCCAGCTTCCTTTCTGCTGTAGGTTCACACCCGTGGAGGAGACGTCAAGGGATGGTGAAGCAGGCATATGACCGCCTGGCCCTGAACAAAAGGTGCGTCTGCCATCTGGCGGGGACCCTGGTCCCGCGGGGATGGACCGGCAAAGCAGGCAGGAGCGCAGGGGCCGTGTGGGGACCCCAGGCGAAGCCTGGTCTGCCCTGCTCCTCCCCTGGGGCTTCCTAATGGCTTCACACACTTCTCCTCCAAGGTGACATTCAAATCAACCCCACAGCTCAGGTTCCTTTGCTTGTGGCACTAATTGAATAAATGTAACATATCAACAGATGCACTGGCCCAGAGCCTTGGCCAGATTCCCCCTTGGACATTAACAGCCCCTTCTGGCTGTTTCAGCTGTGCCTGCGAGCAGGGAGGGGCACCTGGGGCAGCCCCCCATCTACATATGTATAGTATGTGTATATATGTGGTATAGAGGGAAGCCCCCGTCTCCATGTGCATAGTATGTGGTATAGAGGGCAGCCCCCGTCTCCATGTGTATATATGTTGTATAGAGGGCAGCCCCCGTCTCCATGTGTATATATGTGGTATAGAGGGCATCCCCCGTCTACATGTGTATAGTATGTGTATATATGTGGTATAGGGGACATCCCCCATCTCCATGTGTATAGTATGTGTATATATGTGGTACAGAGGGCAGCTCCCGTCTCCATGTATATATATGTGGTATAGAGGGCAGCTCCCGTCTCCATGTGTATAGTATGTGTATATATGTGGTACAGAGGGCAGCCCCCGTCTCCATGTATATATATGTGGTATAGAGGGCAGCCCCCGTCTCCATGTGTATAGTATGTGTATATATGTGGTATAGAGGGCAGCCCCTGTCTACATGTGTATAGTATGTGTATATATGTGGTATAGGGGACATCCCCCATCTCCATGTGTATAGTATGTGTATATATGTGGTATAGAGGGCATCCCCCGTCTACATGTGTATAGTATGTGTATATATGTGGTATAGAGGGCAGCCCCCGTCTCCATGTGTATAGTATGTGTATATATGTGGTACAGAGGGCAGCTCCCGTCTCCATGTGTATAGTATGTGTATATATGTGGTATAGAGGGCATCCCCCGTCTCCATGTGTATAGTATGTGTATATATATGGTATAGAGGGCAGCCCCCGTCTACACCAGAGCAGAATGACTGCCCTCCGCTGCTTTAGTGGCTGTTAATATTTACTCATGGGTGAAAAGTCTGCAGGAGAATCTGAGAAGAATTGAAGCATCTTCGAAGGTGGGAAGGGTACCTTTGCCAAGTCGGTTTTTAATGCAAAGATGTTCAGAAAGGGGCTGCTCTGTGCCTAAACATACACTGCTTCAGAATCCTACGAGGTGCGTCAGCGGAGAGTTTGCTGAGTCTGTTTTCATTACGATGCCCTGAGTTTGCAGCTGTTCCCACTGGTAAACATATTCAGGGAACCAGTCACTGAAATAAACCTGCCATTCATCTGAGCTGCTTTCAGTCCTTTTGCAGAGGGTAAAACATTTTAAAACTGTATCATTACTTCCTGGGAGTAGGAATGCAGGTCATCACGTGAGGAAGCCGTTGACGCTGGGTTTAAAACTGGAAGATCAGACCCTGGCGCCTCCAAGCTCCTCTCTGGGGAGGACACCACCCGGCGAGGGTGCTTTCAAGGGACTCACAGGGCTGAACAGCCAAGATCACAGGGGCCGGCCTGCTGACATCCTGCCAGCCATCTGAGAGCAGGGCGAACAGGGACCAGTGCGCACGACCGGCCCCTCTCAGGGGAGGGAAGGAGCAGGCCTGGGGGCTCTGCTGTGAGCACAGGGCTGCGGGCTCCTGTCTCGCTGGCCGACCGGGCCAACCCTCTCCTCCCAGGCGCGGCCCCGCGCTCCGACTCTTGCCGTAAAGAAGGTTTCTGCTTCTCCCCGTGCGCGTGTTTTCATTATACGTTCCTCACATGTTCTTTTTTAAATTAGTTTTTTATTTGGGCCATTTTTTTTTTAAGTTTTTTATTGAATTTGTTACAATGCTGCTTCTGTTTTATGGTTTTTTTTGTTTTTTGGCCATGAGGCATGTGGGATCTTAGCTTCCCGAAACCGCACCCCCTGCACCGGAGGGCCAAGTCTTAACCATCGGACCCCAGGGAAGCCCCTCATCGCACATTCTCGAGAGTCTAGGAACTCGTCCCCACCCAGCAAGCACTGGGGCTCACAGACCTCCTCCCGCCTGGAGAGACCCCACGTGGTCCTCGCCTTCTCAGTGACCCTGCCACCAGCCGGTCCTCGCCACCTCTTGCTACGCTTTCCTTTCACAGGCAGAATCGTTCCAAGTCTTTGACTTCCCTTCTCAGGCCCCTGGGTCCCTTCTCGGACTAACAAAGCCCAGGTTCAACTACTGCGTGGGCTAGAGAGTCTGCACCTAGCAGTCCATGCTGGAAACTGACCCCTGGCCACCAGGACACAGGGCGAGAAGCGGGTTTAGCAGCCCGCAGGCCTGTCTGCTGCCAGGACAATGCTGCCAGGACAAACGCTTTCACTGGAGCCAGCCAGTCGTCTCGCCTTAGTGTGGCAGGGTGCCCCATGGCCACTGCCAACGCTGCCCCAAAGAGCGGGCATGTGTTCAGCGGCAGGGAGGACGGGGGTGAATGGAGGTCAACATCCCTACCCGGGGCACGAGCCTATGCAACAGCCCTCAGCCTGGGCATTTCAGCGCCTGGGTGAGATTTTCCCTTCTTACCTTCCTCTTCTGCCCCTCTGATCTCACATCTTGCCTCTAATCACAGCTCAGAGGGAACACATGTAAGGTAATTACTCCTGAGCGCGCTGTGGAAGAGCTCATTGATTAGAAACCATTTTCAGAGGGAACGCTGTAACACAAGAGTTTTGATCAAAGCTGGATTGTTACTTCGGTTCTTTGTCTTACCCACGTACATTTGCCCCCTACTCCTAGAAGAAAATTCGTGTGTGCATGAAGGTAGATCATAAGGGGGCTGAGAGTTCTCAGAGTAGAGCTATTTGTTTCTTTCATTAGTCTAGAATAAATATTTCCCTAAAAAGCTACTCATCAAGCCTTTTTCCCCTGAAGCCCATGCTCTGAGCTCATAATGGCATTTCCTTCAGCACCATCTCCCCGGAAGGAAGTCAAGCTCAGGTTGAGATGCTTTGTGCTGCAGGGCGAGACCCAAGCAGGGTCAGAGTGAACGCACCCGTCCAGGCTGCTGAGAGTGAGTATCGAGGGGATGCAGAGAGCCCTCTGAAGACGTGACTGGGCCGTGGGGGGCTCGGGGTACCCAGTGCGTTTACCCACGGGTCCATCTTCCTGTGCTGGCCTCTTCAATGGCGAGCACCTTCATGGTCCAGTGCATTCACGAACTGCCTTCTTTCAAGCGGTTCACAACTGTGCAAATTTACTCTCTTATCTCGCCCTGGAGGGCAGGCGTCCAAGGTCAGCGACAGAAGCCGGAGGAAGGTGCAAAGGAGGAAGTTCTATTTTTTTTTTTTTTCACATTTAAAAAGCCTCTTTCGTTCTTCCTGAGGTGCTAGATTAGATTCTACATGCAGGGGCAAAGGCAGGATATATTACAAATCAACTCTCAGTGACTGCTTTACATGGGGCAGGAATGACTTCAGATATCCCAAAAGGCTTGTAAAGTGAAAATACTTCGTTCAGAGTAAGAGTTTTATCTTGGAGTAAACCATCCTTAGCCCTTACTCCGATTAATCAGAAAGCTTAAACAACGGACAAATGATTTTTAAAAAAGTCATATGAGGGATTTATGTGATTCAGAAGCATATTATACATGGATGTCCTGGATCAATTATAGCTCAAGCTTTAGCCTATACTGTTCTTCATCTACAGTTTTCTATACATGTCTCAAGCATGTATTTTATATAAGTGTGTGTTATAATCCGGGCTTCCCTAGTGGCTCAGACGGTAAAGAATCTGGCTGCAAAGCAAGAGACCTGGGTTCGATCCCTAGGTCAGGAAGATCCCCTGGAGGAGGGCATAGCAACCCACTCCAGTATCCTTGCCTGGAGAATCCCATGGACAGAGAAGCCTGGTGGGCTACAGCCATGGGGTCACAAACAGTCGGACATGGCTAAACTGACTTACCACGCACGCTTCATGGTGGGGAGGGGGAGAGACGGCCAACACCCAGATTTGATTTGTTTTTTCTGCAAGATATGAAGCAATGCAAGAGCTGCTGTGTCTCCTTTAAGTCCTGCCATGACCACCCAACAGCTGTGTGACCTCAGGCCAATGACTTAAACTCTCCAAGCCTCAACCCTCCCACTGTACCAGCACATAAAACGGCAGCTCATACAGAACAGGTACTCAATAACCCCTGCGTCTGCATGCACGTGCGCATGCACCCACACACACACATACACTCTCACCCTGATTAAATTGCCCACGTAGGGTTATAGGAAGAACAGACTTGAAAGACACATGGTCATGTAAAAGCTCAACATTATCTTGGGGATATAACCTTTAAAAACTTAGTCCAAGATTGAAGCGGATAGCAGTAAAATGGAGCATGACTTTTTTTTTTTTTAAAGGATTATTCAGAAACCCACCAGATGATTTGAAAGTTGATTAGAGACCAGTTACCTGAGGGAAGTACATGACCCTTTGGCAGTCTGCTCAGAACAAGGGGAAGAAATCAAGTGAGGCTTCAGAAACCCCTGTGTAGCCCGACGCCCAGCCCACAGCAGCAGACAGGCAGCTGCAGACAGCAAGGCAGGCGCCGACCACGGTAGTGATGGTGAGTGACAGGCTGGTCCTCAGAGACCCTGCCTGACGGTCAGTGAAATCCACAAGTCCACAGACACCTTCTCAAGGCCCTACACCTCACGAGCACCATTCTCACTGACCCATCTGCAAAAAAAGAGCCAGACGTCCAGTAAAGAAGAGAGGGAAGGTAGGTCTGATACCCAATTTACAACACAACATGGCCTTTCCCAGGCACCCCAGAGCTTCCTACAGGCATTTGTGCAAATGGCCAGTTCACTCTACCTAAGCCAGAAGAACCAACCTACTTTGCATTCCTGAAAGTCCCCAAAGATACTCTGAATAGACCTGATGGGATTCCCAGGTGAGAACAAACCTTCACGAGTGCTCTAAATGCAGAGTACAAACATTATAATATTTCACATGCAAATTCCAAATAATGACTGAGAACAATACAAGCGCGTGTGCCATAGGATAACATACCCACGACAGGACAGGAGATACACCCAGACAGAGTGCCCGCCCCTGGGAACACATCCACAGCCACACAGAAGGCTGAAGGTCATGTGTTAAAATTAAAAATTCAATCATTCTGCTTTTGTAAAAAAACACTGGATGTGCTTCTATGAACTTCCTTTCAATCTTAGACTTTTATGTTGATGCTTTCAAGGTAGATTTATGACACCAGGTTTTTAGCTGATGAACCAGTGGCTTGTCCAGATATGAGAGAAGGCAGGTAAGAATGCAGGTGAGAACACAGGGTGTTCGTCCGTTAACGGGGCACACTCCCTAGAGAGACGTCGTGAGGAAGCAGGGTTTCATCCCGCGGTGCACGGCTCCACAGGCAGCCTCACTGCTGCACGTGCTGCCCAGGGAGGCCCCCACGCCCCCCGTGCCCTCGGGCCCCTGCATGAGTCACCCGTTCACGCAGCAGGGATTTTTATAAATTGGTGTAACAATAGATGTCTAAAATAGACATCTAATGGTTGATGTGCTCTGCAGACTACTTCATCATGAAATAGATTTTAAAACACCAGTAGAGGATGGCAGAATTGTGCCACCTCCTAAAAATGACCAGTCTCCCTTGTTTCATGAACACTGACAGCAACGATCTTTCAGTCATCGACACCACCGGATCAGCTGTGCTGAATTCCAAATCAGAAAACAAAGTGTTGGAATGAAGACTCTACAGGGTCCAGCTCTGGCCTGAATCTCACCTGAGTAACACAGACGCCGGGGCTGCTCCACAATGGAACTCGCATCAGATACTGCTTTACAACAGATGCGCTGGCTGCAAGGTCTGGCATTTCTTCCCATTTCCTCTATCAATAACATCACACTGCCTACATCCTAGAGCATTTATTGTGCTCAGAAAAAAAAAAGTATACTGCAACTTCTTCTTATCGTGTTAAAAAAGCTCCTTCTCAGATCTCAAAGCCCATCACATGTTTTTTTCTTTCATAGCATCGTCAACTTTCTTTCCTGGTCTTCCAATCCAAAACCACTAGACCTTAAGAAAGCAGCTTTGTCGTTGATTTTCATCAAGCAGCTAGGTATCTCGTATGCGCGTGAGTCTAACTGCACACAGAACACAGCACACACACTTTCCAACAGGAAGCTGCGCCGTCTTGCTCTGTAGTCAGCGCTTCCTTTCGATCACAGTGAGTTTCTCCCAGAAGGAGACCCAGCACCAGGGTTTCGGCACCGCTGCCAACAGTGGTTAGTGCTGCACAGGCGTGTGCCAGCCCCGCGAAAGAACCTGTAAGGCAGGGTCTGACGGTAATTCCATTCTAAAGACAAACTCAGAGAGAGAGAGAGCAACTGGAAGTCCCACTGGTGACAAAGCCAAGCCCTGAACTCGGGGCGGCCGTGACGGCCGGCGCGCTGCCCCTCGAGGCCTGCTGGCCCCTGTGACACCCGGTCCTCTCCTCCCGGGACACAGCCACATCGGGCACCCGCTGCGGGCCGACCGAACTCCAGGGACCATGAGCGGTCTCAGGAGGGCGAGTGACGCCCATCGGGGATGTTTAAACCTGCTTCTCCACCAAACACTCCCATGGGATATTTAACAGAAACGGCTGCCTTCTCTTCACTGGGGGATGGGCGGAGAGGCTGATTTTAAAAACATAATGCAAAGGCCCAACTGATAAACAAACATAAAACTTTAAAATTATTAATACCGCTTCTTTCAAACTTGAGTGTTCAACTTTACTGATGATAAAGCAGCAAAACCTCCTTCTAACTATAATTATTAGCCGCTCAAGGCAGCATATCAACAGATCATAATAGCTATTTTTCACAGTTGCTTATGAGAGTGTCAGCACGACTGAATGTAATTTTAATTAAACAAATCTGCTGTTATGAGTACAATAACTGCCTTGCCATTTTTACATTATGGCATGAGCTAAAAGAAAAAAAAAATCCCCCTTGTATTGCAATAAGCAGGAAACCTATTAGTAAGCAAAAGTATTGTTAAAAATAGTTAAACAGTATGATTACAATATATCAATGTGTAAACTGGGTCCTACATTACAGAGTCGGACTTCGCCCTATACCTGGTCCAGCCACTGGCCAAGCAGAGCAACCTGTAGAGGGACGTCCAGGCAGGAAGGGGGGCTCCATGCCCAGCGTGGGGCATGAAGGAGGGGTCACCACCACCCCTGGGGGAACCCGCTGAAACCTCTAAGACACGTTTGTTTCCTGAGGAACACTTTCTCTGCTTCGAAGGTTGGAGGGACCTTGAATTTTGGTTTCCTACTAACTATTAGGATTTTTCCCATCTTGAATATCTGTATTGATCTCCTTTACTTAAACAAGGACAAGAATAGCTTCTGTTCAGACTAGGCTTCTAGAGGGCTTGGTCTGCTTAATACTGCCAGCTATATTCCTGTGGCAGACGTGAGATGACATGATTTGGGATTCATATTTAAATAGGTTTTCTTGCCGGAGGAATCCTGAAAGGGAGAGGTTCAATATTATAGGTATCCATTGATTGAATCTAGGTCAAAAAAATCACGTCCTAAATATAACGGAGTCTTCTCTGTTTTCCCTGCCATACGTGCCTCCCACTTCTCTCCTCGCGTCCGCTCACTGTGGGATGGACGGCTGTTTCTGGTTTGGGAGGTGGGTGGAGGTATGCGGTGTTACGCTGGATCACACCCTGTCCCCCAGGTGGACCCGCCGCCCTCCGGAGGAGGCCACCCCCACAGTGGGTGCGCAGACCCCTGCTGCACAGAGGCACCCGGAAGTGCATGAGACCTTAAGGAGTGTTTCCTTCTGGTGCCATTTCAAGAAATGCTGATCAAAGTATCATTTAAATTCTAAATCCTGCTCATATGCTTAGGTCCTAGTTTTCAGGCCATACTCTTTCCTGAGCTGAACACACTGACTGCACCCCTTTAAACGAACCTGAGGAGGCTGTGTTGGGAGGACCACCCGGCGCCAGGAGGCGGGTTGCTAACCACCATGTCTCTACAGCCTCTGCTTTCGGAGCGCCTGGAGCAGGTCCTCCAGCGGCCCCACTCGATCCTTTAAGTGAACCAAGCAGGGAAGGAAGACAAACAGGGGGATGATGGGAAAGGGAAACTTCCTGCAGCACTGCTTCAGAGGGAACGGCCAGACACAAGCGCCGAAGGCCGGCCAGGTGGCGGAGCACTGCCCCCTGGGTCTCTGTAGTCCATCCACCCTCAGCCCCTGGGTCTCTGTAGTCCGTCCACCCTCGGCCCCTGGGTCTCTCTGTAGTCCGTCCACCCTCGGCCCCTGGGTCTCTCTGTAGTCCGTCCACCCTCGGCCCCTGGGTCTCTCTGTAGTCCGTCCACCCTCGGCCCCTGGGTCTCTCTGTAGTCCGTCCACCCTCGGCCCCTGGGTCTCTCTGTAGTCCGTCCACCCTCGGCCCCTGGGTCTCTCTGTAGTCCGTCCACCCCCGGCCCCTGGGTCTCTCTGTAGTCCGTCCACCCTCGGCCCCTGGGTCGGGGGCCGGTCACTCCTGTCACCCTGTACAGGATGGTGCGGGGCCGCACGCTTAGGGAACTCCACTCCCAGGAGGTTGGGAAGCTTCTTCACCTTCCCTGAGCAGACAGCTTTTCTCTTCACGGCACTTTCCTTCATAGATGTTCCTCGTTCCTCGCGTTAGGCAAACAGACATACACATGAACCCGCCCTAATCTGACTCCTTGAATTTCTCTCCTGCCTTGTGATTGTTCCTCTTCCAATCAGAAGAGGGGTTTCCTAGGTAACCATGGATAATCTGCATATGTCTAACACCCCCCATCAGCTTCCTGATCCTGGGAGCTCAGAGTTTCAAATATATTTTATACAGGATATGCCCAACCTTCTTCACAAACCCCCCCCCCCTTTCTTTCCTTCCTTTTCTCCATCTGAACATTTGGTCCAAACCACACCATTTTTAAACCAGTGGTTTACTCACATCCAAACTTACTGCAGCCTAATTCTTGTTTCTATATAGCCATCCGCACCCCACGTTTCTCTCCTGTAAGAGAAGAAGCATCGTAACTGAGAGGTAAGTTTCTGGTCATTTAACCAGAAAATGTTACCAACTGGGGAGTGTTTTTGGTCTGTGTGGAAAGAGGTGTCAGTTATATCCTGAAAAAAAATATAACATAGAGATTTTCTTTCTTCTTCTTTATGGTGAATCAATTTCATCAAAACTTCTTAATTGAGTACTCTGTTCTAAATGCCAAAGAGAGTAGAAAGTTCAAGACCTAGCACTTGACACTGATTTACAGTGCAAGGATGGAAAAATATATAAATATAAGGCCATGGAGCGGTTGCTAAAACAGAAGAATGTGTTAGAAATGCTCCTTCTACTATAACCATAGAATTTCAAAAGTTGCACACTGGTTGCATTACTAGACAGACAATCCAGGAGAAATTACCATATTTAATAAACGCTAGGATAAGAGATGGGTTTCCCTGGTGGCTCAGTCGGTAAAGAATCCTCCTGCAATGAGGGAGGCCTGGGTTCGATCCTTGGGTCGGGAAGAGCCCCTGGAGGAGGGCATGGCAACCCACTCCTGTATTCTTGCCTGGAGAATCCCCATGGACAGAGGAGCCTGGGGGGCTACAGTTCATGGGGTCACAAAGAGTCAGACACGACTGAGCGACTACGCATAGCACAAGGTAAGAGAATCTTCCACTAAACCTGTGTGCACATCTAGACCACAGCTGTCATCTCCGGTACAGATATTTCACCTGCCTAATTTCCAAGACGAGCTTCCGTCCTCATCTTACTGTTGCCACTTCCTTCCGGGAGCAGGTGAGGACCATGAACAGTGGCCACATCTGCACCTCTCAATCACAGACTCACTTCTCTGAAGTGTTCTTTCTCCTCTGAGAAGTACTACACGTGAGACATCCTATAAAAGTTCTGGAAGGCAACTGGCATTCTGTGGATTTTGTCTTCATCTCTGAATGGTGCACGCATGGAAAAGACGTCCGTGTAAACGAGACTTAGGACCGACCCGGAATCCCCGGCTCTTGTTTGCTGTGTTCAGTTCAGTTCAGTTGCTCAGTCGTGTCCGACTCTTTGCGACCCCATGAATCGCAGCACAACAGGCCTCTCTGTCCATCACCAACTCCTGGAGTCCACTCAAACCCATGTCCATTGAGTCAGTGATGCCATCTAACCATCTCATCTTCTGTCATCCCCTTCTCCTCCTGCCCTCAATCTTTCCCAGCATCAGGGTCTTTTCCAATGAGTCAACCCTTCGCATGAGGTGGCCAAAGTATTGGAGTTTCAGCTTCAGCATCAGTCCTTCCAATGAACACTCAGGACTGATCTCCTTTAGGATGGACTGGTTGGATCTCCTTGCAGTCCAAGGGACTCTCAAGAGTCTTCTCCACCACCACAGTTCAAAAGCATCAATTCTGCGGCGCTCAGCTTTCTTTCCAGTCCAACTCTCACATCCATACATGACTACTGGAAAAACCATAGCCTTGACTGGACAGACCTTTGTTGACAAAGTAATGTCTCTGCTTTTAAATATGCTGTCTAGGTTGGTCATAACTTTTCTTCCAAGGAGTAAGCGTCTTTTAAGTTCATGGCTACAATCACCATCTGCAGTAATTTTGGAGCCCAAAAAAATCAAGTCAGCCACTGTTTCCACTGTTTCCCCATCTATTTGCCATGAATTGATGGGACCGGATGCCATGATCTTAGTTTTCTGAATGTTGAGCTTTAAGTCAACTTTTTTCACTCTCCTCTTTCACTTTCATCAAGAGGCTCTTTAGTTCCTCTTCACTTTCTGCCATAAGGATGGTGTCATCTGCATATCTGAGGTTATTGATATTTCTCCCAGCAATCTTGATTCCAGCTTGTGCTTCCTCCAGCCCAGCATTTCTCATGATGTACTCTGCATATAAGTTAAATAAGCAGGGTGACAATATACAGCCTTGATGTACTCTTTTTCCTATTTGGAACCAGTGTGTTGTTCCATGTCCAGTTCTAACTGTTGCTTCCTGACCTGCATACAGGTTTCTCAAGAGGCAGGTCAGGTGGCCTGAGATTCCCATCTCTTTCAGAATTTTCCACAGTTTATTGTTTGCTGTGTTACCTGAAGGGAGAAGACCAGGGCAGGACAAGGGGGAGGCTCTCTGTGTGGCCGGTGGGGAGGCTGGGCTCAGCCAGAGGTGACAAGCATGATGACACCAGTGGGGGGTGGGGTGGGGGGACCCGCTGTGCACAAGCCTGGAACACGCAGGGCACCACGGGGCTCCATGGCTCAACGGTGAGCCAGCCGGGGCCACGCTGGCAGTCACCGCCACGTTCAGTGGAGTGAGCTGGTTTGTGAACATGCATGGGACACCCTCTGGGGCTTCCAGAACACCCCGAGGGGGCTCTGCCAGAGACAGAGATGCGTGTGAGCAGGTGGGTGGTGATTGCGGGGGCGGCGGGACTGAAGCCCCTTCGCTCGCAGCCCCAGCGTCTGCCTTGTCCTCTCGTCACAAGAGGCCATGTGATGGGGACGCCCCCGCCTGCACCGCGCAGCCTTGGGGCGTCCTTGTCTCCTTCCGGGACTCTCAGGACATTCTACCTTGCTCTCTGCTCACTAGACCCTGATCAAATTCTCTCAATGATAACACCTCCTCCGACTCCAAACTACACCTGAATAAATGATCGCGGTGAAGCTGTGGACTACTCAAACGAAGCAAAACAAACAGAGACGGAAGCTCCCACAAAGACCGGCTGCGCCCCCGGGGTTTTCTAACCCCACCATTCCCCGTGTCCCTCTACGCCTTGCATCTCAGATTCTGCCCCGTTCTGGACTCAGAACCAGACTCCCCCTCTGAGAGGGGGACCCGCAGGATCCCTCGGCCAGCAGCTCCCAGCAGAACACGCAGACAATCCTGCGAGGACTCTGCCCCAACATCTGGGGCTCCCACCGCAGGAGGAGCCTCCACGCTCCCCCAGGCCAGCCTGAGCTGGGCTCCCCTCCGCACTTGGCTGATGGCTATTACAAAGCCCGGCTCCTGTGTGACCGCCTGTCTGCCCTGCTGCACGCCTCCACCTGCTCCTGACTGCCAGGCCCGCTACCAACATCCCTAAAGGCAGACGCCCAGACGGCGGGTACCACTGGGCCCACCTGTGCACATCACCAGTCCTTTCCCCTGGAGGGGCCCCTCCTCCCGTAGGTGGCTTCCCCCGGCCTTCTTTGGCGCATCCTTCTGACTGCTGCTTGAGCCTCAGATTGACCAAGTTGAGGAAAACAAGTCGCCAGGAGACACTGGAGCTGTGGACAGCTGCCTGGAACCGCCCTAGCCGACAGGTCTCGGCCCCGCCCGGGGTGACACTGGAGTCCAGAGGCACTGGGGGCACGAGAGGCTTGATGGTTTTTCAGGAGGCCAGCCAGGTGAGGTCCAGGTCTGCGGGCGTCTCTGCTGCTCGGAGATCTGAAGTTTTGACGACTGACTCAAATAGGTCTCACCTGTATATCGCGGAGGCTTCCTTACAAATACAGACCCATCTGTAGAGACTCAGCTCCCAGCTCCCGACTCTCTAGTGAGGATAATGGCGTGGTGATGCTCCGTACAATTCCGTGGCTGCATCTGGATTCACGTGCCTCGTGGTCACTAGGACAACATCACCGACTCTGAGGACAGTGGTACATGGGGCCCGAGTCTCTGTGGGGTGTGAAAAGTGAGGTGACAGACAAGGGGCCTGGCGGAGGGGGGGGTGGGGGAGGGCCAACTCCCACCGCAGGCCCTGGGCATTCATTTGTGTGGCAGCCAGTGGAAAGAAGTGACCTTGTGAACTGAGATAACAACTTTAAAGACCCAAATGACGGAAAGCCTTTCTCTTAACTGCCCCCCATGACGGGGGAGGGGGGAGTTCTGCTCATTCCACCCCTGCGAGCAAGACTGAGACCTCCCGTCCTCAGACATGCTGCCCTGGGTGCACGTCTTAACTTGCATCCCTCTAATCGCTACTGTGGGGGTAGGACCGGGCACCACGAAGGGGTGTGAGGCACCCTTACCTGCATCTTGGAAAGAGGGCATTCAGTCTCCACACTTACAAAAAGGTGCACAAGGTGCCAAGCACAGACACTGCTGGAGAACTCTCTGAAAAGGGCCAACGGCAAGCTCCAGAGGAGAGAGGGGCTTCCTGGTTCGTTTGCACAAAGGCGCGGGGTGACGCGGCAGGTGGCTGGGGACGGCGCGCCGCTGGCCGGGTGCCTGACCCCTGGCCCCGCCTCCCCGGCGTCCAGCAGGTGCTCAGTTCCCTCCCTACTCTGTGCACGGCTGCTCCTCTGGGGTCAGGTCAGCCTGCAGGTGAGTCCCAGGAACCCTTCTGCAAACGGCGAGGTCCTGGGGGACGCGGCGGAAGAGGGGCGTTTGGGGACTGAACTAACTGTGTTCTATAGCGTCCCCCGCTGAGGGCCAGCGGGGCCGCTCTCTGATGGCGACAGAGTACACCCCTCTCAGCTACTTTAGAGAGAAGGCTTGGGGATGGAGAGGAGGGAAGGGATCGGGGCAAAGAAACACCAGGCTGATAAGAGCTTTCTTAGAACTGCTTTCTGGGCTGTCTGAACCACAACAGACGTTCTCATACTCATGCTACCAGCCTTGCAATAAAAGTGAGGAAAGGGCGAGCAGCCAGCGGAGTTCTAAGGCTGTCTCCTTGGCACTGTGTGCTGACTCTTTCAAGGGGACGCGTCTTCTGACGAGCTCTCCCAAGATGAGCTGGAGCGGGCTTCTCACTGCTGGCCCCTCTTTAAAATGAGCTGGAGCAGGCCTCTCACTGCCAGCCCCTCTTTAAGATGAGCTGGAGCGGGCCTCTCACTGCTGGCCCCCCTTTAAGATGAGCTGGAGCGGGCCTCTCACTGCCGGCCCCTCTTAAAGTTCCAGTGACTGCGCTTACTGGGCTGTGTCTCTAGAAAGATGATCAGAGATGTCAGCTCACCTGCTGGCACTGCCCGCAGCATCGCCTCGGCCTACAGCCCAGAGACCAGTCCTGTGGACGACGAAGCCTGGCCTGCCGGCATCTACGCCACTGGACGAAGTATTGGTGTTTGTTTGTTTTTTTTTTTTCTGATTAAAATTTTACTCCTCAAGTTGCAGGAAGACCAGGCACCATTTCAGAACAACATGCTATGTGAAGCCTCATTCTCTTCTCTCTAGAATCACAGCTTCATCATTTGGACTGACCGCCAAACCCGAGTGGATTTGTTGTACTGAGGTTGTCCTCTGTCTTACGGAAACAAGATGGGTTGACTCTGGAAGTTACTGGTTGATACTCGACCACCGAGCAATTATTTTAGAACTCAGCGGTTTTCAAAGCATGTCACACAGACGGGCTCATCTTGTGTTTGCGTCAACCCCTGAAAGACTGTATCCGAGCTCTTAAGTGGGCAAAGGAGGAGACTGCAGCCCAGAGTCCTGGAACCAGGTATTAGGACGCAGAGAGGCGGGAATCAGGGTGCCTGACTCCCAGCTCTTTCCACCAGCCCACACGGCCTCGCCTTCCAACGCCATAAACCACCTCTTGTCATGGAATAAAAGCTCCTCTAGGGAGTGAGGGAGGGTGGTTAGGCCACGAGGCAGTGAGCCCCCTTCCACCGCTGAGAACACTGAGGGTGGGTGGAGGGAGGCACGGGGCCCTGGGCCCCTGCGGAGTCTGCATCGGGGGGCCGGCAGGTGAAGACTAAAACGCGACCGAGCCAGCGGCCGGGGCAAGCAGGGAGTCCCGCGGGTGGAGGAGGCCGGGCGGCTGGGGAGGGAGAGGGGAGGGGAGGACTGGGAGGAGGACGGCAGTGTCCCCGAGCCGGGTCCGAAACCGTTCAGTGAGCCCCTCTGCTGAGGATGCGCTTGCCTGGAAGAGGGGCCAGGCGGTTTAGGGCGGCCCCCCCTGACCAGACCAACTACAGGTTCATGAACCAACGGCGGCTCGTCCACAGCCTGCTCAGGCCCCAGGAAGCAGCCTGGTGCGCAGGGCTCCGCCCGGCACGGGGGGTCACGGTTTGCTCAGTCAGTGGGGCTGCCTCCCCCCAGAACTGGTGCTGGTATCAAAGAGAGGATGGGCTAGAGAAGCCTTGGGCTGAGGCAGCGAGGGGTGGAGATGCGGATGTGTGTTTAAATGAGGGAGGCGCTGAGATGCAGAGTCTCTGGCCTCAGACCTGCCTCGGTCTGAGTAGCCTTCAGCCCTGACTCAGGTGTATCCTAAATAAATCCCTTTGTCCTAAAGAGTCACCATGAGGGACTCTGTCCTGACGACAAAGCAGCCTAACAACCCAGAGTTGTTTTTACAGAAGCTGAAGGTTTCCACCAAAGGGCGCTGACTCGCATTAATCGGGACTGGGGGCGTGTCTCACAAGATGACTCACAAGATATCAAAGGGAGCCCCCAGCTCAGCCCTCAACCTCGTGCGAAGAGCTGGTTCTGAGAATCCAACACATTCAAATATGACGGACAAAAAGCAATCACGCGCACACTGCTGATGCACCAACTAAAATACAGGGAAGGAAAAAATAGGGAAATGGCAGAAAAACTTACTGACGGGAAGTCACAGAAAAATGCTGCCATTGGGTCACATGAAATTTCTGGCCAACTATCTTGCAGTGAATTTTAAAAACCAAATGGAGCAATTTATCCAAGGAGGAAAAATCACAAAGCAGAAATGACTCTGGGGAGAGACAGGAAGAAAACAGGGAGAACTGAAATGTGAGCTTGAAGAGCTCAGAAAAGGTGGGCGTGGGGCAGAATAACTGAATCGGAATGGGGGCAATAAGAGACCACAGCAGACGGGGGTGGGGAGGAGGTGACGGTGGGGGGAGCACCGAAGACTAAGGGGAGCGAGAGGGAGAAACAGCAGCCCGAGGCGTCGGACAAAGGAGGGATACCCGAGGGAGGGGTCAGGAGAGATCCCTGCTGATACGATTCAAGAAACCTTTCCTGAGACCCAGGAGGCAGCAAACTTTGATTAGAGAGAGACAAGGGTTCACAGAGTAGCAGGAGCAGGTCACAACCGAGAGGGATCCTGACACAATTATTAAACTTTGAAGACAAAGCATTCTTAAGGAAGAAAAGAAAAAAAGAAAAAAAAGCCTGGCCTCAGATTTCTTTACATCAGCTTCAACTTGAGAAGACAACTGAGCAACACGGGCAAGATCCTGCCCCTGAAATGGGTGAGCCCAGGCCCTTCTATCCAACCGAGCTAACTGAGCAACACGGGCAAGATCCTGCCCCCCCCCAGAATGGGTGAGCCCAGGCCCTTCTATCCAACCGAGCTGCCAGTGAAGTACTGACAGAAACAGAGACACAGTGCTGAACATGCAGGAGCTCAGGGAATACTGCCTCCCCCAGTCCTTGAGCAAACCTCTAGACGCGCATCGAACTCCTAGGGCGTAATACGGGTCTTGGTGTGTGGTATGTGCTTAATAAATGTTCACTGAGAGACTACCAAAACAGCTTTCCCGCCACAAACTGCTCCTTCGGCTTCATTTCCTCGGTACCCAGAATGTGAGAGGGTAAGAAATCGCTTCCCAAAACAATTGCTTTCCCAATACCGGAAAACTCCAAGATCTTTAAAACCTTCTCTTTCATATCCTTTGTTCACTAAGGCAGGAAAGATGAAAACCGCATCTTAGAAAGATTTTCAGAAAGTACTGATACAAAAGAGTTTTCTGACGTGCTCAATCAGGTCCACTATAAATTCAGATCACATTTGTCTCTTACACACTACATTGCAGCAAAACTCTATTACATATTCCCACATGCCATTTGTCACATAGAAACAAAAAAGGATAAGCCAGAGAGGGTTTTTTTTTTTACTTACTTTGGATGTTCAAACTTGTCTATAAGATCAACTTTTTCCACCAGGTCTCCTCCAATTGTTCGGACTAAGTCATAGAAATCGTTTTCGGTGTAATTCTCGCGAGGTAGCCAGAAGGAGATGTCGTTGATCACAGCAGGGTATTTGCTGAAAGGCTAACGAAACGAGAGAAGAAAAGACAGACTGATTTGCAAGTTGAATGTCAATGTTTGAGTTTTGTCATGGCAAGTTTCACTTGGGCTAGTTAGAAAATGCTGGCAAGACAATGCTTCAACACTTGAACGTTCAGGAACAAAACGAACTTAAAAGATAAGTCAATACCAGAAATTGGCAAATTCCATTATGAATATTGTAGATCCTTATCACATTCATGTGTAACGTTACCATATATTATATTTATATTGCCATTAATGTTCAATTTAGTATAAAGCAATTTGAATACATCATACTTCAGTTTTTTTTCCATTTGAAAACTAGAGGAGAAAAGTTCATATTTAATTAACAGGCAATGCATTAACTTCCTGTGATACTTTCAGGAAGCCATTTTAATAGAGAAATAAGTAAGGGCCTGTCAGAATTGATATTTCAATTAGTAATGTCATTATTTATTAGTATTTCTAATTATTAAGGGAATACTTCTAATTGTTAATTATGTAGGGAGTTATTTTTCAAATTATGCTTCTAAGGATGTGATAGACACAAATGTAGCCATTCCTCCATTTTATCCCACTCTTTTCCCAGTTTATTAGGGGCCACTAACTAGTTCATAATATTGGATACATATTTAAAATTAGGTATTTTTAGAAGTTACCACATTTGTTCACACAGCTTAAACACGTACACCACAAATACATATCTATACATTACTCATGTATATACACACATATGGCATAGATAGCCGTCATGGAAGTCTGTAAGTTACTGCCACAGTAAAAGATGTCTCCTTAAATGCTTCATTACATAACTATGAAATCTATGCAACTAAGGAAATATCTACTAAAGCTATAAATTTGTTAGAAGAACAAGTGTATAAATTGATTTATACTAAGCCTGATATCACTATAAACCCCCTGAAGAATCACTGATTAGAAAAAGTATAAAACTTTTTAAACAGAAAAACCTCTGAAGAACTAAGTACTCAGACATAAATGATCTCAACTTGCAATATCAACAAAGCTGTCACACAAAAGCATTGGTTCAGAACACACATTTCAAACGAACATAATAAAGCTACCATCCAGGTGCTCCTGACAAAGTACCACTGCTCCTGAAAAACCTCTTGTTTTTTTTTCAGAGCTGAGACGCTGTGATAAACAATCTGCAGGTTAAGATAATGCGAGATGAAGGGAGGTGGCTGGTCACACAGTGCTTCTCCTTTGGATGGTATCCTTTTGCCACTTTTAAGGAACATGGGTATTTAGGGGAATTAGTTAAGAGGCAGGGGTTGCCAGGAATAAGCATGAAATCTCTTCCACAACAGACATGGAAGGAGGCACTGGTTTCAGGAGTCCAAGAACAACAGTCAGCGTGACAACAGCCAGAATGTAAGACATTACAAAATATAGGGTTTATATTCCCGTAAATACAGGTGTTAAACCATGGAGGAAAACCCAGACTCTTGTATTGCAAACTGAGTTCACACTAACAACAGGTAGCAAGCTTAAAGCAGCGACGGCAGGTGCCTTGCGAGCTTGGCGAGTGTAGAACCCGAGGCTTTCACAGCTCCTGACGGCTGACCCTCTCTCTCTTGGCTCTCTTCTGGCAGGTGAACAGCTTTTCTCCCAGTGGAAGCGTGTGGGAGGCAGCCTTCAGAACTGACCTGGCTGAGACACGCCCACGGGAACCATCTGATGGGGCCGAGGCTGCAGGGTCGCTGCGTCCCCGCCCAGCAGTGCCGTCAGCACTGATGACAAGGCTGCCGTCAGGCAGAGCCGCTTCTGCACCGGGCATCTGTCTTTTCTTCCTGGCCGCGCAGAGGCTTTCTTCTTCATCTCGGAGGTTCTAGGGAAGCTGGGCCTGCCCTCATCTTGGTTTATTCTGCTCAGGACCCTGTGAGCTTTCACTCAGGCGGTTCACACTCCATCCATGTCGGAAATTTCCAGCGACGACTCCTGCTTTTCTCCTCCGGAACCCCAACGCTCCGCCTTGCGGGGCTTCTCAATCTACCCTCTGTTCCTCTTACCTGATTGATTGCAGGTTTTTAATCTTTATGTATTTGTGCTCTGTCCTGGGTGAATTCTTTAGTCACAGCCTCTGAGTTACTCATTCTCCTTTCAACTGACTTCTGGTCTCATCTTTTTTTTTTTTTTCCCTCTATTTCAGTGAATCTATTATTCATTTCTGATCTTTCTAGTTTCTTTTCCCCATAAGTATTTACACTCTGTGTTTTGCCTTTTATCCAGAATTTCCTCTTCTTCATCATCGTCTTGCTTTTATGGTTATTATCCTTCCACCGATCTCTTCGAGGACACTGGGCGTGGGGGAAGGACCCCGGGGGGCTGGCGCCTCCACCGTCTCTGGAGGAGCAGCTGTGGAACCTCGAGGCGGCCTCACTGAGCTTTGCAGCCGAGCTTCAGGTCCCTGGTCCTGGCCCTGCTGGGTGTGTTCACACGTCTGAGGAGACTTACCTCACAGCTTCCTCATCTCTCAGACAGAGATGGTGCCTGTGTGAGCAAACTGCAGTGGAGAAGACACGAAGTAACACTCGTGAGGCACATCTTTAATCATTTTCTCACCCAGCTCAGCGGATGCACACCTTTGACAGCTCTCCCAGACCCCGTTGCTAAAGTGACTGGGGTAGGGGTGGTGGTGGTGGTTTAGTCGCTAAGTCGTGTCCGACTCTTGTGATCCCGTGGACTGTAGCCTATCAGGCTCCTCTGTCCATGGGATTCTCCAGGCAAGGATACTGGAGTGGGTTGCCGGTAGGGGAGGGGCTTGTCTAAAGAGGGAGATTTGGTTTAACGGGGCTCCCCGGCCCTGGCTGGCCCCTTGCTCCAGGCTCGCCTCTGCCAGTATGTAAAATGCAAACATCTCCACGTACCTGCTAAGGTGAAAACCTCACAGGCGCCCTTCCCATTATCCAGGATGAAGTCAACATTCTCCAGCCCCATAACAGTTCAGGAGCGCCGTCTATTAAGGCCACCTCACCCTGTCCACGGTAACGCAACCTGGTGCAGCCGTGATTTACTCAAGGAATTGGTTTCTACACCAACACCTCCCTCTTGACTGGACCACCCGTCTGTTTCCTAGTGTTGCTCAAGGAGGGCACAGGTTATCTTCCCCACAGGGAAGGTCTTCTGCTCTAGTCAGCGATTATTCACTCAGCCTCTGGCTTCTTCCCTTTAGGCAAAGCTAGTATGATTCTTTTGTTGTTGTTTAAGGATTATTTTGACAGTCGTTCTAACAGGGATGGGTCTGCCTCCCCGTCAGCTCGCCACAGTTCTGGAGTTGCCAAGGTGACGTCCACTCAGCTTCTAGCCACAGCCACGTGTGGGCAAAGTTCATACTGTGCGGTTTGCCCCAGGCTCTGCATCTCCTCCGAGAACACATCCCTGCCCCTCGGTTTTGATGGTGATTACGTTACGACGTGCCGCCCGTGGGTGCTGGCGCTTTCCGTGGGTCACCTCGCTGATGGACGGCGTGCTCCTGTGACACGGCCACCTTTTCTGTTCCCACGGTGTCCACGGGGACACTGTGGCTGACAGACCTTAGCCGATGTGTTCAAGGTCAAAGAGCCCGTGAGCAGCAGAGCCGAGGTCAAACGCAAGGCCAGGCTGTGCTCTTAACCCCCACGCTTTAAGGCCTCCATTTAAATCAAGAGTTTCACAGGAAACAGCTCAGCTCTTTAGTACTGTTTCCAGAAGCAGTCTTTTCAGCCCGATTAATAACTGTGTAAGTAAGGCCAAAGCTAACATGTATCCCTGTGGTGCCGTCCACATTTCCTTTTCAAATGACTCATTTAGCTTTTCGATTGATTATCTCGACTTACAAGCACTTCCAGTCTGTTTACCGTCTATGTGATTGTGGTCTTATCTCAATGAACTTAAAAACCGGTCTTTTCTATAAAATAGTATGCATTGCCAATGACTTTCCTTGACATTCAAATGACAACCCTCACTTGAATTCCATCTACTTGTTTTGTAATAAAAAATGGCTTCTTGAATTTGGCTGCCAGGCTTGGTGCTTGACAAATTCAAGTTGTTCTAACTTAAGATTCCATGCTGCCTTGATGTTTACAGATTTTGTCACTTTGTTCCAACAATTTGTTTTTGATTCTGACTTAATTCTGCTGAGCGCCAGGAGCAGACTGTGCTGGTCGGAGGGAGGCCCGGCTCCCACTCGGAAACTTTTGTTCTGTGACTTCACCGAGAAGCCACGTGGGATCCACCGAGTTCTAAGCTTCCAACATTTAAGGGAGCCTCCCATGTTTGTTCCTATCTTTGGACAGAATTTCAGTTGGATGGGAAGATTTGCAGGAAACAAAAAATTTCCACAAGGAAATCACAGGGAACCACAAACCCTTCTGGCAAACGTGGATTGGATTAATTAACCAAGTTTCTAAACCATGGCCCCCAACGATCCACTGATGTCCTTAAGAGCAGAAACAGGATCTGAAATCTTTTTGAATCCTCTCAGATATACTTTCAAGCTTCAGTTCAGTTCAGTTCAGTCGCTCAGTCGTGTCCGACTCTTTGCGACCCCATGAATTGCAGCACGCCAGGCCTCTCTGTCCATCACCAATTCCCGGAGTCTACCCAAACCCATGTTAGGAATTCTCTATTTGGGACTTCCCTGGTGGTTCAGCGGTTAAGAATCCGCCTGCCAATGCCAGGGACATGGGTTTGACCCCTGATCTGGGAAGATCCCACATGCCGCGGAGCAGCTAAGCCCGTATGTCACAACTATGAAGCCCCCACGCCCCAGAGAAGCCACTGCAGTGAGAAGCAACTCGAGGGCTTAGAGAAAGACCTCACGCAGCAGCGAGACCCAGTGCAGTCAAAATAAACGAACGTATAAAAATGTAAAAATATATTTACTTAAAACACATCAAACGCTGCCAAGCATTAGAAAACCAAGGGTAGGCAGGTGGGAGCCCAGCACTGCACGCGGCCCACGTTCTCTGCGGGACGGAGGGGCCCGGAGCATGGTGCCAGGGCCCTGCCTGAACAGGGTGGGTCCTAGCTTAAGAAAGAAGGGGGAAAGTCAGCCTCAGAAAGCTTTGTTCAAGCGCAATTTCGTCTGTGCTTCTGGTGAAATAACTGCAGGGACATGCGCCTGCAGCCCAGACCACTACCTCTGAGCATCGGGGGAGTGCTGACGGCGAAGACAAGCGCTGAAAACAAAATGGCGTCTTTCAGGGGAGATGAGACATTTCTCAAACTGATTGTGGAGCTGGTCACACATCTTCATGAATGAACTAAAGTCCACTGAATTGCACAGTTTTAATGGGGAAATTGTATAGTACGCAAAATACATCTCAATAAAATTGCTGTGAAGACAATAAAAATCATTATGAAGACAATAAACATATTGTTATGAATAAATAAATGCATCAGGTAAAGAAAGATGGGTCTCTAGAACAGAAAACTTCTACCTCCTATTCAGCCTCTTTATTTCATCTTCAGAACTTGTCAAAGACATCATTTCTTAAATTCACTTTTTTTCCCCTCTGGTTGTGGGGAGCAGGGGCTGCTCTGTCGTGATGCGTGAACTTCTCGTTGCCAGGGCTTCTCGTGCTGTGGAGCATGGGCTTAGGGCACACGGGCTTCACTGCTCTGAGCCATGTGGGATCTTTCCGGGTCAGGGATTGAACCTGTGTCTCCTTCACTGACAGGCGGATTCTTTACCACTGAGCCACCGGGGAAGACCCGTAAATCCACTGTTTTCAGGTTAAAAGATTGAGCCTTTCCAAGGCCAGCAGCACTACTTCTGAATTCTAGCTGGCCCTCTCAGAGAAGGTTTGCACAGTCATTTAAATCTTCCACTAAATCTCTTGTCTTATCTTCACGGTCTTACATCATCACTGTGTTTTAAGTGAGGTCACAGACAGTTTAATGATGATGTCTGTTTCCAGGTAACCATGTTCACCAGGGGATGGATATTTCCCTTTCATACACCTCAGGTAAGTGAGTGGGGGCTACAGATTAAAAACGAAAAAGACATAATGGGAAAGAGGTGTGTTAACCCTCGCCCCACATTTAACCTGAAAACAGCGTGAGCTCCGAGCACAGCCTGGCTGGCCTGCTCCCAGCGCCGGTTTCATCTCACGTCACCCCCCGTCCTGCAAGTCCCCGTTCTGACAGGGCTGGATGCTGGGAGGGCCGGGGACTTGGACTTGACCTGGTTCACGCAAAGCTGGCCTCCGGACTACTCCAGTGTTCAGAGGAAAGTGAGCAAAACGGAAACTAACCTCCACCACTTGAGACATCTGACTCCCAGCAGCTGGTCCAAAACTGGAGTAAAGATTGCACTTGGGGCCTTTTGCAGAGAGGACGCCCTTCGACTGGACCTCCTTCCGCCCCTCCTCTCCCGTCCTCTCCCCGCACACGTAGGCGTTGGTATTTCTTCCCAAAGGCCAAAGAGTCAGCCCGCGGCAGACCCCCACCCTGTATCGGAAGCTTTGTTCTCCATCCTATTGATGGTAGAAACGTCTGCGGGGGTGCATTTGGGCAATGACCTCTGAAAACATTTAACGATTTGATTTTTCCAGAAAACAGCCTAATATCCACTCTTGGTCATGGGGCAGAAACAGATATGGAACAAAAAGCTAACTGTGAGAACCTCAATGTTTCAGAGAAAACATGGCAGGTGCTCTGGGCGGGGCGGGGGCGACATTGAGGGGCTGGGAGAAGCAGGGGGTGGGATGGGGTGGGAAGAAAACCCCAAGATACAAAAAAACTGGGGGGCTTCCTGGGGATCTATGGTGTTCTTATACTTCCTAGGTGAACATCACTTTCCAAATATTAGATACAAAGAAAATGAAAGAAAAAATGGTCTCAATTTTTAGTCATTTACCCAGAGAAACTATGTTGAGAGGAAAACAAGGGCCATAGTTTATGCATCCACATTTTAAGAAGCAGCGGTTTCTTCTCTATTTAAAATAAAACTCCACCTGTTGATATCAGATTCTATTTCAGTAACAAAAATAATGAGTTCAGCTTCTTCACGTTAGGGAGAAATGTGAAGCGTTATTTTCTTTGGCACCAAATCCACGAGTCGAACAATGTTTCCAGCGCGGTGCACAGGGAGGTGTGACGGACGCCTTAGTCCCAGGTACGTGGACGGTGAATGCGGGTACTGATGGAGGCGCCCCGGGCCCCGTTTCCAGCACAGGGCATGGGGTGGGTGTGACAGATGCCTTAATTCCGGGTACGTGGACGGTGAATGCGGGTACTGATGGAGGCGCCCCGGGCCCCGTTTCCAGCACAGGGCATGGGGTGGGTGTGACAGATGCCTTAATTCCGGGTACGTGGACGGTGAATGCGGGTACTGATGGAGGCGCCCCGGGCCCCGTTTCCAGCACAGGGCATGGGGTGGGTGTGACAGATGCCTTAGTTCCGGGTACGTGGACGGTGAGCGTGGGTTCTGATGGAGGCGCCCCGGGCCCCGTTTCCAGCACAGGGCATGGGGTGGGTGTGACGGATGCCTTAGTTCCGGGTACGTGGACGGTGAGCGTGGGTTCTGATGGAGGCGACCCGGGCCCCGTTTACAGCGCAGGGCACAGGGCGGGTGTGACGGACGCCTTAGTTCCGGGTACGTGGACGGTGAACGCGGGCTCTGATGGAGGCGCCCCGTGCCCGATTCAGGTGGGAGCTGGCAGATGGTGCACTAGGCTGGAGCCGGAGGACAAGACGGCCAGTGTTGAGCAGCCGCCCGCTCTGGCTACTCAGGCACAGAGAGGTAACATTCCGAGCTCAGTAACAACGAATTTCGCTTCCGAAAAGTGAACAGAATACTCCATACACTGGATCGGCCACCAAGGCAACATTGGGGATTTCTTCTCTTCTCCCCAAACCATCACATGCTCGTCACCTGCACAGGACATGAGTTTTCCCACGCGCACGTGACTGTCCTCAATGTGGGGTCGGGTGTGCGGTGTGGCCCAGTCAGTGTGGACGGGGCGCAGGTAACACGTAGCAAGTGACAGCAGAGGTGGGGTGTGGACACGGTGTCCGCGGCTCCCCAGCCTCTAACCCACCCAGGAAGTCACAGCTCGCCACGCGGGGCCCTCTTGAAGCCCCCTGGGCTGCTCCGAGCAGCCCAACTCCCACGTGAGCTGGGGCACCACGCGCCTCAGCCTCTGCAGATGCTTCTGTCCAACAGCAGGCAGAGTCTCACCCCATCGAATTATTATGAATATCAAATGGGATGATATATATTAAAAGTCCTTATAAACTACAGAATACTATAGAAGGTAACATATGATTAATTATCCCTTTTTATTTTGTAAGCTTTAACAAAATTCATCAGATGAACAACCTAATAATGGTTACCACTGAGCTGGGGTCTGCCGCACGCCAGGCAGTCACCTCTTGCGTCTTCACACGAAGCCTAGGGGCCATCGCTCCGCGGGGACAGCCTGGCTCTGTCACCTACTAGTTTGAGTGACTTCGGGGGGGAGGTTCCTTTAACTCCTGGTCCCCCATTTTCAAAAGCTATTCTTCCACTGACTGAGAGAAAATCTAGAGGTACGGTTCCTACCTACTTAGTGTCGGGGGCGAAGGAGCAAAGTGACGGGGGTGTTCGATCAGCAGATGACCTGCTGGGCAGGCGTCTCAGAGGCAGGCACAGAGCAGACTGCACATTGGCCGCCCGCATGTCCTCCACATCCCCGGCAGAGGACGGCCGAGGCCGTGACCCTGTTACTGGCGGGGCGTGTGCCCTGGCCTGGGGGTTCTCACTGCGGCTGGCTGGGACTGGAGCCCCTCACCGACGGAATCTATGCCCCTGGGGACACCGCCCGGCAAGAGTCTCCTCTCAGAACTTATGGGGACGCCACAGAGCGTCGGTAAGCACGCTCTAGTCTCAAGCACAAGGACAGGGGTCACACACGTGTCACTGCACTATGGCTCCTGCATAGCTCGGCCACCTTCAAACACAGGGTGCTTCCAGAGACAGCGGTCATCTTCCCGAGGAATAAAAGGTCCGTCAGCCCTTTGCCCCCCACCCTCTGCCCCCACCTCCAGAGCCAGAGGTCCGTGTATGTCAATGTGTTACCTCGTAGTTCCCATACGATCATGCCTCATTTAATTGAACATGTTAAAAACATACATTATGTCAGTTAACAACCTTACGGGATAAATACTATTGTCCCCCTTCAGAAATGAAAATCCTGAGGCTTGGAGACTTAAGGGATGAACTCAAGATCACAATAACCAAGACCTGTACATGGGCAGCCCACTGCATTCAGAGCTCATGAGCTTGGGGTGGCAGGGAGGCTGGACCTCGTGGACGATTCAGATCTCTCTTAAGGTTTCATAGAAATGTTTGTGGGGGGCAGGGGACTGAAGGGGTTACTCAGAGCCCAGGTCCTCACCAGCTTCAGATTGTAGACCCTCACTCAACTCAATGCTTTGTGCTTATCAGAAATAATACCAAATTAATGTATTAAGAAGCCAATTTAATTTACTAAGAGAGTAGATCCTGAAAGTGTTCATCACGAGGAAAAATAGTTTTCCTTTTCTTTTTTGTATCTGTATGATAGACATTAACTAAACTTACTGTTGCAACCAGTTCACTATATATATATGTATGTATGTATGTATGTATGTGTATATATATATTAACAAGTCAAATCATTATGCTGTACATCTTAAACCAGTATTGTCAATTACATCTCGGTGAAACGAAAAACACCAGTTTATTCACTCCTGTAGGAAAAATACCGTGATCATAGTCATCATGACCTTTACACACAATGAATGGATGCCTATACTCCAACTCTCAAACAAAAAAAACACATGAAAATGAAAGGGTCCCATGGGCCAATAAGCTGGGGACATGCTGGCTTCAGGTTTCTTATAGTAAGACTCTCAGAACCTTTAAAGCATTAACAGGCTTTGTGACTCTCCCAGTAACTGAAGCCACGTCCCAGAATTTAGTTATCAAATCTTTTGCCAGAAACACACCGTGGATCATAGTGATGCAGGAAGGACAGGTTCTGGAGCCACAGGAACGGAAACTGAAAATTAAGGGCTGAACAATATAGATTTTGTAAGCCAAGTAACATGTGCGAACCTGATACTTTTGGAAAATATTTCATTTACAGAAATCTACCGGGCTTATGGTCTCACCTTTTCCTCACTCACCTGAAATCTCCTCAATGAAAATATATCCTGTTTTTCTGCCTCTATTTACCTGCAATGCTATCAACCTCCACTCACAGCAGGAAGACAAGCAAAACGCTCGTACACGCAAGGGTATTCTGACACTTCCTGTTCTATACACTCCTCACTTTGACCTTTGTGAGATAGAAACCACTGCATTCCCATTTTACAGAGGAAGAAAATGAAGACCAAGGGTTAGACATCAAAGAGCTACTATGCAGGTGCCAGAACACGAATCCACTCTTTCTCCAGAAACATATCAAGTGCTGCCTGATGCTAAGGTCCTGATTGGACCCTAAGCATGCCTGGTACAGTTTTTAACTTGAGTTTTTACAGTTCTTTTAAATGCATCCTGTTTCTTATTTATCAGTCATTTGAAGGTTAGTCTTCTCGCTACGTCATATGGCTCCCAGTGAGCCATACGTTTTGATTAACCCCATTCCTCAATCACGGTGGCGACAGTGAAGCTGAGTCTTATTATGATTAAAAGGGCTTTATGACATCAAGGAGCCAATCCTAAAAGGACCAACAGCCTTTAAAAAAATAATAATACAGGTGATTTTCATTTTTATTCTACAAAAGAAATATTTTCCCCACAAAACTCTGCTTTCTTTTTATACATAGTTATTGTTAAAGATCTCGAGCACCGTGATTTGGAAGGAGAAAGAATATTGGAAGAGGGCTATTACAATAATAAAAAATAATGCATTTTTCTTTCTGCAGCTGCCTTTTGTCATTTAGTTTCCATATAACCTAATTCTTATTCTGATCAGAGGAGAAGGAGCTGAAACCAGGTTTTTATTAACACCATCGATATCTACCCGTGCTCAGGCACACGCGCACACACAGTCCTCCGCTTCTAATTACACACGGTACACAGGAGCCTCCCTGGCTGCTCGCCACACAGATGATGAATAAAGTAGCTTTTGTTTCCAGAGATTTATTTCAAACACCTCTTCATTAAATGCTATTTGGAGGGAGATGCATATTTGTGGAACGTTAAAGAAAAAACAGGCTGACAAAATAGTCATCAAGGAAATGTGCCAATGCAGACCCTTAGACAGCCTTGTTCCAAAGGACACACTCGAAACACACACACACACACACACATGCACACACACCAGGGAGGAAGAAGAAATTTATTACAAAAAGGCCTTGCATATCTCTTTTAAAATATATGACATTCCTATACAGAGTAATAAGCACTTGACGATGCAGCTGGAAAATGAATGGCAGCTTGTTTGTTTAGATGGTGGTGATGCGGGGAGGGCCATGCCCAACTCTGCCAGAGCCTGGTGAAGCCTGCTGTTTGTGCCTTACGGCTTGGATGACTGGGCTCTGGACAGCAAAAGGAAGAGCGGAGAGGAGAATGATGACGTGAGGGGAAGCGGACCCCCATCCCTCCCCTTCTCTTGGACCCTCATCTGCACACTCCGGGCAGGGGTGGGGTGCGGCAAAGGGGCAGGGCCAAGCCGGAGCTGCTCCAAAACAGAGACAGCGATGTCTCTTGGGAAAAGCCATCTTCCTGCTTTCGAACTCCATCACAATTTGGATGAAAAACTATTTAACTGCGGCAGAAGCATTACTTTCCTCAAAAGCAATCACATTCAGGGACACAAAAGAGAACCCATCCAACACAGATGCCCGGGTGCAAAGAGCCACCTGCCCGTGGCGGAGGCCAGGACGTGCCGTGGGGTTGCTACGCGCCTCCCTGGCAGCGGGCACCAGACTCGCTGCACTCAGCCCGGCTCCAGAGCCAGTGGCCCTGGGCCAGTTACGTGTCCTTCCTGGGTCTTGGTTTCTTCATCTGTAAAATGGGGATAATTAGTAGTATCTGTGGAAGAGGTTTCCTGTAAAGTACTTAACAGGGCCTGGAAGCATGACAGAAGGCTCTGTTAAACAAACAGTCTACTTGTAAACACAGGAGACAGGGAGCTGGATTTTGTTACTGAATAATCTGATTTTTAATAATTTAACTGGCACCCACATTTCAGAGGGAGAGTGCAAAGTTGTCATGCAAATAAAAGCCCTTGGAAGTAGAACTGACTTCACATTGCAAGTGGGGAAACTGAGGCACCCGGAGCACGGAGGCTCCTTCTGCAAGGCCCACCTCATGCTTCCCCCCCAGCGCCACCCACCGTGGACGCCGGATAAACACTGGGGCCCAAACGGACTCTCGCGAGATCTGAGACTTCCCTGGGAGCACAACGTTGCTTATTCTACCTCCATTCCTTTTACAGATTTTAATTGCTGAGAAAGAACAGTGATACATTTGGGATGCTGAACCATTTCATTTTCACAATGGCTCTTATTCAAGCGTGGACTTCCCAGATGATACAGTGGTAAAGAATCTGTATGCCAATGCAGGAGACGTGGGTTCCATCCCTGGGTCGGGAAGATTCCCTGGAGAAGAAAATGGAAAACCACTCCAGTATTGTTGCCTGGAAAACCTTATGGACAGAGAAGGCTGGCAGGCTCCAGTCCAAGAAGTTGCAAAGAGTCAGTCACGACTCAGTACTCACGCGCAAACACTCCTTCAAGCCTGGGGATTCGGTACCAGGCATGGGGAACACTCCTTCATGGATGAGATGTGTGTTTAGAGCATCCAGTGATGAACCCAGGAGGGCTAGAAAACCCCTGACTCTGTGGCTCATTTAAGCATGGGAGGCCTTGCTGGGCCCCCCTGTCACACGCCTCTCATGTCTTCACTTGTTACACTGCCTTGAAACAATGAGGGCCTTCAGAAATGAACTAGCGTGTCACACCAGAGGGCCTGCAAGGCTTAGTGTCCTGAGTCAGCAACGGCATCAGGAACTTCGCCACTTCACGCCTCGCAGTTTAGCACAAAGGACCATCCTACTTGGGTAAAAGATTGTCCAAAGAAATTTTTTTTAACTTTGGTAAAGGTCCTTTTTTTTCACGGATGGAGCCTGGGTAAAAGCTTACCTCACTGCGGAGGCCTTTACATCAGTCCACATGCACGAGCCGGGGACCATCTCTAGCAACGCCCTGCCACAGGTGGTCAGACTGAACACAGGGAATGGCTATCACTGCCTTTTCTAACCACCTTCTCCAGCCAAAGCCACTTCATCAGCTTCAACCTGAGAGCCCTATAGCTTAGGACAAATTCCTAAATTCTCCAAACCTCAGGTTTTCCATGTATAAAATGGGGATATTCTTAGCACTTCCTTTATGACATTATCATAAAGGTTATAGAACATTATTAAAATTATTAAAAAATATTAAAAAGCAGAGACATCACTTTGCCAACAAAGGTCCATATAGTCAAAGCTATGGTGAGAGTTGGACCATAAAGAAGGCTGAGCATGGAAGAATTGATGCTTTTGAACTGCGGTGTTGGAGAAGACTCTTGAGAGTCCCTTGGATTGCAAGGAGATCAAACCAGTCCATCCTAAAGGAAATCAGTCCAGGATATTCATTGGAAGGACTGATGCTGAAGCCGAGACTCCAATACTCTGGCCACCTGATGCCAAGAACTGACTCATTGGAAAAGACCCTGATGCTGGGAAAGATTGAGGGCAGGAGGAGAAAGGGGCACCAGGGGATGAGGTGCTTGGATGGCATCACTGACTCAATGGATGTGAGCTTGAGCGAGCTCTGGGAGACAGTGAAGGACAGGGAAGCGAGAGGGCTGCCTGGACCCAAAGGGTGAGGTCCCCTTCCCGAGGGCAGCTTCCTGAATCATTGCAGCCTGACTGATGGGCTCCAGAAGCAGAGATGACTTATGTCCCAAGAGCCCGTACAGCACCAGCCTGTACACACAGGGGCTTCTCATGCAAGGTCCCAGTCACTCCTGTCATGCAAGCCAGAGGGGTATCATGCCCATTTTACACAGGAGGAAACTGAGGTTTAGAAAGAACACATGTCTGACTGTAGCGCCACACAGCGGACAATGCTGCTGGCCGTTTGGGTGTCTGGGCTTTAGATGGGCGAAGCTGGTGGCACAGGGCTACCTGGGTTCTGGCAGTGGCCTTCCTGGTGACTGGACCACAGTGTGGTGCAAACACCTTGAAGTCTCAATTTCTTCAAATGAACTCTACCCTTTTTTACCTGTGGGTATTAAGTTACAGTAAAGAAAAAAAGCAGATGAAATCAAGGGCAGAAAAACAAAAAAATAGAGCGCAAAAGAAAGGTAGGGAAGCTAGGGTGAGGACTGGATCCTCAATGGGAAGGCACTATTTTTTTAAATGCTATTTTATTTAATAGATGTGGAGGTGTATTTGTGTCATCTGTGAGTGATAGTGTTGCCATGGTGATTACTTACATGTTTCCAGAAAAGAAATAACCATGGAGAAATCGATCGATAGTACCCCAACAAGACACACAGTGCTGTGCACAGACCGTCAGATCCCCCACACAGGATGCAGAGGAGTTCGAACGGGTAAAAGGAAAAAACACTGGCTTGGGGGAAAAACAACACGTTCCTTCTGCCAAACCCAGAGAGATGTGGCATTAAAACTGCACTGTTTTTCCTTTTTGTGGGCAGAGTCTTTGGACTAAAATGTAAGAGTTATCCAAACAAAAATTTGGTACATTTAACTTGAAGCAGATAGAGCCAAGAGGAAACCCAGGCTCCATCCCGGGCCGGGGAGACCCACCGAGCCGGCAACAGCAGTCCCACTCCGGCACTCTTGCCTGGATATCTCCACGGATAGAGGAGCCTGCTGGGCTACAGTCTATGAGGTCACAGAAGAGCTGGACACGACTCAGTGACTAAATCACAACAACAAACATGGCAAGAAAAGAAGGGCTTATATACAGCACTTAACATGCTTGCCTGCTCTTGAATCCACTCACGGTTACTGATACAATAGCTGGGATCTACTGAACAATACAGTATGTCAGGCACTGTGCTAAATAAGGCCATGACAAGTATTTAAACTGATCGACCCTCACGACAACACGGTCCCCTAATGCTGAGAAGACTCAGAGGTGGCGATGAGGGCAGGTGGGGGACTTGCGCTAGACGGCCTCGGCCTTTTCCGGGGATAAAGCGGGGCTATTTGTCAAAGGCTGGCATGGTGGCGGGAGGCTGTGGGACACCCGAGGATCCCGACAAGAGCCCGCACGAGTGAGGAGGGCCACCCAGGCCTGATATTTACGGGCACACTCAACATTGAACCGTGTTCACTCAGCAAAGAGGCGAGTCTGGGGTTCACACAGGATCTGGCCTGGCAGTGCAGGGCGCAGAGATGAGAGGGTCAGGATCGGAGGGTGATGGTGAGAATGCAGGGGCAGGCTGGGCTTCCCAAAGCAAGAAGGACCGCCATGGGCGGGGGCAGCAGGCTAGGCCTGAGACGGGAGGAAGGGGGAGGCCATGGCTTGGAGCCCCCCAAGCCGGGGCCAACAGCCATTCTCCCCAGAGCTTCCCAATCATTGTCTGTGCTGTGATGGGCCATGGTTCTGCACGTGCCTCACGAGCCCTCCTTCTCTACAGGACTGGGCAATCTTTTCCATTAAATTATCTATTATTATTTAATAGCTAGGTAAGCCTGTAGACTGTGATCCCTAGGTGGCTCAGTGGTAAAGAACCCGTCTGCCAATGCAGGAGACATGGATTTGATCCCTGGGTTGGGAAGATGCCCTGGAGAAGGGCATGGCAACCCACTCCAGTATTCTTACCCGGAGAATCCCATGGACAGAGGAGCCTGGTGGGCCACAGTCCATGTGGTCACAAAGAGTCGGATACGACTGAGTGACCAAGCACACACAAGCATGTAAATCACTTTTGAAATACAGGTACCATGCCCGTATGTCATGATTGAGGCATGAATGAAGTCAGACCAAAAGGAAACTGGCCTGTGTCTCGATGGATGCAGGCCCACCACGCAGGGGTCCACCCGTTCCTACAGCCCCTCCTCTGATCACAATCAACTAATTAGTCAAGAAACCACATTCGAGGCTTCACCTCGTTTGCTGGGTGCCCAAGTTCAATTGACACACTAATGGATGTGTATTTGCCTTTAATAGATACAGTGCGTGAACCTAAGTATAATAAATAACTATTTAAGTGTGAAGTTACATCTTCATGAGAAATCTGAAAATGAAACGGCCAGTGAATCTGTTTGCTTCCTCTATGCTAGGAAATAAAGTGAACCACCGGCAGAAAGGATAAACGAGAATGGCTTCAGGGCAGCAGGGTAACAGAGGCGACGCTTGCAGAAAGAAAGGTAGAAGCTGGTGCGCTCTCTGGCGTGGAGCTGGGAACGCACCGTGGCAGGGCTGCTGCGGACGCCCGGCCTGATGCCAGGAGCCTGTCAGTCATCTTTCTCGCTCCAGTTCTAGAATCTATTAAATACTCAGGTGCTTTCTTCCGCAGTCTCGTTGCAACTCCACACCCAGAGACGTGGCTTTCTTTGAGGCTGAACCAACTGAGTAATGAGGTGTGTTTTTCCATTCTCTTTTTTCTTTCAAAAGGTTAACTGGCACAGTGCAATTTTCTGTGAAGCAGGTGTGCAGCTAACAAGGTGATAATTGGAAAACTGGGTGAAAAGGAAAAATCCTATAAAATTAGAAACCTGCAGTATCTGGGAAAGAGGGTGACTGAATTACCTCTGGAGGAGGAAGAAGCCATGGTAATACAGTGCTAAAGATGCAAACTGAAGTCCACCAGAGTGAAAAAAGGAGACACGAGGGCTGTTAACATCCCACTGGGAGGCAGAGGGCACACCATAATATTCAGGATTGTTGAAGAGTCAAACAAATGGTGCAAGCCAAACTTCAGTATCACCTCTTCTCATCTCCTCACATGTTCAAGAAGATAAACGCTTTAGGAAGATCTTCCAAATATTCAAATGTGGATAGCATTTACTAGAATATTTGATTTTAATTATTTTTTCCTTCCAGTTTTCAGTCTTGGTCAGGAAAAAAAATTTTTTTTTCTGCTTAAGATACAGAAATGTTCCAGAAGAGATCTCCAAAACCTTCCAACAACCGTGATTTCCTGGGAAACATTTTTGTAATGATGTAACGTTAGCTTTCGGTGATGACCCACGTTTATATGAAACTGTTCTCAAGCAAGCTCCAAGAGCCCGAAGCAGCTTCAGAGTGACGTCACCAGTGCCCCAGCTGAGCAGACACTGAGAAGGACGGTTGTCTGGCCCTGTGGTCCCTCTTCACCCTGCTTCCTTGTTAGTGTGGTCCTCTGGTCGGGAGGAAGCTTTGTCCGAGTCTTACTTCTTGGCCGTTGCATGCTGTCTTCTTTCCAGCAATTCCCCCGCACCAGCGCTGGACCCACTCACCAGCCACATCTTGCTGGTAATGACATGCCCACCCCACCTCGCCCTGCCCTGGACCATCCACCCTCTGAGAACTCAGCCCCGATTCATCCTCCCCAATAAACACTTGGCTCCCAACTTCTCTTCCTTCCTGCCTCAGCCGGAGCGGTCACCTGGATACAGCCATACCTGCTACCATCCCCGAGGACCTGTCTATGCCAATTAGAACAAACAAAACAATGGTAAAGACGACGCCAACAAAAAAGCAGAGCTTGAAAGGGGACATCAGTGAATCCTGAGTTCAAATGCTTCCACTCAGGTAAATTCTTCAGGTCTGTTTCTTTTCTCCTGTTTTCCATCCACTGACGGGGAATCTGCCCCTGAGGCTCTGCCACCAAGAAGTCATTTCTAGAGGAAAGGACTTGCAAAGACAGAGGCTGAGTCCCCCTTCTGCAGAGCCGTGCTACCATCTTCTCATGGCTCCTCTGGATCTCAGAATCCAGACTTGGTTTTGAGGGATTTCAACCACCTGGCAGGACTTCTCTGAGGGACAAGGGCTCAGGAGTGGTCATAATCTCTTCCACAACAGACACATTTTTCTCATTGGGCAAAATTAAGTCCAAACGAGTGCCAGGAGGAGCAGTGCCGTCTGAGGTGGGCGGAGGAGATACGGACATCTAACCATCACCCATCATAGACTGTGGCCGGGCCTCGAGGATGACCAGCAGCACTTGTGTCACCAGGGCCGGGACTGAGTGACCCAGCAGCACTTAGGAGACTGGCCCAAGGCAAAAGAAACGGTCAACAGGTGCACGGAAAGATGCTGAACATCGCAGATCATCAGGGAAACGCATCAAAAACACATTGAGATATAACTTCACGCCTACCAGGATGGCTACCATATTACAAGAGAGAGAAGACAATAACTTTTGGCAAAGAAGGGAAATTGGAACTGTGCTCTGTTGGTGGGCGTGTAACATGGTGCAGCCGTGGTGGGAAGCAGTGTGACGGTTCATCAAAAGACCTAAAAAGAGAATTACTCGATGATCCAGCAATCCCACGTCTGGGGAAAAGAGTTCCCAACAGAACTGAAAATGGGGTCTTGAAGAGATAACTGTATCCCTATGTTTATAGCGGCAATGTTTCACAACGGTCAAAGGGTGGGGGGCAACTCAAGTGTCCAACCACAGATGAATGAATAAGCAAAACACGTCACAAAAAGATGCACACAGGTGGAGTCCCTACAGTGATCAATGCACAGAGAAAGAAGATGAAGTGGGTTCCAAGGGCTGTGGGGTAGGGGGTTGTTGTTGTTTATTTGCTCAGTCGTGTCTGACTCTTTTGCAATCCCCTGGACTGTAGCCCCCCAGACTCCTCTGTCCATGGGGTTTTCCCAGGCAAGAATACTGGAGTGGGTTGCCATTTCCTTCTCCAGGTGATCTTCCCAACCCAGGGATTGAACCTGGGTCTCCTGCATTGGCAGGCGGGTTCTTTACCATCTGAGCCCCCAGGGAAGCCCCCCAAATATGCTAAAGCATTTGTAAATTTTGAGTCATTATGATAAAAACTGTTAGCAAACTAGAAATAGAAGGAAATATCCCTAATTTGATTTTTAAAAACAGGCTTCACAAACGAAACCTACAGCAACCACTTTAAATAAATACTTATTCACAAACTTTCAAGATCAGACATTTAATTAGGCTTTAATTTTACATCACCACAGTTCATTTGGTTCAATCTCCCCAATTCAATCTACTGCAATAAGAATCAAAGGATCATTCACAGCAAAGTGACTTTTTCAAAGTCAGTGGCTGATAAATTGCCTTTTCCACTTAGATCTGCAAACCCCTGCAATTCGTTTTTGAATAATTAGGAGTCTGGGGTCGAGTTTCATTTTTTTTCCCCGTATGGATACTCAATTATCCGTGCTTCGTTTGCACAGACGTCGCCTCCTCCTGCAGGTTCTATAGTGCAGGCCATGTCAGGAGGCCAGAAATAATACAAAGCTGTGTTTCTGGGCTCCCGACTGCCTTCACAGGCCTCTGTGTCTGCCTTGCCTTGGGTCCACGCTCTTACAATTACTGTAAAAAAGACGACATCAGAGAAGCAAGTCCTTCAACTTAGTTATTTGGCTGTTTTGGATTCTCTGCATTGCCATATAAATTGTAGAATATGCTCATCAAATTCCTCATTAAATCTCCCTGAATTTCTATTTCTTTATTTAAAATTTAATTTTTTAATTTTCTAGAGAAGAATAGTTGGTTCACAATGGTGCACTAGTTTCAGGTGAAGTTCACAGCAAAGTGGATTTCTATTTTTAGCTACTTGGCTGTCCAGTGTCATTTTGAAGCAATCCTACAAACTGTTTTTTTTTTTTTTTTTTTGATATATGCAAACTGCAATAATAACCTGAGAATGGCAAACATCAAACCAAAGTCAGAGGTCACCTCTGGGGAAGAAAACAGGAAGACCGGTCCATCAGGGAGGCATGGGTGTGTCAAATGCATTTCGAATGCTTTTCTTCTTTACAAGGATTTGTGGTAAATCCCAGCATATTTGCTGGGTGGAGGATACACAGTTCTATGTTATTAAAAAGTCAAATCAGAAAAATATATGTTTGCATGTTTAGGAGATTTCATAATTTTAAAAATGAGTACAGAAAAATATACCAAAGCTACTTGGTCCTCATCCACTGATTAAACAGGAGCTCAAACTCTGCCGAATGGACTCTACAAGGGTCATCTATTTATAATCCACTATCCTTGGTCGTGAATTACAGTCTCTGATTGTAATTTATAAATCTCACAGGGAGGCTCTTGAGAAAATAAATTCTTCCCTCAAATAGAAAGAAAACATTTGATTCAATACTCAGCCAAGTGATAGAAAGAAAAATTAAGCTATCCACGATATGAATGAAGGCTTACGTAGACCATTCTTCATTTTCAAGATCACAAGATTATACACACAAAACGCCAACCGAAGTGCACAGTTTGAAAAAAAAAGCTGTGTGATAATGGAGTCACAAAGTAATTCTCATTTCTCAGTCTAAATACAGGCTGACTTTAAGTTAGAGATGAACCCAAATGCTCCCCTCATCCTCTGAGTAGTTCCTCGGTTCAGTTCACCACTAACTGAAAATGTGAAGAGTTTTGTTTCTCCTTTCATTCAGGATGAGGCAAATTAAGAGATACACAATACACTTACCTTTCATGACTAATAACTTAGCAAGGTAAATTACTTCGGTGTTATTCTGTCCCCAGAACATCAATAAAAGCCTTGAACTTTCCACCTGAACCGGCTCTGGTATTCTGATGATCGCTCCGAGAGGCTCATCCCAGGCTGAGCCCCTTGAGGTCAGCTCTCCAGCCTTTTCCCTTTGGACTGTAAGTTAACTCAGGTGCACATGCCCGGGGGACCGGATTTCTATACTCAGTTTCAAACAGAGAAAAACACATCCCATAGCCACATCCTGTCCACGCCTCCCATGCCGCTGATGCAGGAACACAGGCACAGCCAGGTCCAGGCAAGGGGAGCATTAGGGCTTCCCAGGTGGCTCAGAGGGTAGAGAGTCTGACTGCAGTGCAGGAGACTCAGGTTCGATCCCTGGGTCAGGAAGATACCCCAGAGAAGCGAATGGAAACCTAATCCAGTATTCTTGTCCTGGCGGGCTACAATGCATGCTTAAGGTAAGACTGGGCCCCCCTTAACTTGGATTCCCCAGTGGTTCGAGTGGTAAAGAATCTGCCTGCAATGCAAGAGATTCAAAAGACGCAAGTTTGATCCCTGGGTCGGGAAGATAGCCCCTGGAGGAGGAAATGACAACACACTCTGGTATTCTTTCCTGGAAAATCCCAAGGACAGAGGAGCCTGGCGGGCTGCAGTCCATGTGGTCACAAAGAGTCGGACATGACTGAGCATGTACGCACCCGGCGGCATCTATAAACAGGAAGCTGTTGTGCATCTTCATCGGGTTAACAGCCAGAAAGTTGTAACAAGAATGTTGAACGTGTGTGCATATAAACGTCACACAACATAATTGTCCAATCTATACCAGAAGATCTGAGGACCTCACTCTTACCGTTTTAAAAGTGCATTAAATAAGGAAGAAATGTGTGGTGGCTGCCCTCTATTTTCCTTTCACAAAGACAAAAAGCAGTCATAAATCCATAAGCCTCTGACGACAGAGGCCCCGGGACAGACACAGGGTCACAATCGAACAGGACTCAACAGACGGAGGGTCTGTGAAACATCCTCACATAGCAAGGCGGGCAAAGCAAGGTGGAGATGGAAACTGCAGGCAGGAAGGACCAGGAGTCACGAGGGGACCGTGGCCGCTTCGCCCAGTGGCTGTGGAGGTCATGACAACAGGAGTACGTTAACATGGACGAGATGCTCACTGGGCACTCGGTCACTGGGATGAAGGCTTTACGTAAATGCACCAGGACGGTCCCCACGGCAACGGGCCCATCCTCCTGCATCTCTCCACGTCTGACTGTCAGCAATGACTGCAGGGCACAAACGGGCCTGTGGCGGGTCATCTCCCCACTTCCTGTGATTTTCTATGACTTTCTTCTAGGATAAACATCCTCCTTCCTGCAGAAGGAAAATATTTATGTGCTTTTTTTTTGGCGAGATGGAAAAAATTGCACAGGGAAACAGTGGGAAGAAAAATGAGATGCACTAATTTCACCACACCACAACGAAGCTGATGGGATTCTCGCAGTTGGATTGATCTGGGAACAGAATGAGGAAACACCGCATAATCCTGCGCTGAGTCTCTACCAGACAACATTTACGGTAATGACAGAGAAACCGGATCTAGGAACTATTCCAAGTCCCGGAGATTAGCAAGTAATCGCAGGCTCAAGTCCTGATACAATTCTGGAGAGACGTGGAAGGATTCCGAGAATTAACTAGCAAAATAGGATTAAAAAAAGATGAAAATTTTGATCCCTGCATACACTGGTCAGTGTTAGCAAAACTCTACATTCACCTGTGTGCAGCCCTTCACCGCACTTCATACTACTTATAATTTTGTGGTTTAGTCACTCAGTCATGTCCAACTCTTTTGCAACCCCATGGACTGTAGCCCACCAGTCTCCTCTGTCCATGGGATTTCCCAGGCAAGAATACTGGAATGGGTTGCCATTTCCTTCTCCAGGGGATCTCCCCAACCCAGGGGTGGAACCCGTCTCTTCTGCACTGCAGGTGGGTTCTTTATCACTGAGACATGGGGGAAGCCATCTCTTGATAAATCTGTCTCCTTCTCTAGATTGAAAACAGCTTGAAGTCAGAAACTGTCCATTTCATCTCACTGACTCCAAAGCGGTGCTTCGTCTAGGAAACGAGATTTTACCAGTTCAATATTAGCAGCTCCCTGGAGTCGGCTTTAGTGAAAACCCTAGCTCTGTAACTTGCTGGTAGAGTTCTTGGGGCTGAGCTCCTAGTTGGCTCTAAGACTCGGTTTCACTGTCTATACAATGGGTTAATAGCCTTCACCCCCATCAGATTGTGAAGAATGAAAGCTATGACACAGGCTAACTGTCTAGTCCCATGACCCGTACACAGCACCCAACAAATGACAAGTGTTATAAAGCACTAAATAAATTAATGCACAGACTACGGGGAACTGAACCATGACTGCAGGAAGACAGGAAGTAAGGGAGAACGGCCAACCTTGGCCGTAAGAAACTCCCAGTCCTCACAGAGCAGAGTGCTTGCAGCTGATGCCTGGTACCCCAGGGAGACCAAGGACTGCCTGATGGCCTCCCAGGAGTCTAACTACGACCGACCTCAGAGACGACGGGGCCGGCAGGAGACCCACCCTCTCACAGTCACCGAACGGCTGACATCGACCCAACGCTTTGTGCCTTCAGGCTCAGCCTCACCATCTTTTATAACCATGTTACATGTTCTTCCTCAGACAGGCCAACGCCATTAAGTGACAAAGGAGTCCCTATTTCCTTCCTGTATAGACCCACGACCACTCCACACAAACAGTTAGAAACTGCTCACACTTGCATATTATCTACCTTATTTACATCTAACAACAAAATCTCCTCTATTCTCTCTGAAGCAAGAAATCTGCCATGATGGAAATGGAACAGATAAAGGTATATGCAGAACTTCCCCGGTGGTCCAGTGGCTAAGACTCTGCACTCCCAAGGGAGGGGGGCCCAGGTTCCATCCCTGGTCAGGGAACCGGAGTCCACACGCCACAGCTAAAGATCCCACATGCCACAGCTAAGGCCCGGCGCAGCCAAACAAATAAACAAATCATGCTTTTTTTAAAAAAAGAAAAGTGTATGTGATGGGCTGAATAACGACCCCCAGAGATGTCCACTTCCACATCCGAGGAACCTGTGGATCTGCTACCTCACACTCGAAGAGTACTTCTCGGATGTGATGAAGAAAACATCTTCGTGTGTGGAGACAACCTTGTTGCAAGGGCCCTCGTGAGAAGAGACAAATGTGTGCAAGGAAGGCGGAGCAACCACACGGGGAAGGAAAGGGAGGGGCGCGGTGCGATGCAGAGTCGGGAGTCAAGGATCGCGGCCGCCCCGGAAGCTGACCCAGGCAGGGGGAGCAGAGGTCTCCCCTGGAGCCTCCGGGGTGACCAGCCCCGCTGCCCCTGAGCTTGAGCCCGGCAGACTGCCTGTGAATTCCTAACCTCGGGGACTGTAAAATAATAGAGACATATGGGTTGAACCTGTGAGCTTTGTGGTAATTTGTAACATTAGCCACGGGAAACTGACACAATACAGTCAATAGATGCTAATTATAAGGGAGTCACTAGGAAGTAACTCTCTGCGATCTGTAATTCACAAAGCATTTTACAGAGGTCTACTGTCTCAGCTATCAAATCCTAACTGCCACCACCCCCCCACCCCCGGCCAGAAGTTAAATTTCTTACACAAACTTAAGGAGACGCGAAATCCAGTTTGACTCCTGGTTATGACAAAGGGATCTGGCTTCATTGCCTTCGCTGCCTGCCCGGGGAAGGATAAGGCTTCCTGAGGATACAAGTTGCCAACATTTAAAAACTAAGAGGAGTGAAGAAGCAGGAAAATGTGACCCATAACTAAGAAAAAAAGAAGACTAAAAGGAAAACAACAGAGAAATGAAAGCTTGGAAATAACAGACCAAGACTTAAAAATCACCATCATGAACATGCTGAAGAATTTAAGGGAAACTGTACAAAGTGGATGAAAAGATGGAGAATTTCATCAGTCATAAAAACTCTAAAAAGGATGCAAGTAGAAACTGTAGAAGTGATGCGTACAAACTTGGAATGAAAACTCGCTGGAGGGACTTAGTGGTTATGTGGACACAATACAGAAGACGAGGAAACCCAAAGATAAGACAAGAAAAACTACCCAAGATAAAGCACACAGTGGGGAAAACAAGTCAATAATAAAAAACACACCCTGGGCATCAGAGTTCTGCGGCACAAATCCAAATGGGCTGCTACACATGTAGTCACAGTCTGAAAAGCAAAGAAAGAAGGAATTGTTGGAAGAGATATGAGGCTTTTCAAAAAGGGTTGAAAAGCACTAATTCAACACACTGAAGCCCCAAGCAAGATAACAGACAGAAAGTCACACACAGGTGAACCCACCAGAAACCAAAGCAAAAACACAGAGGCAACGAAATGACACATTTTAAACAACTGAGAGGAAAACAAAAAGCCTGCACAAATATTGGCAACCTGGACGCCTGTATCCATGGAAAATATCACTAAAATCAAGTAAAGATGAGACAAAGGCACTTCCAAAGAAAAGCTGGGCAAGTTCACGCTGCACTAGCAGAAACGGTAAAGGAAGTCCTTCAGACTTACAGAAAATGATTACTGAGAAAAATCATGAAGGGCCGTGAGGAACGGGCAAATATCAAGGAAAATACAGTTTTAAATTTCTTTGAAGGACAATGGCTATTTGAAGCAAATAGAGAAATGCATTGTGGGATTATAATATACAGAGAAATAAAATATGACAGTAATAATACAAGAAAAAGAAAGAGTAAATAGAATTGCAGTATTGTAATGTTAAATGTTTCATGGAGTTGTAATACTCTTTGGTTACTCATGGTAAAGTGGGATGAATTAATTATGCATACTTTAATCTAGAATAACCACTTAAAAATAACATAAAATTGAGAAACTAAACAGCAATAGAGTAATAAAATATAATACAAAAACAAACAAGCCCCCGCACAAAATCTCAACTTCCAAATAAAGAAAAAGAACAGAAAACGAAAATGGATAAGAATTAAAGAGATAATAAAAATTATCCCATGTAGTATATTGAGTGTAACAAAGAGTCGACACCCCAATTAAACATGGGTTTACAAAAAGACCCAGCTGTTTATAAGAGATGTGCTTTTAACATAAAGACAGAAACTGAAAATAAATGATGAAAAAATGTTCCCTGCTTAGAGTAACAGTCTTGATAAATCTCCTTTTATCAGTATACAATTTTAGAAGGTCCATGTATCTCCTGTGTGTTTGTGAATCTCTATTGAAAGTGCTTTCCAAGGTCACATTACCTTTAAGCTCATTGATTCTCCTTACGGCAGGGGACCCTCACTTGTGCTCACGGGACTCCCGCCCTCACTCACCTGGAATGTCACCTTCTGGTTGATGTCTTGCACACGGAACTGCCTCAGGAAGCGCTCGTCCTCACTCCAGAAGAGGCGGATGTCGGGGATGTCGTAGAGGATCATGGCCAACCGCTCCAGCCCCAGCCCGAAGGCCCAACCGATCCGGTCCTGAGCTCCAGCTGCAGTTAAGAGAGAAGACAAGACAGACGGTTAAAGGGCATGAGGGGCCACAGGCCCATCCCACTCCTGATACCCGGACAGGATCTCAGCGAGTGCAGACCAGAGGAAAGGTGAGTTTACACAGTAAATGTTTATCACGAGCTTATAAAAAGTGTCTATCCAAAAATGAGTATGTACTATGATCAGTTCAGTTCACTTCAGTCGCTCAGTCGTGTCCAACTTTTTGCAACCCCATGAACCGCAGCACGCCAGGCCTCCCTGTCCATCACCAACTCCCGGAGTCCACCCAAACCCATGTCCACTGAGTCGGTGGTAACACCCAACCATCTCATCCTCTGTTGTCCCCTTCTCCTCCTGCCTTCAATCTTTCCCAGCATCAGGGTCTTTTCATATGAGTCAGCTCTTTGCATGAGGTGGCCAAAGTATTGGAGTTTCAGCTTCAACATCACTCCTTCCAATGAACACCCAGGACTGATCTCCTTTAGGATGGACTGGTTGGATCTCCTTGCAGTCCAAGGGACACTCAAGAGTCTTCTCCAACACCACAGTTCAAAAGCATCAATTCTGCAGTGTTCAGCTTTCTTCATAGTCCAACTCTCAAATCCATACATGACTACTGGAAAAACCACAGCCTTGACTAGACGGAACTTTGTTGGCAAAGTCATCTCTCTGCTTTTTAATATGCTATCTAGGTTGGTCATAACTTTCCTTCCAAGGAGCAAGTGTCTTTTAATTTCATAGCTGCAGTCACCATCTGCAGTGATTTTGGAGCCCAGAAAAATAAAGCCAGCCACTGTTTCCCCATCTGTTTGCCATGAAGTAATGGGACTGGATGCCATGATATTAGTTTCCTGAATGCTGAGTTTTAAGCCAACTTTTTCACTCTCCTCTTTCACTTTCATCAAGAGGCTCTGTAGTTCCTCTTTGCTTTCTGCCATAAGGGTAGTGTCATCTGCATATCTGAGGTGATTGATATTTCTCCCAGCAATCTTGATTCCAGCTTGTGCTTCTTCCAGCCCAGCGTCTCTCATGATGTACTCTGCATAGAAGTTAAATAAGCAGGGTGACAATATACAGCCTTGACGTACTTGTTTTCCTATTTGGAGCCAGTCTGTTCTCCCATGTCCAGTTCTAACTGTTGCTTCCTGACCTGCATACAGATTTCTCAAGAGGCAGGTCAGGTGGTCTGATATTCCCATCTCTTTCAGAATTTTCCAGTTTATTGTGATCCACACAGTCAAAGGCTTTGGCATAGTCAATAAAGCAGGAACAGATGTTTTTTTGGAACACTCTTGCTTTTTCGATGATCCAGCAGATGTTGGCAATTTGATCTCTGGTTCCTCTGCCTTTTCTAAAACCAGCTTGAACATCTGGAAGTTCACAGTTCACATATTGCTGAAGCCTGGCTTGGAAAATTTTGAGCATTACTTTACTAGCGTGTGAGATGAGTGCAATTGTGCTATGATACCACTCTTTAATATAGGGACAAATAAGGGTTGCAATGTAAAAAAAATAAAAACAAAATGTGATGTTCAAGGATTATAAGGTTAATAGTTTTAAAATATGTTTAAAATGTTTCTGAACTATCTTTGCAAATAAAGATAGGTGGAATATTAATGTTGTGCTATGAATTGCTCCTTAATTATTAAATCCTTTATATTTTATTATAAAATTTTTAGATAAAACCAACCATCTGAGCCCAGCACCTGCAGCTGAAAGAGCAGCAGGTTTGACGCCTTGAATGTATTTCACGTGCAGCAGTTTTTAGTTCTTAGCTTTTGCTCCTTGCATTCATTACCCTCACCAGCTTCCTTACCCGCTAAAACTTTCCTAGAGCAAGATAAGATCGACACACAGCCCCTAACGGTAGGTAAGAAAAAGAATAGCAATCTCATTATTCAGACTGGCAAAGAATATGAATGAAGATAAGCACAAAAGGGGAGAAAAAAACGATTCTTCAGCAAATGAAAAGCTTACTTAAGGAAAACAAAAGTGCACCAAGTTACCATTTTTTACTTATCAGACTGGCAAAAATAAAAACATTTCATCACATACTTGACACCAAAGCCAAGGGAAACCACGACCTTTCATACGCAGGTGCATGTGTGGGCTTTTAATCCCTAGACCTAAGGAGTGTCACACTGTCGCCATCCTCAGAATTACAGACACACCACACTGCCACTTTCACTACTAGGCTGTTTCCTACGTACAGGAAGTTACGAACGCATAAGGCTGTTTACTGGAGCATTCTTTATAACAAGACAACAAACAATGCAAGTGTCCATGAATAGAAAGCTGGTTGAATAAACCTCCTATATCCATACAGTGGAATATTATGGTTAGGAAAAAAAAAAGCAGTAGCTGTCTGTCTTTTGAGGGGAAGTAACTAGGAGAATGGAGGACAGACTTTTATATACGCCTTTTATATAATGCGTGAGAAGAAACATTTCAGATACAAATTTTCATGGCTGAATGAAATAATTTCTGTTTATTTTGGGGAGGTTATAAGAACAAAGGGCCTCCCAGGTGAAGCTAGTGGTAAAGAATCCACCTGTTAATGCAGGAGACAAGAGAGGCAGGTTTGATCCCTGGGTCGGGAAGATCCCCTGGAGGAAGGCACGGTAACCCACTCCAGGATTCTTGCCTGGAGAATCCCATGGACAGAGGAGCCTGGTGGGCTACAGTCCATGGGGTCACAGAGAGTCAGATGCGACTGAAGCGACTGAGCAGGCACGCACCATATTTGAAAGGTAACCAAGAGATGAATTTAGGAAGATCACAATATACAGAAACCCAGGGTGGGTGTGACTCGGGGGCCTCCTGGCTGCCAGTGAGGACAGGCCTGAGAGGACCCCGGATGCAGGCCAGCGAGGGGCCATCACCTTGGCCTGGCAGGCTGGCAGGCTGCAGTCCATAGGGTCGCAAGAGTCGGACACGACTGAGCAACTAGACCACCAGCACTGAGCTGTCCCATCCACCGCGTTCAGGAGGTGCCAGGAGCACCTTGTCGAGAGTGCTGGTCACTAGGTCACTGAGTTGTCCCTGGGAGTCTTCATGAGATAATCTGATCTCAGGTCTGAGAAAACGGGAACAGGAAAAGCTTCTTCTCCCGAACAACTGGATCGTTTTCAGTGTGAGGGTATCTTGACTTCACATAACTGGTCCTAACTGACCCCTCACTCCCGCCCCGTGGAAGCTTACAGGCATCCTTACGGGTCACCTCTAAGAACAGCAATGCGGCTCTGTGCGACTCCTGTCCCAGTTTTATTTTCTTATCCTTACATCCTCCTCGTCCTGAGTATCTAAACTACTGACTCTACCCTCCCGTACGTACTTTTACACGGTGCTTCAAGTTCTTTATGGACGAAAGAGAGCCGTAAATAACCAGACACTCGGAGGTATCGTCACCCCGGGCAGGCCTGATTCTCAGGTCTTGGGCACTCCTCGGCGGTAATTTGTAGCTGGGTCCTCCTGGGCTGACAGGGTTTTAAGGCAGTAATTTTTTTTTTCCTTTTTTCCTACATTCCCGTACTGGAGGGTTCCAGTAAATGAGAATCTCTGGAGCAGAAAACTGACTGGAAAGAAGCTCCCTCGGTTAAACAGAATGTTCCAGACGGGAGGCGATTAGGTGTCCCCCTCCTCCTGCTTTTGAACTTCCCGTCTCCAGACTCTCGTCTCATTTTATTTTGGTTTTACAAAGAAGCTGGCTTTCTTAGAAGGATTTTCAGCAACTAACCCCCTGACCCTGCTCTGTTTCCTTCGGAGAACACCACCTTCTAAGACGCCCCAGCTTTTCGCGCTGGTTGCATTTACTGTTTCCTGCAGACTCTGTGGGCAGCGTCTGATCCACGGGGTGGGGACCAGGGCTGGCTTCCATATCACTGACACCCCTGGAGGGGCCGGAGCAGCTTCTGGCGCCTACATGGGCTCACACACCGAGGAAGGGAGTGAGCGGCAGGAAGGCGGGGCTCAGAGATTTTTCCACCGTTTAACTTATTGACTTCATTTAAACGGGTCATATTAGGAAGAATTTCATACTTAAAAATGAAGTTTTTGATACAGGCAGTGACTTTAAATTTAAATCCGTGAGAGAGTTTATCTATCACAGTACAAGGCGATATGAGAGATGCTATTTCTGAAAAGACATCTCAGAAAGAAGCGAACTGGGAGACAAAAGAAGGAATAACAGGAAAACAGAATGTCCTGTCCCCTCCCGCTGCCTTCTTCACCATCGCCGGGGCTCGTCCAGACAGGCCAGGGCCGCGGCCTCCACGTCGGAGCACCTGAGCTGTTTCCGCTCCAACCCCCCTCCTCCCATCTCATTTTCTTCCCCAGTGACTGAACCCTGCAGCCCACCGTCTCCTCTCATAGGCTGTTTTGTGGCAAAAGTGAAAACTGTGTGTGTGCTCCGGCATGTCCGACTCTCCGTGACCCCATGGACTGCAGCCCGCCAGGCTCCTCTGTCCGTGGGATTCTCTAGGCAGGAACACTGCAGTGGGTTGCCCTGCCCTCCTCCACGGAATCTCAGGGATTGAACCCAGGTCTCCTGCATTGCAGGCAGATTCTTTGTCGTCTGAGCCACCAGGCAAAACCAAGGGTCAAATTAAAACTTTAAACCATTACATACCGGAAAAATATTTTTATTATATGAAGTACTTCCCTGTCAATAGGGACTGATTTCTAGGAATTCTTTGGTTCAATGAACTGACACTTTCCCAAAATAACTGTGACAAGAAACGCTGAAACAACCTAGCAATTAGCATTCATATCTTATAGAACTTTACCAATTACAAAGTGCCTCACCGCGATTATCATCATTCTGATCCTCACCACGACCCTACAGGGGATGTCAGACTGGTATTATTAGCTATGTTTAAAAAATAAACACCACTTTAGCAAGATCACAGACACTGGGACTCAAATCTACGTGCTCTTTGTTTTTTTTTTTTTTTTTTTTTTTACTTCAAGTATATGTCCAGTGAAACGTTAGCTTCGAGAGGTTCTGTTCAAAGTATTTCAAAACATCAGAGAGCTCCGTTCCACCGATGTCAGTGCGCTTTCTGCTTTGCAATCGCCAGTTTCCTGATGGACTTTGTCATTATTCCATGAAAGCTACTAAAGTAATTTGCATAAGTAGTTGCTTAAATATATCAGCAGGCTTTTCCAAAGGCTTTTCGTCCCTCTGAGCGTGCCTTTCACAGTGGTCCTGACCAATACAAACGGGGGCCTGCAGCGTGAGCTGACGGGGCTTCCGTCGAGCGGCGGTTTGGGACAAAAAGCCTCCACTGCCCTTAACCGTTAGTTGTGAAGACAGCCACACAGGGACAAAAGCCCACAGCATCCCAGTGCGACACGCACGTCCACAGGCAGGCCTAGAAAGCCCAGTGCAGCTACATAAATTCTGATTTCTTTCCTCCCGTCACAGACTGAGTCCTTGATCCCCGCGTTCCAGCTACAATTCTTGAGCCGTTTCCTCAGAGGCTTGTCACCGGGTGATTGACTTTTCGAGCTGAGCCCAAAGATTGATCTCCCGCCTGAAAACTTTCTCTAGTTGTATATAACCTCGGCTCCACACGCCTCTGTCGACAAGTCCTTCACACGGTCCAAAGGCAGACCTCTCTGGAAAGAACTTTACCACGGAACAGGCTGTGATCAGCCTCTACAAGCCATGACAGCTGCGTCCCTTCATACAGTCGGAGCTGGGCTGGATTCTCATCAACGCTGTAATGGAGCCTTTCTTTGTTGTCGGTCTTGTTTTTCTTTTTTTAACGGGTCATTTTTTTAAGAAGCTTTTACTGGACTACAGCTGCTTTACAATGTGGTGTTAGTTTCTGCTGGACAGCATGGTGCGTCAGCTGTATGAGCACATCTATCTCCTCTTGTTTCTGGACTTCCTTCCCATTCTGGTCACAGAGCATGCAGCAGAGTCCCCTGAGCTGTATGCACAGAGGTGCCCATTAGTTCTCATTAGAGATTTTTGGTGCAAATGCTAACCAGCAGTGCTTGAACCAATGCCCCATGGTTGTGTCCAGCCAGAATTCTCCTTATCACATCTCCAGTTTCCTTTAGGGACCTATGTCCTAAAAATCCATATTCTTCCAACAAGGGGAAAACATATGGCAGCAGAAACATAAAATGGAATTGAGTTGACCAAGTGGACAATAGTACAGGGTAGTCTAGAACCTTTTGAAAATATAAAGGAAACAGCCTTGCCTTGCTTAGCGTTTACTAAGAGTTAAAAACAAACGAATAGCTCCAATCCTTTGGCCGCCTGATGTGAAGAGCCGACTCACTGGGAAAGACCCTGATGCTGGCAAAGACTGAGGGCAGGAGGAGAAGGGGGTGACATCGGATGAGACGCTTGGATGGCATCACTGACTCAGCGGACACGAATTTGAGCAAACTCTGAGCGATCGCAGAGGACAGAGGAGCTTGGCCTGCTGCAGTCCACAGGGTCACAAAGAGCTGGACTCACTTAGGGACTAAACAATAAGAACAAATATCTAAATATATAGACTGGAGTGTAATCAACCGAGGACTCACAGCCTACCTCCCACATCTCCTTTTGACTGGCCACCGAAATATAGCAGTTTTACCCTTTAACCCTTTCCCTGCCACTTCAATCTAAGGCCCTAGAACTCAGGAGAATTAAGTACTATTGTGCAGCACACTGCCAGCAACGGTTTCCAGTGAGCAAAAACTGGCCTCTGAACAGTCTACGAGCTGTGCTCATCTTCTACTTTTGAGACAGAAGTTGCTTTTCTTTGTCTGTTGTTATTCTGTTTTGAATTGCCTGAATTGCACACAGAACTTCAGGTAACAATATAATTCCAAAATTTGTATGGGAGACTTTTTTTTTTTTTAAACTGAATCATATTTTACATGCACTAAGATGATCATCAATTATAATCACTTTCAACTAAATGGGGATTTTCCACACACCAAGTTTCAGAATGTGATTGACCCACGTCCATTACAGGTATTCAAGGAAGCCTGTCAAACTCTATGCATAACGGTCAGTGCTGGGACACACTTCTACCTACTTCACAGGTATTGTTCAGTTTGTCGCTCAGCTGTGTCCAACTCTTTGCGACCCCATGAACCGCAGCACGCCAGGCCTCCCTGTCCATCACCAACTCCCTGAGTCCACCCAAACCCATGTCCATTGAGTCGGTGATGCCATCCAACCATCTCATCCTCTGGCGTCCCCTTCTCCTCCTGCCCTCAATCTTTCCCAGCATTAGGGTCTTTTCAAATGAGTCAGCTCTTCGCATCAGGTGGCCAAAGTATTGGAATTTCAGCTTCAACATCAGTCCTTCCAATGAACACCCAGGACTGATCACCTTTAGGATAGACTGGTTGGATCTCCTTGCAGCCCAAGGGACTCTCAAGAGTCTTCTCTAGCACCACAGTTCAAAAGCATCAATTCTTCGATGCTCAGCCTTCTTTACGGTTCAACTTTCATATCCATACATGACCACTGGGAAAACAGGTATTGTTAAGGTGCCTTATTAATCAGAGCCATCAAAACTGGGCCACAGGCAACAAGTCACCTAGAACTGAGATGTCTTTCAGGAAGGAAGGAGCAGAAATGGGAAATGCAACCCCAGGAGCCCGAATAATGGGAGGGAGGCAGCCTCGGGGACAGGCCTTTGGATGGCGGCCAGCACCGGCCTGCCCACAGATCCCACTGGCCCTGTGGCTCTGAGTCCACTGACCTTTAGTCAGAGGCACAGGGCCGGCTCCAAGTGGGGAGAGCAACCGGGCCCAGGCCCGGCTGCCAGGGGGAAGCCCCATGGGAGACTGTTCTCTTCCTTGTGAGCGTGGCGCACATGCTAAGTCACATCAGTGGTGTCCGACTCGTGACCTCAGGGGCTGTAGCCCCACCAGGCTCCTCTGTCCATGGGATTCTCCAGGCAGTAACACTGGAGGGGGTTGCCATGCCCTTCTCCAGAGGATCTTCCCAACCCAGGGATCGAACCCACGCCTCCTGCACTGCAGGCAGGTTCTTTATGGCTGAGCCGCTCGGGAAGCCCTTTGAACATTCCATCCCCTCAGTGAAACTCCTGGAGAATTAACTTGGATGCGCTTATCTATTTCCTTCGGTTACAGAGCCAAGGAATAACCCTTCCTGCCTTCTAGTGTGAAAAACTGCGCCTTTACCTCTGTTAGAAAGATGGCGTTCCAAAATAAAAGTTAATGGTGCTCTATTTCTTGTCACACTGTTATAATTTTTTAACCGTGAAAGGAACTTAATTTGGAGTAAGTAATGCCACTGTCACTTCAACATACAAATGATAAAAGAAACGCCAGCAGCTCTAATTCCATAATTCCCGAGTAATGACAATTAATGGAACCCTCTTTCCTGGTGGGAGTTGTTTTCGGCAGTAGATAAAGCAGCCACTGAGCCTTTTAAGATTTACTCTCATACCCAAATTGCATCTCTTTTCATCATTATCTGAAACATAATTAAAAGATGACATATAAAACAAACTAAAAATCAAACAGGGTTCCATCCCCGGAGGAGAAGCTGAGGAGCGCCTCTTTGCCTCCACTGAGACTGGCTGGAGACTCGCGTCCCTGACACCAGTTGTGTCCTGCACCTGTCCACCCGCGGCGTCCGCCTCCCCTGTCAGCACACGAGAGCTGGGTGAGGCCATCGCTGGCTGTGATTGGGTAGATATTAACCGGGTCGTTTCACTGCTGTGGATGCACTCTCTGACCTTTCCAAAAAGAAAACGAATCAACAGGAGTATCTTATAAAGACGCTCTTTCCTCCCTCGGCTTGCTCCCACAGTCCACAGTTTATAGAGTGGCATGCCCGTGGTCTCTACGGCGTGAGATCATCGCTTTGGTGACCATCTACATCCAGAGAAGAGTCAGCTTTTAAGGCGGGCCTGAGCACACAGTTCAGTTGCCTTTAGGACCTCTAGGCTGATGCCAGGCTTTTTCTTTTTTCTTTTTGCCCATGCAGCTAGTGGGATCTTAGTCCCTTGAGGAAAAAAAGCCAGCATTTGGACACTGGCCACTCCCGGAAGCCACAGCCACATTCCACTCTCTGGTGACAGAAGCCCTCTCCCGGCCTCGCCTCGCTTCCCCCCTCCCCGCCCAGTGCTCCCCTCCCCTGCCCCCCCATCATCCCCCTTCCAGCTCCCACCCCTGCACCCCGTTCTGTGCCCAGGGAGGGAAGAAGCATTAAGCTGGACAGAAGACGGAAGCTGTGCCATCAGACCAGACTGCGCTTGAAAATGACCAAGAAGGCTGAGATCTGCTTGAAACCTCACCCTGGGTGAGGAGGAAGATTAGACAGAACCTGCTGAAGGCAGTGGCGTGAAAAACAAAATCGTTTTAGGGTTTACATCTACTGAGTCCGGCTCATTGACTGCCGTGTTGTAAGCGGTTTACTTGTCCTCCCTTCTCCCTCCCCTCAGGCAAACGGCCTCCCGTGGTTCTCTGCCTCCCAACCCCCCAGACTTGCTCTTGCCTTCTCTGCCTCTAGGTAAGGCAGAAATAGTTGAAATATTCAAATATTTTATTCCGGACCCCAAAGAGAGTAGCGTGTAATATTAAACCAAATGAAAGAGACAGGGAACAGAACCAGGAAATAGGAGCACGGGAATCAAATGTGCCCAATGTCTCCCTTCTCCTTCCCAAGGGATCCGAGGCATTTTTAGCCATTTGGCCACAAAATCTGAGAGATAAAGTAGATGGAGGGGGACTTAAACGGACACAGGAACAGAGATGGATACAAATAAGCTATCGGTCAGCAAAGCCAAACACAGTCCCACGGGTGTAAGCACATGGAAATTCTGTAACATAATGTGTGAATCAGACCAAATAGGTGGTTGGAACGATGACACAGATTGTCCCTGTCATCAACAAACCGGCCGGTCACATCCAGGCCAGTAAGAAGGGTGTCCGCGGGGGAAATGCTATGTGGAAACCAAGCCCTGCGTCATTCTCAGCACCCTGGACCCACCAGCAGAGCCTGGGGGCCACGTGACCGAGCTCCGGCCCCTGGAACCGAAGTGGGCAGAGGCGAGACCTCCCATTCCTGGGAGACCCTCCAGCTCTCTCCTCCCCGGCCACGGGGGCCCTGGGGGTCACACGTTCCAAACGGCATTGCTGTGGACGGAGGACTCCACAGAGGTCTCTCTCTGATAGAGAGAGAGATACTTTCAGTGGATTAAACCACTAAGATTTCAGGAGGGCCTCTGTTAGCTCAGCACAGCCTCAGTCTATCCTGACAATTAATCAGCCCTGACTTTCTGATGTGACAGAGGAATCTGGACTCACTGAAGAGCAATATAAACTCTGAGTGGTACCAAACTCTGGGGATCAATGCCACTTTTCCTTGTCCTACAAAAATAATTTTGCTAGCTCAGTATAAACATTTCAAATAAACTCTGGAGGAGACTTATAGAGAGCCCACTACTTATAAACTGTTACTAAGAAAATGGTGTTCCTTCACTGTGCAAGGGCTTCCCTGGTGGCTCATTGGTAAAGAACCCGCCTGCCAATGCAGGAGACATAAGAGACACATGTTCGTTCCCGGGGTTGGGAAGATTCCCCTGGAGAAGGGAATGGCACCCCACTCTAGAATTTTTGCTGCAGAATCCCATGGACAAAAGGAGCCTGGCAGGCTACAGTCCATAGGGCTGCAGAGTCAGACACGACTGAGCGACTGAGCAAGCTGTGCAATGGTTCAGTAAGCAAGAAATTGCTAAAATATAAGAAAAAAAAAAACCTTGAAAGTCTAAGGAATTTAGCACTAAAACAGGTGACCCAGAGAGGCTGGAGAACCAGAGACCCTGGTCGGGGAGCTAAGATCCCACAAGCAAAAAAAGAAAAAAATTACAAAGTGAAAGAGAGGCTTTTTAAGAACTCCTAAGAATATGTTTGGTTTTGGTTTTGTTTTTTTAAAGTAAAGCCTTTAAGAACCCGAGCTTGTATCTGATGTGATTCTATCAGGAGAGAAGCAGGTGCGTGGCCATCACTCTTGCTGGTAAATAGCATCTGTCAAACGTAAGCCCACCCTGCCTCCCTTGGGGCCAGCAGCCAAATCCATCACTCAGTGACCAATCAAAATCCAACAGGACAGTCAAAATATTCTGGGTCACTAACATATGTATCCGTCGATATTTTCTCATTTTCAGTTTTAATACATTTGTCATGAATTTTTAATCGATAATTTACTTCCTTGGGGAGCTCTATTTCTTTGCAAACTTATGCTCTTTGTGTTGTCTTTTCCCAGGAACTCCAGAGATAATTTGAAAAAGCATGGCTTCACCATTTCTCACTCGCCCAACTGGCAGACGCTGTGGCCCGACAATGAGAGCTGCGGACAAGAAGGTGGGCGGGCACAGGGTGGCACAGGGTCACCCCTGCCACCAGGCCGCCGGCCCCTTCTCTGATGTCATTTCACGAGCTGGTGTTGTGAACAGAGAATCTACTGTATTATTCTCTGGACTCTGTAGAATGCTTGAAAGTTTTCTTAGTAATAATTTTCAAAATATGCCCTTAAAGGACAGGGGCAGAACTGGTCACATCCGTTACCCGCTGCCAAATACAGAGAAGTAACTGTGCAATTTGCTCTAAAGGCAAGAGACATGAGTACTGCTGTAACAGGGCAGCCTTGAGCTGGACGTGGCTGTCCCCAACAGGAGCCAGAGCCGAGGGAAGTATGACTCTCTGGTCACGGGCAGCCGCCACGGCTTGTCTGCAATGCCTGCATTCAGGCCTTACAAACCCCAACAAAGACCTTCTTAAACCATCACCAGCAGCAGCACCGCGGCAGGCGGCTTCCTTTCTGAACTGACTTTAGGATCCTCAGGTTCCACTCACCCCTGGGGGCATCAGGGTCATTGAGCACATCTCTGTCTTTGGTCAAGAGGAACTGTCACCACCTCCTCCCCAAACTGCCAACAGCCGGGCGTCGTGGGGAACTGGCCAGTACTGTTTGGCAGGAAGACCCCAACAGTGGTCACTCCAACAGGAAGAAAAACTGAATTTTAAGAAAGTCACCTGGGTTACGGTTACAGCGTCTGAGCTTGAATTCACTCTTCTGATCTCATTGGCTTATTTGAAGCAACACAGGAAAACTATGAATAGACAAATCATCCACTTTCTCAAAGGAGCTCAGGGTTGAGACCACACCAGATCCATCCAGTGAGACGTAACGGAATAAACCCCATCGTGGGGTCAACTAAATCTGAGAACATAAGGGAACCCCCTATTCTATTTCATTATTTTTTAAAATGACATGACATACGGGATCAGAGAGTCATGTGGTCGCTGAGAGCACAGTAGAAAAAAAGAGAAACTTGGAATGCACAGCAGCTCCCTTACTATATACCTTCTTCTTGAGCCTCGGGCACAGGACTCCTGGAGAAATTTCTATGTCCAAGCTTCACCCAGCAAATAGCATCCAAAATCACCACCTCTCTCTCCAACCAATCTACGTGTTGAAAGCTCCCCCTTCAAACTCTTGGAACCCTGCTTCTAGAATATGTTACCCCTTCCCTTTGGACAAGCTTCTGGAAAGGGCAGTTGACATTCACTGAGTCCAGTCTTCAGCCCTCGTACAATGAAGTTGAATGGCACTGTGGCCTGTACACTCCGTTCTATCAGGACTAACCTTCGCAAAAACCAACGCCAACAGGAACCCCATCTGCCAAAGTCAAAGCCCCCTCCTGGGACTTAGTTCAGGCTGCTATAACCAAGTACCATAGACCAGTGGTTACAAGACATTGAAAACTCCCTTCACATGGCTCTGGAGGTGGGGACGCCAGGGCAAAGCCCCAGCCTGTCCAAGAGCCTGCGCTCTGGCACGCCCTCCAGTGCAGGCACTCCAGGGGCCACCACTGCCTCCCGTCTCCCCCACTCCCCAGTCCTCCGGGTAATTACACAGAAGCCCACTGTTGTGTTGCCACCTGCGCACTCCCAAGCCTCTCTCTCTAGCCCCGACCTCTTGCCGGAGCTTCAGCTCCATCAAAGCAAGCACCTGCCGACGTACCACAGCCAATCACGTCCACCTGCACGCACTGTCCCCCTCCCCAGCGCAGAGCCTGCTTCTCCAAACCGGAAAGCCTCAGCCTGTGATACAACCACCCCACCAGTCACCCAAGACAGAGACCCGGCAGTCACCCCTGACTCCTTGTTCCAAACTCCAACTGCCAATGCAAGCCCCTCTCTGGCCCTCTGGGAACAGCAGTGCCTGCCACCTGGCGAGTAACCCAGCCTCCAGCCTCCACCCACTCATTGCGGTCTAGTCGCTCAGTAGTGTCTGACTCTCTGTGACCCCACGGACTGCAGCCCGGCCAGGCTCCTCTGTCCGTGGGATTCTCCAGGCAAGAATACTGGAGTGGGTTGCCATGCCCTCCTCCAGGGGATCTTCCTGACCCAGGGATTGAACCCACATCTCCTGCATTGGCAGGTGGACTCTTTACTGCTGAGCCACCGGAGAGGCCCCATCAACCACAAAGCCTGGGGCTAACTAACGTGCACACGACCGACCGTGACTCCGCCATGGAAAGCTCTCCAGTTTAAACAGATCAAGGCTGAGCTGACTAGACAGCAGCACCCAGGCCACACCCCCACCCCACCCCTGCGTCCACCAGCAACTCCGACCACACCCTCCTTCACAAGCTCTGCCCCAGACCAGCCCCATCCAACAGAAACAGAACGCGGGCTCATTTAAGAGACAACAGAGTAAAATCTTTTAGACTCAGTTTACAATCCACTTTCTTGTGTGATTTTTTTTTTGCATTATTAGATATTTGGTTTTAACCTTTTTATTTCGTATTGGAATACAGCTGATTAACAATGTTGTGATACTTCCAGGTGGACAGTGAGGGGACCCAGCAACTCTGGCCACGTCTTCCTTCACAAGCTATGCCCTAGAACAGCCTCGTCCAACAGATACAGAACACAGGCCATGCAGGCAGTTTAAATTTTCTAGTAGCCACACTGACAACAGCAGGGCAGGGGGAGGTGGAATTAATTAATATACTTAACCTACTATATCTAAAATATTCATTTCACCATGTAATCAATATTTTTTAAAGTATTCATGAGATAGGTTACATTCATGTTTGAACTCAGTATTTGGAACCTGGTATATATTTCACACTTAAAGGAATCTCAGTTTGAACTGCATTCCACATGCATGACAGCTACACGTGGCCAGTGGCTGCCATGCTGGACAGGTCAGCTCCAGATCCAACAAGATGCTTGAAGGTTTTCCCCATGTGGCATGCTCTTCCAAACTTACTACGTTAATTTTCTGGGATTCAGCTCAGATACCCCTGCCTACCTCCCAAGCTATGCCAAGCACAGAGTCATATTCCATTAACTGTTGGGCCAGCCACCATCCCACTTCCCACAGCACACTGAACTTATCTGTGCACATCTGTCTCCAATGCTACAGTACTAGTTACCCCAGAACAAAAGCCTACCAGATCTACTCGTCTTCATATGCCAAGCACCCGGCAAAATGCTTATGCATAGCAGCAGACAATTAAATCTTCGCCGAATTAAACTGATTCAGAGTAGTACATGTACCAATGAAATCAGAGTTGTACGTTTAAATTCTGGGTTCCTGAGTGAACATTTTATATCCTTGGTTAACAAAGAAGAATGCAAAGACAGACTGCAAACATACCCAATCTATTTAACTGCAGAGCCTGGTTGTGAAAACATTTACCTGTGGTAGACCGTGAGTAGAATAAAGAAATTTAAAATTTGAAGTTAAAAGGGATTGTGGTATGAGCTAATTATTTCAGATATAAAGAGAAAAGAGGTGAAATAATTTAAATGGCAAATACAAATGTACACAACTAATGAAGGCAGAACTAGCACCATAACCTGGGTCCCTGCAGTTTTCCATTACACAGCTTGGCTTGTGTGGCTGTGTCAACAAGTCACGTTAATCAAATAAAATTTGTCATTAAAATTCATTTAAAATTTGAGAAAGCCTGTACGATTGAGAATCTAGCTGTTTGTTATCACTGCTGTCCACTCCTTTCCAGGCGGCGTGGCAGAGAACAGACCGCTCAGCAAACACTGCCCCTGGGCTCCTCCTGGTCCTGACACCGTCCCTCGGGCTGAGGACGGGTTCTATCCACAAAGCATGGGAGGGGCACAATAGCTCAGGGGTGCGGCGTCCAGGAGGCGGGGTGCCACCTCCAGCCTCCTCTCCCAGAGCCTGCAGCCAGCGTGGGGATGGCGTGGCACAGGCTGGGAGGGTCTGCGACGCTGAGCTACCAAACAGAAGTGTCAGCCCCCACGAGGGCAAGACACGAACTCTGCTGCTGCTGCTGCCAAGTCACTTCAGTGGTGTCTGACTCTGTGCGACCCCACAGACGGCAGCCCACCAGGCTCTGCCGTCCCTGGGATTCTCCAGGCAAGAACACTGGAGTGGGTTGCCATTTCCTTCTCCAGTGCATGAAAGTGAAAAGTGAAAGGGAAGTCGCTCAGTCGTGTCCGACTCTTCGCGACCCCATGGACTGAAGCCTACCAGGCTCCTCCGTCCGTGGGATTTTCCAGGCAAGAGTACTGGAGTGGGGTGCCATCGCCTTCTCTGGACATGAACTCTGGTTGTGCCAAATTACCCAGATTCTGAAGGTGTTTCTCAGTGGCAGCAGTTCATGTTTAATTACCCTGAATAATAACCAACAGAAAACTAAATTACAGATCTAAGAGCCTGTACCTTGAAATTGAGTGCTTCGGCAAATGTAATTAACATTATTCTAAATTACTGAAAGGGCTTCCCAGGTGGCGCTAGTGGTCAGGAACCCACCTGCCAATGCAGGTAGCCATAACAGACTCAGGTTTGATCCCTGGGTTGGGAAGATCCCCCTGGAGGAGGGCCTGGCAACCCACTCCAGTGTGCTCGCCAGGAGAATCCCATGGACAGAGGAGTCTGGCGGGCTACAGTTCTAAGGTTGCAAAGAGTTGGACACGGCTGAAGCAACTTGGCACTGAGCACTAAATTACTAAATGCGAATCCACTTTACAATATTCTCTGCTACTATTTTTATTTTACGGTGACACAATAAACTTACCTCACATGAAGACGTATCAGGTGTAAGATATGGTTACAGACACACAATTGTCAACGTGGGAAACACAAAAACCCACCGCTGGATCAGGATCTTAGCACTGATTACTTTATCCAAAACGGGCCATAAACATTCTTGTGAAGTGGCTACATCAGCCAAGGTCACTGTCTGGGGCTAGGATAGGGGGTGTTCTTTCCATACAGGCTATCACTTCACAAGGAATGCCTGTCGGCGAAAGTGTCATGGAATGTCAAGGGGGGCTTGAGGGGAGAATTAATGAAGTACAGTTTAAATCTCCTGACTCTACATAAAGGGATGTCAGTGCAACACTGTATCGAAACATTTGGAAAGAGTTGAGAGTTGGCACTAAATTTCAGGGGAAATACTCTTCGCCATGCAGAGCTGCTCACAGCAATATGCAGTCATTTTGCAAACTGATCGCATGATTACTTCCTGTTTCAGCCAGAAGAGCTTCAGCCAATTGTAGGGTGGATACTCTGAATGTCTGCATTTTTACATTCACACTGGAAAACTTTTAGACACTTAGAACAGATTTTCAAGATGTTTAGACTTTTAAATGCCACCAACCCTTTCTAAACAATGGCCTGAACTAGGTAATCCCCAAATACTATTATAGAATAGGGGCTTCCCAGGTAGCTCAGTGGTAAAGAATCCACCTGCAATGCAGGAGACATGAGTTCAGTCTCTGGGTCGGGAAGATTCCCTGGAGAAGGAAACAGCAACCCACTCCAATATTCTTCCCTGGAAAATCCCGTGGACAGAGGAGCCTGGTGGGGGTCCATAGGGTCAGAAAAGAGTTGGACATGACTTAGCAACTAACAGCAACAAAGCATTACAGAATAACTATGCAAGGAAGGCCACGCATATCTCTAAGATGACCCAGATTGGTGTCTTTTTAATGTTCCTCTGAAGTACATTTCCTTCCATTAAAAATGTGTATTTGGTTGGAAAGAATTTCATTATAATTCACACAATTTGTTTTAACTAGATGGTTGGCAGATTACTTGTGCTTCATTTAAGAGTTTGGCTGAGTATTTGTGAATTTGTACTACACAGAATTTTCTAAAAATCAAAACATATCTGGGGCATTCCTAGATTCACTTTAATCTTAGATTTTTTTCCCCATCCTTGATTTTCATTACCTTTTTAAATTTTTTTTCCTATTTTGCTTTCCTATAAGCATCTTCCCATCTATAACGTAGGAGATCAGAGATGATACAATGAAGAGATAAAATTTTTTTATCACATCTGACCTATTGATAGATCTTTACAAATCTAAAATATACCTCACAGAATCATGTCTTCTTGACTCTTGGAGTCTGTAATGGTTTGGAAAGCCTTCCCCATCCTGGGGACCTGGAGGGACCTGGCTATGGGCCAAGTGACAATTCAGACAGCCCCAAGGACTCAGCGTTCATTCACTCTGGCTGAGAGCTGCTGAAACAGACAGAGCTTCAGCTGAACTGCTTCCTAAACGGGAGATACTGTGAGGATCACCATCATTCTCGTCACCCTGGCCAACCCACTGCCTCCCTAGACAGATGGAAGAGGCTCTCAGAAGAAAAGCTGGAGGCGTGACTTTCACTCCTCCCAGGGCTTGCCAAAACCCTGAACAACAAGAGGGGCAGCTTCAGGGGCTTGTGGAATGAAACAAGAGACCTCTTTCCATGCACGCGTGTTCATTCATCAAGACATTTTGCAGAGGTTTGCTCAGCAATTTTCAGATACATCTAAGTGAACGATCCAGCCCTATTCTTTTCATAAGGGTATCTTAGGAGACTTTCCCAAGTGCTTTGCCAGAATCCAAACATGCTTTATCTACAGTCTTTTTCGGCTTACCCAGTCATGCGGGGCTTCCCTGGTGGCTCAGAGGGTAAAGAATCTGCCTGCCAATGCCAGAGACCTAGGTGTGATCCCTGGGTCAAGGAAGAGCGCCTGGAGAAGGGCTTGTCAACGCACTCCAGTATTCTTGCCTGGAGATTTCCATGGACAGAAGAGCCTGGCGGGCTGCAGTCCACAGGGTCGCCGAGTCGGACATGACTTAGGGACTAAACAACAGCACCACAGTCAAGCAACTACAACAGACCGTGAGAACAGGGGGTTAGCACTCTGGGTTTCCAGACTCAGAAACCCACCAAGCAGGAAAAGGGATTTCAGTGGCTTACATAGCCAGGAGGTCCATGGGTGACCTGGCTTCTGATCCAGCTGGACACAGGTCACACGACTAATTAGAGGCAGAGCCAGCGCTAGAATTTACTTCTGCTCCTCCGACTCCCAGGCAATTCCAATTTCATTATGTGCTGCTACCTTCAGGCACCTCAATCGATATCAGCTGAATTAAAGCAAAATGAAACGAGGAAGGCCTGTCTCCTCCCTGGGGTCGCTAATAGGTTATTCTGACTCTACCTCTCAAGACCTACACAGCTCGAGATCCTGTAGGAAACTCGACGAGGCTTCCTCGCGAAGGACAGTCACTGCTGTGTGCTTGGTTTAGTTCACTGTGTCCTCTGCCAAGGAAGTGATCTGTCCAGCAATCACGTGTCCCCCCATTTATGTTACAAACATTATTTGGCATTTCCTGGGTTACAGATGCTGTGCTGAGTGTTTGGCATGAGAATGTGCTAAAGACACGGACAGGTGCAGAAAAAGGACGGTTTAAGTAAGAGGCCCAGTAAGTGTGCACGATCTTCACCTGTTCATTCTTTTTATGTCAAAGCTGGAAGAGATGAGAAACGTGTCAGTCAAGATTCAATGGCCTAGAGAGGCTCCACAAGACAAGGAGGACGCAGAAAAGCCCATTTAGGGCCACCTTCAGCTTCTCCTGCAAACACACCTGGAGACGTTACCTGGCCTGGGAAATGAGTCTCCTATGTTTTTCTTTTCAGTTTCTATGGCTTGTAATTAAGTTTCTTGTCAGTTTGTATATTTTATTCTACTTTGTAGATAGGGTATTATTTCTTAATTGGAACTGTTCTTAGAGTTAGTTGGGAAAGTTGCCCGTTTGTGATTAATTAGCTTTTCGATTATTTTGTGTTTAAGAGCCTGGAGGCCTTTAGGCATATGCACCTGAAAATTAAAATTTATTAATGTTAACATAATGAAATCAAAATGATTTTATGTAATTTCATGATTTATATTTTGGGGGAAAGCTATTTAAATGTAATTTATAGGCCTTTCCCCCCATGCATAACTGCTTTCACTCTCCTCATTTTCCTTGGCAAGAAAAATCCCAAGATTTCCTAAGTCTCTTCTCATGTAAAACACCTGCCCCTCGGCTTCTATGTTCTTTCTTGTCACCGTTTCCACCGCTCTACCTTTCCTCTGACTTGCTGCTTTTGACCAGCAGGTGCGGCCACGTGGTGGGGGGGGTGGTGGGCATGCGGGCACTGTCACCTCCCTGCCTCTCACCCCTGAGTAAGTGCAGACACGTGGGGTGGGCACGTGGGCACTGTCACCTGCATGCCTCTCGCCCCGAGTGAGTAAGTGCAGACACGTAGTGGGCACACGGACACTGTCACCCGCATGCCTCTCGTCCCCTGAGTAAGTGCAGCCATGTGGGGTGGGCACGCGGACACCGTCACCTGCATGCCTCTCGCTTCTGAGTCAGTGCAGACACGTGGGGTGGGCACGCGGGCACTGTCACCTGCATGCCTCTCGCTCCTGAGTCAGTGCAGACACGTGGGGTGGGCACGCGGACACCGTCACCTGCATGCCTCTCGCTCCTGAGTCAGTGCAGACACGTGGGGTGGGCACGCGGGCACTGTCACCTCCATGCCTCTCGCCCTGAGTCAGTAAGTGCAGACACAGGGGGTGGGCACACGGGCACCGTCACCGCCATGCCTCTCGCTCCTGAGTCAGTGCAGACACATGGGGTGGGCACGTGGGCACTGTCACCTCCATGTCACCTCCATGCCTCTCACCCCGAGTCAGTAAGTGCAGACATGTGGGGTGGGCATGCGGGCACTGTCACCGCCATGCCTCTCGCTCGAGTCAGTGCAGACACGTGAGGTGGGCACACGGGCACTGTCACCTCCATGCCTCTCGCCCCGAGTCAGTAAGTGCAGACACGTGGGGTGGGCATGTGGGCACCGTCACCTGCATGCCTCTCGCTCCTGAGTCAGTGCAGACACGTGGGGTGGGCACACGGGCACTGTCACCTTCATGTCACCTCCATGCCTCTCGCCCCGAGTCAGTAAGTGCAGCCACGTGGGGTGGGCATGCGGGCACCGTCACCACCGTGCCTCTCGCCCTGTCTCAGTCCCTTGGAGCCCAGGGATGGCCGCGGGGATAGCTGTGTCCCAGGGGCTCCTGCCTTCAGAGCCCCGGGGAGGAGGACAGGAAGTAGGGGACTCAGCTGGGCAGCCGCCCTGAACACACTGGAAGGAAGCCCACCCGGGGGAAGGGCTCCTGGGTGCTGGCCCACCGTGACTAGGCACAGGCAGCCGCCCCTCTTTACCAGGAAGCCATTCCATGGGTTCAGCTGCTAGGTGGTGCCCCCTCCTCACGCGGCCTCGGGAGCAGGGCTGGGAGCCCGCTCCCCTGTGAGGTCAGGCTCTGCTCCGCCATCCACACAGCCGTCCGACTCGGATGGGTGACCAGGGGCCTCCCCAGCACGGGGGTCACCGAGCTGAGACAGGCTCAGGCCCTGCACTCTGATGGCTCGGGTTCCCCCATCCTTTCCATGAAGTGTGAGACTCTGTGCCCGCTGCTCTGGGGGCCGGGGAGAACCTCTCACAAGGAGGAGAGCAGGCTACCCCAGGGCACAGGCAGGGCGCAGAGAGGCTGAGCCGGCGAACCTGAGGGGCCGGCCGGCCCTGGTCCACGGCTGCGAGATGGACACAGCGGGCAGGCCGGCGTCAGGCCGGGAGGGGCAAAGTGACCCGCTGGGACCTCCCCCCAGTGCCCACCTTCCAGAGCTGCCATCCCTGAAAACAGAGCGGGGAACTTTCACTCGAGATAACCTCAGAATCACTACATTTAAAACAAACAAAAAAAAGGATGAAATGAGGCAAAATCTTTGTTTAAAAAGAAAAGAGAGAAAAGCCACCTTGTCCGCTGATCCCTGCCTCCCTCCACCCCCATAAGACTCCCCCGGGTCCTGCTCCTCCCTGCCGTCTTCCTGGCGGCAATCTCTGGCATCCCCGGCCTGGCAGGCCTCACAAGACAGAAAGCTAAAAGTACGGTCAGCACCATCCTTCAGAGCTCCACGGGACATTAGAAAACAAGATTGGGCGACATCATGTATTTTGAGTAAAAGAGAAACAAACCAGAAGCCGTGTGTCTATATAAACACTCAAGAATATGCATACGCTGGGTGTGGGTTATATGTAGATGCAGTGTTGTGGATGCTATTCTTCCCAATAACCCGTTTTCCTAACTACGGTGCACCACGGCCGTACCCGTGTAAAGCAGCTGCCCGCGTTCACAGGAGGGCAGTCCTGCTGCCCTGCCCACCGTCCGTCTGTCCCCCTGCCTCCAGCCTCGGCGCCGAGCTTGACTCATTACCCTCCTGACACCCCTTCTGTGCTCCTCACCCGGGAGTTCCAAGGGCCCCTTGCCTTAGCCTTGAGAACCCATGCCCCCCACGCCCGCCCCCTCCAGCCCGTCCCCCATGTCCTGAGCCACTCTGCTCCTCTGCCGTCTCCTGGGTCTCCCCTCCGTGTCCAGAGACAACCCTCAGCATCTGACCTGCCTCCCCAGAGATCACTGAGCGCTGAGCGGGGCCACTGGACAACGCCCTGATTCAAAGCGTAAGCTCTGATTACAGTTTTCACCTCCCTTGAAAGCCATTATGACTATTCTCTGAAAACCAGAGCCAGCTCCCAGCTTCTACCTCAGCCTGCCAATTACTCCTTCTTGTCTGGAAACTCTCACGTCTAACCGCTTTTTTAAACAAAAAAGAAAGCACTAAAAATTAACAGCTGAAAGAAGAGATGAAAAGGAACACGCTTCAAACTCATCTTTAGCCACTACAAGTCAGAGGGAGCCCAAACGTTAGTCTTTGGGGGAAAAAAGACAAGGCTTCTGTTTTCATGAATTGGTACAAGACACACCAATGAGATGACACGTCAGACCCCAGATGGGCCCTGGACACAAACATCTGAGTCACGTGTCCAGTCTGTAGGTTGACGTTAGCTGGCAGGACCGCACTCAACAAGGGGAGAGCTGGTCGGGCTCGGCACAGGGAAGTGACCACTAAGATGCTGGATGCCATCCACTTTGTGCTGCCACATTCTGCAACCTGTCTTTGAAAGGCTGTGAGCGCTCTGTGCACAGAGAAGGTAGGTGGCAGAGAGGGGCTGGAGAGGCCAGGTGTCTGTGAGAACCAGTTTGTACAAAGATCTGAAACCCCAACCAGCAGTGTGCATGCACCCAAACATGCAAACCCGGAGGACAGTGATCCCGGGCTGAAAAATCAAAGCCGCTGACAGCAGACACACATCCAGGAAGGGGGCACACTTTAAATAGCCGGTTAGCCTTTCAGCCTCTCTCTGTGGAGAACTCGGCTGCCCCGAGCCACACAGAAGGTTTACTGTTACAGGCAGATCTCCCTGCTAGCTTCTCGTGTGCCGCCTTTCAGTGGTTTTCCACCTAGCTGCTTTCACACCTGCCTAAATGACCAACCCTGGCCGCAGATGGCTTTTCTCACCGTCGCCGCGTCTGGGAGCGACATCTGCTCTGTCCCCCAGAGCAGACCCTTCCCAGGCCCAAAGCATCATGAGCAACGTGACCGACAAGCATGAAGCATCCCACCTGCCGTCTGCGTGCGCTGGCCTCCGGCTGTTGGCCGGAAAACCTCAGGCGGGGGTGGGGGTACTAGAGACCAGCCCGGGAAGCCTGCTCACGGAGCCCAACGAGCGCACGGGGTGCGGGCTCACAGCACTGCAGGCAGTACATGGCACGGCTGCGCGGGAGGCTGGGAGCCGGGGCTCGGCACGTCTCTACCCAGCCCTGCCCCAGGCTCTTGTCCTCCAGCGACCATCTGAACGCTGGCGTCCACCCATCACGGGAGTTGAGGTTCAGGCGTTGGTTCAGGCTCATGGTGGGGGCTCTCCTTCCAGCGGGCCTGTGTTTCCACCTGCAGAGAAATTGCCAGGAGGGCAATTCTTCCGACCCCCTCGCTCTGCCCGCCACTGAGACCGTGTGGAAGGACTAAGTTCCTGATCGGTCCTTATTCCTGGAGGAGGCAGACCTCAAATGCTGGAAATCTGCTTTTTCCTGTGCTTCCACTTCAGCCAGAGGAGAGAGGACACCTGATATGACTCAATGGACATGGGTTTGGGTGGACTCCGGGAGTTGGCGATGGACAGGGAGGCCTGGCGTGCTGCGGTTCATGGGGTCGCAGAGAGTCAGACACGACTGAGCGACTGAACTGGACTGAAAGGAGGGCAAGCAGTGATGGCCCCAGACAGAGGGGCAGTCAGGGAGAAATCAGGTGAGCCTTCTGCTCCCTCCATCTGCTCTGGCGTCTTATTCTCAACTTGCTCTAAGCTCAGCGGGGTAAGATATGGCTCTTCTGGGTGCAACTGAGAGCAATTAAACTTGAATTTACAAAGTAAAAGGTTGATTTATTATGAAAATGTTCAGGGGACTGGTGGAACCTGAGGGGAGCCTCAGGGAATCATCCCCCCAGGAGGTTAAATATGACCCTGCCTCGCCTTCTGCATCCACTTCCTTCTTCCTGTCTGATCGGCCTGCTGACTCTCTAGTCTGAAGTAGGAGACTCAGCCATCCTCGGCTCCGCAGGTCCTCATCGCACGGCCTCAGGCACTGAGCAGGGTCTGGACCACTTGCTGTCTAAGACAGAGTCCTGGGCACACATCTGCATGGCCCAGCCCAGCCGGGGGCCCTGCTGTCAGCTGCCTGGGATGGAGGGGTGCTCGCAGGTGATGCAGGTGAGTGTCCTCGGTGGAGTGAAGCAGGCGGGGCAGGGCTGGGCTCTGGGGACCATGCTGGAGACCCTGAGAGCCGTCCCCTAAGTTGCTGGGTAGAGGCTGCAGTCACTGGATAAGTTGCAGGCAGATTTGGGAAGGTTCGGGCGGGGCGGCAGGAGGGGAGGGAGGCACAGCTGAGCGGGATAGGGCTGGCTCACGTTCCCGTCTGGCTTGTTAAAACACCGTCCAGGGCAGAAGTGCTGACGCGAAGGATCGTGTAAAAGTTGTATCTTCATGAAACGACGTGTTTGCAGAGGATGCTGGCCCGGGAAGTGCTGCCTCAGCTTGGCATCTCTGGTGTCTGCCTCCGCCAGAATCCCGGGTGCCCCCATCATCACCCCTGCAGCAGAAAGAGGGAAGGGAGCCATCCACGGAGAGAGCTGTGGACCAAGGCCGACGAACAGGAGATCCAGCCAGGGTGGCACCCAGCGTTTCAGGAGGGAGTGACAGCTAGCCGAGCCAGGCTTGGTCTTTAAAAGAGCAACAAATGACCTCAGGGAGGACACTCTGGGACCCGGAAGTGGTACCCGGCTTTGCACCAGGTTTCTATTCCTGCACGCAGTGATGTCACCACGCCAAGGGAACCAGACAGGGACCAAGGATCCCGAAGCTGGAAGTGCAGCGAATGCTGGGAACTTGACAGGAAAGTCAGGGCCTGTGGATTTCCTTAATGCACTGAACTAAAGAGCAGCGATCATCGCTACCAACCCACGGACCTCCCGCATCTAGTGGATGAGCAGGTGGAGGCCGGAGACAGGAAACGCCTGCTCCAAGGTCATCCCCAGTTACTAGCAGATGGGAGATTAGAAATCAACCTTCTCGGGTCTCCTTGGGGGTCCAGAGGTAAAGAATTCGCCTGCCAATGCAGGGGACACAGGTTCGATCCCTGATCCGGGATGATCCCACACGCCACGGGGCAACTGAGTCCATGCGCCACAACTACTGAGCCTGTGCTTCGCAACCAGAGAAGCCCGCAAAGCAACGAAGACTCAGCACAGCCAGAAATAAGTCCATGAATAAAATTACATATTAAAAAAAACCAACCTTCTCATTCCACTCTTACCCAAAAATCAACCTTCTCACTCCATTCTTACCCACTCTCTCCTTTTCACGCACTGCCCCAATTCACAGGAGACGGAGGTGAAGAATCCCAGGTACAGACTGCATCTCAGGGAGTAAAGACATGGCTACAGAAGTGCACAGCCTGACTTGCTTCACCTCTTTCTGCTCCCGAGATGTGTGACTCTGAAAAAAGGTGTTTGCTCCAAACTCTCAGGTCTCGCTCTGGCCACAACCAGGTTGGAAGTCAGCCAGTGATGCGCTGGGTCAGCCGTCACGTGATGACCACATCCAAAATGCCAGCCTCCTGGCTCATCTGTGTTCCTGGTTCTCCTGATTTCATGGAGAGACCCCCAGCCATCATACCCTTGTCTTCACGCTGCTGTCCTGCTGTGAAAACACTGGGACTCAACCTGCAAAGGGGCTGCCTGCTGGCGGTGTGGTAGGGGACCCACTCCGAGGAGGGCAGCAGGGGTTAGTAGCAAGTGAGACAAAGTAACGCTACTCTCTGGATGAACTGTACACAAAAGTAATGCATGGATCCCAGTCCTCATTCAACAATCACTCAGACACCATGGACTTGAGTGGCTGGTGTAGACGGGTCCCTCTGCTGTTGGGGACACAGAGGTGAACAGAGTTCTCCCTGGATCCATCTGAAATCTGGAGAAGACACAAAAGGTGTGAAGGTCCTCAGCCTGATGAGAAGTAACACCAGCCCCATCAGGCTTCTCACTGTCAAGAATCTAACTTGGCTAATCCGACTCTGACCTTGGCATTCCTGTTCCTCTGCGGGTGCTCTTGAGCCAGGACTAAGAAATGAAATAGCCAAAGGCCTGGCGATGAGGACAAGAGGAGACAAAGGAAGAGCCTGAAAAGTCTCCCACCCCAAATAAACATATCTTCCCAGACAACCTAGAAAGATTTTCTTATCAGGGGAGACTGTATTTCCAATAGAGAACTCTAAAATATGAAAGAAATTAAACCATTTCTTATCCTCTAAGATTTGTCCCAGATTCCCTTCAATGAAACAGCAAGTAACTTCAAATTGCCTAAGTCAACAAATATTTAAGTCCTAAACACCCCCAGAGAGATCCCCTTACCCCTTGGAGTCCCTGACACAGGCAGTCAAGGAGATGTGTTTGGAGGATTTTTATCCCTCTCAAAACTGGCTCCAGAGCTGTATAATCAGCCATAAGATCCCTACATTATAGCATCTGGGGAAAGGGGACTGCAAGTGTATATTCACAATAGTCGCTCAGTTGTGTCCAACTCTGCAACCCCACGGACTGTAGCCTGCCAGGCTCCTCTGTCCATGGGATTCTCCAAGCAAGAACACTGGAGTGCCATTTCCTTCTCCAGGGGATCTTCCCAACCCAGGGGCTGAACCTGCATCTCTTGTGTCTCCTACACTGGCAGGAAGATTCTTTACCACTGAGCCACCTAGGTGGCCCCGTTTATTCACAATATAAAACACTTAATTGGCTTCAGACACTCCAGTTCCTGTTACAAAGAAAGATTAATGAATGACTTATTTGGGGTGGAGGAGAATAAATTAAGGAATTCCATTTTTAAAGCAGGTATTTTCTAAAATTCTACCTAAAATGAAACCCACATTTATAGGTCTCAGTCAGAACGACGTTGAGGAAGACAATTTAAAGACATTTAGGAAACGAAGTTCTTTCATTTTCAGTGCTGATGTCTTCCTTATCATGGTAATAGTTGCAATGGGCTTAAAACAGAGGGAGGGAAATAAAGTTTGGTGAAACACGTCGGCTTCTACTATTAAGAAAAGAGCACAATGTTCCTCTCACTCCTTTTTCTGACATTTAATCCAAGACAGTCAATGAGTCGACATACTGTCTAGTTTGTCCTGGGTCTCACATTAAGAATTTCATCCTCAACAGGCCTGGAAAAAAGATCCACCCTTGAGAGATGCTCGGGACCCAGAGAGGTGGGATGGGGCCCGGCGCCTGCTCCACGCCAGCGTCCTGACAGCCTGTTTCCCCTGAATCCCGCTCACGTGGGGTTGGGTCTCACCCCCTCACGGGTTGAACTGTGCCCTCCCTCCGTTCACATGGTGAAGTTTTAGCCGCAGGACCTCCGAGGGTGACTGCATTTGGAAGTAAGGTCTTCACAGAGGTTATGAGGTGAAATGAGATCACTGAGGTGGACTCTGAGTCTTCTGCTGTCCTAGTAAGAAGAGATTAGGACACAGACACACAGAGAGAAGACCCTGGGAGGGTCACAGGAAGGAGGTGGCACCTGCCAGCCAAGGAGAGACGCCTCAGGAGAAACCAGCCCTGTGACACCTTGACCTTGGACATCCGGCCTTCAGACTGTAAGGGACGATGTTTCGGTGACCCTGTTTGGTCTGTGGGGCTCTGTTAGGGCAGCCGGAGTGGACTAATACAGCCCCGTCTCCTGTATGCTGTGCACAGGTGTCCAGCTTTTCGGTAGAACAAATTCACCAGCTTCCCAAAACTCTTCCTTGCTTTGCTGACAAAATATTCTGAAAGCTGAACATCTCATGAGGTCTGACTTTTAATGATCTCAGACTGACTCCCAAAACACCAACAGAGAAGTCATCATCTAAAAACATCCAAGAGACCATGACCCGGCTGAGCACCCCGGCCTGCCACAGATCAGCCAGGAAAGCAGGCAGTACGTCTCCACACCGAGGGTCAGAGAGGAGGGAACGCCTGCTCCGAGATGGAGAGAAGACACAGTCTGAGGTTGTGCGGCAAAGTCATTGCAGAGAGTCAGGAGAGGAATCAACTGGCGGAGGAGGGGAATTCTAATGGAAAAGCGGGTCACAGTAATTTGACAGGGAGGGGGGTCCATTGATGATTTTAACGAAATGAGTTTTCTCCAACGTGGAGACAGGAGTGGAAGGAACTGAACATTAGGCCAGAAGAGGGTTTGCCGACATTTGAGGAAAAAAGAAAAAACCCTTTAGTTCTTGCAGGAAAGACACTTGAGAGATCTTGAGAGAAGCATAGAAGTCCTCAGGCTAAATGTTTAGTCACTAAGCCTTGTCCAACTCTGCGGCCACAAGGACTGTACCTGCCAGGCTCCTCTGTCCTTGGGATTCCTGGTAATGACTCTGGTGCTGAAGAAACAAAGGATGTGCTGTGTATGAAAGAATAAGGATTCTGGTTGCCTCCCAGTACGTCACAGGAGCCCCAGGAATAAACTCCCTCTTTCCAGGCATTGTCACACGATTCCAGTTGTTATCTCACTAAACTAAAAAAATGTTTACTTTCTTCTTTTCAGAGTTTCTGAGCCGAATTTACTGCTCTATATTATCTACTTAAAAGTCGAAAGGCGATCAAAAGGTGAAATTATTGATAAAGCGTGAAAGTTCTGAAAACCGACTGGCAATTATCACGACTTAAAAAGGATAATAGAGGGTGACCGGCCGCGAGGCCGTTTGTTGGCCAAAGTCCTTTGTTTCTTTCTTCACGGCACCCTGGCCCCTTCCCCTGCAGCTCTGTGTCCTGGGCTTCACTACTGAATCAATTCTATGTCCAGCCCACTGCAATACCCAGACAGACCAAGTCCCTAACTTTAGGCCTTGCTGGTTAAAGTCAAAAGAACGAAACGTGAATGTTCACAAGAGTCTCATGTCTTCATTCAGCCATTCATTGCACACCTACCAGGCGTCAACAGTGTGCCCGGGACAGATCTAGACACTGATGCTACGATGGGGAAAAGAAAGATAAGTTCCTTGTCCCGGCAGAGCTTAGAGTCCAACTGGTGTGCTACACAGCCGTGTGAGGGTTTAAGGAAAAGGGGCACCAGGAGAGGCCCTTACCAGGCGGCAGGAGTTTAGCAGGATCGCCAGCCTCGTCCTGGAGAGCCTGCCAGCCCTGAACTCTGGGCAGCCAGTCAATCAGGGCTGATACAGGGGCTGTAATCTATTTACTGTTCCTGCTTAGAGCCTGAGAATTTAAACAGCAAGCTCACGCAGGTTCCAAACAGTTCTGTGTGGGTTTCTGCTCTGGATCACTTCACCTGCGAAGACAATTCCTGTGAATCAAGCCAATTGCGAGGACAAGAACCCCCACTCCCCTGTTACGGGTTTAATTGTGGATAAAACTTAACAGATGGTCTTCTGACCCAAATAAAGGAGCCGAGTTGGAACAGATCACCCAGAGGCTTAAGGGTTTACGTTCCATAAGGAGCCTCTGGCCTGAAGAGCAGGCTTCCGTCTCTCTTCCTCCCTCCAGTTCTTTCTTTGCACCTTTTGTGTTTCTATTAGACTAGACCCCAGAAGCGTCAGCAGAACAGAGGCTGTGTTCCCATTTCCAATGCACTTTTAATTATAGGAAACAGTTGGCAAAATATCAAAACCCCATGTACAATTTCTTCTGGTTCCGCTGGGAGCACAAAGGTTTGCCAAGAGAGGAAAAACAGAGAAAATATAATAAAGTTAGAGAGTTATGACAATGCAGAAAAGGAAAGAAAAGGTGAACCATGGGCAGAAAAGAATGACAAATTTATACATCTTCCAGCAGCCACCCTACCTTGGATCAAAAGCTAGAAATGTGCGCTCTAATACAAGGTGGCTACAATTTTCCCTGGGCTTAACCTGCAATCACATTTCTGACCTCCACAGAGTGCATAGTTGGAAAAAGACTTTATTATTTGAGAGGGAAGAAAACTAGGTGATGAAGTGAGGAGAGAAAACGATACAGTCCCCTCTCCTACTGACCTCTGGCACCCAGGTGCATCACCTCCCACAGATGGTCATTTTTGGAGGTGCGATCCCAAGGGAAGAACAGTCACTCCTTAAACAGACCAACAGATTCGTTGGGTTACAAGGGCCAAACAGAAGAAAAAGATGAATCTGAACTACGAGGAGCCATGTAACAGAGCTATTTTCCATTGCTTTTTCCTCACCTCATTTTTTTGGACAAAACTATCAGGACACCCTGAACACTTGAGTTCTACAGGGTGGGGCGGGGGGAAAAAGGACACTGATTGAACCTCTCTGTCATACTATGCTTGAGATGCTACTCATCAGTCACGTGACCGTGGGCAGGCAACATGGCAAAGGAGACACTGGGGAAGTAAAGAAGGCTGGAACGCAAAAGGGACAAGAGTGGGGATGCCCGGAGTCTGAGGATGGGCAGAGAGGAGGAAGAGCAGGCATGAACTCAACCCTGGTTTGCCCGTCCACAGGGGCCACCCTCTCCAACATGGGAAACGTGTCTCCACTTTGCTCCCAGTGGTAACGGGAAGATCAGGGTGAGGACACGGGGACACAGCAGGGCCGTCAAAAGCAGAGCTCCCTGAGGCTTGAAGGAGGAGACTCTGTAGGCGGCTGTGGACCCCTGAGATCACACTGACAGGGGATCAGAGGCTGACAGTGGACTTACTCCACAAAGATACAGAAAATGATGACACCCTTAAAGGACAGGACAGGACAGAAGCCGGGTCTGCTGTGTCCAGCGCAGTGGCCAGCCTGCTATGGTCACTTGACAAATCACATAAGCAGAGGCTGCAGAGAGAGACAGCAAATTGGTTTAGCAACACAGAATTTATCAAGTGAGAACAAATTATCTTTTTAAGCTACATTAATCGGGGCTCCAATTACGTAGCAAAGGCATTGAAATAATCAAATTATGTAACATTTCATAATCACCAAAAAAGAAGAGGCAGCAAATGCGCTCCTGAAGCGAACATAAGCAACATGGGTCAGTGCTGAGATGAGTGATGAGTCACAAGAATAAGACAGGACAGTGTCCGATGCAGACCTGTCCCTCTAAACTCGGTCCATTTTTGGAGGCTGGAGACAAGACTGAATAGTACAAGAACCTTGAGCCGACCTCCTCCCACAAACACACCCAAATCATAACTCACAGCTGGATTACCATCAATAAAAAGATTGGAACCTAACAGAAAAAGACATTCTTCAGCCAAAGACATGACATCTGTCCATCTTTGATTCCAGCAGCCCCGCCTTTTGCAGCAAGGATGGACGCGTGCACGGAAACCTCCTGCAGTCCTTTAGTTCTGTGTTCCCATATCTCACACGCTCTGGAACGCCATCGCCCTATTCTGGCCCCTGGGAACTCCTACTGGCCATTCAAATTTCAGTCCCAATGTTACCCTTTGGGAAGCCTTCCCTGGCAGCCCCAGACAGGGGCTGTGCTCCCGGAAGCTGCCTCCATGATTTGTGTGAGCCTTTCCTGCTGATTCAAAGTCACCAATGTGGGAACCACCCTCTACCATGTCCGCCTCTCACCTGGGAGCTCCTGGATGACACGATTTCTGGATTATTCACTTTCATACATGAGCTGTGCCCAGGACACAGGCTTGATGAACACCAGATGAAGAGCAAACAAACTCAAATTCACAGGAAATATGCCGAGTGTCATCTGGCACTCACAGACTTAGCACAATGCTTTACATATAGCAGATACTCAGTAAATATTTGCTGATGTGAAAGGTCCATCTAATCAAAGCTACGGTTTTTCCAGTAGTCATGTATGGATGTGAGAGTTGGACCATAAGGAAGGCTGAGCACCGAAGAATTGATGCTTTTGAACTGTGGTGTTGGAGAAGACTCTTGAGAGTCCCTTGGACTGTAAGGAGATCAAACCAGTCAGTCCTAAAGGAAATCAACCCAGAATATTCATTGGAAGGACTGATGCTAAAGCATAAGCGCCAATACTTTGGCCACCTGATTTGAAGAATTGACATTGGAAAAGACCCTGATGCTAGGAAAGATTGAGGGCAGGAGGAGAAGGGGGCAGCAAAGGATGAGATGGTTGGATGGTATCATCGACTCACTGGACACAAGTTTTAGCAAGCTCCAGGAGATAGCGAAGGACAGGGAAGCCAGGTGTGCTGCAGTCCGTGGGGTCACGGAGAGTCGGACATGACCGAGTGACTAAAAACCAATGATTCCACTGCTGGTAGAATTAAAAATCTGTGTTTAACATAAAGCTGTGAGATGTTCATGTAAACAAGACTAGCAGTAAATAGCAATTTTTTAATAATGTTTGCAAAATAGATTTTACCTTTTTGGAGTCTAAATTTTGGGTCATCTCTTAATATAGGAAAGTCAGGATATATGCTCTCTTATTAAATCTTTACAACAACTTCATGAGGTGGATGTTATGAAAATTCTGCTAACCTAAGTGAGTGTTAAAGGGACAAGTCAGAAAGAAGATAAGATTATGATGGAAACAAAAACTAGGGATGATTATAAAATATGAATCAGGTAATTAAAGTGATGAACATTGCACATGTGTGTAGAAATGAAGCAGATGCTGGGAGAAAAAATTCTAAGGGCACAGAAGGAATCCTGCAACACAGAAGAAGTACACCTCTTAGGGGCTGGCAAGAGACAAGGAGAAGGGATTAAATGACATGGAAGAAATCTGAGTGGTGGCTAGAGAATTAGCTTCAGTGGTGCCTGATTATTAACTCAAGGTCACTTCAGAAAAAGACAGGGAGATTGAGAATTTAAGGCTAAGCACAGTCAAATACTGTTAAAAAAAAAAAATTACAGCAATTCTGCTTAGCAACAAGGGCACAGGCCATGACTGGAAGGATCCTCAACTCCTGTGGAGACAGTACAACAGATCTGCAGGACAGAACAAAATTTTCAAAAAGGCAAAAGACCCCTATATTTAAATGTGCAAAAGTAGGAAGAGACACTTCACAAATGGCAATATTTTTAACAACCCGAATAATCTGACCTTAAAAAAAAAAAAAAGAATGATGCCCAACATCACTAGTCATCAGAGAGATGCAAATTAAAATCACAACGAGGTACCACAAGACACCTGCAAGAATCCCTCGTTAAGAACGCCGATGACGCCCTCAAGCCAATCAGTAGCACTAGCCCGGTCAGCCTTGGGCGACCTCGGGGAGGTGGCCCGCAGCCTGATGCGGGGCGGCAGGACCAGGGCCTCGCTCTGCGTGTTGGGCTTGTGGCTGACAAGGGTGCTCGGGAAAAGACTGTGAGACTGTCGTGCTGCATCGCTGGCAGGGAGCAGCCCACCCTGATGCTGGAGCTGTGGCGGCCTGGGGGGCCCATTGCGGGGGGACGGGCTCTTCTGCCCTCAGCACCGGCGCGCTGCAGCCACCCGACCCGACTCGAGACTACTTCAGCCTCACGGACTGCAACCAACCGCTCCTTCAGCGTCGACACTGTGAAGCTCCAGCAAAGATACCAGCAACAGCAGCGCCTTGTCCACCCAGATTTCTTCAGCCAGACGTCTCAGCTAAACAGAAAGAACTGACTGACGATGTGAGCAGAGCTCTTGAAAGAGACGACTTTGAAAAAGCCAAGGAACTCTTAACAAAGATGAGATACTTTTCAAACGTTAAAGAAAAGATTAAGTTAAAGAAGATTCCCCTCTAATGGTTGCTAATTTTTATGTTTTAAAAATAAAGTTCTTATCAATTAAAAAAAAAAAAAAACGCTGATGTTGTCAAATGCTGCTTAGGAGGTGGAGATACTAGAACTCTCATTGCTATCCACTGCTGTGTAACAATCGATCTCAAAGCCCAGTGGCTTGAAACAAACGTTAATCCTCTCACAGCTTCTGATGGCTCGGAGTCTAACAGCAGTTTAAGTGAGCAGTTGTGACTCTGGGTCTCCCATGATGTTGTAATCAAGGTGTCTCCAAGGCTGCAGTCATCTGGAGGTATCCCTGGGCCAGAATATGTGCTTCCAAGCTAACTCACAGAGCTGTTAACAGGAGGCATAGGTTTCTAATTGGGGGTTGGCCAGAGGCCTCAGCTCCTCATCTCGTGGGTGTTTGCAGAGGCCTGCTTGTAACCCTGGCTTCCACCCAATCAAGAAGCAAGTGTACTTCATAACCTGAGCTCAGAAGTAAGGTCCCTCATTTCTGCTGTGTTCTACACTCAAACCAACCCTGACACAACATGGGAGAAGACCACACACAGGCGTGACCCCCAGAAGGCAGGGATTTCTGGGGGTCACTGTGCAGGAGGGCTATCACAGCCACACATCCTCAGTGGGAACACACATGGTACAATCACTGTGGGAAATAATACAAAAGCCCCATAAAGTTAAACATAAGTTACCAAGGGACCCTTATCTCACTTCCAGTCCTGTCTATTCCAGAGAACTGTATACACACGTCTACCCAAAGTTGTGTGTGTGAATGTTCACAGCAGCATCACACGGGACAGACCCACACTGGATGCAGTCCAGATGCTCACAAGCCAAGATAGAGAGACAAACTATGATAAACCCACTCCAGGGAATATGACTTGGCAATTATAAAAAATAGAAGATATTGAACTAATAAATGTTCAACACAGATGAACCTCAAACAGTAAATGAGGACAAGCAAACAAACACAAAAGTCTATGCCTTGTTTGAGTCCAGTGACAGGACATGAAGCTTATGTGTCATATGAGTCCACTGACAGGACATGAAGCTTATGCATCACATGCGTCCACTGACAGGACATGCTTGAAAAGGCAAAGCTATCATGACAGTGACCACATAGTGACTGCTCAAGGCTGGAATGGGGATGGAAGACAATTTCAAGGAGCCTAAGGAAGTCTTTTAAGGGGGGAAACTTTCTGTGTTTTGCCTACCGAGGTTACATGATTATATATACTTTTCAAAATTCACCAAACTACACACTTGAAATGGATGTTTCACTTTATGTAAAATAACACGTTAATAAAAAAGTATTATCATATGTGCATGACAATATTATATGCTTCTCAACTCCCAAGAAAACAGAAGTCTATGAAAAGTACAAAATTTCATAACCTATTTTTTCAGTTATATGTTCACTATACATAAAATGCAAAAACACTTCTACATGCCAGCAATGACTAATGAGAAAATCAAACTGAAAAGGGACTGGTGCCTCGCAGGCCTCTCTGGGGACCAAGGCAACCGAGCATTTTGAGAAAAGATGATGAAGGCTGGAACCAGAAAAAACAGCAGCTGGGCACTTCCCTGGTGGTCCGGTGGTTAAGACTCCATGCTCCCAATGCAAGGAGCATGGGTTCGATCCCTGGACAGGAAACTAGATCCCACATGCCACATGGCACCGCCAAAAAAAAAAAAAATAGAAGTAATAGCAGCCGAAGAGAGAAGGAAACGGACTGAGCTGTGTCACCCAGGCTGAAATGATGGGACCTGTCAACTGACTGCAGGTGAAGGACAAAGGAGAGCTTCACGTCTGACGACTGGGAGGTCACAACACTGTGAAAATGTCAGATGTCACCTGCCCAGCAAGGCACTGGCAGACTCTCCTGTTTTAAATGGAAACACTCACCCCTCTAAATCTGAGCTTCCTACCCTTCCTCTCTGCTTCATTTCCATGACACCGTTTATGATCCTGTCACACTAGATAATGTAATTCACTCCTTCACCTTGTTGACTGTCTACTCCTACCAGACTGTAAGCTCCAGAAAGTAGTGTTCTGTCCTATTTTACTGACTAGTGTATACCCAGCATCTAGAAAAGTTCCTGTCACATAGTAGGAGCTCAGTAAATACTTACTGAATGAAATGGATAAAAGTAGTAGAAGAAATAAAATCAGGAAGATAAGCGGGCATGTGTGTGTTTGAGGAGAGTAAAAGGAATGATGGTCTGGGTTTAGACGCGCCGAGTCTGAGCTATTTCACAGCTGCAGCGGCGCCAGGGGCCACAGGGGTGCCCACGTTGTTGGTTTTCCCAAAGGTGAGGGCTGAAGCTCTGCAGATCCATGAGCTCCCCGCAAGGCACTGCAGACCCAAGTCCGCGAGCAAGCTCTCATGCTCCATGAAACCTGCTGTCTTTCAACAGGGACCTGGGATCTCTTCACCACCGGACTCCACTGTGCTGCACCAGCCCTCATCTCCCTGGGCGTGGAGACAACACGCCCTTTATGACACGTGCAGTGACAACTGTGTGGGGTCATCAGACAGCATCACGGAGCAACTGCACCCACAGAATCAGCTGTAGGCGCAGAGGTCAGTGGAAACATTTAGGAGGTGCAATCGTAGACCGCAGCCCTCTTGACTCTTTGAGCCACGACAGATGGGCTGGAAGAAGCCTGGGCACCTGATATACGTGGAACTGGTGCAAGGCTCTTCACGAGGAGCCAAGTCACCGCCTGGCAGCCAACAACCTTGGGGACAGAGCCACAGACTCCCGCTGAGCTTCACCCTCAAAGCCTGAGCACCTCAACCTCCGTTGTTTGGGGGAAGATGGCGTGGAGATGCGGGCAGCGTTCAGAAGAACCGTTAAAGCAAAGGTCAGAGTCTAATACACAAGCTGAAGACTGACTCCGGAGCTCGGGAAGAAACATTTGTCCCAGGACACTGCTAACCGTGATACCTACTTCCCAATGAAAGGACTTGAAGAAATTAGCCTCAGGCATGGCAGATGCTGCCTCCAGGTGAGAATACCCCACAGAGTGGACACGGCCCTGAGGCCCCTCCAGCTGCCCTGCGGCCACGGGACAGCCGGGGTGTCTTTCACTGGGTCAGTACCTCCTGAGCCCACCACATGGCCGACAGACAGCGCTCATGGCCGACAGACAGCGCACATGGCCGACAAACAGCACACGTGGCCTCCCAGGGCTCAACCCACAGGACCAAGCATCCCTGTGATGCTGGGATCTAAAAACCTCAGGCTGGAACAGTCGAGTCAAATCACTCGGTGTCCAGATGGGAGATGAGACCCAGACAGGTGCACCAGGCGTGGGCACAGTCGGTGAGGGGAGCAGAGAAGAGGAGCGCGTGGAGGGCGGGAGGGGCGCCCGCCACCGGGGCGCCTGGGCCGAACCCAGCTCCACGCCCCCCATGGAAATGAGCGACCTAGGGCTGTCACCTTCTCCAGGGCACCCCTTCGTCCTCAGGGAGGCGGGAACAGCAGCAGGCGTCCCTGATGGGTCGCTGTAAACACTAAAGAAGGTCTCTAGGGGTCTTTCTGCCTTGGTACCAGCCCAGAGTGCCAAACGCTCAGAATCCGTCAGCACTTCTAGAGCTGGTTGGTGCCGCTACTGCCCTGATTCTTTTATCCACCAAGTGTTAGGGATTGATCCTGATAAAGTCCGTTCCAGGACTGAGAGACACTGAATTACTGTGTCTAACTCGCTTCCTGAGCCTGTCAGTCTAGATTCCTTGGTTCCTGAAATTTCAGCTCCCTGCCTAAAGGCCAGTCACTAACTGTTCCAGCCCCCTGCACAGAGGCCCCGCTTTCTGGATTCCAGCCATCAGCACTTCTTCACCCCATGTGCCCAGGGCAGAGACGCCACCTCTGGCCCCTGAGGCCGGGAAGGTCCCAGCAGACATCCGCTCCCCTCGCCTGTTTGGTGGCCCAGCAGCCCAGACCCACACACAGGGCTGCATGTCCCAGAGGGAAACTGGGAAACCTTGATGTGCAAACTGAAAAACAAAAAACCAGAACATCTCCTCTGTCTAAGCTCTGTTACTTCAGCCGAGCCCTTCCAGGTATGCACCTCATGCTAACTTGTCTAAATAATCACCAGCATCCCTGGATGTGAACAACCAGGATCCAGCCACTTCATGTCTATTGGCATGGGGCCCTCCTGGGATGCTAACAGTATGATGCAGTGTACACACACACACCCCCCTCACGTGATCACTGATCATCTGGGATTACTAACAGTACTACCGTTATCAGCTGATATCAGCTGGTAATGACCATGACTTCTGATCCGTGGGGACAGAGGCAGATCACCACAGGAAAGTGCTGGCTCTTGGCGGCATGTTCACACCATCACGTAATGGATATGGGGCTGACAGGTGCCCACGGGGAGTGGGTGTGAGAAGCCTGCAACCCCCAGGCTGGCCTCCTGACGAGAGAAGACTCGCTGCCCAGCAGCAGGTCACACACGAGCCCTGAAGGCGCGCCAATCAACACGGCTGAGCTCCCTCATAAGCCGAACAATAACTGATGACACTTCTGATTGTGGGGCACCATCCCCGGAGTGCTGACCTGGATCTCCACCCCCTTGCCAAACTCAACAAATGTTTAGCGTGGATTTTTCACACAGTTACTACAGGATGAGCACCAACAGGAACAAAAGGTTAAGTTGAGAACAAGTCAGAGGGATGACAGACAGGAAATTCAGGGCCCAAAGAGCTTCCCTTCACTGGGCAATGATTATCCAAATGTAGGGTCACACTTCATGAACGTCCTGCAAAAAGGATGATGACCCTTCTTCTAAATAAAGCTTTTAAAGGGAAGCTTTCTCAGAATGAATCATAACGTGCCATAGCTGAGCTGCAATATTAGCAGTGAGCTCGAGAGTGGCCAGGCCTACAGTAGGACTGCAGATTCACTGACTCTTTACCGCGTCCTCGGGAGAGGTGAGCTCTTCTTTTCCCCATTCTACTGGTGCGTGAACAGAGGCTCAGAAACAGTCAACAACTCGTCTCGGGCCATCAGGCTAGTTAGCGGCAAAGTTAGGGTCTGACCAAATTCTAGAAGAGGGCTGCCCCCAGAGCTTTCCGTGCTCTGGCAATACTCTGTCCTCCTGCCCCGTTCCGCTGCCATCAGGCCCATGTGGCGACGGGGTACCTGGAATGTGGCTGACGTTAGTGGGAACTGAAATTCAATTTTCATTAAAGTGTCCGTGGCCCCAGGAAGCGAGCGGCTACCGTGCCGGACTGGACCGAGCAGGTCAGGAGCAGAGGTCATGAAATTTGGCTGGGGTCTGCTTCCGTATAATCAAGAGCTAAGAATATGCTTTATATTTTTAAAAGTTTTTTACAAAAGAAGCAGCAGCAACAGAGGCAGCATGTAGCCCACAAAACCTACAGCGTTGACGCCCTGGCCCTTTCCAGGATGAGCCAGTGGTCCCTAGCCCCGAGCTGCCCTCTCGACCACAGTCACTGCCCCAGGAAAAGAGACTGCAAACCCGCTTCCCAGTTTAAATCTTAACAGGGTGAGGACGTCATTAAAAATCACATCACGTGAGCACTTTCTATTTCCATTCTGGTATGTAAGTGATCTGAGCCTGAGCAAAGGCAAAGATGCTGACCAAGATATGGGCTGATTAATTTCTGCACAGTCAGCCACCAAAATAACGCCTCGCATTTACAGACAGCCTCTGCATTCGTTATCTCGTGTTTTATTGAAAACAGGCTCTGGAGTGAGGACACCCATTTCATAGAGGAGAACAGGGAAATACATGACGGGACCCAGTGCTGCCTCCAAGACGCGGTAGTTCCAAGTCTACGAACCAAGACGCCGGGAGAAGCTGCAGAAGATGCCTCGGGATGAGCACCCCTTTGCGCTGGGCCCGCAGACTGCCCCCCGATTCTCCCGGGGGGGTGTTCAAGCCTTTGGTGTTTCGTACCCTTTCCCTGTGCTCTACATGGAGCCATCTGACAAGGTAGCTGACAGCTTCATGTGGTTCCTTCACTTTAAGCTAATTAGAACCAAATGATACTAAAAATCTAGTTCCTCAGTTACATTCAGGTGCAGCTTCAGCTTAAGGCCACGTGTGGTCAGTGGCCACCACACTGGACAGGATGGAGGACATTCCCGTTACCGCTGAAAGTTCTGGTGGACAGTGTTGTGGTCTGAACCCTTTATTCCCACAACCCTGGCCAAGTGGACATGAGATGCAGGGGACCGTGCTTCCTCCGACTCCTGACAGCTCCCACGGCCCAGGGCCACCACCCCAGGGACCACCCCAGTGGCTTCCAGCAGTGACTCACCCTTCACGGCCCCACACGCTGAACTCCCCAGGATCACTTCCTGAACACTTCCCTCCACAGGTCCCCTTCGCTCATCTCACAACTGAGTCACTTACTCATGTGCTAGGAAGTTTTACTCGACAACATAAACCTCCAAACCAGCAGGCCTCTATGTACATTGCTCAAGTTACTTCATGTATCGCACCAACAGCCCAGCTCAGTTAAACCGTACTTCATCAAACCCAAGCCGCCACTGACTGTAAGATCCTGCTGCAGGTTTTATTCGGAGAAGGCAATGGTACCCCACTCCAGTACTCTTGCCTGGAAAATCCCATGGATGGAGGAGCCTGGTAGGCTGCAGTCCATGGGGTCACTAAGAGTCAGACACGACTAAGCGACTTCACTTTCACTTTTCACTTTCATGCATTGGAGAAGGAAATGGCAACCCACTCCAGTGTTCTTGCCTGGAGAATCCCAGGGATGGGGGAGCCTGGTGGGCTGCCGTCTATGGGGTTGCACAGAGTCGGACACGACTGAGGTGACTTAGCAGCAGCAGCAGGTTTTATTTACCATTAGGAAATGCTGCCACAATAATCGAGAGATGATACCGGTTGTAAGACAAATACTGACTTCAGAAATAGAAAAATGTGGAGGAGAAAACCTTCTAGAATTTTTGAAAATGTGGTATTTATTTCCCATCTGATTCCAAAAAAGATTTAAGTTAACAAGCCTTTGAGAAAGATGGGATTATTCACATTTACCAATTAAAGAAATGGAGGTTTATCAACACTATTCTTCCGGATTCCATATGTACATGTTGATATACAATTATTTGTTTTCCTCTTTCTGACTTACTTTGCCCTGTATAACAGCCTCTAGGTTCTTCCACCTCACCAGAATTTACTCAAATTCATTCTTTTTATGGCTGAGTAATATTCTGTTGTGGGGCTTCCCCGGTGACTCAGCGGTAAACAATCTGCCTTCGGTGCAGGAGACAAAGGAGACACAGGTTCAATCCCTGGGTGGGGAAGATCCCCTGGAGGAGAGCATGGTACCCCACTCCAGTGTTCTTGCCTGGAGAATCCCATGGACAGAGGAGCCTGGTGGGCTGCAGTCTACAGGGTGGCAAAGAGACACGGCTGAGTGACTGAGCACAGAGCACAGAGCACAGAACTCTGCTGTATGTCTGCACCATGTGTTCTTTACCGAAGGAATGGAGACACAAATGTAGAGAAGGACTTGTGGACCCAGAGGGAGAGAGTGGGACGAACGGAGAGAGTAGTATTCACATATATGCACCAGCGTGTGTAAAGTGGACAGCTGGTGAGAAGCTGTGTGTAACACAGGGAACCCAGCCTGGCTCTGTGATGACCTGGAGGGGTGAGACGGGGCGAGGCGGAGGAGGGGTGCGGCAGGAGGCTCAACAGGGAGGGGATACATGTATAATTATGGCTGGTTTGCATTGTATGGCAGAAACCAACACAACATTATTAAAGTTACAAAACAAAAAATAAAGCAAGTAAAATTAGATTGTGGTTGCACAACCCTATGCACATGCTACAGAGTTGTACACGTTACATGGTGAATTGCACGGAATGTGAATTACATCTCATTTTAAAAAAAAAGAAAAAGAAATGGAGGCTCCTAAGGAAGACAGTCTGGGTTCCCTTGGCCCCCTCCCTCTCTACGTCCTGAGGCTCCCTCCCCCCTCTCCAGTATAGGACCTTCGACCCAGAACGCGGTGTGACCTCGTTCACGCTGGGAGGGAAGTTGCAAGGACAGTCTTCCAGGAGAGGCCATGAATTCCTGCCCTTCTCACACTGGGACCAGAGGAGCAGGAGGCCGGCCCTGAGGGCTGCATCTCCAGGTGGGGAAATGCAGGAAGGTGAGGGCGACCGGGGAGCGCGTCTGGAAGCAGGGGAGTGTTTTCGCGACAGCCCGCCACACCATGATGTGTGTACCAACACACTCAAATATTCCCAGTGGAAGATGACCTCGCACGCTAAGGCAACCATGAGAAACATAAGAGGAGGTCCTGGACCAGCTGCGCTGCTAACACAGCAGGCAAGGCCGGGGTTCTGACAGACGTCAGAGCTGCTGGATGGAGGCTGCATCACGGTTTCACTGTCTGTCTTTTTTTTTTTTTGCCACGTGTGGAATCTTAATTCCCCAACCAGGGATTGAACCTGTACCCTCTGCACTGGCAGACAGGGTCTCAACCATGGGCCACCAGGAAAGTCCAGCTTAGCTTTCTTTTGAAGAGTCACCTGAATGGGTACAGACTCTGGCTACTGATGACCAATGAACAGAGTCCCCTTCCCGTCCTGAAGCTGAACAGTAAAGAGCTCAGGGCGGGGCTCAAGCAAGAGGAAGAAGAGAAAGAAACCGAGGTCGTAATTACAGCTGGCACCCTGCTTGCGACTGACAGCTTGCGGTGCCCCAGGCCTTTTATTCCCCCTCAGACAGCAGGCAGCCTTACGACAGCAGGCAGCCTTAAGGAGCTAATGTAATAAAGAGGGGCTGGGGCTGTACGCTTTGTGAAGCTGGCACTTCCCTCCCCTGTGACTGCCCCCTCCCCCGGCTTATTAGCAACGAGGCCTGGCACGGCCACCACGTCACCAGGTGGCACCCGGGCAATGCACGCAGGGCTCCCCCGGGCTCTGGAGGCAGGTGGTACCCGACCCAAACAGAGATGACAGGGACATGCTGATGCCAGAACATTTTTCTTCCCAGGGCCAAGAGATGGAACTGAAAGGGAGGTGTAAGACGTGCAGAGGGGCCTGACTGCCTTTTCCTGCTGCCAGGAAATGCCATGCCGCAGGCTACCTGCAGAGGAGAATTTTTTAAAGAGTGCTTTCATTTTTAATTTTGCAAAATGGATTCAACCAACAGACTAGCACATGCACACACCCACCACAGTGTTGTTTTCGGTTTTTCAATCCTCTATAGAGGCTGCAGAAGTCTACTCTACAGAAGCATCAAAAAAAATAATTCAAATTCACCATATAGTTAAACCTGTTTAAAGAATAAAGACTTCAATCAGTAAGACGATACTGATTTGGTAGCTTTGTTTTAGGTAAAAGTGGCAGCAGAGACTGTAATTTCAGGATGGGGGGTGGTGGCAGAGAGCCAGGAAGAGTGAACCAAGGGCGGGGCTTTTTCTAGATTGTTAACAATCTCCGAAGATCTCTTCTGAAGTAGTGTCATTTCTTTGCGTCAAAGGATTTTATCCCAAAGTTCTGTATCTCACTTTGCAATGAAATATTTTTACTTAACGCATTGAAACAGACACACCACTTGGTAATCTCTGAGTTCTGGGGTATCTCAGGCAAGGGCGAGGATTCACTGCAATGACCCACACGACCTCTCAGCGCTAATGCTTTTCTGGAACCACACACGCTGCTTCCATCACATCATCGACATTTTTCACCAGCTTTATCATCGTGGTATTTGCTCATACGTGACCCCATGGACTGTAGTCCACTGGGCTCCTCTGTCCATGGGACTCTCCAAGCAAGAATACTGGAGTGAGTAGCCATTCCCTTCTGCAAGGGATTTTCCTGACCCAGGGATCAAACTTGGGTCTCTAGCATTGCAGGTAGATTCTTTCACCATCTGAGCCACCAGGGAAGCTTCTTGTCGTAAGTTAACTCACACTGAATTTGTGACAAATTACATCTCCCACATCTCCTCATGCTGGAGCTGCACAATTCTTTTTTTTTTTTTTTTAACCTATCTTAAAGGCTTTCTGCTCATCTTTCCTATTTCTCACTCTGTTATTTTGGGCACATCATTTTAGACCATCAAGATTTTCTTGACTCAAGATCAAATCACTAATCATATCAGCTGTTGCTCCCAGCTTGTGTCAACTGCTGACTTGATAAACACATCTTCATCAAAGTCGCTGGTAAAAAGCGTGAGCAAAACAAGTCTGAAGGCAGAGGCTCCACTATATTGGCCTGGCTTCACTATAGATATTCCTGCAGGTCCACAGTAAGCTGATAGTCCACACCTGGAAAGATCTATCCATATAAATTTAAATCTAGGTAAAGCTCAACCCACCGTTCTCCACGGCACTCACAAGGGCCACTGGGGACATTTTACCGCATGCCTTGGCTACCCACACACACAGTGTCCCTCGTGGTCTCTGCCGTTAGACGGGTGTGAGCACTAAGGTCAGCGGGAGGGGCTGAGTTTTCGGCCGAGTCCAGCAGCACCAAGGCCTAGACAACCTGGTCCCAGCCATGGAGACGTCCCCACCCAAACAACAGTTAATAATCATACCCTCCTTTCACCCAGAACTTCACCCTCTCTACATCAGGGGATGATAATCTGATGGCTTATATACCCTATTTTTGCATAATGGTGGATTAAAAACCTGAGGTTAAGTCAGCAGAAATAAATTAAATGCAAAACCTGAACTCAACTTTTAAAAAACATGCCTCAAACAGTGAAAGCCTAAAATATGAGCCCTTGGCAACGCCCCCTTCACTGCCTGCTTGAACTGCTCTCCCGGGAAGGGGCCCTGAGCCAGGTCTCGGGGTGGGGGGGGGGGGCCCGTCCCCAGAGCCACCAGGAGATGCTGTGAGCCTGGACCTGTGGTCTGTCCTCCAGGCGCTTCACTCGCCGTCCTGTGAACAGAGGGAGGGGCCTAGAGTCCCCCGCTGGAGGCAGGGCTTCCTTCTACACGAGCCATTTCCTGTCCTTTAGTCTCCTGGCCCCTCTTTTAGGGGTGGGTGTGGGGGCCTTGGCTGCTACAGTCAAGGAAACTCAATACAGTGTGTGTGTGTGTGTGTGTGTGTGTGTGTGTGTGCCTCTTGCGTGTGCTTGCTCACTACAGTGAGGAGGGAGATTTGAGAGACCAGACACCGGTCCCTGGTCCTCCCAACCATCCTTCCCAGCCCTGTTCCCCAGGAGCGGAGGCTGCGCTAGGACGGGTGGATCACGACGGCAAGCTGATGCCCACCTGAGGTTACCAGACTCAGGCGTAGCCGTGTAGGTGTCGGCTTAACTGTTTTAAAGCTGTTAAGTTAACCTATAAAATTAAGTTGTAAGAGAGTCAACGTTATGAGCTCAAACCAGAATGATGTTTTCTTTACTATTCTGGAATTTTATATAAAGGACACCATCTGAACCGGGTCACTGCACAGGGCTTTGGCAGTTGCTTTATTATGCAGAGACTTGGGCTGTAACAGCATTTGCTACAAGAGGCAATGACTTTTCTAGAGAGAATTGCAAAAGCAGAACGGAGGGAAGCACTTCCTGCTGAGTTACCAAGGGTCAGTGTGGCTGTGCGCAGTCAGGGGAGGGAACACAAGCAGGGAGCCCTGGCCGGGATCCACGGCAGTGAGGCACTTAGGGCCGGGGTGTAGGGAGGGCAACTGCAGGCTGGGAAACAGGTCAACAGAAAAGAGCGGCCGCCTGAATGATGAGAAAGAGCTGGTCCTGCAAATCCCGGGGGGAAGAGTGTTGGAGGCAAGGACAGCAACATTAGGCACCCCGATGTTCACAACAGCCAAGACAGCCAAACAACCTAAATGTCCAGCGACAGAGGGATGGATAAAGAAAATGAAGTGTATAATACAACGGAGTACTACTCAGCCATAAAAAGGAACAAACTGCTGCCACTTGCAGCCACATGGATGGACCTACAGATTCTCATACTCAGTAAAGTACGTCAGAAAGAGAATGACAAATACCATATGATATCACCTATGTGTGGAATCTAAAATACGAAACAAATGAACCTATCTGTGAGGCTGAAATAGAACAAGAAACATAGAGAGCGGTTAAGTGGTTGCCAAGAAGGAAGGGCCTAGAGGGCGGGATGAAGAGGGAGCTTGAGGTTAGCAGATATAAGCTTTTACATACAGAACAGGCATGTAATGCCCGGGGAGAAGTCATTTCTCCCACCTGCTAAGAATCATATCACTTTGTCCAGTTTTCCTCTGGAGGCACTTGTCAACCTCTACCTTGCATATGGCTTTTTGGAATGAGGTTACAGAAACGAGACGGCAGCTCGAGAAGTGTGCAGTTACTCTAGTTTGGTAATGATGAGGAATATTTCACGAATGAAGTGTTCTTCTACTTTTATATTAATTCCTGGCAGAACTGAAGGGCTATTAGGAGGCTGACAGGGAAGGATCCTAAGGTTCCCAAATGGTCCACAGCGAGACTGGGTTTCTTGGTTGATGCTGTAAAAAGTGCTGATGCCAGCGATCAGGGAAGCTGGCTTCCAAGGGCGTCTAACAGAACGGCACCTGTGCTGTGCCATCCACGCAGTAGGATCTTTGCTGATTATCTTCTTGTACACGGCTGCCCATGCTACACAAAGACCCTCCATCTTTACAGGCCTGGGTAGATCAGGCAAAAAAAAGTGCAAGTAACAAAGATAATGGAATTCTCCAGGCAAGAATAGTGGAGTGGGTACCACTCCCTTCTCCGGGGGGTCTGGAGGGACCGACCCAGGATTCGAATACAGATCTCCTGCATTGCAGGCAGATTCTTTACCGTCTGAGCCACCAGGGGAAGCCCATAATCTACTTTAGCCTGCAAACTAAAAATTGAGTTGTGGGCTTCCCTGATGGTGCAGTGGTTAAGAATCTGCCTGGCAATGCAAGGGACATGGGTTCAATCCCTGGTGCGGGAAGATCCCGCATGCCTTGGAGCAAGTAAGCCTGTGCGCTACGACTACCTGAGCTCCTGAACCCTGGAGCCCGTGGTCCGCAACAAGAGAAGCTGCTGCGATGAGAAGCCTGCGCAGTGCAACGGAAGAAGCCCCCACTCACCGCAACGAGAGAAAGCCTGGACATAGCAACGAAAACCCACTATGGTCAAAAAATAAAATAAGTAAATAAATCTTAAAAAAATAAAAATAAAAAAAAAGCACTAAGTCTTCTGCAAAATTCACTTTAAACAAGTGATGGACTGAAGAAGCCGAAGGAAGACTGAAAGAAGCAGCAGCGTGTCTGCACGTGTGATCCCTGTCTCCCGGAGCCTTAGGTGCCTTGTCGTGAACGAGGAGTGGGATATTCCTAACTTACATGTATGTGCAATGGACATCAGTTACAAAGCACGAGGCTCTGCTCATGTCGGTTTGTTTCACCAGCCCCTTGGCATTGCTTAAATGCAAAAATTGCATTGCTTAAATGCAATTTCTGCATTGTTAAATGCAGAAACACGAGTCCCACCAAAAGTAACATCTAAAACAAAATATAAAAATAGTACCCACTAGTTAAAAATAATCCCACATACAAACACATCTATGGGCTACAAGAGTTACCCTTTGATGCTGTGCATATATGTTGGCAGTATATGCAAATGTTAACATTATTAACACAAAACTCTGTATGTGTCAAATCTGTATTTGTATTTGACAAATTCATATGTGCTCCTCTCATGTAACAAGAGCGTGCGCCTGTGTGTGTGCTCTTATTTCTCCCACCCAAACAAACAAGCAGATTGACAACACAAGGCTTCTTTTTCACTGAGGCAGAATATCGAGCAAACAAATATTTATTCTGGGTTACTCAGCTGTGATACATAAGGGGATTCATGACATGCTACGTCTGGTGCCTGCTTAGCTTTTACGAGATAATTGCATCTCCGATCACCTAGGACATCGCCTTAAATGCAGAGACCTGATTTTAAAATTTAAAAAACATGGAATGGGCAGAATTTAATCAGTCATGCCTCCATAAAATCACGGGGAGATATAAATAAATGGGCAATAGAAAGGTGCAATAAAGCAGGATTAATCAAACTGTGATTAATTCGGGATCAGATGGACCTTGGTGCCAGCTGCACCGGGCCCCTTGTGTGGCCCTTATTCCCTCCTGCTCCTCCTCCCAGCCCTTCCTCCCCCTTCCCCTCTGCTCTCACCCCGAGGGCACCCTCCTCCTCTGTGGATAAACCTGCGGGAGAGTTAATTGTCACATACACGGGTTTAATCACACTGCCCATCACATCTGGGGGCCCTGCCAGCAGCGATCCGTGACTAATTGTTGTGGTAATTTTTCAATCATTAACAGCAGCACATATGCTGCAGACAAATCCCAAGGTGCCTGCTAAACCCCGTGACAAGCGGCTCGCGGGCTCCAGGAGGGCCGGCACGTGCCTGGCCCCCGCCCCCACAAACCCCATCAGTCACGCACCGTCATTAGTACACATCGAGCCCCAGGATGTGTCCGGCTGCCAGGAGGCCCCAGGGGCCCAAGTGTGCCCATCTATTGTTTGAAAGAGGAAGAGGAAGACTGGTGTGGGGGGTGGGGAGGAAATTAAAACTCCACGTGGGACAAGTGGCCCAAGGCCTATTCTGAATTCCGCTGTTTCTCATTCACTTCGGGCGGGCTCCAGCCAGTGGTCTGTCTTGGGGTTTCAGCAGCAGGAGCTGTTTCCATGACAACCACGGTGCTCACTGAGGCTCACGAGGCAGCTTCCTGGGGCTCAATTCTCTGGCGTGCGGGGGTGCCGGACGGGGCCGGGCCCCGTGCGCACTGGTGGGACCACCCCGCGCTGGGGGACGGTCCCGCTGACTGAAGCTGGCTCTGATCGTCGCAGCGTGTGAGCCCACAGGAGCACTCGGGGTCTGAGCTACCCGCACCGGTTCCGCGAATGCTATTTAGTTTTCATTTCCCCTTTTCTAAGGCTCTTTGTTGGCTAAGAGCAAAGGGCCACTGGAATAACTATCTTAGAAAAAAAAGACTTAATTTAAAATAGACAGTAGAACAGGGCATTCTACTCAGTATTCGGTAACAACCTACGTGGGGAAACAATCTGAAAAGAATGCAAAGAAATGGAGATATCTGAAAAAGATATATATATATCTCCATTCTACGGACAGGGAGGCCTGGTGCGCCGCAGTCCATCGGGGTCACAAAGCGTCGGACACGACTGAGCGACTGAACTCAACTGATTCTTTTTCAGATTCAGTTATATATATAACTGAATCACTTTGCTGTACGCTTGAAACTAAGACAACATTGTAAATCAACTATCCTCCAATATAAAATAAAATTTAAATTAAACTTTAAATTCTAAAAACAGGCGGTACAGATAATGTCGTGGGTATCGATCTACTGGAGGCATGCATCTCATATATCTTGCATTATAGGAATAGTCAGGAGGAAATCAAATCTCCTGAGTTTTCCCTTTGGCTCTTCCTCAACGCAGGAATGTTTGGGATACTGGCCAGGGTAGGGAAAGGCCAGAGACCGATTCTTGGGCTGTGACTGAAATTCTGACTCTTCCTATGGAGTCTCAGGAAATTCCCTCTGTACCTCGTTTCCCTGAGATTCAAATAAGACCTACTTATCTTGGGCACTTAGCAGTGGATCACTGCACAAGGTCCCGGCAAGACTTAATTAGTCTGTGCGATTCATTTTTAGCACCTCAGATGACAGCTGTTTGTGTGGCTCTACTGCAGGGAAACGAGAGGCCGGGCGCCCTCTGCTGCTGCTTCTGGGTCGGCCTCTGGGTGTCTGCAACCCGCTGCCCGCGGGGGCACGCTCACTGTTCCCAAGCATCCTTACACTGGCGAGGAAGGCATTTACTGGTAGGATCAGGAAAGAAGGTGCAAGCGAGGAGGAAGAGAAAACAGACCGCAGGCTGACTGCTACAAGTGGAGCATCTCCCACCAAGGCAGCTGCTCAGAGCAGGGTGAGAAAGGTCTGCGAGAGTCCGGAGCGCCTGGCTCTGCATCAGCAACACGCACTGAAGGACAAGGAGGGAAAACGGAGGAGAACGACGGGACCTCACTGACCGATCTGTTTTCTAGAAAAGTCAGGCGGACAGAGAACCTCGTTTCTCTTGGATTTTGTTAACATTCACATTCACATTAGCTCCTGACTTTGTTTCTGGGTTTAGTCTGAACAGCTTCCCTAGTGGCTCAGCAGTCAAGAATCTGCCTGCCAATGCAGGAGACATGGGTTCAATTCCTGGTCTGGGAAGATCCTCTGGAGAAGGAAATGGCAACCCACTCCAGTATTCTTGCCTGGAGAATCCCATGGACAGAGGAGCCTGGAGGGCTACAGTCTATGGGGTCGCAAAAGAGTCAGACACGACTGAGCAACTAAACAACAACGAACAACGTTAGGAAGGTTAGAGTCTGATTTATCACCTAATTTGCATCAGCTATAGGTTAATGCTCTTCTCCATTTCTCCATCTAGTTTGAACAAAGCCAGAACCACACTTCGTAACACTCTATGAACAAATCCATTTTTGAGCCTAGATGTTCTTATTATCTCTCACCATGAACAAAAAGTTATGCAGATGAAAAAGAAAAGCATTTGACATGATTGCTATTTTTTCCTCCATTCTCTAAGTAATGACCCTTTTAATAACATTTGAACACCGGCAAATACAAATTCAGTGCAGAGCTGACGTTGGACAGCAACTTTCTTTTAATAAAGAAATTCTGCTTCTTTATTAGAAATTAACTATTCTTGAAAGATGCTGGTAATGATAGTAATAATAACAATACACTAAATAAAAAAATATTCAAGCCTAAAATTCATTGAACTCTTCTGTGTCAGAAACAGTTCTGAGTGGTCCACCTGTGATATTCTTTAATTTTGGTAACTCTTCAAGGTCAGGACCGATATTACTGCCACTTTTGAGTTAGGGGGACAAGGCACAGAGGGAATAAGCATCTTGTCATCGACACTGTCACATAACTGACAAGTGATGCAGCCAGAACTCAAACCCAGGCCCCTGGAATCCTAAACCCACCAGGCTAACCAGTAAACTACGTTGAAGAACACAGCAGAATCAAATTCCCAAGCTGTTCGGCTTCAATAAAAGCTGCAATTATGAAAGCTCTGTTCAGCTTCTATATCTCCTCCTTCAAACCCAAACCTTGTCTTGTTAGAAGCCAAGACCACGTATTTTTCTATCACCTTTAATTTTTTCACGGGACATCGTCGGTTCACCCTTGAACTGAGTCAGTGTCCCTGACGGAAACCCACCTGAGGACCCCAGGGTCGGCGTTCAGAACCCGGCAGATGTGAGCGGCTGCATGGCCATGGGCCGCCAGCACCGCGTCCTGACCCGCCGTGAGTGCAGAAGGGCTTCTCTGGGCCCTGAGCAGTGGTCCAGGGAGAAGGGCAAGGACGCGTCCAGGGGCAGGATTGGCCTCTCATCGCCCCTGAGTCTGTCCAGCTGATGTTGGTGGGCAGGGGCAGGCACAGAGCAGAGGAGTCGGGGAGCCAGGGAGCAGGGGTGCAGCTGGGCCAGGAAGGGGCCTCGTGGGCCCAGGGCGGATGAGGACGGGGAGCCCATAGGGGGGTGAGGATGGGGGGCTGTGGGGGATGAGGACGGGGGGGGCCCGTGGGGGGTGAGGATGGGGGGCCCGTGAGGAGTGAGGACAGGGGGGCCCACGGCGGGTGAGGATGGGGGGGCCTGTGGGGGCTGAGGACAGGGGCCAGTGGGGGGTGAGGACAGGGGGACCCATGGGGGTGAGGATGGGGGGCCCACGGCGAGTGAGGGCAGCGGGGCCCACGGCAGGTGAGGACGGGGGAGCCCTGACTGCGGGGCTGCCACTGGGAGCCCCCCAGGAGCGGTCAGAGTGCAGGCGGCAATGGCGGAAGACAGGCTCCACTAAGACCAGCGCGTCAAGGGCTTACGTCAATCTCTGGCCCTTTTCAAAGACCTGAATCCCATCGGACTCAAAACGGCTGTGCTGTGCTCAATCGTGTCCGAGTCTTTTCAACCCCATGGACTGCAGCCCGTCAGGCTCCTCTGTCCATGGGATTCTCCAGGCAAGAATGCTGGAGTGGGTTGCCATTTCCTCCTCCAGGGGAATCTTCTCAACCCAGGCATCTAACCTGCGTCTCTTGCGTCTCATGTATTGGCAGGCGGGTTCTTTAGCACTGAGCCACTTGAGAAGAAGCCTCAGAATGACTAGACTCCAGCAACCTGAGATGGTCAGGAAGACGTATTTTTCACATCTCCCTGTCACACTAGCTGGAGAGGTGGGTTATGAGATACCACGACGAATGCACATCTGTATCTGTAACCACAGACACAAATTCCAGAGACAGAAGCCCTGAACTAACACCTTCCTGAGAGAGCCACAGCCTGCACCCAGGCCACGCCCCCCACCGCCCCTCCACAGGGGCCTTCCCTCCTTTTCTCACTACTGTTCTCCAGTCCATGTGTCTAAGAACAGGAACCTCCTGCAGCATCCCGGGCAGTCCCCTCATACAAAAGTGTGAATAATTTGCTAACTGTGTGGAAATGAAATGGTTTATGGATCACACAGGGAATCTGTGATATGAAAAAGCTGAAAGATCAAACTCTAGAATTTATAATTGCGTGATTATGTTTTATGAGTGAAGTGGCCCCCTTTGAAACTGATTTAAAGATTCCTGGTCAAACTGTATTTTAGAAAATGAGTATTCTTTCTGTAATGTTATAGACTATCCTTAAATAGTTCTCTCTTTAATTATGAAACGTTTGAGGAGACTACGAAAGGGAATTCAGTTATCATAAGATACAACCTCACTTTGCCATCCCACAGATTCTCCTTCCATTATATGGCTAACTACTTTCCTGTTACCAGCCAGGGGAAAAAAAAGATCTAATTGGCATGCTCTGAAATACTGAGTTGACTCCGTTCTACAGATGTGCAGTGTCTCACAGCTTAAGATTTCTATTCTGCAATGCACTGCAGGATGAGAAATACCACTCAGAAAAGCATCGGCTTTGATGCTGCTGACCTGAGGGTTTCCATGACGCCTCAGCTCTTGAGAGTTTACCCTGATGTGTTTGACATCACCCGGAAACCCTGGATTAAGAATACCCCTGCCTCTCTGCCAAGAAAGGATAAGATGCCCCTTCCGGTCCCTCCCAGCTCTGACGTTTGGTGACTGTAGGTTTTCACTGCTGACCTCACTATCTCTGGTGGCTCAGACAGTAAAGAATCTGCCGGCAATGCAGGAAACCCAGGTTCAATCCCTGGGGAGGGAAGATACCCTGGAGAAGGAAACGGCAACCCACTCCATTATTCTTGCCTGGGAAATCATGTGGACAGAGGAGCCTGGTGGGCTACAGTCCCTGGGGTCACAAAGAGTCAGACACGACTTAGCGACTAAAGAACAACAAAAACATAGAGAAATAAGCAAAGACAACTGCACAAAAAGCTGGGTAGGATAGAGAAGAGAAGCCTAGTTTGCTACTGCACCTGTGGATGGCATTTGGCTCGTCACGACCGCCCAGTGCAGAGCACTGACCCAGCCCCGGCCACACTCTACCTATGGGGACCTTTGGGAGACTGGAAGAGCACCTGTTCTCATCATTGAAAAGTGAAAGTGTTAATCACTCAGGCTCCTCTGTCCATGGGGTTCTCCAGGCAAGAATAGCAGAGTGGGTTTGCCATGCTCTCCTTCAGGGGATCTTCCTGACCCAGGGATCGAACCTGGGTTGACTGCATGGCAGGGTGATTCTTTACCTTCTGAGCCACAGTAGGGTGGGCCAGAGACGGCTAAATCCTCTTATTTCATATCATACAGTTAAAAGAGAGACTAAAGTGGAAAGAAATCAGGAAGTAGCAACATGGGTGTGTTACTTGGAGATGGAGCAGATGTCAGGAACCCGGCTGCCTCCGAGGGAGGAAGCAGGGACGCAGCGTGGAGGGGCAGAGGGTGGAGATACTGGCGGTTTGTCCTCATCCTGGTTCAGCTATCTGACTCCTAAACTACACAGTGAATAAACTTTAATAAAAAGAAAAATCTTCAAAAGGAAGAAGAAAAGGAAGTGGTCTGGACTCTCCCATCACTCCACGCCTGAGGCCCAGTGGGTACAGATGGATGGGACTCGTGCCCTGGGCCCTGGGGACAGCCAGCCAGCTCTGGGCCCACCAGCATGGGCAGCACACGCTTCCCCTTCACTCTCCTGCCCAGAGAGCCAGCCGGGCCACCGCAAACCAAAAGCACAAAAGAAGGACAAGTTCAAATAAAACTGTAGTTACAGCGATAGGAAAAGATCAGATACAAAGCGACATTTCAGAATACTGTGGGGTCAAATTAAAAATCATAGACCAGTTTTTAAAGAGAAAGAATCTGAAATAAGTTGGAGGCAACCACTAGCAACTGGCTCTATCTAAAAACAGCTATGAAAAGACCAGCATTCTGAGCTAAAGGTTAATTAGCTTGCCTAAATTCAAATTTGCTTCTGAAGTATCCAAGAGCCATGGTTTCCAGAAATACAGAGAACTGAGTTCTTCTTCTTGAAAGCAGAGCAGGTCTGAGGAACGGCTCAGACAATGGCCTGCAGAGGCAGGCGTCCCTGCAGGGTGCTCCCAGGGACCCGTTCCCAGCGGTTCTGAGAGCCTTCACGTGTGGAGCAGTCAAGGCAGAAGGTTTACAAAGCGATGCGTCCGGCTCAACGATTCTATTTAGTCAAATTAATATATTTGATTCCTTAATTTTTAATCTAATGCAGCTGAGGGAACAAAAGAATAAAAGCCACAACCAGCGCCTCTGTCACAATCTGTCTTCGGGGCAGAACTGTGCCATTCATACGGGCACGGCGCTTCTGCCCACAACAGATACATCTGCGCTTGCCTGAGTGAAATTTCATTCTTCCCGCAATCAAACTGCGACCAGCATGTTTGTGAACACTACAAATCTGCCCGTGTTGATTCTTAAAATGAGAAATACCAAGGGAAATAAATAATCCTTTACTCCCTGCCCTTCTCAGGAGTAAGAAACCACAGACATTCTGACTAGGTAGAAGACACAGTGAAAATGTCCCGTTGGCAGGCTCTGGGTGGAGCGGCAGCTTCAGTGGACCTGGTGGGTCACAGAACTGTCCCAGGCTGACCGGCGTGATCCCCACGTGGAAAATAAGATCCCAATGACATGCTGCTGGTAATTCACAATTATCAGCAGTTATTTGGGAGAGGGGAGAAATTCAGATCGCATCCAGCTCTCAGCATTTGTGCGTTTCTGTGCATTTCAGACTATGGAGGGTGGTGGTCCGGCCACAGTCAGAAAGTGCTCCCTACCCAGAGGGTAGGGCTCCAGGGCCCCGGGCAGGAAGGCCAGCTTTGCCCGCCTGGGCTCCCTGCCTGCCTCCACAGCCGCAGGTGTTGTAGACACAGCAGGGCAAAGCCCTCTCCAGCATGGGGAGCCCTCAATCGCCATGCTCAGGAAGGATTACACCCAGACAGACCCAAAGAGCAGGAGGCTGAGTCGGGCCGAATCAGGGCTGAGGGTGGGTGCAGAAGCATGAGCCGTGCCTGGAGCTGAGCAGCCTGCACCAACGGCTGCGGGCAGAGGACCCACGACAGCCACGTGGGGGCCACTGCAGAGGACCCGAGTCTCTCTCCATCGTGACTCGGGGGCTTCGCTGGCGCCAGAGCAAATGCCACCAGCATCAGGGAGCTTTTCAGCAGGCTGAGCTAAGTCTGCAGAGCAGATGAGAGCAAGAGGCTGGAAACACTTGTACGAGGAGGGAGAGGCCTGGAAGCCCTTAAAACCACTATGTTTTTCTACTGCTATCGGCTACACCCCACAATGTCCAGTCTTGGCTGAGACGTCCACGCACGGGTTTTCTTAATTTTTCTTTGACTTGGTTTCCCCCCAGAGAAACAGGAAGGAAAACCATAGGCTTATTTCCACGTCTAAAATCCAACTCTCCAAGAATTCGATTCTATTTATTTCAGGTCATTAAATTTTCATCATGTCTAGGAACCGGGTGCTTCAAGGGATTAAAAAATAAATAAATAAAACACACACAGGCCCTGCTGTCAAGGAGCTCAGAGCTAGAAGGTTAAACACAAAAATCCTCAAATGATACCAGAAGGTAAACTCCGGGAAATACGGGAGGAGATCCAGTCACAGTGCAACTCCGCAACCAGTCCTGTGGGTCAGGAATGTTCAGGGAGTCCGGTGAGCCACAGAGGAGCCGCACACTGCAGCCAGCCCTGCCCTGGATGGTGCGGACACTGCAGGGGGACGGGAGACGGGGCGGAGGAGGCGGCTCCGGGGCCCAAGCGTCAGAGAGAGCCGTCGAACCGACTGTGACGGCGCGGCCACGCCTGGTGGGGGGGGACACCGGCCGGCAGAGGGGGGGACCGGAGCTGTGAGAGGCCAGAGGGGAAGGGGGCTCGCGCCTGCCCCTGTGACCACGGGCAGGGAGGGAAGGGCAAGGACAGTGGCTCAAGGCCTGGTTGGCAAAGCGAGTGTTTGTGGTCTGTAGGGCGGGGTGGGGGATCCCGGAGCACTTTTGTGTCACGACTGGAGCTTAAACCAACGGCAGGAAGACTCGGGCCAAGGCGAAGATGCCACTCAGCCTCCCTGTCTCCCGTGATGTGAGACAGAACGCTGGCCAGGACGTGGGGATAGACGGGGCAGGGAGCAGGATGTGGGCCACCCAGTCCTCGCCACTGGCCCTTGCTTCCGCCTATGAGAGGCATCCCCTCGGCCTGAGGGTGGGGTGTCCATCGGTCATCGCAGAACGGGTCCGGCTCTCTAGCCCTGCTGCCCAGGGGCCCTCCCATCACACAGAGAAGCTGGAGCCGACTCCACCTTCAAATGCCCGGAACACGGGCTGTGGCAGGGCTGGAGGGTGCGCTTGCCTATGCTCTGCAGTGCCTGGGAGAGTGGCTGGCACACGGTAGGGGCACAATAAACATTTGTTCAATGAACAAAGCTGAGACTGTGAACAATCCTAGATGTCATCTCAGGCTCTTCCTCTGACAGATGAGGACACGGAAGTGCCCCAGGACCCCCCCAGAGCCAGGCAGCCCATCGGTCAGTGGTGAGACCACAACCACCCCCGGTCTCCTGACACTGAGGGTGAAGGTCTCGACACTGTCCCACGTGTCACCCCTGGTTTCCCGCTTTTTCAATGCTTTATAATTGGGAGCAATGAGATCAGAAAGCAGCAGTTTACAGACCGAACCTCTGTGACATAGAACATTAAGGTAATAAACACCAACAGGGAGCTGGATGGGGGAGACATTCTGATTTCAGGTCATTGAAGGGAGAGTAGCATTCTGTGCTTCTACAGCACCGCTGCCTAGAGTTTCTGCAATTGCCTCCATCACTCTGCTTTGAAACTGCTCTGTAAACCACATCAGACGTTACTCGACTACCACCCTCACCGCCGGGCCCTCCCTGCTGGGCCCCCGGAGACCAGCACGTACCCAAGCTTCAGAAAGCTTCCCTTGGTACCCAATGTGTATATATTTTTGAAAGGCAACAAATAGAGACTTGTGTCACCTTTGGAGTGGCTTTTTGGAAACTTCTGCAGAAATTTAAAACCAAAAAGCTGCTTGGGACCCATCTGCAGAGTAAGAAACAAATAACGAATAAGCAATAACCAAGAGCGTCTTCAGTGAAGACCAGAGAAGGGAACCTCTCAATGACACCACTCCGAAGTGTTTGTGATCGCTGGCTCCACACCAGGTGCTGCGAGAGGCTGGGGGATGCTGGGCCATGTCCTCACCGTGCCTACAGTCTTGGGGAAGGGCTGAGTCAGGGACACAATCACCACCGGTCCGTTGCCATGGTAACACAGATGCTCCTGAGGACCAGTAAGTACACAGGTGCTTCAGGTATGTCCCTTGGGGTCCTCTGCTAGGCCAGGCTGGTCCCAGCAGAAGAAAGGGCATGTGGAAGAACTGAGAAGCCGGGGTGGCAGGAACGCCAGGGGCCACGGGGGCGGCCTGGGTGGGGGCAGAGGGGTGGCCGGGACCAGAGCCCAGCAGGACTTCACCCTCTGAGCATCGAAAATCCAAAGATTATGAAGAGATTATAACAACGAAGACCTGACCGTTAAAAGATCATCTCTCGAAAAACAAGTGTTTGTGCTTTCAGAACAGTACCAACCACTTGGAATAAAAGGACGTAAACTAGGACACAAGGATGGTTGGCGTAGCATTTAGGAGAGACGGCAGAAGAGTGTGTCCAGGCACCCGCGGAATGCAGGGCGTACTTGGTAACCCCGAACGGCACTGGTTGAGCTGACAAGCACACGTCTATGCCAAAAACAAACTGGGGGAAATGATGTTTCTAGAGACTGTACCAAAACTCAAAATGTGTTAAAAGAATCAACTAATGACTCAAGTCCCAATTTAGTGCATAAACCAGATAATGAAAACATCGAGGCTATCAAACTGATCACTCCTTCTTCCCAGACCTCCCTTGGCGCCCCCAGGCCACACCAGCCTCTCCGTCAGCTGAACTGCCAGACATCCTCGAAGGTCTTGGCCTACGGCCTGGAACACACTTTCCACGTATTTACACCTAGGCTGCCCACTGGGACTGTGAGCTCCTCAGGGAATTCCCATACATGTGTACCTCCCGGGTACCGGGTGACATGCCCTGCACGGCGGGGCTTGCCAGTGTGGACTTGTCAAGTGACCAATTGGTAAAAGACAGAAAAGGGGATTTGGAAGTAATCTGTGGATTTGGGTTAGAGATCTTTCACAATTAACGTCATGTACGTTAAGCAGAGCAAACTGTATCACACTAGTAGGAAAAAAGACCAAGGGATGTAAAAAAAAACCATGAAACTCGACTGTGTTAAAGACATCATGTCTCACAGGTGTAGGGGTATTTTCTCCCAGCTCTCTGTGCCCAGAAAGTGAGCTTTCCCTAAAAAAAAAAAAAGGGTCTGCTTTTGTCTTGCAGATATTATACTAGAGACTGTTAATTAACTGTGTTTCCCACTTTCCTTTCACCATTAGGCAGCGAGAGCCAGATTTATGTCTCCTACAGCAATGGAGACAAACGTGTGTTTCTCTGCCCCAACCCTAGCCCAGCTTTCTCATTTTCCTGTTCTTGTTTTCTTTTGCCCTTTTCTCCCTAAGATTTTTAACTACATGCATCTCTTTCTATAGAAGTCATTATTATCTCCCGGCCTTTGTAGAACTGTTATGAATAAATCTAAATAATCAAATACTTAGGCAAACGATGCTTCAGCATCCCACAATTTACTCTGCTGTAGAAACTTTGGTCATAGTTTCTCAAACCAAGGCAGTTAACCCTTAGATAAGCTGACGTTCAACCGAACCTACACAGAAGGGCCTCCCCATCACCCAAAAGAACAGCCGGGGGCGGCGCGATGAGGGGCGTCTCTGGCCGCCCCACTCTGCCGCTTCCCCTGGCTCCTCCGCTCTGCGTGACGCCGCCTCCTCCGTGCATCTCGGGCGTCAGCTGCTTCCTCCAGCCTCCAGAATCCATTTCCTCCCTAGATTTCTGCTGCCGCGTATGTAATTCACACTCTCACATTTCTCTCCGAGGGGACTGGAAGCACTCGCAGCCAACTCACTGCCTCCCATCCCCGCTCCATCCAATCCATCTTTTAGTCCAGACGTGGGGAATCTGCACCAAAATGCATTCCTTCATCCACGCGTTCGATATCTACTGAAGTGTGGTCACTCAGTCCTGTCTGACTCTTTGCGACCCCATGGACTGTAACCCGCCAGGCTCTTCTGTCCATGGGATTCTCCAGGCAGGAACACTGGAGTGGGTTGCCATGCCCTCCTCCAGGGGGTCTTCCCGACCCAGAGATCAAACCCGGGCTTTCAGCATTGCAGGTGGATTCTTTACCGTCTGAGCCACCAGGGAAGCCCAAAAGTCTACTGAGCACCTACTGAAGGTGAGATGTGTATGAAGCAGCTCAGGAACAGTGTGGAGGCACAGCGGGAACCAACCTCCGCCTGGAGGCCACGCGAGCACTAGAAGCCCTGGACAGAGTGTGCGTGGCACCTCGGGGCTCCCTGCAGGGGCGTCTGCAGGGGAGAGCGGGGCGAGCGGGGACCGCAGGGGCAGCCAAGGCCGGTCAGGAAGGACCTGAGGGGCCACCAAGTTCTCCGCATGACCGTTTGGGAACCTCCAGCATCCCTGTGGCCCTGTCTACCCTCCTGATCATTCCATTTCCAACCCTGCACCACGCCCTGTGCCTGCACCTCAGGGACGCTGGGCACCTGGGCCCTCGACCTGAGCGGAACCGCCCTGATTCCATCACAGACACCTGTGCCCGCTGAAAACGTGCAGAGCATCTGCTCAGTACCTGTGATACTGCAGCCGCTAACCAGGACGAACTCACAATGGTTCCTACCCTCAAGGAGATTAGGCTCTCAGGGAGAAACTGGCAAACTGAATATCACCCAGACTCCGAATAGATTCCACATACAGTGGATTCCACTGCATTAATCGTGGGCAGCATTAGCCTTCACTTGGCTTCTCTTAATTCTAAGAACAATCTAGCAGGAATGTGTAGCTCATATGAGCCCGATACCATGGAGACAGATGTGGTCCACACTCCCAAACACAGGGTCAGGGCTGCAGGATGATGAGGGCCCAGTGGCCACTTCTCCACGGATGATAAAAGAAAGCAGGGAGCTAGAGAGCCCCAATTCTTACAACAGTTCAAGAACCATCACACTGACTTCCCTGACAATTAAATACGAAGCAGAGCGCGTTTCGCGGAGACGGGAATAATTGAATTTTCATGAAACACAATGTAATGTTTGTTCATTCTATGTAAACACATACAGATTGAGAGTAAGGCTAGATTAATTCCTTCAAAGCACACTGGATTTCCACAAACATAATGAAGCTGCCTCTGGTAATAAAGCCTTAGAAGTCAACATCTGAAGACGTTTCATTTATTTCACTATACCTGAAGTGGCAGGGTAAAAACAAGATGAAAATATAGGACTTTTATATGTAAATTAATTCAAAAGTAACTTTTCTAGGAAATACACAAAAAGCTCGGAATGAAAGTAAACTCTGAATGCAGATCTAGGAACAGTAGTGACCCAGAAAGTTCTGACGGCACCTCCAATCACATCGGAAATACGGCGTGACCGTCGGGGAGCAGAACTCGTCCCAAGGCCTTCCTGAAGGGGAGCTGAGGCGGACAAAGTGAGGGGAGTGTCTCGACCACCTTCGCGGAGAATCCCTGGGAGCTTTTCAGAAAAGCACAGGAACAGTGGAAGAGGCAGCCCGAGAAGATCCGTGGAGTGACTGCTCGAACAAGTCCACTTCTACACTGGACACACTGGACCGCCAGGGGAGCCCCGGGTCCGCTTCTAGAGACGCGTCCCGCAGAGAGACTGGCGCACGGAATGCGACACGTCCACAGCAATTCCCTGAAACACCGCTCTGGACGGCAAGCTCAGACACAGCACAGAATGCCTCTCAGCTTAGCACTGGTAGCGCTGGTTAAACACAGTATGGCTCATACACGTGGTGGAGACACTCTCCAACATACAGAGACCTCCAGAAGCTTACTGAGGTGGGGGGGGGGGAAGATGTAAAAAAATATAGTACGCCACCTTTATTAAGCAGGAAAGAAAAAGAACATGCATTTGCATCTGCATTAAACACTGGGAGGACCTGGGAACCCCCTGCAGGTCCAGCATGGGGACTCGGCACTTCCACTGCCTGGGGCCCGGGTTCAATCCCCGGTCAGGGAACTAAGATCCCACAAGCCTTAAGGCGTGACCAAAAAAATCCAAAAAGAAACCAGAAGGATCCAAATAGAAAAAGGAAAAAAAAAAAAAGTGAAGTCAGCAGAAGGGAGAATACACACAGACACAGGCACACACAAGCAAGGAAGTGACCTAGAAATAAACTCTCATCATAAATGGACGGCCATCTCCTACTCGCTTTCCCCTCACCACCCCCCGCCAAGGACATCTCCTGGCCGTAGCAACCCCAGCCTGAAGCTCCCTAACCTGTAAGCCAAGGCCATCACCCCCCAGGTCCCTCTGGACCCACCGCCCACACCTTCCCCCCAATCACACCGCACGTCTGTCCTCAGAGATTTCCCCCCGCTTCAGAAGCCCTGTGACTGCTGCCCTCTGCGAGAAGGCCTGACCTGTCTCTGTCCTGGCAGAGTCCTGGTCAGCCTCCCACATCAAGGTCAGACAGCAGCTCCGCGGGGTACGGGACCCCCGACAGCCCTGGCTGCCAACGCCCCGCCCCCGGCCTGATGACCCACCTGGTTCGGGGTCAGCTTGGGTCTAGACCCCTCATTAGACCACTCTCTCTTCGAAGCCAGGGGCGCTGTCTTACCCACCTATACTTGCTAAGCATCTAGCTTCCCAACAAATGCTCCCTGTCTCCCTCGCCTTTTCCTCAAAAAACTAGTAATGAATGCTTTGCCTTCCCGGGAACAAGCGCTTTCATCTAACAAATTTTGCTTGTCTGAATAAGGTCCTCAAGGCGACAGCGTTATTAGTCATGAAAGGGCCTGGGCCCTCACGCAGACCTGCGTCTGGTTCTCTACCACACACCCCTCAAACTACCTCATCACACGAGCCTAAGCCCTCCTGTGCGAGGGCAGGGGACTGGATGACACTGGTGGTCCCTAACCTTTCCAAGTCACAGAGGCCTGGGGGCATCTGGCGTCTTCCTCTGCACCCACCCCAAAAAGAAACCGCCCTTACGCAAGCAGCTGCAGACGCCGACGGGCAACTTCAGGAGATGCACAGAGTGAATGACGCCTGGAATCATTTCCAACTTAACTACTCTCTGAAAGACGGAAGGCTTAAGGTAAGAGGAGAAAAGATCTAACACTTTTTGATCATTTACCGAACACCAGACACGTGGCTGGGGCTTCCCAGATGGCTCAGTGGGTAAAGAGTCTGCCTGCCAATGCAGGAGACACGGGTTCAATCCCTGGGTCAGGAAGATCCCCTGGAGGAGGGAATGACTACCCACTTCAGTGTTCTTGCCTGGAGAATCCCATGGACAGAGGAGCCTGGAGGACTACAGTCCATGGGTTGCAAAGAGTCAGACGTGACTGAGCGACTGAGCCCAAGATTCTGGGCTGAGCACATTATACCCGTGGATTCATTTGTTCTCCGACCCAGATCAGTGAGGTGCGTGTTGTTATTCTCATTTTCTGATTCAGGGATGGTGAGGGATAAATGGATTTGTCAGTGAAGGTCCATCTTTCTGGTCTGAAGCTCCCGGTATTTTCTGCAGGGACACTTACACCCTCCCCGTAGTGGTCAAGGGAAGAGTCGGCCGCAGCCAGGAGGCACCAGAAGGAAGGAGTCTGTTCTGCGCCCCCAGGCCCTTCCCACGTTACTCTTCCAGCACCTCCAAGACAGGACGCAGGAGGGACGTGCAACCACCGAGACGCTCCCGTGCCCAGGCCCCTCCACGGACGGCAGGGAACTCACCAGCCACGGCCAAGGAGGACGGGCCTTAATTGCACGAACCAGTGACAGGGCCACAGACCTGGAGAAAGGAAGGGCCCAAGGTCCCTTCGGGTCTGGCCTCAGGGGCGCAGGTCTCTGTACCCCAGGACCCCGCAGACCCCCTCCTGCATGCAGTCATCCCGCTCCTCGTTGGGAAGCAGACAGGCCTGGGCTCAGGGAGGACCTGGGGAAGCCCGCCAAGGGGAGCCTGAGCCATTCCGTAGGGCTGGCAGCCAACAGCATCCAGAAGAACAGTCTCTAAAACAGGAATAAAATGTCAGCTCTTTAACCTCCGAAGAGATCTGCCTCCTCTTCAAACCTCCAAGATGAGGAAGGAGCTACGCTGGTTACTAAGGTAACTGAAGGTACCAAAGCGGGGGAGGCGGGGGTGAGAGTGAGCACTGGAATCCGCTGCGGTCCTCTGGAGGGTGCACGCTGGTGAGCACACCAGAGTTCTGGGTGTCGATGAAGCCCGGGAAAGCTGCACGCACTCACTGCCCCTGAGAGGGTGCCCTCTTCACCACACCGAGGTCAGGGCCCCGGGCGTACGGACCCGGGGGAGACTCCTAGACCTGCTGCGTGGTGCCCCTCCCTCCCCCATGGCACCGTCACACTCCGTCTAGACTGTCCCCCTGGTCTCCTGCCGTTGAAGCTGCATTTCTTGGACTCACTCTCAACAGTGCTTCAATCTTTCAGCCGCGTGCTCCCCCAAGGTGAGATGGAAGGTCCTTGTCTTGCCCTCCACGCCCTTCCAGGGCAGACCTCGGCCTCCACGTGGTTCCGGTCTGGGTTCTCCCAGCGCTCCTCACTAATCTGTCTCTACAGAACCTGCAGTGCGGCCGCCCACCTGGTGTGTCCTGCACAGGCCCGGCTCTTTGCCCGGAAAGATCCCCTCCTCGCTGTGCCATCACAGAGCCTGCTCCCCTTCACGGCTCAGGTCCAGCGCCACAACCCTGGGGAAGCCTTCCCTGTCTCTCAGGGAACCTCCCCCTCCTCTGACTGTCCCCACAGATCCAGGGACACAGCTCGCGACCTGTCGTCCCCACCACTGGACTGGGCGCCCCTCGGAGGTGGAAACCCCTCTGTGTCCATGGCCCTTGCATGGCGCCTGCCAGGCCGATACTTCACAAACATGTGTTGAAGGACCAGACGGAGAAGGGACATGCTGATCTAATACTTGGAAGCATCCAATAATGGATTTTGAGAGCTTTCCCCTCCTAATGCCTTCAAAACCCACAAATCCTCCATTTCTAGGACTCTGTAGACAAATAGCCTAAAATATCAAATGAATGTGCTAAATTATGAATGTTGATATTGGCTGCTTCCCTTCACATTGAAGGCACTCCTCAAGGTAAAACTGAAGAATTATCTTACTGTGCTTTGTCATTACTGCCCCAAATTACACCGCTGCAGGCCTCCTAGTTCACGACCAACCCAGCAGCGGATGGACAGGCATCGCTCCAGGTGTCCTTGGGACGCACTCTACAGAAGGGAGTCCTGCTCCTGGCAGGACTCTGAGTCCTGTAAGCCGGGGCTCTGCTCACTCGCCCAGCTCAGAGACACGCTCCACGAGACAGACACACGGCTCTGCCAACTCACTCTCTCCCACACTTCATTGGGCGTCAAGTCTTCTTTTTCCTGTGTTTTGTTATTCAGCCGCCCAGTTGTGTCCAACTCTTTGCACATCCATGGACTGTGGCCGGTCAGGCTCCTCCGTCCATGGAATTTCCCAGGTTAGAGGACTGGAGTGGGCTGCCATGTCCTTTTCCTTCTTTTTCCATGAAATACCTAATAATATGAGCATTCTAAGTCATACGGTCTGAGAGATGCTACACTTGGCCAACTCCTGAATTACATCCATTAAAAACACAGTTTGAGAATCTGGCCTAAACTTTTGCCTAACGATGCCACTTCATTTTATCCATGGGCACGACAGTATGGCTGCTGCATGAAGACACTGCTTCCAGCCTAAAATGCAGAAACAAATCTTGAAAAAAATAACTTAGCAGATTGTGTTTATCCCCACGGTGCCATAAATAATTCCTAAACTTCCAAATTGCCTCTTTGCAGGGGAGAAAATAAAATGGAGTCGTCGAGCAGCGGCACGTCACTGCCTGCCTGCAAAGCTCAGTGACTCCAGGAAGCAAGGGGCTCATAAATAGTTTAAATAAAATTCAGTTAGATGAGCATCCTTTTTAAAATTTTTTTGACAGTCTTAGAGAGTTTCTTTAAGGGGTCTGGTCTGGGAAGAGACCTTATTAACCAACCAGAGACACCAAAAGCCAGTGCCATGCAATTTTCACTTGTTGTTGTTGAGTCACTAAGTCCTGTCCGACTCTTCGCGATCCCACGCACTGCAGGGCACCAGGCTTCCCCGTCCTTCACTATCTCCCGGACCTTGCTCAAACTCATGTCCATCGAGTGGGTGATGCCATCCAACCACCTCACCCTCTGTCGTCCCCTTCTCCTTTTGTCTTCAATCCTTCCCAGCATCAGGGTCTTTTCCAATGAGTCGGCTCTTGGCATCAGGTAGCCAAAATACTGAAGCTTCAAGTTCAGCATCAGTCCTTCTAGTGAATATTCAGGGTTGATTTCCTTTAAATTGTCTGGTTTGATCTCCTTGCCATCCAAGGGACTCTCAAGAGTCTTCTCCAGCACCACAGTTTGAAATCATCAGTCCTTCGGTGCAGTTTTCTATGTGGTGTTTTAAAACAAAACACAATGCCCTGTGGGTTGTATTAATACTACACATCTCTGGCTTGTTTCAAGGCCAAAGTTAAAGTTAGTCACACAGTTGTGTCTGACTCTTTGTAATCCCATCGACTGTAGCCTACCTGGATCCTCTGTCCATGGAATTCTCCAGGTAAGAGTACTGGAATGGATTGCCACTTCCTTCTCCAGGGGATCTTCCCGACCCAGGGATTGAACCTGCATTGCAGGCAGATTCTTTACCAACTGAACCACTAGGGAAGCCAACTGGCTTGTTTAGGAGACCAAATAATGGGATCCAAGAGCTAAAAGGAAATCGGGAGGTTATATCATCTAACACCCTTATTTTATAGATGGAGAAACTGAGACCTTCAGGACTGGCCCAAGATTTCCAGCACAGCACATGGCAGGGCCTCAGAATGGTTGAAAATAGAAAATTAAGTCTACATTGATGGAGGCAGGACAACTGCTTTATATCTGCTAAATATCCAAGACCTTAGGTGATGAAAATAAGATACAGGGCAGAAGCTCTGCTTTCCAGAAGTCTCCTATGGATAGAGACGATGCCACAGGTGGTATGGAACATATACTACAGCTACAAAAACATCAGAAACACATATACAGATTACAGCTTGAATCAAGTTACCAAAATACTTGCTTTTGTTACAATAGCGGAAACATTGGAAGGGATGCCTAGGATTCTAAGGAGGATCAGGAAGAACTGCAAAATATACAAAGAAACAAATCAAATTCTGTGCAAACCGGTATAACTGGAGTGCTCAAGCAAGCTCCAAGCTATGTCTCCTAGTCAAACAAGGGCGTCCCAGAATCTGCCCTCCAAAAACCAGAACTGTAACAGAGGGCAGGACCAAGTCTGACAGCATTAGGAGAGGGAAGGAAGATGCTTGAATGTCATTCAATATTCAGAACCCCCACATGGAAAATATGAATGATACAGCAGTAATATCAGAGACTTAAACCACTAGCATCAAGCATGACAAGCAGAAGGGTTATCTTTACAGAACTTGTCAACTTACACCCACTCACATTCCCTGATGAAGTGACTTTTTGGGAGAACGACGTTATAGAAAGAAACCTAAAGCTACCCAAGTAAAAAATACAGATATTCCATTTATGAGAGAGCAACTTAAAAAAAGAAAGAAAGAAAGAAAAGCCACAACCTAGAGAATATAATTGTTATGTACAAAAGTGACACATAATTAGCCTTCAAAATAAATGAATTCCTACCAGTCAATTAAAAACAAAGAGAAAAATGAGCCCCACCCAAAATGAGCAAAAGAAAAGCTGTATGTGTCAAACAAATATATTAAAATGTGATCGACCTCAATGGCGGTTGCATGTAAATAAGACCACAGTGAGAGACTATTCTGCACTCACCAGACTGGCCAAATAAACTGAACCAAGTCAAACGCTAGAGAGGGTGTGGAGCAACTGGAACTTTCGTGGAAATCGGCCCAACGCCTCTGGGAAACAACCTGGTGATGCCAACAAAGCTAAGACACGAAGGGCTTCCCTGGTGGCTCAGCGGTGAAGAAAGCTCCTGCGATGTAGGAGCTGCAGGGAGACGCAGGTTCAGTTCCTGGGTCTGGAAGATCCCCTGGAGAAGGGCATAGCAACCCGCTCCAGGATTCTTGTCTGGAGATTCCCAAGGACAGAAGTCTGGTGGCCTACAGTCCATGGGGTGGCAAGGAGTAGGGCACTGCTGAAGCGACTCAGCACGCACGCAAGATGTTCAGAAGTGCTGACTCGGCAATTCCACGGCTAAATAAAATATAACTAAGAAACTCTTAGTCCTATACATGCAACATATACAAAAATGTACACAAGTAGCATCTGAAGCAGCAAAAAAAAAACCCAATGTAAACAGTCCACTGTCCGTTAAAGAACGGATGAATAGACTATGGCCAATTCACCCACTGGAATCCGAGCAGTGAGAGACGAGTGAATGAAACGCCACAGGGGACAACAGGGGTGAGCCTCAAGCACCGCACGCAGAGCTACGGTTCTCGTGCAGAACGGCAGGGAAGGACGGGCAGCATGATTCCACGTGTTAAAGCACAAAAGCCGGGGAAAGTTCACTTGTTGACAAAATGTACAGAAAATCGAGGTAACAAGACAAAAGTCAGAACAGGGAATGCTCGTGGGGCGGGGGGAGTGCTAACAGGGAGGGACACGCGGGGGCTTCGACCCGTCTGCTGTCCCATCTCTTCAGCTGAGTGCGGACCCCAGGCTGGCTGATTCAGTGAAGGACTAGAAGACAGAGAGGGCAGATAAAGCATCAGAATGAAGTCTTTCAGTAAAGGATAACTGTAAGGAAAAAGTTGTTTTGTAATTAGGGAGACTTGAGCACATCATGGCAAAGAGTAAAGAACGAACAAAGGAACAACAAAGATGGACTCGCACGTCCCGATTTCAAACTTACTACGAAGCTAACGAAATCAAAACAGTGTGGACATCGGACTTCCCTGGTGGTCCAGTGGTTGAGAATCCACCTGCCGATGCAGGAGACACGGGTTTGCTCCCAAGTCCAGGAAGATTCCTTGTGCTGCAGGGCAACTAGTCTGCGAGCTGCAACTACTGAGCGCATGCTCTCCAGCCTTTGCTCGGCGACGAGAGGAGCCCGCGCGCGGTAACTACAGGGTAGCCCTGCTCTCCGCAACTAGAGAAAGCCTGCCCAGAGCAATGAAAAACAGGCGCTGCTATAGGCAAAAATAAATAAGTAATACCAGTACGGACATGAGGAGGGGAACACAGAACAATGGAGTCCAGAGATAAAGGCAAACGTCCATGGTCAGCTGACTCTGGACAGTGGGACGGAGGCCCCTCAGTGAGCAGTGCTGTCTGTCAGACCCCCACTGTCCTGCCCGGTGGACAGAGCTCCCTCCTCACACACCGCAGGCCACCCCCATGAACGGCACATGCGTTCATGCTCTGATGACACAGTCTCATCTTCCCAAACTCACGCCGAGTTTTACCGGGAGAGGTCACCTCTCACTATTTTCCGTGTCTTTCTGCTTGTCTGTTGCAGGACAAGGTGCCAAGTACAGGAACGGCACGTCTGCTCACATCTAACACAGGGCCACAAGGTTTGTGCCACCTGGGAGCTCACCAACTTAGATCAGTAACACTGCGTGATACAACCGTGTGCAGGAGCTTAGAGACTGTCTACCAGAGAGAGGGACAGACTGAAAACAGGGTCACACCTAGACAGGGAGAGAAGCATCAGCTGTGTCAACTGCACGTCCAGGCAAAGATCAAGTACATGACCCCTTGCGAACAGGAAGCTTCCTTATGCTGGGATGCATGCTCACGTCACACTGCAGGGCAGCCCAAAGTGATCAGAGGTTATCTTCTACCCTGCGTGTAACCAGGACGAGGGCTTGGCACCATCTTCCCCAACTCTGCCCACTGTGCCTCTGTTACAAACACGTACCTCGTGGCACTCTAACCACTTATGTTTATGTCTGGGTGTGCTGTATTGTTCTCAACAGCCAGGACAATGCTTGTTTGCTTTTCCACAGCCTTAGAAGTAATTCAAGAAATATTTGACAAACAAACAAAAGAATGATTGTTTAAAACTAGAAACTGTTTATGTGCATATTTATAAGGTTTTTCCCCAAAGAGTCAAGTTTTAAATTTTAATGAAGAGGTAAAGAAAGTGGTTCCGTTTTTTAAAAAGTGACTTCCCAGGACGGAGCCTTCTCTCCTCCCTGGCCTGTGTACAGTCTTCTAAATCTTTCAGTAAGCGGTAAATTCCTTCCAGGCATGATGACGGCCCACAGTCACCCAGGGATGTTTTCTGTGCTCCTGATCCGTATAGTACCTGGAAAGACGGCAGTTTGAGTCAGCCCAAAGGGAGGTGAGTGTGTAGTATTTGGAGACATGACTCACTGCTGTCTTCAAAACATCTCCTCAAGGGAAACACAATCAAGTCATCAGGACAGCAGTCGACACCCACATCACAGTTACCAGATCTCGGCAGTTGGAAAGCAATGGTGAAGGCACCCTAACTTAAGGGAGAAGAAATAAAATTCTCTTAGCTATCCGGAAGAGCCTTATCTTATCCTGTGCGCAAAAACACACGTATGCCACCGTCAACTTAAATGTGTCATAAAGCGTTTTCACTGCCTGTTCAAATTAGCAATCTAATCTTATGCTTTTAATTAAATGCACTTGATCACAGAGATCACCCACATGGGGGCAGGGCCCCTCTGCGAGGCAATAAAGAACCGCTGAGGAAACGGAGCTTCGGTCGCTGTTGCTTCGGCTGTTTCCAGCTCCTCTTTCTATGTTCAGCAGACTCATGTATTTGAAAGGACTTCTAGCCACTTCAAAATCATGCAATTTACTATTCAGGTAGCAGATAGAGTAACTGACTATCGTCAGCAAGATCTGGGCAAGGGGTGCTGCCAGCCATTCAATCCTGATCACCTTTCGGAGGTGCCAGAAGAGGGAGAGTAACAGCATCCACCCAGAGCTTTGCTGGCAAAGGTCAAACAAAAGCAAGCCTCGAGGGCATTTCGTGAGCTGCTGGCACCCGGTCAGGGCTCAGCTGACACCTGCTAGTGTCACTGCCCCGTCAGCCTCTTCAGTCCCCACGTATTTCAGCATTAAGCAGCACCTCAAGGAAAGCTATGACAAACCTAGACAGCATATTAAAAAGCAGAAACATCACTTTGCTGACAAAGGTCCGTCTAGTCAAAGCTATGGTTTTCCCAGTAGTCATGTATGGATGTGAGAGTTGGACCATAAAGAAGGCTGAGGGCTGAAGAATTGATACTTTCAAACTTTAGTGCTGGATAAGACTCTTGAGAGTGTCTTGGACCGCAAGGAGATCCAACCAGTCCATCCTAAAGGAAATTAGTCCTGAATATTCATTGGAAGGACTGATGCTGAAGCTGAAACTCCAATACTTTGGCCATCTGATGTGAAGAGCCGACTTATTGGAAAAGACCCTGAAGCTGGGAAAGATTGAAGGCAGGAGAAGGGGACGACAGAGGATGAGATGGTTGGATGGCATCAGCGACTCAATGGACATGAGTTTGAGCAAACTCCAGGAGATAATGAAGGACAGGGAAGCCTGGCGTGCTGCAGTCCATGGGGTTTCAAAGAGTCAGACAAGGTTTAGTGACTGAACAACTGTAAGAACCGCAGAGATGGAGACTATAATGACTGATTTTAGCATTGCTTGGAACTTCTATTTTTAAAAGCTGGGGTGGGGGTGTGCGGTTTGGGAAATGCAAGAGGAAAGACGGTAAGAATGACAAAGTGAGCTGAGGCGATGTGACCAGAGCCAGCCTGCTCCCTGACACAGCACGGGAACTCAGAAAACAGAAAACTGGCGGTCCTCGCACATGCTGTCTGTGGTTAGTGACCGCCTGGCACACAGTTTAAGGATTATGACTACAGACGTCAAAACACATGCCCGTCTGACAACACGAAGCAGAACTCTGTCATAACAACTTCAAGTTCAAACAGAAAAGCCCACACAGGATTTCTTCTCTTCCTTTCCTTTCCTTCAGTCTCTCTCGCGTGCGCACGAGGTCTTTAAACTTTGTCACCATTTCCCAACAACTGAAAGCACCCCCTACCACCCTGTGAATCTATCAGACACATTTGCATCTCAGGTGTCTTTTTTTTTTCTTTTCTTTTCTTTTTCTACTTTGCCATTTCCTCCAAGAATTACTTGACGCGGCTGATCTAATTGTAGAACAGCAGTGTCATTAACGTACAATCATGACTTGGAAACCTGTTTCAGAGAGTATATTCAGCCAATTACTGTGCGAATAAACCTCATAAAAACCTATCAAGGATACTGGCAAAGCACGAGGAAGTGACAACTGGTTCGTAACTAATCCTCCCTAAATTGGTGTTCTGAGTGCTGGCCCCTGACACCAGGTGCCCCTGGGAGGAAGCCTAGGATCCAGCAAATCTTTCGTCTAAAAAACAAAGCAAATCAAACAAAAGGGCCTTTTTTTTTTGAAGTTAGTTCCTGCTCAAGAAGACATTACAGCTCACGTGTTTGCTCCCAGTACTTTGCGTTTTCCATTAAGATGCGTGTCTTTGATTCTCTTGTTTCTTACTACCTTCAATCTTCCTTCTCCCTCTAAACTTACTCACTCCATCTAGCATCACGGATCCTAAGATCACAGAGGAAATCCAGTTCTACCTGACCAGAAACTGTCTCTCTGACATGCTGGACAGCCTCTGTTTAAACATTTCCAACAAGGGGGCTCTCTGTTAATAATAAGTGGCTCTCACCATTTGGAAAAAAAAAAAAAAACTTGTTTAATAACATCAGAGATGCACTTTTACTGGCTACATGCTAGAGGCTGTGCTCCGCTCGCCTCCACGAACCGTCAGAAAGAAACTTGGAGGGAGGCATCTCTGTGCTCGTTTTAACTATGAAAAAACGGAGACTGGCGGGGGTTAGACAGTGTGCTGAGGAAGACACAGCTGTTGGTGGACCGCACTCCTGCCGCTTCAGACAAGGCCCCGACCTCCCCACGTTCACTCACAGGCCCTCCTCTGCCACCTCTCTGCTCCTTCTTCTCCAGGAAAGACCTTCAAACGTTGGAAAACTGTCCGAGAAGCATGTGGCCCGGAGCTGAGCTCTCCCATGAACCTTGCTTGGCTGAATGGAGAGGAATCCTGGAGCGGCCTGGGTCTGAGCCCAGTGCAGGCCCCAAGGCCCAGTGCAGGCAGCACCAGCTCCCCGTCTCCTGTCTCCCTCCACCCTTATTCTCTTACCCCTGGACCTTAACCCAGGGTCCATCCTCAGCTCTGAGTCACCAAGAGGGACCGCTCTCCTCCGGTCTGCTGCTGCAGGAAGCCCGTGACCAGCCTGAGCCAGAGCCACCTCACTCCCCGGCCACAGAGGGCATGTCCTTCTATATGGGGAGGGGGGCTGGGGGGCAGTGGAGACCATCAGCAGCAGCCCCCCTCCTCCTCCTACTGCTCATGCAGTGACCCTCCTACCCTGATGCCCAATCTTAGCCAGCTTCCCCTGGAGGATTCACAACGTGATGAAGTATTTTTAAACTTAAATTCTGACAGCGACTTAAAAAAAATTTCACAGCTCTGAAATTAAGTTTAGAAATAATCTTTTTTTTGTGGGGATGAGAGGGGTGAGGTTGGACCTTGTGGCTTGTGGGATCCTAGTTCCCTGACCCAAGGCTCTTGGCAGTGAGAGCAAGGAGTCCTAACCATTGGACCCCTGGAGAATTCCTAGAAATAATCATTTTCATGAAACAATGGTCCTACAGAGAAGAGCTGGAAAGATCCTTCTCAAGTTCCTACAGTCCAGGGAGAATTTCATCAGAGCCCCCATTTTCCACTCCCCCCACATCGGGTGGTCCAGCCAACAGTGAGGGTCGAGGACAAATCAGCAAACATGACAGACAGGCCTACGTGTCTTACACTGTTCTCAGCACTTATGAGACACCTGCTGAACCAGGGGCACAGTTCCAAACGCAGTGGGAACAGAAAAAGGGACAACAGACTGGCTTTGTTCCTAAATAGTCTGGAAGACAGACAGCTCTCGTGGGACACGCCTCAAAGGCTTGTGGGCGATTCCAAAGCAGCCGATCGACAAACACGACATGGTAAGTGCAAACCCAACCCCCAGCGGTGATGAGGAAGAGCTCCAGGACCAAGAAGCCTGTGCAGAATCAGGCGGGAGACGGAGCTCTCCCAGAGCGCAGCACAATCAAGTCCGGAGGGCGGTGCAAGCACAGAGGCCGGGTGGCGTGCCCTGCAGGAGGTGCAAATGTGGACACAGACAGCACGCGAGTGGGGCTCCCTGGGAAGAGGGCCCTCAGGAGAGCCTGGGCCCACACGCTGGGTCCTCCCATACCTGAGTTTACCAGCTGCTGCTCCATCACCCCGCAGCCCAGAACTTCCAGCCATTCCCCGTGGAAGTTGATCTCCATCTCGAAGGAGGGATGAGTGAAGGGGAAGTAGCAGTCCACCCATCTGATGTCCAGTCCTGCAAAGACGCCGGAGAAAAGCAGACAGAGAGAGTTACAGGCAGCCTTGCCTTTCCCATGATCAAATCTGCTAATGACAGATTAGCTGATGACACCAAAAGACTACTTTCTGAGTAAAATAAATAGCAAATAAATTAATTTGCAACACTTTAGGGGGAGGCAATAAATCTTAAAACTTGTGAAAAACTGACCACATCTTTTCCAATACAAGAAACACTCTGTGTAGTTCCAGGACCCTCTGAAACCCAATCAATCACCTGTCAACCCTGTGGCCACCTGGCAGAGGAGAGAATTAGGTCAAGATCACAGGAAAGGGGGCTTTCCAGGTGGGCCAGCGGTAAAGAACCTGCTGCCAATGCAGGAGACACAGACATGCATGAGACGCGGGTTCGATCCCCGGGTCGGGAAGATCCTCTGGAGGAGGCAATGGCAGCCCACTCCAGCATCCTTGCCTGGAGAATCCCATCAACAGAGGAGCCTGGTGGCCTGCAGTCCCCAGGGTCGCAAACAGGAAGTGACGTAGCATGCACACACGGGAAAGCAGGTCATTCTGCTCGTTTCTATAAATGCAAATAACGTCTAAATCAGACCCATGGCCCTCTAAACTGTATCTGCACCAAGCAGCGGACAGGCCTTTCTCCACATTTCTCAATACTGCTCCTCTCTAATAACCTTCTTAAAAAAATTTTTGAGTAAGTAATATATTCACAGGGTTCAAAATCGAAACACTGTAAAAATAATACATTTTCCTGTATAAACAGGCCATGAGTGAAAGAATTCTAAGTTTGTGAGGTGACTGGCATTATGTAAACTTACCGTGGCGATCCTTTTGCAATATATACAAATACCCAATCATTACATCATATACGAATACAATGCTCTATGTCAGTTAAATCAATCAAACTGAAATAAAAATAAGGCACAGTTTAGAAGTCTCACTGGCAAAGCAGTTCCTGGCTCCTCTGCCCCTTGAATTCCTCTGGGTAAACTTCCAGGGTTTCCTTTTTAATTCACAGGCGTGAGCAAACGCACGCGTGCACCTCTCGTTTCCCTCTTTTCTTACACAGAAACACCACGTTATACCACACCACGCTTCTCTCACGCAGTGACACGGAGGCCCACCCCGCACCCTCCGTGTCTGGCCCCAGAGACGAGGGTGGGTCCCCCGAGCACAGAGAGAGCGAGCACCGACCCGTGACCGAATCCAGCTCCACCACCGCAAGCCGAGGGACCTCAGGCAAGTTCCTTAACTTCTCCCTGCCTCGGTCTTGGTCAAAATCAGAACAACATTCATCTCGAGGAGTTCTGGTGACAATTTATTAGGGTGTGTAAAAATCTTAAACACTCAATGGGTGATTTTCAAAACAAATGTCATCGCAAATCAGACCATAATCTAATGTCTCTCAGGTTTTCATAAAAATATGAAAAAAAAGAAACATTCCTAAAGCACACGCTAAGGTCACTGACGTCCATTGCTTATTTACTACGGTGCTACACGAGATGGTTCACGGGTCTCCTTCAGTTCAACCTTTACGCTAAGGACAGGCGGCCATGAACACGACACCATCATCACCCCTGCTCCCGTCTCACAGACGCAGGAGCCATGCCGGCTTACACTTCTCCTCAACGTTTACTGTTAGAAAACGCCGAGATGAGAATTCAGCACCGGATGGCAGGCAGCACAGCCCTCCGCGGCCCTCCCCTGGGCAGACCGTGGAGGCGGACGCCACTCGGCTTCCAGGCCAAGCGCCCCCAGCCAAGAGCGCACCACCAGCCTCCTGCTCCTCACGCACCACGACAGGAATGATACAACAGAGAAAACCACAAAGGCCAGGCTGTGATCAAAGACGAGAGAAGTACTTCCCCCGGTCAGAAACAGGACAGAAAAGCAAGTGGGCAGAGAGGGCCAAGCTCCGTGTTGCTGGGCTCGGGGTCCGCAATCTGGGAGGGATGCCAGGAGCTCGCCACCTTCAGGAACATGCGCTGCTGGCCTGGGATCCGAACGAGGCCAGAAGCCTGCGGTCAGACGCTGGGCGGCAGAGGTGCCCTGCTGGCGAGAGAGGGGACAGAAGCCGTCACCAAGCACGCTTGGGGATGCGTCTCTAAGGAGCTGTAGGCTTGGAGAGAGCCACGCCCCAGGCACGAGACCTGCCACATCCCTATCAGGGCTGTGAGTGCACCTAACGGGCCCCCAAACCTCTGCTGGACTGAAGGTATGCAGCCCCTGAGAACTGGAGAGCAGGGCAGTGAAGCGAAAGGGTGGGGGCTGGGGGGCCAAAAGGCTGGGCCTTCAGGTCCCGGCCACAGCTAGCCTTTGGAGGCGGACAGCCCTGGGAAGGGCGTGCCCTTGGGCGAGGAGCCTGCCCACCACTGCGGCTACTCTGAGACAGACACGACTCGCCCACAGCCGGTCCCGGGACGGGCAGTGGGGAGTGAGTCTCACGGACAACGCCGAACCTGTTTGGCTCTGAAACAGAGAGAGGTGACTCGCCCACAGCAACGCATCTAGCCAGCAGCAGAGGATCACAGTCCATCTCTCCTTCACATCCATTCATCTAAACTGTGCTGGGAAGCTACAGGGAAATGTCAGCGTTCAGCAGGGAGACAGGCTGGAATCCCTGAAGGACAGAAAGTGAGACCAAAATGTGAGGAATCCTACACCCCACCTGAGCTGCTCTTAAAGAAACCATCTGCTACAGACGGTACAAAATGGAGGGAAACAATTTAGCAATGTTAAAAAATGTCAGTGGATTCCATGAGCGTAAAAGTCGTCTGCAGGTTATTTTCTCTCTTTCCAATTCTAAACGGATAACCTCTCTTATAACAGCCTTAGGATGCTGGTGCAATTGAAATGTTAGCAGAAAATAATCAACTGCTTTGGTGAGTGGGAAAAAAAAAACCCTGCAACTAAAACAGCTGTAATAAGAACAAACTGCCACAAGGAAATAGTGTGATTTTTAATTTTGCTTTTCAAGAACAAAGAATACAACACTAATAATTTACAAGAGTAAAAAACTTGGGCCATAAAAACAAATAAAAAAAGATTTGCTGAATAATTCTGAGGCCTGCCCAGGCAGTTTCTATTCATTAGCTGATTAAAGAAGGACTGAAGTTGAAGTTTCTAAGTGATCTTTGGTGCCTGAAATGTACCTGAATATGCTGTCACGGGCAGGGCTTTATCCAGAGCAGCTACAGGGGAGTCAGAGGTACAGAGTCGGGGGCAACACCCAGGAGGAGGCCCCATTTTTTTTTTTTTTTTTAACAGCATGGCTTTTGGAAACATCAGTGTCAGAAATATTATTGAAATGACTTCTTTCTCTCCTTTGAAAAGAGCTAACATCTAACACAGGCTTGGAAGTCAAAATTAGGGAACTCAAGCTGAAAGGGTCAATCGCTCAGTTGTGTCCAACTCTTTGCGACCCACGGACTGTAGCCCACAAGGCTCCTCTAGGTCCATGGGATTTCCCACACTACAATCCTGGAGTGGGTAGCTCTTCCCTTCTCCAGGGGATCCTCCCAACTCAGGGATCAAACTTGGACCTCCTGCATTGCAAGCAGGTTCTTTACCATCTGAGCCACCAGGAAAGCCCAAGGAGGCTCAAACCAGGCCTCAGGTTACTCCGGAGCTGTGTGGTTACTTGGTACTTCATTGCTCCATGTCCGGGTTCCCTAACCTTAAAATTGTAGATTACAGTCACACCTATGTCACAGATGCAGGTCAGAACAAAGAAAGTCCTTGTGAGAGCTTAATGCAGCAGCTGACACTGTTAATTAACATCATCACTACTACGGCCATTATTACTCTAAACCAGGGGTCCCCAACCTCCAGGTGAGGATCAGTACCTCCCATCAGATGAGTGGTGGCATTAGATTAGAAATAAAGTGCGCAATACATGTGATGTGCTTGACTCATCCCCAAACCCTCCCCCGCCCCTGCCCAGTCTGTGGAAAAACTGTCTGCCACAAAACCCGTCCCCGGTACCAAAAAGGCTGGGGACCGCCGCTCTAAAAGACATCCAGACGGCTTGTACCCAGAAGGTTTACTGAGACATTTTTCAGCAACTAGCACCCCTACCCCAAATAAAACAACTACATGACCCCTGAAACGCGTGAAATCAGAGCATGGCACGGCCCTTCAGCCAGGTCCCGGGGAGCTGTGAATACCCACCCGCCTGAGTGCTGTGAGGGCACACAGCCCGCCTCCTATAACACAGCCCCTCACCCTTCAAGTTCACAGCGTGAGCCTGGCGAGGGCACCTCCCCTCCCCGAGAAGCATCTCAGTGGATGATACAAATGCCCCAACACCCCTTCAGCGATACCCCGCAAAGGTGCATGGGGCCGGGCAAGGCTGGGCAGATGAGGGGTGCAGGAGGATTTTGGGGGTGTTTAGCAACTGTGTGAATGGGGTTAAGGATGATCGCATGGCTGCAAGGAAAGAAAAAATAAAAGGCTTTTTCACAGACCGACTTTAGTGCCAGGAACAAGATGTACTCTCTGAGCAGGTGGATACTTTACTTTATTGCCACTCCACTATTCTGCTGACTCTGGTCTCATGAACACAAACGTTAAGTTTGAAGATTTATGAAATACTAACTCCGACCTGTAATGAAATCGAAAACCTAAAAGTCTAAGCTGGTAGCATTTTAAAAATAAAGCAAATGTTTGCCTGAAATAGAGATGCTACAACTTCATTGCTGTTTCAAAACTTGAGATTCTTAATTCTCAGCCATGGGCATGGCCATGAGAGGTGTATGAGAAAACTCATATACTGCGGGAATGGTCTTTTATAAGGAAAACAGCTACCTGGACACTTTTACCTCAATGCTCAGTTTTGAAAGCTATTCACATATAAATGTAAAAAATAATGAGACAAAGGAAAGTTCAAGACCACGTTCAGGGGAATGCATATCCTCAGGACCCCTGGGAACATCTTTATAACATACAAGGTCTAGCAGTGTGCATGCCTGTTTAGTTACCTGCTGGAGCCCAGAAAGGCTTTCGGAGCACCATCAATGCCAGTCTGAACTGCTGTGCTGCTGTCTGGCATAAAGTTACATCTCCTCTTATCAGGCAAAACAAAGACAAGCCAATGTAACTATTGTTCTTTGATTGTATGGCCCCATTTTGATTGCCTTCATTTTCCTGCCCTTCCTTATTCCTTTTTTTCATATGTACACATGCATTTTCTATCTTCTTAAAGGGCACTGTTCACATATGTTATCTCACTTTATTCTCATGGGAAACAGTACTATTTATTATCTTGGGTTTTAAAAATACTAAGACCTAAAGCACTAAATGACCAGTTCAAGATTTTAGAGCAAGTGGAGGAAAGAGAAGTTAAATGTAATTTTTCTGGTTCCGTGCGGCCGTCTCCAAGCGGCCATGAGATTTTTCTTCCTCTTTGCGTCCTTCACATGGTTCAGCTTGATGCTCGGTCTCAGTGACTAAGGCAGCTCAGACGTCCCCCACTGGGAGCTCTCCTGGCCGGATCGCGGAGGAGTTGCCTTTCCTATACGCTCCCTTGACACTCGGGCCTCCCCATGAGAGGACTTCACGCTCTCAGCCGCTCGAAGACTGGGACTGTGTCTCCTGTGCCCAATAGTGGGACGCCCGCAGCATGCTGGAAATCCAGCAAAGTGAAACCCACCCGCGGGAGTTCAGAGGAGCGCAAAAGAGGCAGCTCCACAGAGTTCAGCACGGACTCCAGGAACGTTCCTGGTTGGAGGACACCGGAGGTGAAACCAGAGGACAAGTGAGAAGTATCCAGGTGGAGGGGCTGGAAGAGTAAGCAAGAGGAGGGGGGCAAAAGGAATGAAAAAGAACAAAGAAGTAGGAGAAACACAAATGCTAGTTGTTAGAGAGAGGAAGCGATCCACCAGGTCAGGACCACGCGGTTATCCGTGTAACTGCAAGGCAGCTCTGAACCTCACAAGGGGTTTCCCTGGTAGCTCAGCAGTCAAGAATCCGAATCCACCTGCTAAGTACAGGAGACAGAGGTCCAATCCCTGGGTTGGGTTGGGAAGATACCCTGGAGAAGGAAATGGCAACCTACTCCAGTATTTTTGCTGGGAAATCCCATAGGCAGAGGAGCCTGGCGGACTATAGTCCAAGGGGTCAAAAAGAGTTAGACACAACTTAGCAACTAAACAACAACAACAAATCTCACAAATGGGTCATTTGATGATAGAAATGTGTAGCAAGACATAAATAAGGAGGGCTTAAAACCAATATTCTTCATAGGTTGACAACAGAAAAATTGAGATGATCCTGAATTTTTTGTAAAGCGACTTGAGACAGACTACTATCTCCCTAAAATGTTAGAACTGTGGCTGTTCAGTCGCTCAGTTGTGTCCGACTCATTGCAGCCCCATGTACTGCATGCAGCACGCCAGGCTTCCCTGTCCTTCACCATCTCCCGAAGCTCACTCAAATTCATGTCCACTGAGCCGGTGATGCCATCTCATCCTCTGTTGTCCCCTTCTCCTCCCACCTTCAATCTTTCCCAGAATCAGGGTCTTTTCCAGTGAGTCAGTTCTTCGCATCAGCTGACCAAAGTATTGGAGCTTCAGCTTCACATCAGTCGTTCCAATTCAGGGCTGATTTCCTTTAGGATGGACTGGTTGTATCTCCTTGTATCCAAGGAGATGTTAGAATTCCTTCTACTATTACTTGCCTTGAAAAAGCCCTGAACAGCACAATCCATCTCCCTGTATTATTCCAGTGTTAACTGGATTATATTACTGCTAGAAATACCACAATTCCTATCTTTTATCATGAAAGTAAAGAGAAGCTGGCTATAATAAGATTTCTGCATCAGTAATCTCTATCTGAAACCTGCTTCACAAGTACATTGTACCATTTTAACATGAAATATTCCAAACAAAGAGACAGAAATAGAAAACAGCAAACATCTACACACTCACTATTCAGTTTTACCAAATCATCACATGTTGCCATATTTAACTTCATATCTTTTTTGTTTTAGTAGAACCCTATGAACCCACTTGAAAGCCTGGTTTGGACCTTCTCTGTAACAGCACTCTCTGCCTCCTAGAAAAAGACACTAGCATGAAATTGATGTACTTTTTAAAAAAATGTACGTATATAAACAATATGTGGGGTTATTAGTGGTTTCTTAAATAGTACATGAACAGTCAAGATATTCGAAGAAGCCTTGGTATAACAGGGAAGCAGAGGCTTCATAAATCATAATAAGAATCTTTTGAAACACATATCTGAGTTCACACATAAGTAGGGAAAGCTAGAGGCAGGAAAAACGAGGCACATGACAGTAGTGAGTGAGCGGTCAAGTTCTCCAGGGGGAAGTACTAAGATGCCTGAATAAGGCCAAGACCGTGTACTGTAGCCTATTTTTTTTGTATCTATGTCAATACATACAACTGTTGGATTTTTCAGCTTTTTCTCATATGAAGAATGACAAAGGCTAGCTCAGGTAGTCTTCATTTGCTTCTCCTGATTGCTAATCAGAGTGAGCATCTCTTCATACATCATTCTATTAATAACCACATCATCTGCTGCCTTCATGATCACCCATTTCTCTCATAGGTTGATTTTTCCTTGTTTATTTGGAAGAGTTATTTATATAACTGAATGTTTATTTGACAAATCACTACTGTCCTATTAGAATGGCTAAAATTTAAATGCCTGGCCACCTCAGAGCACATGGAGTTTTCATACACTACTGGACAGTTTAGCGGCTTCTTAGAAAGTTAAAATTCACCTGCCAAATGATCGAACCATTGTACTCCTGGGTACTTAACAAAAAAAAAAAAAAAATGAAGGCATTAGTCCAGACAAAGACGTGTACTCGAATATCTGCAGATTTACCTGTAACAGCAAAAAACTGGACACAACCCAAATGTCTCTCAATGGATGGACAGATAAACTACAGAATAGAATACTGCTCATCAAGAAAAAAGGAATGAACTACTGACATTACGCTACAACATGGATCAATCTTCAAATAATTGTACTAAGTGAAATATGCGGGCAGGAGGGGTGGGGAGAATATACATTATAGGATTCATCTATATGAACCTAGAAGGAGCAGACTCAACGGCCATGACAGAAAGTAGATCACCGTTTGCCTGGGGTGAGGAGGTACAGGCAATGCAAGGAGAGTCTACCAGGCACCAGAGGAGACCTCGGGGGGGTGGGCCCATTCATTAGCTCCATTAGCTAGTGGTTTCACAGATGTACACAAATATTGAGACCTATAAAACTGTGCAAATATGTTTATTACATCTAAACTTAGCTGATTATACACTCTAGATACACATCGTTTACTTTTTGTCAATCACACTTTGATAAAGAACTTGTTCTTTTAAAAAACTCACAAGAGTACAAGAATAAAAGAGGATCCTAATCATGCAGGGCCTCTGTTTTCTAAACATGTTTAAAATGTAGATCACAGGGGTTTCCCTGGTGGTTCAGTGGTGAAGAGTCCGCCTGCCTCTGTAGGACGCATGGGTTTGATTCCTGACCTGGGCAGATGCCTTGTGTCATGGGAGCAACTGAGCCCCTGAGCTACAAGTACTGAGCCCATGAGCTGCAAGTACTGAGCCCGTGAGCTACAAGTACTGAGCCCGTGAGCTACAAGTACTGAGCCTGTGAGCTGCAAGTACTGAGCCTGTGAGCTACAAGTACTGAGCCTGAGCTGCAAGTACTGAGCGTGTCATAAGCCGGGTCAGTGTTTGCTTAAGGTCAAACTCGACGAGCTTCGTGGCCTCCAGCGTATGTGTCTCTTGTTTATGGGCAGAGCGGGAACTCTGTTCAAAAAGCTGCAGGTTTTCTCCATCTTTTATGCCAGCAAATAACTGTAAACCAAGAGGAATAATGCAAACAAATAAAAACAGTATCTTTACCAGTCTACATCAAAAGCCACAATGTGGAAATGAAACTCAGTGAGTCTTACCACCAGTGAACATACTGAGACTGACATTCATTTGGTACCAGCGTTGAACAAGGCCCTATGCCACATGTAATGGACAGTCTTTCGGAAATTAAAGACACCATTCTGATCGTGCTGACCGCCTCTTTTCCTTTTGCACCAATTTATTCACATGCCATTTCCTTACAAGACACATGACCCTCTGTGCTACTGGAAATACCAGTGAACCAGGTTTCCACCATCCTTACAACGTGACCTGAGACCAGGTGAGAAAGGACAATCTAGGCATGAAGTCTGTGAAGCCCTCTGAGGCCGGATGCACCCTGGACTTGTTGTCCTGTGACCCTAAAGGCCAGGACAAGGCTGGAAATGTGTTTCTGCCATTTACTGTCCAATAAGCTACAAAAAAATTCAAGTTTCCTTGGTAGCTCAGCTGGTAAAGAATCCGCCTGCAATGTGGGAGACATGGGTTCAATCCCTGGGTTGGGAAGATCCCCTGGAGAAGGGGACAGCTACCCATTCCAGTATTCTGGCCTGGAGAATTCCATGGACATGTATAGTCCATGGGGTCACAAAGAGTCAAACATGACTGAGAGATTTTCACTTTCAAACTCCAAAAAGTGATACAGGAGCTAAGCTTCAGGTAATGGTTAAAAAGTGGGGATGAAAAGAGACTTTATGATAATTAAATAAAATAATGCAGAAGCACAGAATCCCTGGCACATTGCAGTGATTAAATACATTGCCTTCACAATCACCAATCACTAATCACAGCTGTCATCAGTCTGAAGCCGCTTAACCACTAAATAAAATGCTCTTGTCTTTAACAACAAAGCAGGTCTTCGCCCGGCAGGGAGACTGACTCAGGATGGAGGTAACTAAACACAAGTTGACGAGTGGGGAGAAGACGGGAACTAGTGAGGAACCAGGAGACCTAAAACCAGCACCAGAAGGAGTGAGTGTTCAAATTCTAAGATCTGATCAGAGACCACAGAAAAGGGATTCAAATGTTTGCTCAATTTGAAACTGCGGTTTTCGAAAGGCATGGTTACAATGGAAGAGAAAGGGGCAAAAGAAAGCAAAAGATATTTTTTTGGCCATTAGGTAGGGAGGCGTAAAAGAAACAAAAGAGACAGTCTAGGGCTTCACAAAATAAAACAAACCTAAAAAATTAGAGGCTTTATAAAACCATTCCCCACCTCCCTTTAAAACAAAAAATTCCACTAAAGAGTCTGCACTTTGCTACACTAACAGAAGAGGGCACCAGAGAGCTGCAAAACCTTCTACACAACCAAAAATCCACAGAAAGCGGCAGAAATGATTCTGCAGAACTATAGAAACTTACCACAAAAGAATTAAAAAATTTTAAAAACCATTCAAAACAGCTCAACTGATGACCCTCTTCCTCAATTAAAGAAAACCAAGAAGCAGAAGAAAATTGTAAGATGATACTTGAAAATGAAATTAAATGTGCTCAAACAAGCATTTGGGGACATAAACAATTGGGGACATAAACAATTGCTTGATGTTTAGAACAAACATAAACAAAAGAACAGAGAATTGTGAACTCAAGGAAGAAATAGAAGGAAAAGAAAACCATCTCAGAACCTAACTCTAAATTACAAGATACACAAGGAAAAATGGATTCAGTGAAGACGTAGTGAGAAGACCGGAAGAAAGACAGGGAAATAACCATGAAAATGACAAAGAGATAGAGAAGAATCAGAGAGAAAGTGGTAGAAATGGAAGACAGGCGGAGAAGGAACAACATTCATGTAAGTGGAGTCGGTGAGAGAGGAAAACCAAACAGTGGGGCAGAATAAATGTGCAGCAGGTAAAATGGTACCTGAAGAACCAAGCAAAAGACATCCTAGCAGAACTACGAGATCTCAGCGATGAAAAAACCCTCAAGGTCTCCAGGCAAAAAGATCGAACGTCTTAGAAAGGCAAAGCCACCTGCCTAGCATCAAACTTCCAAAACAGCATGCAAACAAGGCAACAGTGAAGCCACACATTCAAACAACTCAAAAAAAAAAAAAAAATAATACATGGACCAAGAATTTTATATTCAGCAACGCTGGGCTTTCAGTACCAAATCCATAGAAAAAGCTTTAAACATATGAGAGCATAGGGAATTTCTTATTAATGAACTTTTTTCTATATGTCATGACAAAACAGAAATAGTGCAAAACCCAAAAGTGGGAGAAGAGAGAGTGACGGTGGAATAAACTCATTGGTTTAATGGCTGAAAAACTCAACAGAAAAATGGGAGAAATACATGAACAGGTAATTCACCAAAAAAAAAAAAGAAAATGACCCTTAAACCTGTGAAAAGGTATTCAGACAGAGAAATGCAAAATGAAACAACAATGACATACTGTTTTTCAGCTATTGCATTGACGGAAATTAAAAAGCAAGACAACAGTCTTTTGGTGCGGCTTGGGAAAAGATGAGCTCTCACACACTGCTGATGGAAGTGAGAACTGGTGGGACCATTCTGGAGGTAAATTTGGCAATATCCAGCAAAACTACATTTGTATTCATCTCCTGACCTAGTGCTTCTACTTCTGGCTATTTACCCTGAATACAACTCCAGAACTAATATATACGTAACAAGGTTTTCACTGTAGCATTATTTAAAATTGCAAAGTACTGAAAAACAAAGAAATGTCCACACAAAAAAGAGAGAGAGGTTAAACAAACTACGGTCTATCCATACAGCACTCCAATACTTCGGCCACCTGATGTGAAGAACTGACTCGCTGGAAAAAGACCCTGATGTTGGGAAAGATTGAAGGCAGGAGGAGAAGGGGGTGACAGAGGATGAGATGGTTGGATGGCATCACCAACTCGACAGACATGAGTTTGAGCAAGCTTCAGGAGATGGTGATGGACAGAGAAGCCTGGCGTGCTCCAGTCCATGGGGTCGCAAAGAGGCAGGAATGACCGAGCGACTGAACTGACTGATCCATACAGTGGAGGACTTCAGAGACATCGTATTAATTAAAATATGAGGATGACCACTCTGAAATGATATGTAATGATTCTCAAGCCCCACTACTATGAGGAAAAAGCAATCTTACTATGGTACTTTTCATGCAAGAAAGAAGAAAAAATAATACAATATACATGAATCTGAGACTTCCCTGGCAGTCCAGTTGTTAGGACCCTGCGCTTTCAATGCTGAGGGTCCGGGTTTGATCCCTGATTGGGGAACTAAGATCCCACAAGCCACTTGGTGTGGCCAAAATATATTTAAATAAATATATATAAGTGAATATATATATAATATCTATATAATGAACCTGTTCATTCGCATAAAACAAAAATAAACAAACACCATAGGAATGATGAAATAGAAACGAGACTGCCTACTAGAAAGCGGAATGGAACAGACTGCAGAACGAAAGAACTGGGAAGCAAGGTGGAGTGAAGAGGAGGTGGTGGGAAGCAGGCAGAGACAGGAGGGACCCTTTTTTAAGGAAGATTGTTTACACAGTTCTGACTTTTGGAATCACATTAATATTTTACTACTTTTTTAAAACTAATATCTACAGCGTCTGCAATATATAGGTAGAACAAAGAAAATATTCATACAATAAAGACTAAAGTTTGGAAAATTTTGAAAGAAGGAAAAGCAGTAATTTATGATACCATCAGCATAATTCAGCACAGGAGAAAAAAACCAAACCAACATGTAAACAGGTCAGCTCTTATTTCTAGAGGAAATGTAACCCTTGAGCTGGAAGGGACATGAGCGAGCAGCCGAGCCAACCTCAAACAAGGCAACGGACTCTGGAGCGGGGAAGACCCAGGGAAGCTGAGATCACTTAGCCAAGCGGTCAGCACGCCGGGACTAAACCACTCGTCTCACCCTTGATTCCAGGGGCCTTGAAGTGGCTGCCTTTCGCTTAGCTTTCTGTTTGAGAGACATCCACTGGCAATAAAACTAAATTAGGTTTCCATTAACTGCACACAATAGGCTGTGCCATTTGTTTTTCCACTAGGATTTCTTCTTTTTCTCTGACATTTTCTTAAGTCCTTGCAGAAGCCTCAGTGACCCAGAATACAAATTCCAGCCCTACTAGAACTGCTTACAGAAGCCAGGGCAGGCGGTTCACAAATGAGAAAAGAATGGGTGCAAGAAATCAACTCTAACCGCGCTTAAGAATGAAAACGGACTGCAAAAGCCGATTCAGTGTGAAATTTAGAAAGCCAAAAGGGTTTTGCAAAACGGCCCAGATTTTAAACACACATTTAAAACAAGAGTAAAAAGGCAAATGGTCAGAAGAATAACATAACATCTATGCAAAATCCAATGGGCAGCCAAGGATAAATGGGGCTTGAATGACAGCAAAATACCAGGCAGTTATTTAGGGCTGGTCTGTGGTTCCCAAGGAAGCCATTTTTCTATTCAACGGTTTAAAATTATGCATTGATCACTGGTTTAATCCATACAGTCCACCTTACATATTAATGCAAACATCCCCCCGCCCCGGCCCTGCCTCTCTGAATTCCTGGGTAGATGCAATGACCCTGTAACTGACTGCTGCTGCTGCGGCGTGGACTGCTATTGGGTAACAGTTATTGCTCATTTACTAATTTGCTACCTTACTGCAGGCTTACCTTATTACTTGAGGGGTTCATTTAATTCTCACAATCCTGTTCTTTCCCCCATTTCTCATATAAGAAACTTGAGACTTTGAGAAGTTAACCGGCCATTGGTGCACAGAACGCGATGAAGCGTGAACTGAAACCAGACGCTGGCTCCTGATCCCATCTGCTGGGCTCCACTCTTATTCCCCTGACAGCACACACATGACCATCGACTTGGCTTAGTGGTCAGAGGGTCTATGGTCGGACGGATGGGATTAAGGAGTGGACAGAAGGCTTGAGCAGAGAGGAGCAGTGGTGGCTTGACACGGTGATGTGGCGGGTGGGCACCTTCCGTGAAACAGTGACGGTTTATCCCAACTAAATCATTACTGTTGCACAAGGGCCAATCAATCCTTCAAAGAATGAAAATTAAATGTTTGCTTTTTGAGTATCTTCTAATGCACACGTGCTTCAGTGTGCCGGGTTATTTGAGGAGGCCCACTCTGGAACCACGCATGAGCTACAACGATGCTGCCCCAGTAACTGGGAGGCGCCGGTGGTGGAGGCCACGTGGAGGTCGAGGGCACCACTGGGCACAGGGAGGCTGGTGACCCTGTGGCTCCTATCACAACACCAGTGCTTGACACGGGGTATCTCAGCCTGCCCTCCTCATCCAAGGAAGGAAGAGAAGCAAAGGAAAAAGTGGGAGAAACGAAGAAAAGAAATGCTTCGAGAGCTTAGACAAAGCAATAATCCTCATGCAGGTGGGAAAGAGGAAGACGCTGCTCAAACCCAGAGGGGGTCAGGAGAAACCCCCCAGGAGGAAAAGACGTGGGCCAGTCATGTTGTTCATTGTACGAAGCTCTGAAGGATGACAGAGCGTAGAATAATCCTTTTTAGGTTTAGAAGGGGTCGCCGTGCGGCAGGGGGCTCTGAACACGCAAGGGCCCTCAAGGGAACCCAGGAAGGATGTGCCAGGCACGTGGGATGCCCAAGTGCACACGCTCACTGCATCTCAGCCTGTCCGCGGTGCCGAGGAAATCACCCCACCTCTCCTGCTGCGGTGTCTGAGCCCAGGAAACAGACTGGGGGCTGGCCCCACGTCACAGAGAGCAAAGAATCAGGCTCTTCACACCCACCTTCCATTAAACACTGTCCTCAGCGCTCTCACCTGGAAACCCCCCACCACCACATCTCCGGAACCTTTGACCTCTGCCTGGCTCTGCTCAGTAAGCGTGGTCCCTTCTCTTTACACAACGGTCCACAAGACCAACAAGACACACTCCATCCCGTCTCCTGCCACGACCGCCCTTCTGTTCGCAGTTAGGCTGGCCGCTCTTCCGTGGTTCTCTTCACGCTTCCTCTCCTTCCTCCCCATCGTTAAGTATTTCTACTTCGCAGGCCTCTTTTTTCATCTTGTACACATTGTACGCATCTTGCTCTGCAGACTCTGCCTGAGATGGGCACAGCCAAGCCACCACCCGCGATGGAGCCTGCATCTGCATCTCCACCCCACACACACAGACGCGACTGCCTGCTGGACACATGCACCGGCAGGACCTCTGCCCAAACGTGTCCCAAGTCCACTAGCTCTCCGGACCCCACCCCAAACACCTCTCCTCCTGTGGCCCCTGACTCTGGGGGTGGTCCCAAGACGGCAGCCCAGGCGTCCTTTTCATCGGTTTTTCCTTTTCCTTCACTTCCCCGCATGCAGCCACCAAACCCAGCAAATCCCGCATTGCCCCTCGAGTCTTCCCTTTCTGACCTGCTGTCCCCACTGTTTTGGGGGCTTTGAGCCGCCTTGGTTCTTAGATGATTATAAATAATCTAGTCTCCTCAAGACCAGTCTTGCCCTACCCTGCTCCATTTCCACCAGCTATTTGGCAGATTTTTCTAAACTGCTAAACTGATGACATCCTTTTTATCTTTTGCATTGGCTGCTTCTTTTTTTTTATTTTTAATTGGAGGATAATTGCTTTACAATACTGTGTTACTTTCTGCCATACATCAACATGAAGCAGCCGTAGGTATGCATATACCCCCTCCCTCTTGAGCCTCCCTCCCACCTCCCACCCCATCCCACCCCTCCAGGCTGTCACAGAGCACCAGGCTGAGCTCCCTGTGTCATACAGCAAATTCCCACGGGCCCTCTCTTTCACACGTGGTGTGTCTAAGTTTCCATGCTGCTCTCTCGATTCGTCCTGGCCTCTCCTTCCCTCACGGTGTCCACAAGTCTATTGTATCTGCAGATGCCATCCCTCTTATGCTTAAAAACTAAAACTAAAGACTCCTCACTCTTTTTAAACTAATGCTCAAACTCCAAAAAGCTACATGGAAAGCCCTCCACCAACAGCTCACAGCTCTCTGTCCATCTCCCTTCCCCACCGCTCCTCCGGGGCCCAGCCGCTCCACGACTCATCACAGCCTGGGTTCTCCTGCCTTCCCGTCTACTGCTGGTGCAGCACCGCGCCCGCCCCTCCCGGAGAGCTCCAAGCTCCTCTCTAAGATGCTATGTAAGCCTTCCATGACTACTCCAAGGATACAGGTTTCCTTCTGCACCTTGACCATGTCTCTCTCCCGGTGCTGACCAGACAAAGTGGACTGTCTGATTTACCTGCCTCTCTCGCTAAGCTGTCCATGAAGGCCACGGCACTTGGCCAGGACCTTACAACAATCCTGTTTAGGAGGGGCTTCGCATGCCATCTGATCTATGCCCAGTTTGGCTCAACCCAAACCCGTCACAGACCAGACCAGCTCTGAGCCCCAGGCACAGGCCATTCACCTGGAGAGTGACAGATAAAGCCGGGGTTCTGATGAATACAGTCTTCTCTACCTGGCAGGCCCACTGCTTATTAATTCTTGGCTCAGGGATGGAGGAATAAGTAAGAATCACTTCTAAAAATAAGCACGTTCACATATCTTGCCATAGGGACTCCCAAGCCTTCCTGTCCCCTGAATGCAGCAGGAAAAATTCAATTACGCTACTCAAATCCAACTTAAGCATCTCAGCAAATATTAAGTATTCAAATCACTGTGGAGGGAGGATTGGGATGTCTTACTGAGATGAACAGACAGACGTATTAAAGGGATAGCAGGCTCATCCAAGTGGATTTCGGCTGCTAATTTGCACAGTTTTTAATTTCTTTAAACAACTGGGCCCTGAGCGAGATCTTCACTATGTGAGAAACTCGTGAGTGAAAGGGCCCCGTCAAGTACAGCTCCGTCCTGGGGTTTCTGTAGGAAGTCCGTTCCTGCTCTAGCTAATTGATATTGAATCGGGTTTGTCATTTCCCAGATTTCTGGCAACACACCACATGCCGATTAATCAAGGTGCGGAGCTGAGCCCCGCGGAGGGCACGCTGCACCTTCCCCAGCTGCCTGACGCCCTCTCCCGGCCGCCAGGCTGGTGCCAGGGCGGTAACTGGAACAGACACGGAACCCTCAAGGTCTGCGGTCAACGAGGCTACAAAACACCTTGGAGGTGGAGAAGCTACTTCCACCAGGCAGCGGGACCCAGCGCTGGCTGCCGGGCGCCACGAGGACGAGAAGCTTAAGCTCCAGGTGGTTTCCGCCCAAGCTTTCTCAGGAGCCCCCACCCTAGACCTCCAGGCGCAGACTCAGACAGGTCCGCACTGGACGATGCGGTCTTTCCAAATCTCCTCTCACTCCAGCCTCCACGAGTGAAACGTTAGGCTGAACCTATCAGAGAGGCGGTTCGGGTCCTGGCGGACGCGTGTTCCCAAGACGCCAGCATCACGAAGAGCCTGCGGACAGCGCGTCGTTCAGCTCCCTGCAGGCCTCCCCCTGGCACGCGGGAGGCTGGCTCCGCAGAAACATGGTGAGCGCCATCAGCCAGCGGCCCTGCCTCCGGGGGCTTCATCATCAAAGGATGGTGGACTCCGACACGTCTCGAGGAGGGTACCTGTCCGCGCTTTTCTCTCACGGGCTCTCCTAGGGACTACAGTGGGAGAAGCGTGCGTGTGCTCGGTCTTGTCCAACTCCGGGCGACCCCGTGGACTGTGGCCCACCAGGCTCCTCTGTCGATGGGATTCTCCAGGCACGAACGCTGGAGTGGGTTGCCATTTTCTTAGGAAGACGTACATTAATATTCGCCAAGCTCTGGGCTATACAGAGAACACATCAGGGACTTCGGAACGTTAAAGCAGGGAAGTTACCTACAAACTAAATGAGAGCTTAGATGTCTGGATGCGTTGAGGCAAAAAACAACAATGATAAGAACAACCGAAAAAACACCCCATCCCGGCGTGAACCGGTTCTCATGACAACCATCGTTCAACAGAGGAGAACACTTCACCCACCGCGCGGCCTGCGAAAATCGTGCTCTCCCGGCATGGTCGTCCTCGGCCACGGTGACAGATAAGGCAGGGAAGGAGACTGCGTTTTCCTCTTCAGGTGGCTAGACAGCTCGTTCATGATGTCAGCAGCGAGTGAAACCTAACAGGACTAAGCAAGGCTCCTTCTAAATTCTACCACCTCCCTTCAAGGAAGGTGACATAAGACATGACTAATGAGTCCACAGAAAAGACGACAGTGGCTTAAAAAAAGAAAGTACATCAGACCTAAAAAGTAGGTCCCACGAGATTACTGATTCATGCTGATGATACACAGGTAGATGAACACTTAACCAGCATCTATGTTTAAGACAAATATGGGGGGGCGGGGGCAGACATCTGCTGAGCACAGCAGACTCGGGCACCAGCCAGGCTCTCCAGCCATGCTCAGGAACCGTCCTATGTCCACAAAGGACAATGAAGGAAACTGAGGCTCAGAGTGGCCCAAGAGCTCGTCTCAGGCCACAGACAGCGAGGTCAAATCTGGACTCCCCTACACTGGGGTCGTTTTCGGGTGACAGACACTGCTCCCAGAAACATTTCCCATGCCTGATGCCAAAGCCCACAGATGGGCTCCAAGAGACACGACCCAGCAGCTCAGGTCCTCGACTCAGCCCTGAAGGGGAAAAGTGCACGGTTGCACACTTCTGACACTCCTGTGTATAAGCACACTTCCATGTATTTTCTAGTAATTGACTAAGTGTACGAAGAGTTTCTGAAATATGGCATCCATAGAACACTGGTGAAGAGTTATCAGAATTGCCCGGAGGCGCTCAGCGTCCACTACAGAGTCAGGCCAACCAGGAGTGTGGCGGTTCATTCTATGTCCACTTCTCTGGGCCACAGGATCACCAGGTACTTGGCTAAACATTATTTCTGGGTGTTTCCATCAGCCTGTTTCTAGATAAGATTAACATCTGAATCAGCTGACGGAACACAGCAGACGGCCCTCCCCGTGTGAGTGGGCTTCATTCCGTCTGCTGAAGACCTGAATAGAATAAAGGCTAAGAAAGAATTCTTTCCCTCTGCCTGCCTATCTCTGAGCTGGGACACTGGTCTCCTCCTGCCTTCAGACTTGGATTTAGACTGAAGCTCTCCCGTCGGTTCTCCTTGGTCTGGACTTCTCAGCCTCCAAGAGCAAGTGAGCCGCTTCCTTATCATTAATCTCTTTGTATAAATCATCTCATCTCCCTCTTTCTACACACACACACACACACACACACACACGCACCCTATTGGTCCTGCTCCTCTGCAAAATCGTGATTTATACAAATGGGCAACACCTGAAAGCCCTGGAACATGTTGGAAAAGCTGGAATTACACAATGTACAAGAAGGAAGCTACCCCTGCATCTTGAGTGGTGTTGTGGTGGGTTGTGGATTCTGAGCGCTGGTGGAACCTTTCAACAAAAAGCATTATTGGTTGTATTTTTATTTCATGGATGAATTTATTGTAGGTTATTTAATAAAGACTACAGCCTATATTAACACATAATGGAATCAACATTAACAACTAGATGTTAAAATTATACTTAAGACACTGTAGCTCAAATAAGAATAATTTACACCGCTATTGCCAAAACTGATGGATACATAATTCTACATGGACGCAATGCCAAACTCCCCCAAAGTGAGACGTGATCACTACCACAGAGTTCTCTCTGCACTGAAAAGGTGAAAGAGTTGGGCCAACTCGACTGAGGAGTCTTTCACCTCGTCTAAGAGTCCATGTCCTAAAAATACTGAGATCACCCTGGAGGTGGAAAACCAAATTCCCTCTGAAAATCCATCTCTTGCGTAAGATCCTTTTATGAGAGTTGTTTGCTCCATGTTCTGTTTGTCTGGTGTAACCCTTCCCTGTTTTAAGCCTGGGTCGTGAACCTTAACACATACAACAAATGACTGAACCCCAGCATGTAATACGCCTCCAGGAGTCACCTTTCCTCGGATAAGCGGTAAGACCTGCTTCCTACAAGATCCATACTCTCAACTCTATACCTGAGTCCAATTACCAGGGCCTCACCAGCTTTCTAAACATAGAACTACTTCCACTTTTTGGATCTGGAATGTTCCCTGCCCCACGACAGAGGCTCTCAGATTTGCACAGAAATTATCCCTTTGGCATCCCCCAAATACACTCATCCTACCGTCCGGTCCTAGGTGGCCTCTGACCCTTAACTCCTGACTTCGACTCGATCCTCAAATCAACGTGACAGCTAACACCTGGTCATTCCCAAGTTAGGCGCATTCTCTGCCCTCCTACGGCTAAGTTAACTCTAACTAGTCTGTCCATGAAATCCACCACCAAACACAATCCCAGCCCAGCAACATAGTCCAAGAGCAATATTACAGAAACAGCAGAAGTGGGAAGAGAGAATTATTACGAGAATAGAAAACAGTTTTTTCTAACTTGCTACAGACTTAGGCTGGAAATTAACAACATGGAGACTGAAATGGCTCCTTGGACACTGACTTCTAATTTCACCATCCAATCCAGGGGCCTACAATACCCCTTAGACTATATACAAAGTACATGTGTATTTGTGGAGGTTGTCCGAATCTCTCATCACAGTCTCAAATGGTAAAAGAAGGAGGTCAGAAACCCCTGCTCTGATGAAATGCTATCAATCAGATACAGCATTGAAGAAAGTTTCAATAAAGCTGAAAACCCTGAATATTCATTGGAAGGACGGATGCTGAAGCCAAAGCTGCAATATTTGGGCCACCTGATGAGAAGAGGATGAGATGGTTAGAGAGCGTCACCGACGCAATGGACATAAATTTGAGCGGACTCCAGGTTACAGTGGAGGGCAGGGGAGCCTGGCCTGCTGCAGTCCAAGGGGTCACAAAGAGTTGGACAGAACTTAGCGTCTGAACAACAACATGCTAAAAAACAGCACTGTGTTTAGATGACATACCTAGTTGAAGAAAACTCTATTTTATCTTCCAAACCCATTCATATGGACAAGTTTACGACTTCACTGAGACCTACTCCAGGCTGAGTCAAGAAGACGACACTAGAGAACAGATTTCAGGGCAAAGCCTCAGAGAGAGGATATTTAAAGTGCCCAGAAAAAGGCATCCTACTAGCTCAATGGCAGGTGTCACCCTTCACCTTTCCAAGGGCAGACTCGGGCACTGGCTGTACAGTCTGACGGGACGTGAGTGTCAGGGGCTGCTGGCCCCTCGGAGGCCGGCAAAGAACCCCCTCCTGTCCCCAGCCCACCTGCACCCGCCAAGCTGAGAACGTGAAATTCCACCACCAGCCACACAATAGCTCTCAGGAATGTGTGGCAGGCCGAGAAATGTGGTTTCTAGCGAGGTGTGAAGTCTACTGTGAAAGAGCATAATATCACTGTGGAAATATTTCTGCTGCTTCTGCACAACACTTGAGCTGGTACAAAAAATACTGTTACTGTAATTATGCAGATTCAGTAAAACCGAGTGAGGCCCTTCCTGGTCTCCCACAGCAAGTGGGGAACAGACATGGTAATGATTGTCCTGAGACCCTGGAGGAATGAGATAGAAAACCTCATCCGATTCTCTCTGGATGCTGTGCTGGTGCAGGCGCACGAGCTTTGACCCTTCAAACCACCCTCCGTCCTTCATACATTCCATGTACTAAGCACCAGTAACTGGAGGACTTCTCCACTCCTGAAATTAAACTCAGAAATCCTGAGCTAGCATCAAGGACAAATGGTTTTGCCTCCTTAAATGTGACTTTCCCCAGCCACTCCTGTATTGGGCGAATAACAGCCTGCCTCCCTGAAGCCTTCTAGACACTCAGGAGAGGAAGCAAGCTGACTCTGCCAGTTATCAATTCACTGCCTCTTGACAAGTCAGTCCTTCATCGACTGCTCCGTGAAAACTGAGTTGGGCTCTTGAAGCATTTGTCCTTTGCCAGCTGGCGCGGTGTTAAGCTCAGTCAGTAGAGGTAGCTGAGATCTTGCAAGGGGCTTCTTGCTGGAACCTTGGGCCTCACTTGCCCCGCAGTGCAAGCAACCCCACCCCGCTCCCCAGGCCCCCGACTATCTCCCCACCACCCCTCTTGGGCAGTGTCACAGCACAGGGCTTCCTGCAAGACACCTTCCCCGAAACAGCTTCCCCTGGCATCCCAGAAAGCAGATACCCAGTCACTTCCAGAGTATAGACATGTAGCAATTCCATCAGCATGAAACCACTACACCATCCAGCGAGCCATAGCTGGGGCCAGGGGCTGGTGGTGGTAGGGGGTGGGGGTCTCCCCTAGACTTGGGGCAGCCGCTGCTCCTGGATCCATTACTTCCATGCTCTCCAGGGTTCTCTCCTTACTTGCCAGCCCCTCACCACCCAGTTCCCTGTGTTATACTTCATAATTCTGTATGTTAAGTTTTCCGTGATCAAGTCACAGCCGGCCTCTGCCTTGCAGTCCAGCCCTGCCCTCCTTGGGAAGCCTGGGGCAGGAGAAACAGCTCTGTGAGTGAAAAGTGGACAGTGACCCACCATGTTCTTGACACTGTGCGCTGCCATCCTTGACAGGGTGGACGTCTGGAGAACGAGGGAGGCATCTGAGTGCCTCGTCCACCAACTGCTACTCGGTGCAGGACCCTGGGCTAGAGACAGGACGAGGTGCAAGGAAGAAAGAGCGACCTTCAAGGCACTGACTGTCAGCTGGGGAAACCAGACATGCACAAAGCCTCAGCTCCGGGCAGTACGTGCTGAGAGCTCCCCGAGGTCAAGAGCAGTAAGCCAGGGGTCGGTGTTGGGGCCTCAGGCTAAGAGGCCGTCATTCCTACCTTGTCATGCGTGTGTGCTAAGTCGCTCCAGTCGTGTCCGACTCTGCGCGACCCCATGGACTGTAGCCCACCAGGATCCTCTGTCCATGGGATTCTCCAGGCAACAACAGTGGAGTGGGTTGCCATGTCCTCCTCCAGGGGTCTTCCCAATCCAGGGATTGAACCTGGATCTTTTATGTCTCCTGCACTGGCAGGCGGGTTCTTTACCACTAGCTTCCCACTTGGGAAGCAAGAACTAATTCTCTGATGGGCTCAATGCCACAGAAAACAGAGACTGGGCTCGCTTTAAATGGGTCTCCAAGCCCCAGTCCGTCTCCCAGCAACCAACTGTTATCCGAGTTCAATGTGTGGTGGGTCCTGACTGTGACCAGCTGCTTTCATCTTCACTGTCAAGAGATACACCTAAGTAAATATTTGGGTAGAGAAAAAGAATTTTAAAAAAGAAAAGCCATTTCAGCTTAAGTGTCTCTGACAGGGGGAGTCCTTCCTCTAAAAGATTTTCAAGAAGAGATTAGGGAAACATGGTGACTATAATCTATCAAGGCCAAATGAAAAGTCCTTCAATAAAGCCCCTCCACATGAGGCTATTAAGGAGACCCAGTAACCGCACGGTGGAGGATAAAACCTGTCATTCACTGAAGACAGCACAGGGGCTCGGGGGAGGGAGCAAGAATAAAGAGGCTACCCTTGGCTCACGGTGAGAGTGACGGTGGGGGAGGCCGGCAAAGCCGCCCAGGAACAGTAGGGTTCTAATGAACCATCTGTAAAGTGGGAGAGAGCATCAAAGCGAGGAAAATGGGATTTTCTGATGGTGAAGGAGAGCGGTTTTCTAACAACAGTGGACCACGATGGACGCTAAATGAAGGATGTCCATTCCACCAGGATCAAGTCATTGCAGACAGGTGCGTGGCCACGGATGGGCCCCGACCTGCCCTCCCACAGGGGAAACGGGGGGCCACAGGGGTTACTTTAAAAAGGGGGATGGGGTCTTTCCTGGTGGGCCAGTGGTTAAGACTCCTTGCCTCCACTGCAGGGGGCACAGGTTCAATCCCTGGTCGAGGAACTAAGATCCCATATGCTGCACGCCATGGCAAAAAAAAAAAAAAAAAAACCTTAAAAAAATAAAAGGGGAGCTGGGATGGGATCTGAGCTTGACACAGAGGTCGTAATGAAGTAGTATATAGCAATAATGGTGGTCAAAATTATATCAAAAGCTTACTTCTCTGTACATCTTCATTCATGTCTTCTGTGAAAAATATGCCCCTTTGTTTCTATGTGAATATTCATGAATTACATAATTATAAAATATTTACAACTTCTCTATAACAACACCTTCAGTTATTAAGACTTAAAGTTTTGTATTCCATAGACCAGCAAAAACTTCAAAAAAGTCAAGGCACTAAGAAAATGTTGGCAACAATTTATTTTGCTAAAACAGGCAAAATTTTTGAATACTATGACCATCACTTCATAAAAGAAAGAAATATGTTGACACTCAAGAAAGTAACAAGAAAATCACCTTAGGACAAGGAGAGTCCTTTAAAGTGAATAAACATATCTCTACAAGACTTGCTACTTTGCTCTTAAATTTTAAATTTGCCTGTGAGATCAACAAAAACTTGATCATGAACCAGGACCGTTAACACACTCAGGTTTGAGAACCACGAGCCAAGAAAACAAAGAAAAATATACACATTCTGAAAATGAAAAGAAAGGAAGAGGGAGACAGGGAGGAAGGAAAGTAGCATCTAGAATTTCTTTGACAAGAATGAAGACGGAACTGGGCAGGAAGGAAGGCTGACATGAACCATGCGTGGCTGTCCTGAGTCTATGTAACAGAAAGACCCTGGATAGCACCAACCCAGGGAAGCCATCAAAGCAGGGTGCAGACCCGGAGGAGACAGCCTCTGCAGCCAAGAGCGAAGGGTGAGCCTGGAACGTCTGCCCCCCACCGACCCCCACCCCGAGCACCGCACAGGGCACTGCCTGAGAAACAGCACAGGCATCTCCAGAGACCAGCCGAAAGTGGAGCTTCTTTGAGTGGAGCACGTTCTTTTAATATATTTAGAAATACAGGGATCATATGGGCTCCCTCTGGTGGGTCTGGCAACACAGGGAATCTGCTATTTTTTACAAAAGAGATGTCTCAATAAAAGTTTTGAAAAAATTTGGTTTCGAAGCTATAGAACAGTGGCTCTCAAACTTGTTGGTCTCACAGACCCTTCTGTGAGCTCCATCCGTGATATCCTGATGCATCTGCAAACAATGACTGCGCCTGCCCCCAGCACTCACCCCGTCTACACCTCACGGGAAGTCACCGTCTTGATGTGGGTGCTTATCCTTCCCATGTGCTTCTTTCACACATACCTACACAGTTATGGAACCAAAAAAGCTGTGTGACTGTGGTTGCGTTGTGTACAAAAGACAGATGTGGACTAAGCACACACTGAGAGCCCTGCTGGGCGTATTTTGAAAGGTCTATTGAAAAGAAAAAATCACTTTCATTATTGTTTCGAACCTTTTTACTAGAACAGGGACTTCCGGCTTATTTATGTTAATTGCTCGAAACTTCGATTGGTCTCACTTACAGACCCTTCATAGAGAACACAATGAAAAAGAAAAAAAGAAAAACTAACCTCCCACATAGAAATCCTATTAGTCAGTCCACCGGGGAAGCCCATAAAAAGTGCATGTCATTCTAAGTAATAATAAGAGCATATACCCTGTGCTCACCACTCACGCCCATTTTCAGAAGAGAGAATACTAGAATACCAAAACCTTGCAGCCCCTTGCTGATCACAATCCCTGCCACTCCTTGTGCAGGTAACGACCAAACTTAACGTTCAAATTATTTCTTTGCTTTCCAGAACTTTTCCACACGTGCATGAACCCCTAAATAATACATCAGGTTAGTTATGCTCGTGCCTTATGTATTATACAAATGCAATCAGAATATCTAAGCTTTGATAACTCTCTTTGCTTAATGCTACTTTCTGTATTCATTCATCTCGATATATTTGGTTGTGACTTACTCATTCTCACAGACATATGAATGCCATACCAGATCCATAGTGCTATGAACATTCTCATCTACCTGCTGATATAAGCACTCATGAGGCGTCTAAAGTATAGGCTTGGGAGCTGGACTCCAGGCATGGGTTTTAAACACCCTCAGAGCCTTCTCGGAGAAGGCAATGGCACCCCACTCCAGTACTCTTGCCTGGAAAATCCCATGGACGGAGGAGCCTGGTAGGCTACAGTCCATGGGGTCGCTCAGAGTCAGACACGACTGAGCGACTTCACTTTCCCTTTTCCCTTTCATGCACTGGAGAAGGAAATGGCAACCCACTCCAGTATTCTTGCCTGGAGAATCCTAGGGACGGTGGAGCCTGGTGGGCTGCCGTCTATGGGGTCGCACAGAGTCGGACATGACTGAAGCGACTTAGCAGCAGCAGAGCCTTCTCACTGCCTCACATGTCCACCAACCGAGAGTTCCCCTACTGGATTGTGTCAGATTTCCCCTACTGGATTGTGTGACACTGAGGCCTTTATATCTGATCAACACAAATCCTCTGTTAGTTAGTTGTGGAGCAGATTCCCCACCCAGCCCACTGCTTGTCTTTTAACTTCGTTTAAGAATTCTTATATTAGACATAAGTTTTACCCTAAGAGTCAACTTAAAACATTTTTTCCATTAAGGATTCCTCTTGTTTAGGAATTCTCAGTTTAAGCGGCAGTACTCTACCCCCAAAGTCACAACAATAATGCCTTGTGTTTTCCTCTTAAGTCTGGAAGACTTTCTATTCACAGCTGGATTGTGAAACCATTTAGAGTTGAATTCTGCATGTGTTGAGAGGTGGAGAGTGAGTGTTTTTTTCCTCTATGGACAACTAAGAGCAATGCCTGTGGAATCGGTGGATTCCATCTCCCTAATTATTTAAAATCGGTTCCATTTTATAGTGAAAACAAATTCCCAAAGAGGAGGAGAGCTGTTTGAGAGTTCTCTATTTGACCACACTTGTGCCAACACAAGGCCATCCTAAGGACCAGAGCGCAGTGGGTCTGGGTGCTTGGCAGGCACAGCCCCTTACACTGGCGTGCTTACGTATCTCCTGGCTATTTGTAAACTTGCTCTTTCTACAAGTGGGAAAACCGGTTCTTCAGCTTCTCCAAAATATGCTTTTATTAGATTTACAATGAATTTATAGATCAGTTTTGGGAGAGCTACCATCTTCATGAATCTACGAACACGGTACACCGGTCCTCTGTCTCTTCCTTTATGTCTTTCAATCATATCTGATAATGTTATCTACAAGTACCTTGAACATCTTCTGCAACAATGATATCCAGATGCTTCAAAGTTGTAGGTGATGTTATGAATGAAATCTTTAGTTCATTATATTTTCTAACTGGTTATAACCTATAGATAAGAAACAGATTCTTGTAAGTATTGTCTTTGTACCCACAGCTTTGCTGAATGGTCTAATTAGTGCTAATAATGGATCTGGACATTCTAGTCAACTTCCTGAGTAGCCCATCATGCCATTTACAAATAAAGCAGCTTTAGCTCATGTTTCCCAAAGCTTAGACTTGCTTTTCTCTTTCTGGTTTACCGCATAAGCTAGGACCTCCCACACAATGATGAACAGTGATTGCAACAGTGCCTCCTACACAGTGATGGCAAATAACCCTGAACTGTTGCTAATTTGATAGAAGTGTTTATAATGATTCACCACTAATTACGATGTATGCTGAGAGTGCTTGACAAATACCATTTATCATGTTACGGAAGCTGCCTTCTGTTCCTAGCTTGCTACAAGTTTTTATCATAAGATATTAATGCCGTCAAATGCTTTTTTAACGTCCTAAAACATTAAATGCCATCAGCTTGTTTCCCTACGTCTATTAAGGTGATCACATGCTTTTCCTTAATAATTATACCACATTAACTTACATCAGTTAGTAAGGTATAATGTAGTACATGTATAGTGATCACATGGAAGGACACAATATGCTAGTGAACTAAATCTGCAAACATTTCATTTAATAATTTTTTACCTGTTCATCAAAAATGAGAATAATGTATGTTAATAAAGATGAAACCTCTAATATTGTCTTTTACACCTAATTTGTTATTAATAAGTCTAATATGAAATGACCTTAACATGTTCATCTTTTTCTACTTTTTGAGAAAGACTACAAGACTTCCAAATTTTATAAAACCTTGCAATAAGATCACCTCTACTAGCTCTGTTTGTAGTGATGCTTCCTAAGGCCCACTTGACTTCACACTCCAGGATTTTTGGCTCTAGGTGAGTGACCACACCACTATGATTATCCAGGTCATTAAGACATTTTTTGCATGGTTCTTCTGTGTATTCTCAGCACCTCTTCTTAATCTCTTCTGCTTCTGTGAGGTCCTTACTGTTTCTGTCCTTTATCATGCCCATTCTTGCATGAAATGTTCCCTTGATATCTCCAATTTTCTTGAAGAGATCTCTAGACTTTCCCATTTATTGTTTTCCTCTATTTTCTTGCATTGTTCATTTAAAAAGACCTGCTTATCGCTCCTTGTCATTCTCTGGAACTCTGCATTCAGGTATATTTTCCCTTTCTCCCTTGCCTTTTGCTTCTCGTCTTTCCTCAGCTATTTGTAAGGCCTCCTCAGACAACCACTTTGCTTTCATGGATTTCGTTTTCTTGAGGATGGTTTTGGTCACTGCCTCCTGTACAATGTTACGAACCTCCATCCAGTTCTTCAGGCACTCTGTCTACCAGATCTAATCCCTTAAATCTATTTGTCACCTCCACTGTATAAATCATAAGGGATTTGATTTAGGTCATACCTGAATGGCCTAGTGGTTTTTCCCTACTTGCTTCAATTTAAGCCTGAATTTTGCAATAAGGAGCTCATGATCTGAGCCACAGTCAGCTCCAGGTCTTGTTTTTGATAGTGGAGATGATGGAATTCCCACTGAGCTATTCAAAATCCTGAAAGATGATGCTGTCAAAGTGCTGCACTCAATATGTCAGCAAATTTGAGAAACTCAGCTGCTGCTGCTTAGTCGCTTCAGTTGTGTCCAACTCTGTGCGACCCCATAGACGGCAGCCCACCAGGCTCCGCCATCCCTGTGATTCGTCAGGCAAGAATACTGGAGTGGGTTGCCATTTCCTTCTCCAGTGCATGAATGGGAAAACTGAAAGTGAAGTCGCTCAGTCGTGTCCGACTCTTAGCGACCCCATGGACTGTAGCCTACCAGGCTCCTCCGTCCATGGGATTTTCCAGGCAAGAGTACTGGAGTGCGGTGCCATTGCCTTCTCCGAAGAGAAACTCAGCAGTGGCCACAAAATTGGAAAAGGTCAGTTTTCATTCCAATCCCAAAGAAGGGCAATGCCAAAGAATGTTCAAACTACTGGACAATTGCACTTATTTCACATGCTAGCAAGATTATGCTCAAATTTCTTCAAGCTAGGCTTCAGCAGTACATAAACTGAGAACTTCCAGATATACAAGCTGGGTTTAGAAAAGGCAGAGGAATTAGATATCACATTGTCAACATTCACTGGATCATAGACAAAGCAAGGGAATTCCAAAAAAACATCTACTTTTGTTTCATTGACTATGCTAAAGCCTTTAACTGTGTGGATCACAACAAACGGTGGAAAACTCTTAAAGAGATGGGAATACCAAATCACCTGACCTGCCTCCTGAGAAACCTGTATGTAGGTCAAGAAGCAACAGTTAGAACCAGACATGAAACAATGGACTGGTTCTAAATTGGGAAAGGAGTATGTCAAAGCTATATACTGTCACCCTGCTTATTTAACTTATATGCAGAGTATGTCATGCAAAATGCCAGGCTGGATGAAGCACACGCTGAAATGAAAATTGCCAAGAGAAATATCAACAACCTCAGATATGCAGAGGATACCACTCTAAGGACAGAAAGTGAAGAAGAACTAAAGAGGCTCTTCATGAGGGTGAAAGAGGAGAGTGAAAACGTTGGCTTAAAACTCAACACTCAAAAACGAAGATCATGACATCTGGTCTCATCACCTCATGGCAAACAGATGGGGAAACAGTGACGAATTTTATTTTCTGGGCCTTCAGAATTACTGTGGATGGTGACTGCAGTCATGAAATTAAAAGATGGTTGCTACTTGGAAGAAAAACTATGGCAAACCTAGACAGCACATTCAACAGCAGAGACATTACTTTGCTGACAAAGGTCCATCTAGTCAAAGCTATGATTTTTCCATTAGTCATGTATGGATGTGAGAGTTGGACCATAAAGAAGGCTGAGCACCAAAGAATTGATGCTTTTGAACTGTGGTGTTGGAGAAGACTCTTGAGAGTTCCTTGGACTGCAAGGAGATCAAATCAGTCAATCCTAAAGGAAATCAACTCTGAATAGCATTGGAAGGACTGATGTGAAGATGAAGTTGAAGTTGAAGATGAAGATGAAATTCCAATATTACGGGCACCTGATGTGAAGAGCCAACTCATTGGAAAAGACCCTGTTTCCGGGAAAGATTGAAAGCAAAAGAAGGAGGAGGTGGCAGAGGATGAGATGGTTGGATGGCATCACTGACTCAATGGACATGAATCGGAGCAAACTCCAGAAGGACAGGGGAACCTGGCGGGCTGTGTCCATGGGGTTGCAAAGACTTGAACACAACTTAATGATTGAAAAACAACAACACAGTAAGATCATCTGAGAATGATGGAAGAAAGGCTATTAATTCTAGCTTTAATCGATTTCAGTTTTCTACTGAATATAATCTATGCTCATGCCCCAGAGTGTTATATTTCTTGCCTCCTGCTACTTTTTAATCTTAATTGCTATCTTTCCCATGAAACCAGGAACCTTCTTGTGACTGTCTGATACCGTCTCTCTCTCTGATACCTTCTCACAGCAATGCATCTGAGTTCATGTTCAGAAAAAAAAATTTTTTTGATTGACAGACTGACTGATCCTAGTGTTTTCCTTCAGTCTTTTTCTTTCAACTTTTATTAGGAAAATTTCAAACATACGCAAAAATTGAGAGGATAATGATTCATGATGTATCCAACACCTGGCTTCAGTGATTGACAATTCATGACCCATCCTCTTACATTCATCCCCAAATGCCCATCCCCCATTATTTTGAAGAAAATCCATCATTTGGTTCCCAGTATTTTAATATGTATCTCTGAGAGAGAATGACTGTATAAAAATATAATATCACTGTCATACCTCAAAACCTACAAATAAAGAACTCCTGAAACTCAAATGCTCAGTTAGTGTTCAAGTTCCCATCAGTCTCGCATCTTTTTTTCTCTTGAAAGATGCTTCCCTTGATAGGAGCTGCACGCTGTGACTGATTGAGCTCTGTTTTTTAACCTATAGGCACCAGCTATTGTTTTTTCCTTGCTTTTATTTGAAGCAACTGGATCATTCATCCTGAAGAGCAGTGCTTCTCAAACTGTCTGTGGCAGAGACAGTTTTGGGTTTCTAATCAGTCTGGAACTGACACACAGGTGCTGTGCAAAACCCTCCTCCGAGTGAACACAGAGCTCACCAAGAGGAAGGCCTGGACCAGACTGCGTGCAGCTCCACAGACGTCCCCGGACAGCAGCCTGGAACGCAGCCGCCTCACCATTCCTGATAACTCCCTGTGATTCCTGTACTTATTTCATTAGGCAGATCTCACCTTGAATAGCGCCGCTACGGAATTTCCCCAGGCTGGATTTTGTTCACTGCATCTACATGATGTAGTTTAATGCGCTTCTCTGTCCTCTGTATTTCTCTGAATGTGTTGTTAGATCTAGCAAGTTGAGCTGACATAGATCCAATTTTTTTGACAGGACTTTTTGCAGGTGGCCTTGTATTCTCTCAACAGGAGACACGTATGTGTGGCTGCTCCTCCTTCTGTGATGTCAGTGGTCACGGTGAACGGGGCTACCACCAGAATCATACAGTGACTCTCTTTGCCACACCTGAGCAGCGTGAAGTCAGTGTTTTCCCTTCTAGTTAGTGATAAGGAACTTTTGATAACTCTAATACTTCTCTTGAACCCATGAATCTACAGCTGTGAATTTTTAGATAGCTAGGGATATGGAAAGCTTTATTATTCTTTTCTTATGCTTTCCACATCAACTACATTGTCACCAGGCATAGTTCTAATAATGGTATTGGGTCTCTGACATTTATTTACAACTTCAACTGTCAACTAGTACGTGGACAACTTATTTTAAGTTTTTCCATGTTGACTATACACCTCTAACACTTGGGTATAGAATTTATGTGTGTGTGTGTCTGTCCGTACAAACAAAAACACACATACCTAGTTACAGAATTTTAAAAACAAGTAAATCAAGCATGCTAATCATATTTTTCAGATTTGCTGTATCTTTACTCATTTTGTCTGCTTAATTCATCAGTCTTTGATTGACATCATTTAAAATCTACTATCACAACGAAGTTTTCAAACTTTGGTTTCCTCAGTTTTGGCTTCTGTATGACGGCTATGATGTCGGGTACATTAAAATTCCTAAGTCATAAAGCATCTTGGTCCATGTATTATCCCTCTTTATTCATAGTTATGATTTTTTCCACATATTCTATTTTATCTAATATTAATAATTGCTTTACCAGCTTTGTTTTTAAGTGTTTGCTCCATATACCTTTTTCTTGCCCTTTACTTTCAACCTCTGGTGATTCTGTTTCACAATTCTCTGATTGAAAAATGTCCAATCTGATAATGAATGTCTTTAAATTGGTACATTTAACACATTTAAATTTGTGAATACTGATACATTTTACCTTTTCTGAAACACAAAAGGGTTTTATTCACAACTAATAGTTAAATAACATATATCCATTTCTACACTTATTCTTGTTTCCTTTACCCCACATCTGTCCATTCACCTCTCTTCTTCCTGAAATACAACACGCTGCTGCTGCTGCTTCTAAGTCGCTTCAGTCGTGTCCAACCCTGCGCGACCCCATAGACAGCAGCCCACCAGGCTCCTCCGTCCCTGGGATTCTCCAGGCAAGAATACTGGAGTGGGTTGCCATTTCCTTCTCCAACGCATGCATGCATGCTAAGTCGCTTCAGTCATGTCCAACTCTATGCAACCCTATGGACAGCAGCCCACCAGGCTCCTCTGTCCACAGGATTTTCTAGGCAAGAATACTGGAGTGGGTTGCCATTTCCTTCTCCAAATATACCACGCAGTGAATAAAATAATGATTACCAAGATTATGAAATAATAAGAAAACTTTAAAGAATGACAATACAGTTTTTTAAATTACATATGTAGTGTGATTACAATGATTGGAAAAAAAAAAACCCTATTCAGAGAGTAATAAAATGAAAGAAGGAAAAACTCTCTTTTTGATCGTTATGGTTAGATGAGACTTGGTACCAGCTGAGGCCAGGAATCCACAAAACACCAGTCCTGTCTCCCTGACACCGTTCCTGGAACTAAAGCCCCGGCTGGGTCGTGAGCAACTAACTCCTCTGTGAAAAGCAACCAGACGTGGCAGAACGGGTGATGCTCAGGGTTTACTCTGCCACCAGCTGGCGGGGCAACCCTGGGCGAGTCACTAAACCTGCTGGGGCTTCAGACTTCCCATGGCTGCAGTGGAAGTAATCTGCCTCACAGGGTTTTACGACAAGGAGCAAATGAAACAAGGCATGGGGAACTACTTTACTGTATTGTTAGATACATACGTGTACGTGTGTAAGTGTGGTCTTTCTGACTACAAGGCAGAACACACAGTCACGTCATCCGAAGACAAGCCATGCCTGCCCCCCCCACCCCCGCTAACCTGGCCTGGACCCCGCAGAAGTGTGAAACAAGAAGACGTTCTTCCCTATCCACCCGTTTCCCACCTTCTAAGGGAGCCTGGGTTCTTCCTCTATTAAAACACCAGCATGCGTCTCACAGCCTCCACTGCCATTTCCACGGCTCGCAGGCTCACCAACCAGTGGGCACTGTCCTTTCTCATTTTTGTAATGTGATAAAAGTGACCTGGACACCTGCTCCCTGACGTCACACCTCTGCTGGCTCATTAACTGCAGGTGACATTCCATCACTCGGTCATATTCCCCGGACTTTGACCTTTGTGTTTCCTAACAAATCTGCATCCTTGTAATAGTTATTACCCTTAACATAGAAAATAGTCAGCTTTCCCAAGTAGAAAAGTGCTCATCTCAGCAGTTCTGGGATCAAGCACAGGTGGACTTCTGTGCAAAGCTAATACCTATTTCTGCATCTTCACAGATTCCCAGGAAGAGTTGAGCACCCTGAGGCAGTAGTCTCCTACAACGTGACTCATTTAACACAACAAGCGATGATTACTTATCAGCCTAAGGAGCCGACACTGTTCCTGCTCACTCAACAACCCAAGAGCCGACACCATTCCTGTTCACTCCAACAACCCGCTGACCTGATGCTTTCCAGGAGGGAGTTTGGTTGATAATTATTCCTCCTGTTTCAGTGAACAGTTTGTAAGAAGCACTAGGGAGTAAAGTAAGGTATTTCCTGTGCCTCATTAATTCCATTTGTTTCTTACATAAAAACAGAGATAGTTTAAAAATATGTTAATGAAAGACAAGTGACATTGCACTCTTTTAAGAAACCGACTCAAGCTTTCAGGAATTTTCATAAATTGCCAAGAAAAAAAAAAAAAAGATAGATTCGCACAACATGTTAGGATGTCAGCTACCAGATGCGAGGAGTTGGGTGCTTTTGAGAATGACCAGAATATCAGATCTCCCGACCAAAAAGGCTCCTTGAACCCAAACACAAACTTTGGGAATAGAAGAACAGCGAAGCCCTCTCACAGAGAAAAACACGTACAGCAGCCACAAGTGTACAGCAGGGGACCCCGAGGAAAGAGCTTGGGGGCAAAAAGGCCCCTTACAGTCTCAGCCAGGAGAGCGCCAGTGCCCTGGGCTACCTAAGAAAGCCACTGGTGTCCAACACCCTTCACGGGTCATTAACCTCCGCTCACCGGGAACGGGAGCAACCCAACCACGGGTCTCAGCCCTGTATCTCCAGTCCTCTGCCTGGAGGCTACGTGTGAGCTGCTGACTGCTCACTCATCAGGAGAAATGCAGAGGCAGGCACGTGAGGACCGGAAGGCAAAAGTGAGACCAGGGGCAGTCAAGGCCTGCCAGTGCCTGCGTTACTAACACAGCACGCCGGCCAGGGAGTCCGGAGCCCCGCATGCACCAAGGACGCGTCCAGGATGGATGACGCACTGATGCCAAGGAGGCTCCAGGGCCCTGCGCGGCTCGGCTGCGGCATCCCTCCGAGACCACGCTGGTCCCCCCATCCCGCCCTGCGCCCGCGGGGGCCGGCTCACCTGGTGGCGGGAGAAGAGACGCACGGCCTCCAGCTGGTGGAACACGGGGTAGTGCTGGGCGTCGATCTGGTCGCGCCGGTACACGTCGCCCACCACCAGGAAGGCGTCCAGCCCCGCGCGCAGCAGGTCCCACTGGTGCGCCGATGTGTGCGCGCGCAGCATGTGCGTGGCGTTCAGGTAGTAGTTGTCGCCCTTCTTCCTGCTGGGGTGGTCGGCCGGGATGAGCAGGCTGTCGAAGTTCTGCCAGGTGGTGACCACCGGGGAGAGGTCGTCGTACACGGAGAAGAGCGGGGCCCCCGCGCGGCCCGCGTAGCGCGCATAGAAGTGCTGCTTCACCTGCTCCTTGAGCAGCCAGAGCGGGTGCTGCGGCTGCTTGTGCAGATTCCGGCCCACCTTGGACAGGACCTTGCGGGTCAGGTTGCTGTAGCCGTCCTGGGGGTAGGACTTGCCCAGCAGCTCCACCGTGCTGCCCGGGGCTCCTGGGGCGGCGGGCCTCGGGCCCAAGGGCTGATGCTCGTGGCCCCGGCAGACGTCGGTGGCCTTCCGGGCCAGGTGGGCACGCACCTGGGCGACTCTCCTGAGAGCCCAGCAGACCATGGCGGCAGCTTCCTCCACGAGTGCTGGAAAGAGGACACACACACACAGAGTCACCTCTCACCCGGGGAGGGTCGGTCTCCCACCAGCACAACCCCCCCACATCAAGAGAATCATGAACATCATGTATAGATCCCCACTCTCGAGTTGTCCTTCCCTGGACACTTGAGACAATGAAATTGAAGCAAGTGTCCTTTATTCATGTCCTGTCATGCCCTGGATCCCTCACATGGAACAAACCTATGGATGTGACGACCTCCTTTTATTCTGACTCCATTCGGGGTCTCATTCCTGAAAGGAAGCCCATGACTGCATCCAACGGACCCTGAAGGATGGAGGGAGGTTTGAACCACCATCCCCCCATTCCACCCTCATAACCACCAAGTTCTGCTCACTTCTGCCAAAATGTGACTTCCGGATTAGTTCACTATATTGTAAGATGACATGAACAACACTTTTTTTTTGGACGTTTCAAATAAAATACACCAATTTAGGTAATGGTTATTTTTATGCAATTTTTTAAAAAATAGAAGTGAAAAACTTAAGGAAATATTACACAGAGTGATAGACCACACCAGTGGACAGCTGGAACTATTTTTATAGATGCAGATCTTTTCTATCCTCACATCTGGTCATGTCACTTCCACTTAATACCATCGCAGGATCCCATCAATGACACGTCTGGTAAAAGAGCAGGTTTCCACTGCACACCCACGGGAAACCAGGAGCAGGATGGCCCTCACCCGGGGAGAGAAACGGGGCGGTCAGGACATAGAGAGTGGCCAGATCTTTTTCCTAATGCCTAGAATTTAACAAGAGGACCGGACCTCACAGCTGGAGGTCACGTGGCAGTCACCTCACACAGGCTGTGTGCATCAAAAATGAGGTGACAAAGAGCCGGTGGAGAGGCCCAAACCCTAAGGTGCTGGGAGCACTGAGACAACACCGGAGATTTCAAGATGCTCTCGCTGGCCCACCAGCAGGTTTAAATGGACTCGGGGATCTTGGGCATGACAAGCTTTAGATGTCAAATCCCTACATTGGTAAAAACAATTGCTGTGAACTTAAATCAGCCACACCCATCTCTAAAACTTGGCATTGTTACCACTGAGTTACTATAAAGCCCACAGGTAGATGGTTATTTGACTTCTAGGCTCTACATACTACCAAGAAAGCACGTAACTTCATGATAATAAACGCATTAGAAGGGAACAACATTGCTCCAAGTGACCATCCAAAGCACACTGGGGGTGCACCAGGCATCACAGCCCACCCGGATTACGGAGCTGAGAACACCCAGCTCCAAATTAAATGCCTGTGCATCTGTAAGGTGGCTTATTAGACACCTGGGCGTAGCCCTGGTGTTTGAGACAGCCGTCATGTGAGACATTTTCACGAACTCAGAAACTCTCTGGATTTGTTCATTTACGGCACTGTTTTGTCAGAGTTGCAGCGGAAAGCATTTTTGGCTGAGCTTCAGTGGAAATCTGTCTTCCCCTGCACAGTGCTCACTGGCTTGTCACCGCCGCAGATAGAAATTTTAAATATGCCTGAGCCACCTTATGCATCTCAGCACTCAGTCATGCTGGTGGGTTGTCAGCGACCCGGCTCAGCGCCCTTAGTAGACACAAGAAAGCCTCTTCCCTCCAAAGGCGTGTGCTGTCACCATGCTCAGCCCCTGGGGAAGGTGTTATCACTGCACGCAGCCTTTGACTGCTTTTCGCCCTCAGGCTTCTCAGAGGGAATAGTACCTATCTCCTAGGAAAAGATCTTGTTCATAATGTACTTAATTCATCACCAGTACATAAAGACACAAGAAAAGTTAAAGGTTAAAAATGGCCCATTAAAAGTTAAAAAAAGACCCCAGACTGTTAAAAAACAGTCACCCACTGAGACAGAACACGGGATGAACTCTGGATTTTGCCCAAATGATTTCCATGTGTGTGTCTGCGGCTGGAGCGACCTGGGCCGTGCTGAAGTTAAGTATGGGTGACAGAGGCACATTATCAAATTCCACATTCATCCAACTTATTTACTGCGCTGGTGGATCCGCTTCTGGCAGAAGAAGAGCCATGTGGCATAACCTCTCCATTAGTGACATGAAACCCTTCGATGTCTCGCCTCCAGGTTCAAGGTCAAACCTCACTGTGGTCCAGAGTCAGTGACAAGCATTGCGTGGTGCTGATTTATCAGCCTCGTTTCTGGCATTAGCAGCTGCAGAAATGGCGGTTTCAAGGCTGAGCTCTTTCAGGTTTCAGAATGGGAAGAATCTGTTAATCCTACCGTGGAATCAGGTTCATTGACTGTATAATGACTGCACACGCGTTCCTCAGGGGACATAAAACTCCATGGTCACCAGGCTCCTTCACAGATGTCACAGTGTCGCGTAGGCAAATGTCCAAAATACTACTTTTCACAAGAAGCTGAAAAGTAAGGCTGTGAGCAACTTTTGGCAAAAAAGAGCTCTCAAGAGGGGGCACCTGTTTGTCTTGTCACTAACCTGAAACCAGACACCCCCCTGTTCTATTCATCTCCAGCCCGAGCACACCTTTCAGATCTCCGGACCACACCACGCCTTGCCTAACCTGCTGGCAGGGCGCTGTGTGGTCCAGAGAAATCAACCCTGAATGTTCATCGGAAGGGCTGATGCTGAAGCTGAAGCTCCAATACTTTGGCCACCTGATGCAAAGAACCTGTTGGTTCTTTCCATAGATCAGGGGAATAGAAATGAAGACTAAGTCATTAGCAGGTGTCCAGATTGCTTCCTTAGCATCCCCTTCAGTAACTATGAGAACAAGCTAACATCTAAAGAAAAAATCACAAGAAGTCCACAAGCTGGCACCCCAGCCTAACCTCCATCTCAGTGATTAGCTGAGACGACTTCTTCAGTTTTTCCCTTTAAAAACTCTCATGGCTGAGCAGAAAATTCACATATGACTTTGGAGGGACCCAACCACCTTTCCTGCCTCCCTTCTCAGGACAAATAACGTGTTTCACTTTCTCAGGCACCCATGTGTTACGGAATGACCTATGGGTACTTCCAGAAATAGCATTTTCTTTAATTTTGATATATTAATATTGACATATTAACAGACTCATTGGAATTTTAATTACATGGCAAAACAGTAAATGGGTTCAATTAAAGTGTCTTCCTCATAGGTGATGTTACTCAGAAGGGAACTATAATAAAATAGTGTAGAGAAATAAAACACATCATGTTATGTTGGTATAATTGATGCTTTTGAATTGTGGTGCTGCAGAAGACTCAAGAGTCCCTTGGACTTCAAGGAGATCAAACCAGTCAATCCTAAAGGAAATCAACCCTGAATATTCGCTGGAAGGACTAATGCTGAAGCTGAAGCTCCAAAACTTTGGCCACTTGATGCAAAGAACCAACTCATTGGAAAAGACCCTGATGCTGGGAAAAATTGAAGGAGGAGAAGGGGGTGACAGAGGATGAGATGGTTGGATGGCATCACCAACTCAATGGACATGAGTTTGAGCAAACTCCAGGAGATAATGGACAGGGAAGCCTGGCAGGCTACAGTCCATGGGGCTGCAAAGAGTCAGACACAAGTGAGCGACTGAACAACAACTACTACAATGTTAGTAGAAGCTAGTTCTGAATTCAGGAAAATCTGTGTCAAAACATTTATATATTTTAGAGAAACATACAAGATTGGGTTACAGAATGTTCATATGACCCAAACTGAAAGAGGTAAAGAAGCCAAGAACACAGCTGAAACTTTTCAAATAGGGCAAAGATCTTACCAAAGGGTCACCAGGACTCAGGCCAGAGTTTCGTCCCTGGGAGAAGAAGACAGAAGGGAAAGGCCACATGCAAATGAAGTCTGTCCCCAGGGACAAGGCCACACATTACCAGGAGAGCTCCACCCAAAGAATAACGGGGGGTTATTCGGGGAGGGGTTTTATGCAACACACGAAGAATAAAATCACAGAGAGTCCAGCCTAGATATGCAGAAAGACGAGAAGATACTGTTTGTATAGAGTCTGGAATTCACTGGGCAGCAGGAAAACTTATCTCCTGCTGGCTTGGTTGAAGCCAACAGAAACAGAAAGAGTCACACTTTTCATGCCAAATGAACCTACTGGTAAGTAACTATCTGTGGACATGGACATCTCTCTCTCTAGCAGATAACCAATATAGGGTCAGGTGGATCCTGCGTTTGGATATCGTTAACTTGAATAACATGAAACGCCTAGGAGAACGTCTGAACACGCAGCTGCACCAAGAGCACCCCGGGCTCCTCCCTTGAGCTCCGTCCGTTTGGACACAGTGACTGTTTTCCCCCACATCTGCTGTGCCCAATTCCTAGGTGTGACTGTGGGCACTGGTGCAACAATCTTGCTTTTCTACTTCAGGCCCTTTAACACCGGACAGCAAAAAGTATATAAACTCTTTCCACTAAAGATTCACCGTCAAGATGTGTTTTTCCGATGGATTCTGGAGCATGTAAGCGACACCAGGGAAGCCCTCAAGGCAGAAAAAGAAGGCTCCGGCACACAGGAGGGTCTGCAGCTCAGAAACACCAGCCGCCCTTTACCATTCACAAATGCTCTTACCTCGCCAGAATAAATGAATGCAATCCTTACCTCAAATAACTATCTATCCACCACTGGTTTCAGCAACATATTTAAGGTCTGGCTTAAAGCCACCAGCAAGAAACTGGCACTGGACTCTGCTGCCTGGGGCGCCTGGCTTCCGCGGGCGGGCAGAGGCCCAGCTGCTCCGAAAAGGAGCGCGCACTTGTCAAGACAACTATGCAAGAGCTTGGCAGCTCACTCAGAGGGCAGGCCCGAGGAGAGGCGGCGCCCAGGCACACAGATCAGAGCCCCAAACCCCCTGCCACCACGGCCTTCTTATGTAATTGGCACCTTGTGTGTAGATAATGTCTTTTATTAAAATTAAGTCTAAGGGGGGAGAAAAAAGGAGCAACGGAGGCAATTCTAAACACAATGGTTGTTATCTGAGTACACAAGGCCATGTTCCCACTCAGAAGAGATGTCTTTTCATCGCTGTAATTCAGTGGAGAAATGACTAGCAATACCATTCTTTGCTCATAAATGCCATGTTTTCAAGAATGAGAGATAGGAAAGTGGTCTGCCATGCTGGAAACTTCTTAATTATTCAATAGAGGAGTCCTCAAGAGAAAAGTATTTTGTGATGGACGCAGACAAATGGAAAAACACAACTTTTTAAAGGTTTTTTTTTAAAAACACACACACAAATCAATGGACTCAGTTCCAAGAGAAATCAGTTTTGCTGTCACAAGTCAAAAGGTGAAAATCTGTAATTAAACAAATACATGAGGGAATGAAGGCAGACAAAAGACCCTGCAAAATTAATTTAAAGCCTGGTTAATAAGCATCTAAAGATGTCACCATGTTTGGAATGGCAGCTGAACTTGCAACCACTCTTTCACAAATTTTCACTTGAGAAAAATATCAGTTAACATTAAGTTCATGTTACTAGTACCCATTAGTATGAATACTTTCTTAAATATGCCAGGGGAAACAAATTCTTCTCAATGCATATAAAAAATTACACACACTGCAAAACAAATATACCAAACTCATCCTTAATGCTCTTCAGAGTCTTATCAAAGTCAAATGAAACATCAAAACTGCTAGTTAATCTCAACTTAGGTCAATCAACTAGTCATCATTTATCTTTGTCTTTAATGAAAGATATTTACAGTAGTTCCACATGATACACATTTGGAGAATGACAGCATAATTCATTATCCACTAAATTCAGCATTCAAATAAAATGTAATAACCCTACATGTACAGAACAGTCTTAAAATAAAAAAATACTTGGCTAATGAAAAAGACTAATGTGTTCACCCAGAAATAATTAGCAAGCCGAATGGCTATGGCAAGTAAAATTAAAACTTGTTTTAAATCAACTCACTAAACTGCGTATTAAAAACTATTTTAGGTAATTAGAAATAATACTATTACACAGAAGACATGGCCTCCAGGTTAAAAATCCTTCTCTCCTAAATATTCTAAATAAACTGATTTCATCTAAGATCCTCCAAATAAAGTCGCTGCATACAAAATCCTGGAGTCTTGGCTAGAGTGGAGGAAAGAGTCTTTGCCAGTCCTTTGCTCCATAATTACTTGTTTGTCTGCTTCTGTGTTTATTTCTTTGTTGTATTTTCAATTGGAGGATAATTATGTTACAGTATTGTGTTGGTTTCTGCCATACATCAACATGAATCAGCCATAGGTGTACATATGTCCCCTCCCTCTTGAAGCTCCCTCCCACCTCCTCCCAACCTACCCCTCTAGGTTGTCACGGAGCACCAACTTTTGGTTCCGTGTGTCACACAGCAAATTCTCACTGGCTGTCTACTTTACATATGGTAACGGTTATGTTTCAATGCTGCTACCCTCTCAAATCATCCTACCTTCTCTCTCCCCCCGCTGTATTTACTTTTTTATATTTTCCTGAAGTACAGTTGATAGCTCTGCAATTATCAGGTAGACACTAACAGCCTGAAGCATTTCTCTACCTACAAATGGTGACTTAGTGTCACTTCTTCTCTGAAGCCTTTTCTTTCTTCCTCTCTGCCGTTTGAGCCTCTTGGCAGCACTATGACAGACAGACACTGCGGGGCGATCCTCCCGACTGAAAGGAGCACCAGGTTCAGGGCCCGGCCACTGACTCTCACCTGGTCCCAGGCTGCCCCTGACATTCCCATTGCTTGTCCTCTCCTGATAAATGCCAGCCAACCTCACTTTTTGCAACAGATACAGTCCTGGTAAGTTCCTTATGACATGGTCCGTAACTCCAGAGATGCTCCACCTCTGTGACACCAGGTTTTATCCTTCATACTCTGCCCACACAGAACTGACCTATCTCTTCTTTCTTCCTGAGAAGCACACGAAACCCTCACTGCGCCCACCCATCAGGACGCTGGTCCAGCTCTTGGATGTTAAGCTCCTGGAGGAACAGGACGATGTTTCTGTCCTTCAAAAAGAACCTCTTCCCAAGTCAAAGGAGTAACCCCCACCAGGAATACCCGTGTTAGGTACTTCCGAATTGCTGTTTCACTGAGAAGAGACACCGCCTGTTAACTCACAGTGATACTGCAACTGCTCCGTCCTCTCCCTACAGCAGACCTGGTGAAAACAACCAAACCACCGCACTGAGGCTTCTCAGCAAGTCATTGACGAGGACGGAAATCAAGCAACGCTCCTCAATTCTTACTTCAGAGAAGGTAGCCACGCACCTGCTAGATAATGCCTGACCATCACATCGAGCTGGAGAGGGAAACTGAGCTCCACGTCTCAGGTTCCATCAGCCCTGAGCAGCCCCTGACCATACTGACCTCTGCTAAAACCCCCTGGAAACATAGTTCTGCATTTTTCTGTACGTTTTGTAAGTTTTAACGATTAGCTAGTACATGAAATGGAGAAGGCAATGACAACCCACTCCAGTACTCTTGCCTGGAAAAGCCCATGGGCGGAGGAGCCTGGTTGGCTGCAGTCCATGCAGTCGCACAGGGTCGGACACGACTGAAGCGACGTAGCAGCAGCAGCAGCAGCACATGAAAGCGTTTAATTCAAATCACAAGATATCTGAATCGTGAAGACAGTGAAAGTAACACGCAGTCAATTCCATCACTCACAGCAGTTCTCGTCTAAAGCGCCTCTGAGTGCGCGGAGTCAGTGGAGGCTGAACCACTGCTCCCCGGGGAAATACAGGGCCAGTCTGTGTCCCCGAGGCCAGTTTTCAGGATTGTGGCAGCTTATGTCTTAGCTACAGGCTGGTCGTCATGTAGCTGACTTCTTCCACCTGGTGGGGATTTCAGCATCCATAGGACAGCTCCCAGGATATGGCTCAGAATGTTATCTATAGCCTGGGAGGAGGAACTCAAGCTCCTTGACACTGCTCAGTGACTAACCTATTATTATTTAGTCTCCTTTGACTGTCTTCCTTGGCTTCTGCATTGTCTCACGTCTCTTATGGAACTTATTCTTTGGCTAAAGCTTGTCCACAGACAAAAAGCAGGCTGAGGACCTGGGGGAAAGGACCATAGGGTCCTGCTCTGCTTCACAAGGATGCAAAGAAACACACACACAAACAGAAAAGCATCACTGGGGTGGCGATGAGTTTTACCCACATGAGCTCCATGAGCCTGAGTGAGGAACAAAGCACCACTACCTTTCGGGAAGGGCTCAGAAAAACACGCAGAGTGGCGCCTCCTGTGTCCGCTCAGAGAAACGAACGCCGGAAAGGACACCAAAGATTGGCCGGTTTCATGTGCTCTTTCTCTGGATGAGAGGCCTGGGTCCAGCTGGCAGCGACGCCCAGGTGACCCGTCATCCTGGGGCCAGCGGGAGGCGGGCCTGGCCTCGGGGCCACGGCTCACTCTCCCACGTGGCCAGGTCCCGCCACAGTCCCAGCACCCTGGAGACTCTTTAATGAGATTTCCTGGTTGTTTTGGTGACAAGCTATTTGAAAAATAAGGTCTGTGCTTCACAGGACAACACGCTTCAGGAACAGAAGTCTGTTTTCTCCCCTGGCTGCCTGTTTTCTCCCCTGTAATAGGCCTATTTTCTGATTTTGACATTTATTTGAAATTCAGATTCTATTGTACAACCTAATACGAGCTGTGAAGATAATTAATATAAATGTGAAAAATCTCAGGGTGAAGCAAGAGAAGGGAGGGAAGGAACATTCTTAAAGTTCAAGCCGCTTTCCTGTGCTGCTTTAGGCATTTAATTGTCTGCCTGTCTCAAACACAAAATTCAAGCACGAAGCTAAATTCCTCTCCTCTCCACTTCCAGATCACCTGCTCTGAGCAAAGAACACGTGGGCTCGTCTGCGCCAGTGTGTCTGAGGCGCTGCGGGCACTCTGCAACTGAAAGGAACCCCATGCTGACCTTGGATGGAGAGGCCAAAGTGCCCCCTTACTTAACAAATTCCATTTATTTAATTTACGCCACCCGATGAACATACTCGTGTAAATTAGCAGTCTTGCAACCTCGGCAGTCCTGGGCCTTTCCTTTTTTAAATTTATTTATTTATTTTATTTTTTTAATAAATTTATTCTAGTTGGGGGACTGGGTCTTTCTTTGTTATTGTTCAGATGCTAAGTCATGTCCGACTGTTTGCCACCCCATGGACTGCAGCACGCCAGGCCTCCCTCTCCATCACCAACTCCTGGAGCTTACTCAAATTCATGTCAATTGAGTCGGTGATGCCATCCAGCCATCTCATCCTCTGTCGTCCCCTTCACCTCCTGCCTTCAATCTTTCCCAGCATCAGGGTCTTTTCCAATGAGTCAGCTCTTCACATCAGGTGGCCAAAGTATTGGAGCTTCAGCTTTAGCATCAGTCCTTCCAATGAGTATTTAGAGTTGATCTCCTTTAGGATTGACTGGTTTGATCTCCTTGCAGTCTAAGGGACTCTCAAGGGTCTTCTCCAGCACAGTTCAAAAGCATCAGTTCTTCAGCACTCAGCCTTCTTTATGGTCCAACTCTCACATCCAGACATGACTAAACCACAGCTTTTCTGCTATCTTTAAAATATCCAAATAGTAATTTGCCTTACAGATTTTCCACCTTTACAACAGATCAAAGAGAAAAATGTCTAAAAGTTGCTTATTGTTTTACTAACACCTCTTGCAAAAGGTCTGGTGGAAGAACAGATGAATAATAGAATAATCATGACATCATTATGAATAGTATTTCTTGAGTCACTGAGAACCTCACAGATGTCGCCTCATCTAGTCATCAGCACAATTCAAGGTTGATATTTTGTAGAAAGGAAAATGAGGCTGTACAAACACATAGAAAACAGGGGTCTTGGTGAGACCAGAGCCCAGATCAAACCCAAAGTCCACTGTTGTTCACATCAGGGGGCCAAAGTATTGGAGCTTCAGCATCAGTCCTTCCAGTGAATATTCAGGGTTGGTTTCCTTTAGGATTGACTGGTTTGATCTCCTTGCAGTCCAAGGGACTCTCGAGAGTCTTCTCTAGCACCACAGTTGGAGAGCATCTGTTCTTCAGCATTCAGCTTTCTTTATGGCCCAACTCTCCAACTTTAAAAATGACCCCCAGGACTTCCCTGGTCCAGTGGTCAAGACTCCAACCTTCCAGTTCAAGGGGTGCGGGTTTGATCCTTGGTCGGGGAAGTAAGGCCCCACATGCCACACAGCATGACCAAGAAAATATAAAAATAAAATAAAGTCCATTAAAAAATATATAAAAATAATCCCCATGTTCATTTGAAAAATTAAACAAGTGACAGAAGCTAGGAATTTTTTGAAAAATTAATAGGAAAACAATAATAATAGTAAAAACTGGTACAAGAAGTGACAGAGCAAATACATTCGGAGATAGCTAAAAACTTAATATATATTCTCATTAATCAAGATAGAAATGGCTCATATAAGAAATAGTGTTATAAAACTAAGTATTTGGGAGAAAAATGATCTGATCTTCACATCATCTGACATGCCAAAACAAGAAAAGAGAAAGTTCTGTAATGTCTTAAAAGTTGGTTTTTTTTTAAGAAAACAGAAGAAATATGAGTAATTCTTCAACTGATCTGGGGTTAGGACTGTTTAACAAGTAAATAAAAGAAACAAATGACACATATATTTGACCCATGAAAATGTGTGTGTGTGTGTGTGTGTGTGTGTGTGTGTGTGTGCGTGTGTGTGTGCTTACTCACTGGTGTCCAACTCTTTGTGACCCCAGGGACCGTAGCCCGCCAGGCTCCTCTGTCCAGGGGATTTTTCAGGCAAGAATACAGAGCGGGTTGCCAGGTTGCCAAGTTCTCCAGGGCAACTTCCTGATCCAGGAATCGAACCCGAGTGTCCTGTGTCTCCTACACTGTAGGTGGATTCTTTACCCAATGAGCCATCTTTGGATGTTTACAAGTATCAAAAAATTTGCAAGGTTAAAAAACAGTTGGGAAACATTTCTGCACGGAGTGACAGTCAGCCACTGTTTACTTGAGCTCGTTGAAATGCTGACGGTCTTTTCAAGTCTGACACCACATAAATAGCTCTGTGCATCATTTTAAATACAGATCTGGGAAACATGACCATATATTTTATTTCAAAAACAAATCTGGGCTTTTGAAAACAGTTTATTTGCCCACAGATTTATGAGATGCCATACATGTGAAGAAATATCTTTGGTTTTAGGAACACTTTGAAGACTCCCAGCTTCCAGTTACATGGGAATGAAATAAAGTCTCTCTGACTTTTAAAAACCATCAACTGCCAGATCTTTGTTCTTTCAGAGAAAAAACCCATCTTACTTTATAACTCTAGAATGATATGTAATATTTAGAACTCAGACATTTTTTCCTCCACTATGAGCTTTCCTACTAAGAACTACCTTATCTTTGGGGTTGTTTTAATCTCAAAGGAAATAGTATCTGATAAATAATGTCAATTGAACACAATGCAGAACCTGAGACTTATGAGTTTTTTTCTGGGGCAAAATGAGCCCAAGAGACAGCCTCTCACGATAGATCTGAGAAACTGCTCCAAAGAGGCGGGGGGAGGGCAGTCAGTACATATGTAATTCTGGTAAAGGGGGTACATGCAATGAAACACATATTTTTGCAGAACATTAATGCTAGTCACGGGGCTTTCCAGCTGGCACTAGTGGTAAAGAACCTGCCTGCCAATGCAGGAGACGTGAGAAATGAAGGTTCAATCCCTGGGTTGGAAGATACCCTGAAGGGGGGGCATAGCAATCCACTCCAGTATTCTTGCCTGGGAAATTCTATGGACAGAGGAGTCTGGTGAGCTACAAAGTCCACTGAAGGGACTCAGCATGCACGCACACACTGCTAGTCATGAGGAACAGATGTCTGCAGTCATGACTTTAGTGTTTTTCTAGATCTAGAGTTGCAAGAACTGGGCTCATACAATCTTCTCCTGAAAACAGCTAATCATGAAACGGTAGGCCCACTGCTTCCTGAAGTCTGTGCTAGAAAGACACTCACCCAGCGGGAGCAGCAACCCTGAGTTCAGCACCTTCCGAAAAACAACATCTCCTGCCTCTCTTCTCTGCAAAAGGCAAAATACTTGCCCCAAAGGTATGAAATGAATGGAGTTAAATGCACAGGCGCCCTCCATCGACAACACTCATTGTAGGTAAAATTAGTACCACTTACTACTGGACAATGGCACTAAATAAGAGTCTGTGTTTATTGATATGCATGGGTGCTTGGTAGCTCAGTTGAGTCAGACTCTTTTGGACTGCAGCCCGTCAGACTCCTCTGTCCATGGGATTCTCCAGGCAAGAATACTGGAGTGGGTTGCCATTTCCTCCTCCAGGGGATCTTCCCCACCCACGGCCGCCCGGGGGTCACTGCGGACCTCTCCTCCATGTCAGCCCCACCCTCCCCTAGGCAAGGTGTCCGGGAGAACACCTGTCCCCCTCTCCAGCCTTGGTCGTCACAGATGGTCAAATGGAGCAGAACTGAACTGGACAAGGAAGCCGCAAGTGTGAGAGTCGCTGACAGGCACCCGAGATAAGGACGCAGAACTGGACGCAGGAATTCCTGACAGTCACTCGTGCTGGGGACCGGGGCTCTCACAGGTCAGAGGCCACGACAGGCGGTTCCGTGCCTGAGAAGCCGGATCCCACCCCAAGAGCTTCACGGAAAGCATGAACCCGTGATGGACATCCTCAAATGGCAGTATCAGATCCTAACCTTAGAGTCAGAAAGCCTGCTCCTGGAAACCAGGCTTAGCCACACCAGGAGCTCGACGGTGGTGGACAAGGTTCCACACCACAAGAGCACGGCTTATCTGTCAAGGCTGCAAACTTTGACTCAATAATGGCTTTTTCCCTGGGGAGACACGTACAGCTTTTAATTTTTTTCCCTGATATTAAGTGATTCACAATCACTTTATGTTAAAAAAAATAAACATGAAAATACAAACGAGAACAAAGAAAAACATTATTTCTTAACTTTATCTTTTAAACCAACGCACCAGAACTATAAGCTATTTCACACTTCTGACTACCTCTTTGTGAGGACCCGGATCCCCGGGTGAGGCGGAGCTGGGGGCCGGGACATCTGCTGTTCTTCGCCACCAGGACTTCCTAGTGTAAAGTTCTGGCGTCATCACCCAGCTCCACCGTCTCCGCCAAGGCCGCCACTCAGCTTCACTTACTAAAGACACACTGCTAGATCTGCAACTATGCTAAGCTCTTCACACACATTGTCTCAGCTACTGTTCTTAAGTCAACAGACTTGGGAATAAGTCTGTACTATCAGACTTTTAAAAAATTAATCTGATATTTTTCATGGAAAAATTATAATAATAACATTGAAATGTGATAAAAGGGTAAGCAGTGAACAGTCAATTCCACTGCCTCCGGGACCTCCCTATGAGCAAGTTTCCATGCCGTAGAGCTGTATACACCCCCACACACACACATGCACACATGCCCCCCTGCAGACTTCGGTTCAGTTCAGTTCAGTTCAGTCGCTCAGTCGTGTCCGACTCTTTGCGACCACCTGGACTGCAGGACGCCAGGCCTCCCTGTCCATCACCAACTCCAGGAGTTTACCCAAACTCATGTCCATTGAGTCAGCGATAGCATCCAACCATCTCATCCTCTGTCATCCCCTTCTCCTCCTGCCCTCAATCTTTCCCAGCATCAGGGTCTTTTCAAATGAGTCACACTTAACTTTACACAAATGTTAGCGTCTGTTCTGCACCTTATTCTTGTCGGTGAAGGATTCACAGGGAAGGTGCATGTAGATCTATTTCATTCCTTTACCTGGTGCAGTCTTTCATCATACGAGTCTCCCACAATGTATTTAGCCATTTCCCTATTGAACATTTAACTCTTTCCAATATTTTGTTAAATGAATAAATCTATAAAGAGTGCCCTTGTACACATTTGGTTGCATATACGTAACAGCATTTTTAGGACAAACTCCTAAAAGCTGGACTGCAAGGTCAAACGGTTTATGCATCTTGAACAGAGAGGGCCGAACAGGTCTCCCAGCGGGAGTGCCCTGGTTGGCAGCCCCACAAATGATGTGCAAGCGTCAGACCCCCCGTGCCCCCCATGACACGGTCCCTGAGCAAACCCCATGCTGCCAGCGAGTTTACTAAAATGAAGTCACACTGAATCATTTGTAAAGGAGTTTATTTTTAACTCCCACTTTGTGTAAAATATTGTTGTTCAAATCGTCGTCCATGACATCGAAGACCTTAAAATACATTAAGCTGGAGCCCCTCAGTACCGAGCTACACAGAGAAACAAGCTGACAAGGGAATGCGTGGTTGACAAGAGGACGGCCAGAGTCCCGCAGAGGTGCGGGAGGGGGGGCCCACGCAGAGAACAAGGGGAGCACGTCCGCAAAGAGGCAAGACTCCGAGGGGACGGTCAGTGGCGGGCGCCTTAAGTCTGGAGAGCCAGGAAGGACCAGGGCAGGCACAGCAGAGGGCGCACAGACAGGATGAGCGCAGGCCGAGCTCAAAGTCACACCAGACGTGTAGGTGCCGTGCTGCTGGTCTGACAGCTCGCTAGGCACGGCTCAAGATACTAAGTGGCCAAGTCAGACAAGTGACCCCACGGACTGCAGCCCACCAGGCTCCTGTCCGTGGGATGCTCCAGGCAAGGACACTGGAGTGGATTGCCATTCCCTTCCCCAAGGGATCTTCCCCACCCAGGGATCAAACCCAGGTCTCCCACATTGCAGGAGTATTTTTCTACCATCTGAGCCACCAGGAAAGCCCCCATGTGAAGAAAAACAATAGCCAAATAGCACAGCTTCACAAGTGACAGCTGCCAATAAGAATTAATAAAAATCAATTATAAGCAGAGACTAGCAATTCAGAAAGGCACCCTCCTCTGCTCTAGACGATGAGATCCTTGGAAAAAAGTTCAACGCCTAGGGAGTCCCGACTCACACATTCTCCAGACTCACCCTAAGACCCTCGTGAAACACCTACTTAACAAGATCGTGCTGGTCAAAGTAACTAGATCGAAAGCAACACAACAGCTTCACCAAGTCATGTTCTGTAACCTTCTGATAACTGCAGCTTAAGTCTTTGCAAGACAGATACCAACAAAAACAAGAGCTTTGAAAGAAAAACTCCTGAGTTCAAATTCTAAACCCATCTTAACTAGCAGGTCATTTGATCCTTTTTTTATTTGATCTCTTTAAACCACAGTTTTGTCATCTGCAAAATGGTTATAAATACTACACAAAGTGAGATAACAATATATAGACATACAAATATATATATTTGTAAACACATGGAATCTAGGAGGGCGTCTGGCACACAGTGTGTGAGTTCTACACACAAATTGCTTTCTTCTCCTTTCCCTCCTATTTAAGTAAAATCAAAGTATATAGCATTGGGAATTCCTGGTTTTTCCACTGGTTCAGATTCTGAGTTTCCACTACAGAAGGTGTAGGTTTGATCCCTGGTCGGGGAACTAAGATGCTGCATGCAGTGTGGTGTAGCCTAAAAGAAAAAAATACATAGCATCACTTAAATATTCGTTCCTCACAAGCACATGGTTTAGTTTTAATTTCACTGACAGAATTCCACTGAAACAGCACAAAAAAGTACTTGGTGAAAGAAAATCCCTAGACAATTAAAAAATTAGAATGGTACATTTTAGAAGTTACTGATACCAAGAAAAAGGTGTTTTGGATTAAATTTTAAAAATCGTATCAGAAACTCAATGTTAGTACAGCATTCTTCATTTGGCCTACAACTGTGAGAGCTGAGTCAACTCAGAATTAGTCACTTTGCTGAATAAAAGCAAGAGTCTAGATCTGCACTCAGTGCTGAACCACTGTGGTCTTCATCCCTTGTAATAACTGGGGCCACCTTTCCCTGTGGGCACTGACCCCCAGGCCATTCACGCTAGGAGCTCAGGCACGCTCTCAGGGGCAGGACGCAGATAAACGGTGTTGAAATCACATAAGAGTGCCCTTGCTTTCTCCACTTCCTCTGACCCTAAAGCACCTCACACCCAGTGGAACACAGGTGCGTGCCCTCCAGGTGCAAGGAAAGGAGGGCACTCTGGGAGAGCACACATTTAAATGAAGCCCTGCTGGGCTCACCGGAGGGGCTCATCAATTATCAAAACCAGCCAGAAACTGCGAGGGGAGCATCCCCCAAACCTCACGCACATCAATCTGCAGGTTTCCTAACACGCACGTCCAATTAGCCTTTCATGCTCTGCTCGTTTCTACTTTATAACTGTAAACTTCTTCCTATTGATTCTCAGCACTTCATATATTGGCAGGAAACCTCTGCCAACCTAATATAAAGTCATGCATTTATGCAGAGCTTTTAATTAAGTGTTCTGGAACCTCCTCAGCATCCTGATGAGGAACAGGCAGCGCCCTCCTCGGGGGGGTGGGGGGATGCGGAGTTTTCTGTGCGTTCCCGGTCCCCGCCCAGGGCTCACCGCACCACGAGAGCCCACGGTCCCTCGGTCACCAGGGCAAAGCAGCCCTGGGCTTGATTTCTGGCTCCCGAACTTCCCAAACCTAACCTGGAGGCTGACAAGTCATGCTACCTCTCAGGACTTTAATTTCTTCTCTGAAAAATGGGGGTGAGGAATACCCATTTCACACTTTCTGTGGAAACTAGAAATAATGTAAGGTCACTGTGGAAGAGCTGGCACATAAGGGCTGATGGAACTGCATGTGATTTTCACTGAACCACCCAGACATCCTGACACAAGTTACACAGGAACAGTGGACAATGGGTTCAGAGCAATGTCCCCTTTAAGACTGGGAACTACTGGCTGGCCCAAAAGTTCATCCTGGTTTTTCCATTAAGAAGTGAAACCCACAACATCTTACAGAAAAACTTGAACAAACTTTTTGGCCAACATAATATATAGTGGGGTAGTACCAGGCCCTGAGAAGCAGCCAGTGTTCTCTGAAATTGGCCTGGACCCCTATGGCATATGGACTTTCCAGGTGGTGCTAGTGGTAAAGAATCCACCTGCCAATGTGGGGAGATGCAAGAGACGCAGGTTTGATCCCTGGGCCAGAAAGATTCCCTGAAGGAGGAAATGGCAACCCACTCCAGTATTCTTGCCTGGGAAATCCCATGGACAGAGGAGCCTGGTGGGCTACAGTCCATGGGGTCGCAAAGAGTCGACATGACTGAGCAACTAAACCACCAACCACCTGTGACCAGCAAATCCTAAGGGGTAGAGCAGGTACAGCATGGTGGGCTGGACGTGGGGAAAGCAGAGACATTTAAATGCTCCCAGAAGACGGGAAACATGGCTCTGGTTAACCTCTCATTCTGAGTATCTACGTACAAAGCACTTTAAAATGACAACTCAGCGGTCTAACAAACACACTTTGAAAAGGGTGACATTAAAATGCAGACCGCCATGATTAATTCAACCAAACAATACAAGAGAAAAAATTAAATCTTTTATCCAAAGGCTACCTGAAAACTTCAGAGTTCCTAATAAATGATGGACCTCAAAATATTTGGCAATCTTTAATCAGATGATCAACCACCAGTCCTGACCTAGTAATACTCACATTTGTACAGTCTTTCAGAAGGTACAAAGTACATGTGTTCACAGGCTCACATGCTCTAACTACTCAAATCTAACGATCCCATCGGAGTTAATGAATGAAGATATCTCTGGGGGAGCCTGGAGGCATAGTCCAAAGGGGTCTGTTAATGAACATAAAATTTCTTTGATGCCACGTTGCTGATTTTCTTCTAATCCACAATATCCTTGTACTTGTTGTCATCAGGCCTACATATGATAAAACCCCCACAGAAATCCCTAAGCGATGGGGTCTGGAGAGTGTTCAGGTGGTGAGCACATCGAGGTGCTGGGAGGGCGGAGGGGCCCCGCGCCCCCACCCAGCCCCCGACCCACGCAGCCTCCTGCGTAGCTCTTCCGCTCGGCTCTTCCTGAGTCATATCTTTCATCATAAACCCATAAACTCCTAAGTAAAGCACTTTCTGTGTTCTGTGAGCCAATGTAGCAAATTGTTGAACCTGAGAAGGGCACTGTGGAAACCAAAGATTTCCACCTGGGTGGTGAAAAGTATAGATGGACACCCGGATGGTGACTAACTAGCATCTGAAGGAGGGGGAGTCCGGTGGGACTGAGCCCTTTACCTACAGCGTTTGGGCTAACGCTGGGTAGTCAGTACAGAATTTAATTGTAGGACACCCAGCTGGTGTCTGGAAAATTTGAAAGGAAAACAAAAAATAATGCACTTGGTATCAAAAATGTTATGACCACAAATAGCTCACAGGCCCGTTGACCATGGCAGGACAGCAATTACAGCCAATTAAGAGACACAGGCAAGTTCTTTCAGGTGTTCACAATTTTGAAACATCAATGCTGGGAGAAACTGAATAAGATGGAGTAGGTAACGGATTTCAGAAATCAGTATCCTACAGAAGCTTAAAACACACTGCACCAGCTGGTCGACCTCAGATTATGAAAGTTAACTTCTACCAGCTTGTTTGTGAGCTGGCTGGCCAGGATGGCCCCGTGCAGATGTTCACGACTTATGGGAGGAAATGAAAGTGTTCCTTCTGACAACACGTCGAGACCCCTGCTCTAGAGTCTGTGTTCGTTCTGTCCAGGATAAACATCCTTTCAGTCACCAGCGCAGCAACTCAGGCTTCCCCTGGGGCTAAGTGCAAGCCCTCCGTGCAGTGAGATACATCTCAGGGGCACCGCGCCCACGCAGCACCCCCGTGACCATCACATGAAGCAAATGAAGCCGTACTGCGCAGCCGCGGATGAAGGGAACTGTCACACCAAAAAAGCATACGCATTTCTGAGCCATCATAATATACTGGCGAGCAGCCAATACTCACCAAGTGTACCTGAGAAGTCACATTTCCAATCCCTCCCTGACACTGAGTGCTGTTTTTTCATCACTGCCAATCTGATGCTTAGAAGTGCATGCTTTTATATTCATTTCACTGATTACTAGTGATGTTTATAACATCTTCACATTTTTTTTATTAAACTTCAGACTTCTTTCCTTGAACTGGCAATTCTTGACATTTTACTACCACAGTGATGACTGTGTTACAACGAATTCATCAAACATGTATACCGCATGTATTAGAAATATCTGGTCATCTGCCTTTCACCTTTCTCATAGTGTTTAATAAGAAAAATATTGTGGATTCTTTGGAATATTTTATCAAAAAGCATAAATCGTGATGGGCACCTTTGTAAATAACTGGACATTTGTTTTTTTTCTTCTAACCTGAAAATGTGTGCAAAATAGTTCTACCTGACACGGCTCTTTTAGAGTCTGTTGCCTGAGCTGTAGGAAGCTAATCTATCCTATAGTAAACCACCAGAAATGCTTGTGGCCCCTGCTCTTCAGCAACGAAGTGATCCTCATGTTTGCAGGGTGAACACTGCTGAACTTGGCTCCCACCCAGGGGACAGGAAGAGCAGCTGGGCTCACACCAGTCCCCGCGAGTTCCCGCCTGCTGCTGGACGGCAGACCCGACAGGTACACTCAGCAACAGGAAGCAAAATTAACAACGCATCACTCCGGCAACTCCCCTAGCTTTGGTATAAAAGGTGGAAATAGATTTGTTTTAGAGGCTCTGGCCCACAGTATGTCAGCAATTCCTCTCCCCTTTGACACAGAGAGGGGAAAATTTAAAACACCCCCAGAGCTGTCAGCTTACGGGGGGATGAGATGCCCCAAAGGACTTGATATGTTATGAATCTATGAAGCAGCCAAGCCACATAGAAACATTCTTCATTAAGCAAACTAAAAATGAATATCACGAGAGGTGGAAGCTGTTTTTGATAAATGCTCCAGTTTCTCGAGCTCTGTGCCTGTGAGCTGCAGCGAAGACAAGCACCCAGGTGTTTGCAGCGCTGCTGACACGCCTTCCTGCGGCAGGACGGCTTGTCTCTCAACAGGGCGGTCCAAGGAGGCTGGGAAGGAACAAGGGAACTCCTGATGTGTTCCAGGTGGAGAGCCTATCAATGCGCCTTCCACTGAGCCGGTAACCTCAGCACACATCTTCCCAGCATTCCAGGGCTGCCAGCCAAGCCCGGAAAGGCAGGGGGAAGGCTGGATTCCAGCCTTTATTTCATCCAAGCGTTAGAGCCAACAGCCACATTTTCTCCAACGCTGTCTGTACACAGTCAATGAGGCACCTATGACCTGGCTCCCAGGCTGTGTGCTCTTCATACACTAGCAAATGGAAATTCATTTCACCAAAATTATACAAATGTCCTTTCACTAACATGTTCAAAAAACAAGACACAGAACAAGAACTGAGAAAGGGAAGAAAAGGTAGTTGAGAAGTGGGAGGGTCCACCTTTTCACGTAACAGCAGAGTAGAACTGTGACAAACACATTGATGGAAAACCATAGTCTCTTCTTCCTTGTGATTATCCCTGAAACGAGTGGTGAGTGACGGGTAAGGGAAGAGAAGGGTAGAATAGATTATAAATTAATTGGTAGAGAGACTAAATCCCAGAGGTAAATTGCCAATCAGTTTCAAGCAGGTAAAGTGTATATGCGTTATCCTTACTCTTTTCTGAATAAATTCACAGTCCGAAAGAGCAGGAGCTGCTGTCACTGCAGGACTGGGGGCAGGGGGGAAAGTCCTCGGTGAGGCCAGCTCCCCGCCAGCTCCTCCCTAAGGCTCAGCAGTAATGAGCCCATCACCAAACTGGTCATTCCGTGCGATCTCCCAGGGAGCCGGCAGAAAATCCTGGAAGGAATCTGGATGAGAGCAGCTTTCCACCCTAAATATTCATAACAGAAACTCATAGTAAAAAGTATATGACTTGTAAGTGTAACTTGCTACCTGTGTAATCTGGAGCATAAGGGAAGCAGGAGGAAGTCTTTGAGCATCTCTGAAATCAAAATGGAAAAGCAGCCCCATCTATGTAAGGCTAAACCTTGGTATCTCTCTTGGGTACAGCAGGGCAATTACAAGATGGTGTGAAAGATAGGCTGAGTGCAACACCGTCCTGTCCACCAGAATTATATCAGCTTCAAGGACCCAGTGGGGCTTTAAAATAATAATTTGGACTCTATGGGAGAGGGCGAGGGTGGGATGATATGGGAGAATGGCACTGAAGCATGTAAATTATCATATGTGAAATGAATCGCCAGTCCAGGTTCGATGCATGAGACAGGGTGCTCGGGGCTGGTGCACCAGTATGACCCAGAGAGATGGGATGGGGAGGGAGTCAGGAGGGGGATTCTGGAAGGGGAACACATGTACACCCATGGTGAATTCATGTCAATGTATGGCAAAACCAATACAATATTGTCAAGTAAAAAAACAGACAAGTAAATAAATTCAAAAAAATAAAATAATAGAAGTTAAAAGGGAGAAAAACACACACACACACACACACACAGAACTTGCTTCAGAGGGTAATATTACAGATTGGAGGAAAAAGTTCCAGAATTTTCACATCTTAGGATATGAATTTCCTCTACTCTTCTAGATTCTTCTGGCTGGTCTAAGAATTAAATCAACATGAAACAGATTAATAGGGGGAAAAAAAAGATAATCAAAAGTTTGACAACATGGAACATGTGAGACCCAGGAAAACCGAGTAACTGAACCAAATCGCTAAAGCCCTCACCTGAAATGCCACTCTGAGCTAAAGACAAAAGAGGATGTTAGGGACAGTGGTTTGCGATGTCAAAGGGGAGAAAGGCAACGGACATGGAGCTAGAAAAGCAAGCGTTTGGCAAATCAGCATTTGCTGGGCCAGGCAGAGACCAAGGCACAGAGTGGACTCGAATCTCGGGCAGTTTCTGCACCAGCTGGACCCTGGGACCTATCTATTAACATCCAAGTGCCTTGTGTCCTACAGAATATCTGGAAAGCATGGAGTTCGTGGATCTGAAATCTTCCCAGCTCGAGTCTATGTTCTGGGCGGCCCAGGAAGGCAGGTGGAGTGAGCCATCTGCCTCTGCTGCCCTAGAACTTCCCCCGGCCACTCTGCCTTTCCGATGAACAGAGGGCTGTTTCCACCACGCTCAGGGTTCCAGGCTCCACGTGCTCCTGCTCCGTCAGGGCAGGGGGTGCTGAGGGTCTCTGCCACCCTTTCACTCCCTTCCCCTCCACCCGCTGGCCCACTCAACCCTCACCTGTTTCCGCCCCCCAACCTCCCCCTTCCCAGGCTGGGTTCAGGGCCCAGCCTCTACACCTGTCTGCTCCACACACTGATTAACAGTAAAGAGATGCTTCTTTATGACTTGCTGGGTTCTGGGCACATAATAAATATGTGTGAATGACTCTCCAACCAGTTACTGCCCCTGGAGGACAAGGGGCATACTCTATTCACCTTTCCAGCTCTCGCACCATTCAAGCACACACTAGATGCCCCATAAATGTTTGTTTAATAAATACTTATTATCCATATTTCCATACCCAGATCCTAACATTCCATCAGGAGTCAAAACATTAACGGCTTGGATAAATGAACTTGCACGTGAATACAGGAGGACTGGCCCGGGGGAGGGGCTGGTCCAGGTTAAGGTGGGTTTGCAGCAGACAGCAGGCGGTCAGCCCAAAGGCCTCGCTCCCCGTCTGCTCTCCAGCTCGTGAGGAGAACAGAGGAGCCACCACCCTCCTGTCTGGCCTGGATCAGGCTCCTCCTGAAGCTGGGGCTCTGGCCCTTGTGTGCTCAAGGCCTGTAGGGCACAGCCCCTCGGGCTGAACAGGGCTCCGTCCAGGCTCAGCGATTCCAGCACTCTGGACAGCTCCGTTTTCTTCCAGGTGTCGGGGGTAGAGTTTGGGATCAGGACCCTGTCCTGCTTGCTTGTGCAGAGGACTCGGGGGCCTGCAGACAAGCTGACTCACAAGGAGCTCTGAAGAGTGCTGCCCAACGTGGCTGGTGGTCTCAGCTCTCCCACGACTGGACTGTCGAGAGACACAAGGTCACAACCAGAGGCTGCAACCTGAGCCTGGGAGGCTGCAGAGCCCAAGGTTTAGGGCACAAGCCCACAAGCCAGGGAAGGATGCAGCTGTGGGTGGATGGGCCAAGGGCGGGGGCTTCCCGTAGATGATGCAGCCCTCCAGCTGGGCTGTCCTGTGGCCCAGGAGCCCAGGTGGTCATCACTTGGTCAGGCTCAGGCCATCAGTGAGCCCTGGACCGTTCCCATGTGCGGCCCATGCACAGCACTGACTCAGACTGCTGGTCCTTGTAGTTGGGGAGGGGGTGTCTTCATGGAAGGTGCCAGTCCCTCCTCGGGGTCCCTCATGATTTCCTCTAACATGCCTCTCACCTGGGTTCAAGGTCAGGAAGTGATCAAGCAGGTTTCCACTCTCTATGAACACAAAGGAAAAAAAATCGGATATTCACTCAATATCGGCTCATGCAGCCCTTTGAACCCCAGTCCTCTGACCAGCGAGCTGTGGCCTTGGGCAAATAACGTAACCTCTGCGTGTATGTAAACAAGGGGAATCTCTAAGACCCTTTCCCATAATGTAAGTCTTGGGTCTCTGATCCTACTGGGAAAACAGTCATTATCATCAGTGATTAGAAATACTGTAAAACTAACAGAGCATGAAGAGGAAAACCGACAGCGTGGTTCTGTGTGACGGAGCAGAGAACACACCTGGAAGGAAAGAGAAGAGAAGGTACTCAGCCTGCTGACGAGGGTGCACACGCTGCTGAGGCCGCAGCCAGCCACCTCTGCTGCTCGGGTCAACGTCTGAAAGCAGGTGGTGTGGCTTCAGGTCCCGAGGACGCCGCCCTCTGGTGGCCGCACACCGCGCCTGCCCAGCGGACACGGCCTGGCAGGATCTGCCCAGGCCTCCTCCTCTTCCAGGCGGCCGTGGCCCAGCAGGGAGGTGGCCGTGGCCCAGCAGGGAGGTGGCCGTGGCCCAGCAGGGAGGCACGCGTCGCCCCCTTGGTAACGTGCCCCACAACCAGGAGGAGTGTCTCCTGGGTGTCAGTCACGTCAAAGAGCTTCAGGATTCTGGGGTGATTCAAGGCCTCAGGCCCTGGAGGCTGAGGAAGCTCTGTGGACTCTCCATTTAAAAGTAAAAGAATGAAGAAAAAAAGAAAAAAATTTAAAGAAGAGTAAGAAAAATAATAGTAGAGGAGAAAAATAACAAAGGTGCTGACTGTCCGTCTGGTGAGCTTGTTTTCTTGTGAGGACAGGACTGTGGCCGTCCAAGCCCTTCACGGGTCGCCCTGTCAACCTTTTTGGTCTGTTCCTGAATTGCTTTGGTGGTTTTATAGTCTTGTTTACAGTGTTCAAACCTTCAAGAATCTATGCATGTTTCCAGTGTGTCGCTTATGACCTGTTATCTGAACGTACTACTTCCTCACAGGAAAGCCACTCTCAGCACAAACCCGGCTTCAGAGAAGCAGCTCATCCACCGAGCCCCGAGCCCTCGGTGAGCCTGGGAGCAGCACGTCTGACCTCTGACACCTCTCTAGGTGCTTCCGTTACAGTGATCTTTTCTCTGCAAATAACTGCTAGAAGCAGGTGTCAGCCAACAAATATATGGCTCTGTTAGTCAGTTAGGGCGGCCAGTGAAGCTTCTGGATAGCCACCAGCATCCCTTTCTGTAAGGATGCCTCACAGGATGACAGAGTGAGCCCCAGAAGGACACACTGCCTTCTGTCCCACACGACTCCCTGGTGACGCCATGCAAGGTGGCAGGAGGGAAATGACCTCCTTTAAATGAAGCATGCTCCTGTCCGGCAATTTATAGTGGTCACCTGCCTCTGAACATACATATACAACCAGCCAATCACGACTGTGTCGGGGATTCTGGTGCCCTCTGCTCCCCGATTCTTTAAAAACCAGCCTCCTCCTCAGAAATCAAGCAAAAAAATTCATTTCAAAAGAACAAATCCATTTCAAAATCCATACTATCACGTTAACATCAACATATCTTGATGCTCTGGGAAATATATTTTCTTGCTGGTTTTGTCATTCTTCCTTTGAAAGATGGGGGAGAGATATTACTTCACTGCAAATTCTGCATGTGCAGGTCTTACTATTTTTCAGATGTGGGTTCTCCTTTCCAGACTGTATTATGACCATTTCTTTGTTCCTTTTTCTCACTCAAGTGAAATTCCCACTTCCCTCTATGATTTTGGCTTCAAAATTCATTCATTTACCTAGGTAAACCTATAGTGAATTTCATGACCGATAATTTATGACTTTAGAAGCATATTTACGGCCCCGGACCAAGACATCACACACTGAGTTAGACTTCACCAGGCAGCTCTGTAGGCTCTGCGTGCAAGGAAAGACATGGGACAGCTTTACACAAAAGTTACAGCAAAGGGCAAAGGTCAGGCGGCACCTAAGCAAAGGTGACAGTATCTAGCGTTCTGTGGCAGTGAGGGGTCTTAATCCTTAATAACGCCGGCCCAAGATCCTCAGAACAATATTAGGTGATTCAATAATAGCCAGGTGGGCTGTTCCTTATCCCGAAAGATTATTCTTGAAATCTGAGCCATGTGAACCAACTGTAACCACTCTACTGGTTAAAGTCCTTCAGTTCAGTTCAGTCGCTCAGTCGTGTCCAACTCTTCGCAAGCCCATGGACCACAGCATGCCAGGCCTCCCTGTCTATTACCAACTCCGGAGTCTACTCAAACTCATCTCCATTGAGTCAGTGATGCCATCCAACTATCTCATCCTCTGTCATCCCCTTCTCCTCCTGCCTTCAATCCTTCGCAGCATCAGGGTCTTTCCCAATGAGTCAGCTCTTCACATCAGGTGGCCAAAGTATTGGAGTTTCAGCTTCAACATCAATCCTTCCAATGAACACCCAGGACTAATCTCCTTTAGGATGGACTGGTTGGATCTCCTTGCAGTCCAAAGGACTCTCAAGAGTCTTCTCCAACATCACAGTTCAAAAGCATCAATTCTTTGGCGCTCGGCTTTCTTTACAGTCCAACTCTCACATCCATACATGACCACCGGAAAAACCATAGCCTTGATGAGATGGACCTTTGTTGGTGAAGTAATGTCTCTGCTTTTTAATATGCTGTCTAGGTTGTCCTTCAGTGGCTCCTTAATACCAAAAACATTCTGTGGATAAAATCCACATGACACGTATCATTATAAGGCTTGGAGGTGCCCAAGTTTTGCTGCACATTGAGATCTGGGAAGCCTGACAACTCCCATGCCCCAGCACACCCCACACCATGGAGTCACGAGACTGGCAGTGAGTCGGTCTGCAGGCACCAGCACCCTTCCAACACACACACACACACACACACACACACACACACACACACACACACACACACTCTCACACTCCCCACCCCACCCCAGAACCCCCAGATTGGGGTTAGAGGCCACCCCTTCAAGCTCTGTGGCAGCTCGCGCCTCCCCCGTTACACCACAGGAGGCCCAGTGCTGGGCTTGCTCTTGAGCGTCAGTCTCCCCACTAACCCCAAGGCCACGGTAGCAGGGCCACAGGGACAGACTTCACAGCCCAACACTGGCCTCCAGCTCTCACAGTACATGCAACACCCTGGGAATCCAACTTCTCATTCAAGCCCAGGCCTGCTGCTGTTCAGTTGCTAAGGCACATCCGACTCCGTGTGACCCCGTGGACTGCAGCACACCGTTTCCTTGTTCTTCACTCTCTCCCAGAGTTTGCTCAAACTCATGTCCATCGAGTCGGTGATGCCATCCAACCATCTCATCCTCTGTCGTCCCCTTCTCCTGCCTTCAATCTTTCCCAGCATCAGGGTCTTTTCCAGTGAATCTCTTCGCATCAGGTAGCCAAAGTATTGGAGCTTCAGCATCAGTCCTTCTGATGAATATCCAGGTGATTTCCTTTGGGATGGACTGGTTGGACCTCCCTGCTGGAGTCCAGGCCGGACCCCTTTAACACTGATGAATCAACAGTGGGCCATGTGCTCTTGAAAATCTGAGTGACGGCTCTTTAGGAAGGAACAGCCTAGAACAGCGGGGCAGGAAGAAGGAGCCCCTCACTTCTGAGCCCATCCTGGGAATAACCCAAGTTTTCAAAACCTCCTCAGCGAGCACGTTCCCAGCAGCTGCAGGCATGGGCCCAATCTTTAAGTTCTGATTTGCCTTGGTTCTCCCTGCTGGGTCACTCTAATATTCTGCACCACTGCTAACGTCTTTTCTAAGCTGGCAACACTGTCCTCAAACGTCAAATACTTAAATCCTCAGGTGATAAAGACATCTCCCGTCTGCTGCTTCCCAGGGTTGCTATTAAGTGTGAGGGAGCATCTACAGAAAACTCATCTAAAACACACACAAACACTACACAAAGACAGAAAACTCATCTAAAACACACACAAACACTCCACAAAGAAAAGGTACGAGACTTTTTATAGATTAATAGTAAGCAAAGCCCAGAAGATACGCTTCTCAGCATCGTAAAACTTTAACTTCCGGGCAAATGGATACTATGAGTGAGACTGCCGTGCTTCAATTCAAAAGGCACCTTTGGAAGCACTGCAGTGTCACTCACCATCTGAACTGCTTCCAGAAGATGGTCCCAAGTCGTCTGCTTGTGTCTAAATTACCTACAGGCTTTAGACTCTGTACACATGTAAGTGTTCATGAGAAGTCAAAGAGCTTTACATGCCTAAATTTGGTTTGTGGATGAATATGTATCTGTAATGCATAAAACCCAAAAACATTCACTAGAGCCAATGATGCAAGGAAAGTTATTTCTACTAACTTGTGCCTCCAAACAAATCCACACTGGGTAAATCGCAGGAAGCCACAATGAACAGATCACATCAACACAGATTAAAAATGCATCGCACTTACGGGAGCATGCAGTCTGCAGTGGGCTCTGGTCTCCCGTTCCTGTCAGCTGGACCCCAGCCCTGTGTACCCATCACCTGCAGACTCTAGGTTCTCATTCACCCTCCACCCAGGCTGAAAAAGAGGCTCACGGTCCTCTCCTTAGCAGACTAAGCCACCACGGTCAAAAGGTGAGAAAGTCTCAACCGTAAAGAGTTTCCCAAATCTAAAGAGGATGGCATAGAAATAAGTGGATCTGAGTTTAACACAACAACCTACAAATAAAGAAAACTCTGTATAAATTATTTTTTCCCTTAGTAACATTTATCAGGGTTGCATACATGTGCACATGTTTTAACACACAGAAGTTAAAAGGGAAAGAAAGCACTGTAGTCTCAAACACAGAAAACCCTGCTGTGCTAAAGACAGTAACCCTCGGGGGCCGCCAGCGCTCTTTCACTGCGGGAGAAGGATGGGCCTCTGGTCCCCACATTAAGAGGACAAGCACACACTTCAATGTAGGCCGATCAATGAAAGATTAAATTTCTGTAAAGGAAATTACACAGTAACAAGAAAAAACATATGTGATACATAAAAGAAAAAGGTAAAACTTTCATAAACAGTCCAATGAGAACCACATAAAAATCACACAGCAGAAAGGAATGAAAGAAAACTTTTTAATATTACGGGTGGCTGGCATTCAGGTGGAAGGAACCTGAATCAGTTTTCTCTCCCTTCAGTTTCTCCTTACAGTCTGCATTTTTGAGACGAAGCTTCGAGCTCCTATCCTGGAAACAATATGGAAAATCCTCAACTCAGCCCTCCACTGAGGCATCCTTAAGACTGTTCTGCAGGTGATGTGAACTCTGCAGGCAGGTTAGCTTTGCTCCTGAGCACGCGCTCGGGCACTTCCAGGGCTCTCCCCTTCTGTTTCCCAAACCTCCTCAAAGTCCACCTTTACCCCCAAACCGTCAGGCATTCCTGAAAAGCAGTGGCCAATCGGAACCTCATCACAATGGCTAAATGTGCTTGCCAATTCACCTTTGCCAACTTTTTTAAAATTTCAAATTCCAGGGAAATAGAAAATGTATATAAACTTGCTTAACTCCATGTCTGTGTGTGCACATATGCTAAGTGGCTTCAGTCGTGTCTGACTCTTTTCGACCCCATGGACTGTAGCCCACCAAGCTCCTCTGTCCAAGGGATTCTCCAGGCGAGAATACTGGAGTGAGTTGCCATGCCCTCCTCCAGGGGATCTTTCTGACCCAGGGATCGAACCCAAGTCTCCTCCGACTCCTGCACTGCAGGCAGACTCTTTACCGCTGAGCCACCAGGGAAGCCCAACTCCATGTCTACCACACTCTGTATTAAACTCTGAACTACACGACTCATGTAGGGACTGGACACCAAGCATATTCCTACTAAGAAGAACAACACATAACGGCACTGAAGCTTTAGATCAGTGCACACACAAACCAAGAAGATTCACACACACATACAGCACACACGCACACAAATGCGCACACATGCGTACGCACACCCCTCCTCTCCTGCCGTGAGAGGCTGCACTCCTAATCCTGGCTGGCCATCTGGGAAACAAACGACTCTGTGAGGGCACTGTAAATTGGTTCCACTCCTCTGGAAAGCAATCTGGCAGTATGGTTTAGAAGCCATAAAACTGTTTCTATTCTCTGGCCTAATAATACCACTAGGGACTCTATCATAAGAAACTAATTGAAAATATGGAAATAGCTACATGCACAAAGATGTACCTCGTGGTGTTATTACAGCCACAGGAAGTTGGGAACAGGGTACTTGTCAACAACTGAGTCAGGACTTGGGGGTGCGGAATCACAACAGAACATTACGCAACCATTACAACAGTAACAACGAAGACTGCATAGCAGTGAGAGGAAATGCAGACGGGAAACAACAGGTACAACCATGTACAAATCACTGAAAAAAACACGATAATATTAACAATCTATAATCATTGCTTTAGGACAGCAAAGGTGGTGTTTTCTCCTGTTCTATTTCTTGGCTTTCTGTGATCCGCCTCTGATGCTTCTACCATTCAAAGATAATCTTTTTAAAAAACGAATGCAGGCCTTGTTCACAAGGACAACGGGACAAGCCCACATCAGCAAGCCCAGCTGCCAGTTTCTGCAGGGGGAAGGAGGTGGGGTGCTGGGCGTCCCGGGGGCGGCTCCAGAGAGTCCCCCGCAGCCCTGGCGAACCTGTCAGCAACAAGGGAAATATGAGCAGCGCCCATCTGCTTAGCCCAGTCAATCCCCTGCATTACGAGCACCAGGAGGCTGAGGACTCCCCAGGCACGCTGTGTGCGCTGCCAGCTTAGTTATCTGTTTACCAGATTTACAGGGGGTCACACAGGGCTCTTCGATCATTTATTGACAGGAAGTAAGCTCAGATTTTCACATCTGGAGCAAAGAGGAATGACTGCGCCTAGAAACGCATCACCATAAAAGTGGGAGGGGGGGGAACCACCTGCCGCCTCAGGTGAGGCAGAGAACGGGGCACCACGGGGGCAGCCACACGGGCGTCTACGGAGCCCACCAGAGCCTTCAGCTTAGGGGACGAAACTGCCCTCAGATGCAGAGTGACCAGAAGCCGGCAGAAAATCTGGGCCAGCACATCCCTGCCCTTCCTCTGTGTTCCCGAACTCAAGGCTCCGCAGAGGGAGCGAGACGAGTGCCTATGGCTACCGGCGCCAAACAGAGAGACGGCCTCCGTGAGGACGTGAACACCACCTCCCGACACAGAAGAGAGTCCCGTGGGGGAGGGGGATCCCTGCTAATAAGGACACTGGAGAAGACAGTTCTGTAGCTTTTGTGATGAGAAAAATCTTAATTAGAGCCCAAAGAATGAGGTGCTCAGGAGAAATGAGAGCAACAGCTCCATACCTGGACCGTACCATTGGAACCACCTGTGACGCTCTTTAAAAACCCCATGACCAGGGCTCCCACCAGGCCAATGACCAGAGGATCACTGGAGGGGGACTGCGGTGCAGGCCCCGGCTGGGAGCTGCCGGATTCAGGACGATTCTGCAGACACTGTCCAGAGCAGAGTTGACCTGAGCGTGACCGTGGGTCCTCTGTCTACACCTCCACAAGCTACGACGGTGGACTAGCCACTCACCCCCAGCCTGGGAGGGGCTCAGGGCCACGCACACACAGCTCCCCGCCATACATACACCGTTAAAATGCAGCACGGGAGAGGTCACCCACCCAGAGGGCCTGCCCGGAGGAGCGGGGTGCAGAAACCCTCGGTCGGCGTCTGCAGGGGGAGCACCTCCCCGGCAGCACCATGAGGAGCTGTGCACCCAGGCTGTGTCGGGAGCTGACCCTCGGCCCCCGCTGAGCCAGCGTCCCCCAGGGAACGAGCTTCAGGATGCCACCAGGCCCCACACAACCAGTCTGTGAGGGACAGTGCAGATGCTCATAGCAAATCACACACAAGGATCAAAGAAATGGATACATTTCCAAGCTGCTGCTCCTGTACTGATAAAGATGGAAAATTTACTTTATCTGAGTTTTTTTTAAAGTCCTCAGTATTTATCACTGATCCGTTCCAAGTCCCCCTCCCCCCATTTAAATTCAGCTTAGACAGTTTTATTTAGTTTTATTGGAAAGCAAACTTCTGGCAGGGGTAGGTAGAGCAGAGATTTATACAAAACTTCGGCAGGATCAATTTGCATTTATTCAAAGCATTTACAGGCAAAATTTGACCCAAGAATTTAAATAAAATCAAACATATTGCATACATCTTGAAAGATAGTTTAAATAAGAGAACATTTTACAGCATAAATTTAGAAAGGCAGAGAAAAAAACATACAGAGATATTAAATCTACGATGTTTAACAACATGAGCTGTGAAGGCCGACGGCCTGGGTTTGAACCCGTGCACTGTGCCCTGAACCACATCGCCGAGCTTCTGTGCCTCCTCTTGTGTTTGCGTCAGAGGTTCTAGAGGCAGATCATCAGACCGTCAGGCTCAGACTTGGGTCTGCACGTGAGCAGTGTGAGCACACGGAACCTGCCCGCCCCCTCCTCCGCTGTGACACTGAAACAACAAATGCACCTACCTCTGATCTGGAGGAACCGGAACCCTCGCGCACAGCGGATGGGAACACACAACGGTGCAGCTGCTGCAGGAAACAGTCTGGTGGCCCCTAAAAACATCAAACACAGAATTACCGCAGGGTCCAGCAATTCCACGTCTGGGACTATGCCCCAAAGAGCTGTGAGCAGAGAGAGGGACAGATATTTGCACACCCGTGGTCACAACAGTATATTCACAACAGCCAAAGTGGGAAAGCGGCCCAAGTGTCCATCAACACAGCCATGGATAAAATGCATTGCACACCCACCGTGAAGCATTACTCACCCTTAAAAAGGAAGGGAACGCTGACATGCTCTGACGTGGATGAACCTTGAAGATAACTATGCCAAGTGAAATAAGCCAGTTATGAAAAGACAAAACACTGTTTGATTTCATGTATATGAGTATGTACAGAAACAGAGAGAATGGTGGTTGCTAGGGTCCCCGGAGGAGGGCTGGGGAGTTAGGAGTTCGGTGAGGATGGAGGTTAGTACTGCACGTAATATGCCAGCAAATCTGGAAAGCTTAGCAGTGGCCACAGGACTGGAAAAGGTCAGTCTTCATTCCAATCCCAAGAAAGGCAATGCCAAAGAATGTTCAAACTACTGCACAATTGTACTAATCTCACATGCTAGCAAATTAATGCTCAAAATTCTTCAAGCAAGGCTCCAACAGTACATGAATCGAGAACTATGAGATGCTCAAGCTGGATTCAGAAAAGGCAGAGGAGCCAGAGATCAAATCACCAACATCTGCTGGATCATAGAAAAAGCAGGAGAATTCCAGAAAAACATCTACTTCTACTGCATTGACTATGCCAAAACCTTTGTGTGGATCACAACAAACTGTGGAAAATTCTTAAAGGGATGGGAATACCAGACCACCTTACCTGCCTCCTGAGCAATCTGTATGCAGGTCAAGAAGCAACAGTTAGAACCAGACACGGAACAATGGACTGGTTCCAAAGTGGAAAAGGAGTATGTCAAGGCTGTATACTCTTACCATTATTTAACTTATATGCAGAGTACATCATGAGAAATGCCAGGCTGGATGAAGCACAAGCTGGAATCAAGATTGCTGGGAGCAATATCAATAACCTCAGATACGCAGATGACACCACCCTTATGGCAGAAAGTGAAGAGAAACTAAAGAGCCTCTTGATGAAAATGAAAGGAGAGAGTGAAAAAGTTGGCTCAAAGCTTAACATTCAGAAAACTAAGATTATGGCATCCAGTCCCACCACTTCATGGCAAATAGATGGGGAAACAATGGAAACAGTGACAGACTTTATTTTCTTAGGCTCCAAAATTATTGCAGATAGTGACTGTAGCCATGAAATTAAAAGACGCTTGCTCCTTGAAAGAAAAGTTATGAGCAACCTAGACAGCATATTAAAAAGCAGAGACATTACTTTGCCAGCAAAGGTCCGTCTAGTCAAGGCTGTGGTTTTTCCAGTAGTCGTGTATGGATATGAGAGTTGGACTATAAAGAAAACTGAGCACCGAAGAATTGATGCTTTTGAACTGTGGTGTTGGAAAAGACTCTTGAGAGTCCCTTGGACTGCAAGGAGATCAAACCAGTCAATCGTAAAGGAAATCAGTCCTGAATATTCAATGGAACGACTTATGCTGAAGCTGAAACTCCAATACTTTGGCCACCTGATATGAAGAGCCAACTCCCTGGAAAAAACCCTGAGAAAGATTGAAGGCAGGAGGAGAAGGGGGTGACAGAGGATGAGATGGTTGGATGGCATCACCAACTCGATGGACATGAGTTTGAGCAAGCTTCGGAGTTAGTGATGGACAGGGCAGCCTGGTGTTCTGCAGCCCATGGGATCACAAACAGTCAGACACGGCTGAGCGACTGAATTGAACTGAACTGAGAGGTTCAGTTTAGGGAAATGAAAAAGTTCTGAGTTGGATGGTGGTGAAGGTTTACCCAACAATGTGAATGTACTTAGTGCCACTGAATTGCACATTTAAAAATATTTAAGATAGTAATTTTTGTCTTATACATTTTATCATAATTTTTTTAAAAAAAGTAAACAAGATAGACTAGCCCCTAGCTCACAGATCTGCTGTGAGGACTGGCCATCTATGCAGCGTGTAGAGCGCGCCGGGCACAGGGCGGTCCTCCATGAATACTAGCTACTCTCTTCTTTCCTGTCTCTGGAGCGCCCCCTTCAGGCCCCACTTCGTGTTCTGCAGAAACAGATGCTCAGTGACTAGACTCTGACTCCCGCCGCCCCCAGAGCTGTACACCTTGTGCAGTGAGACAGTTCTAGCCCTGGGCTTCCTTCCAGGGCAGATGCTCTGGTATCAGGACAAACCCACTGCCATCAGATGAAGATGAAGAAACCACCTAATTTCTGCAGTCTTCACACACAGAGCTGAGAGACCACATTAAAAAAAAAATGATTTTGTCTATTTCCTAAACTGTTTGTGGATAATTTTGCCTCAAAAATAGGTACACAGGCTAATGCTATCACACAGGTCTGATAGTGAAGAAGAGAGAAAAAAAGTCACCCTGACATTCATAAAAATTCTTTCTCCTTTAATCATAGTCAAGACTATTTTACTTTGCTTCATCATTTAAAAGTCATTTATGAAAACTTTCAAGCATACACAAAAGTAGAGACTTAACTAGCCCCCGTGTATCCCGCTTAATAGCCAACTTTAACCTCTCTGACTACCTAAGACTCAACATCCTCCCCCAAAAGGCTAGAATAAAAACACCAGGACGGTTACACTGAAGCAGTGTTCATTCTAACAATCCTTATTATCATCATTACTGCTTCACTCTTAGGGTTTCTTTGGTATCTTCTCAACTGCTTTCCTGCTTTTTCTTTGAAACTACAAGTAACTGCAATACTTACCGCGCCAGGGTTACTGTGAGGGTGTAACAAACACGGAAGCACAGAGCTCGTGTCTGACACGTGAGACATTCCCGAGAACTTTTACTTCTCCAGTGACCACCGCCTCACCCTTCTCTCCAAGAGAACAGACACCACACGCCCCCACTACACACACACCCTTCTCTGCGTGTCTACACCCACACACCCTTCTCTTCGCTCTCCATCACCTCCTTCTCCCTTCTGAAACACCAGTCCTGGCTTCCCCCCTCTGCTCCTCTGTTAAGCCAGGGATCCCAAACACAAACGCCTGACCACGCTTTGCGACCCCGTGCACTGCAGTCCTCCAGGCTCCTCTGTCCCTGGGATTCTCTAGGCACGAATACTGGAGTGGGATGCCATGTCCTCCTCCAGGGGATCTTCCCGACCCAGGGATCGAACCCACATCTCTTACATCTCCTGCATTGGCAGGCGGGTTCCTTACCACTGCACCACCTGGGGAGCCCCAACATTTACCATACTAGCCACTAAATTAAAAATTAAAAAACATGCCCAATCCAGTGCCTGTATATTATTTAACAGAAAAACCAGACTAGACAAAACACTGCAAAATAGCACAAACAGGGATTCCTATGCAGGTCGTGTCTGTGTGTATACTTATATTTTAAACATTAAATCCTGTTTTGATGATCCAAGAAGTTTTATATGCTGATGAAATTCATTTCCTTGCAGTACTTTTCACCAGTGGCAAACCTGCCACCTCTAATTTGTTTTAAAAGGAATTCTAATCACCCAATCAATCATACTCTTGACCTTCAGCCTTCACGGTCACTTCGCTGTGGTCAAAGCTGGCTCCGAAAGTTCATGTTCTAACAGCGCTGTTGTCCTCAAGCTCCAAATCGCCCATGACAGGAATATAATTTGCCCCAACCCTCCGGTAGAGGCAAAAAAAGCACCTAAAGTTTCTAATTTGTCTTCTATAGAGATTCTTTAAGCAAGAGTGAATGTCTAAAATATTATTAAGTAATAACTTTTCTTCCACTGGAGTTTAAAGACTTTTAAATCATCCAAGTCTCTATGCAGTGAAATCCGGTCTCTTCATTACAAAATTCAACAGCTCATTTTTGCTTTTAAATAACTTTTCTTTCTGCAGAGACATCATGACCGAGTCATAATCCTTCAGAACGCACCCTCCCCTCTGAGCACACGCTCAGTCTGAGCTGCACGGGCGGCCACCGTCCGGCTGTGAAGATGTGTCCGCGTCTGCCACCTGCCCTCCTTGTCCCCACCCTCCCTCCTGGCCACCGGGCTGCCCCAGCAGCACCCAGCAGGAGCACACCCGTGACGCAGCCCGAACCATCAGGGAAACCTGAGGGGTGACGGCAAACAGAAGCGGCACGTCGAGTGGAGAAGCGGAGTTGGGGTGGAGTGAAGAATGCGATCCTTTTAGACACGCTATTGGAGGGGCTGGCGGGACAAGCAGATGGACACGTTCAGTGATGTTCACATCAGTGACGAAGTCACACGGCAAAGGAGCAGGTCAAGGGAGGTGGCCCAGGGTGGTGGGGGGGTGGGTGTGGGGACACTACCTGTGGAGGGAGGAGAGCTCGGCTCTGAGCATCACCGAAGCTGAGACAGGAGAGCAGCACTTCAAGGAGGCAACTGCAAACACTGGCCGGGTGTGAAACCCCACAGCTCAACTGCAGAGGGCTAAACAAGGGGACAGGTAACTTAATCACGAGAAAGTTCTCCATCGTCGAGAAGCTGTTTCAGTGATGAGTAAGACATGCACTTAAAACGATGTGCAACAATCCCAAATAAAAGGTACACAAACAGCAACCACTGAGGGAACACTACACCGAGGCCATGGGGGTGGTGGGCGGCTGCCGGGCACAGAGTCAGGGCGGGAGACCCAGTCCACTCGCTGACCCTGTGCTCAAAAGAGAAGAGTCAAGTGACCGGCCCCCAGATGAGCTGAAGACACTCCCTCTTCCTGAAGACAAACTCTTAAAATAGGAACAGATGATGACTGCCTTAATAAGATCCCAATGTATCCACCAAAACTCTGGGATCGTGATTTGAGAAACCCCTAGAAGAAGTTCAAAAAGTCCAACTTCTGAATAGAGAAATGGCAATCAAAGAGTGACACACAGTTCCCCCGAAAGGAATCAGAAATACCTCTGAAAGTTATAAAACGATGTTCAAACTCAAAGAAATGAAAATTAAAATGACAATTAGATTTTTTAAAATCTACAGATTGGAGAAGATCGTGTCGGTATCATGATATTACAAGGGCCTAAGAGACAGGCCCTGACGGTAAAACATCCATCGAAGAAAGTCTCACAACATATTGACATTTAAAAGGCACATATTTAATTCAACAATCCCATGTGGAGTAAATTAAAGATTCACTTCATGTACAACATGATGCATGAACAAGCATATTCACTAAACCATCTTAAGGGCCAAAGACAAGAAATACATTTCCATTAACTGGGGACTGTGTACCTGTGTGTTTAGTTGCTCAGTTGTGTCCAGCTCTTTGTGACCCCGTAGACTATACAGTCCACGGGATTCTCCAGGTCAGAATACTGGAGTGGGTAGCCTTTCCCTTCTCCAGGGGATCTTCCCAACCCAGGAATCGAACCAGGGTCTTCTGCATCACAGGCGCATTCTTCACCCACTGAGCTATCGGGGAAGCCCTAATTGAGGACTAGCTAAGCAAATGAAGAACAAGCTAGCTCTACCTGTACTGACGTAGGGTGCCTCCAAGATATGTCATTAAATGATAAAAGTGAAGAGGTGTCCATCGGCTGTGCATGGTGACTACCACTTTTCAACAGCAAGAGAAACACAGCTTGTGCATCAACACATGTGCATAAGGAAGTGCAGACGTGGCAGGAACTGAGGGACTCAGACAGGAAAGCCTGCTGTTCAGCACCGGAATCTGTGCTTTGATTTTACACGATATGCGTTACAACCCGGTGACCTGAGACCACTCCTGACTTCCCCGTCTCCTTCAGTCAATCGGCAGGGCCTCCGAACTGCCATCCAGCCCTCCTCCCCACCCTCACAAGTGACATAACCCTCAGTATCTTCCCAGGGTAAACAGCCTTTAGTGCCTTCCGCTTAGAACAACCTCCTCTGACTCACCTTATGTGCCGTGCCCAGATTTGGGCATTCCAGGTGGGGCTAGTGGTAAAGAACCCACCTGCCAATGCAGGAGATGTGAGACGTGAGTCCAGTCCCTAGGTCGGGAAGATCCCCTGGAGTTGGAAATGGCAACCCACTCCAGTATTCTTGCTGGAGAATCCCATGGACAGAGGAGCCTGGCAGGTTATGGTCTATAGGGTCACAAAGAGTCAGACACACCGAACGACTAAATAGCATCTGGTGAGGGACATGTTTCCCTTCAAATTCACCAGATTCCTAGTTCCTGAGCCAGTCAATTCAGATGTGTCCAGTGGTCACAGTGATGTTATACTAAGGTGCATTAGTCGCTCAGTCGTGTCCGACTCTGTGACCCCATGGACCGTAGTCCACCAAGCTCCTCTGTCTATGGGATTCTCCAGGCCAGAACACTGGAGTGGGCTGTCATTCTCTCCTCTAGGGGATCAAACCCAGGTCTCCTGGATCGTAGGCAAATTCTTACCATTATACTAAGGTAGGAGGTATTAAAAATACTAAGTAACTGCTTTTGGTTCTTTTTGCCTTTCTCAGTGGCGATTGGTAAAAAGTTTGGAATCCCAAGCACATGACAACACATGTACAAGAAAGTCCATCTTACCATCTGTCACTGAAAACTCATTTTCTAGAGTTACTGTTTTCTTAAATGAGCGAGATAATCTTTCTCGAGGAGAGCATGTAAGGTTAGTGATGGCTGGGAGCAGGGACTAAAGCGGATAATTTCGGGTCCTTAATGAAAAGTGTCTGCCATTTCCCAACATAAGGCAATTGTGCATTAAGTAGGCCAAGGTCATCTAAAACAAGGTGATTCCGGGAGACATGCAGATATTAGCATTACATGTTAGTTAGGACAGTAAGTTATGGAAAAGAATTTTACAACTCATCAAATTCATAGAAATAAAACAGTTGTTCCCAGGGGCCAGGGGGAGAGGAGAGTGGGCAGTTAGGGTTCAACAGGGTTTGGGAAGATGAAAAAGTTCTAGCAACAGGATGGTGGTCATGGTAAATGCACAAATGCCACTGAACTGCACAAATGCCACTGAACTGCACACTTTAAAATGGTTAAGATGGTGGACTTTATTATGTAAATATAAACACTATTTTTTAAAATCCACCATGAAACATGAATTTTAAACATTTTATTTTTAATAACTAAAAGATGCAACTACCAATTCTTTTTATTTCTCATATCAAGACCTAAGACAATATAGACAAAGTATCAATATAGACAATAGACAAAAGTGTAATATAGACAAATAAATCAATATAGACTAAGTGTAAATCTTATGGCTCTAATACAGTAATTATTAAAGTTTATCTTGATAATTCTTTTTTTAACCCTACTGCTGCTGCTGCTGCTGCTAAGTCACTTCAGTCGTGTCCGACTTGGTGCGACCCCATAGACGGCAGCCCACCAGGCTCCACCGTCCGTGAGATTCTCCAGGCAAGAACACTGGAGTGGGTTTTAACCCTACAGTCTCTTGGAAAGTACTAATATATCAAATTTTATCTGCTAATTCTCCTTCTTTTTAATCCCACTCCTCATTTAAAAAGCTTTCAGCCTTCAAGGTCAGATGCATGCCATGAAGTCAGAAAGCAATTCTTATGTAAGTACCAGCTGAAGAAGGCTGGAATGCAAAGAATCAGCCCTTGTTCCTGAAGGATCCTCCCACAAACTGAAGCCCAGAAGGGCTCCGGACTATTGATAAAATGCAATTAAAACATTAAAAATTGAAAAAATAAAGAATGGACAGAAAGTGCAATGATAATCCTAAATCATGGAAGGCCACTGAGGACACAGGATTTTCTTCTGCTTCTTAAGCAGACCATAAAACACACCTGCCATGCATTGTAAGATGAGCTGTACACAGCACTGCTGTGAGAAGGCCTTTCCAAAGGCTGTGGGCATTACCTGTGCTCAACGGGTTCGTAGTCAATGGCAATGTTTCTCAAGGTTAGAAGCTAGTAAAATCACATCCTCTAGACTATGGTGTCCAATACAGTAGCAGCTAAACTACATACGGCTACGTAAACACCAGGGCTTCCCTGGTGGCTCAGACAGTAAAGAATCCGCCTGCAGTGCAAGAGACCCGGGTTCAATCCCTGGGTCGGGAAGATCCCCTGGAAGAGGAAATGGCAACCCACTCCAGTATTCTCACCTGGGAATTCCACAGAGAGAGAAGGGTGGAGGGCTACAGTTCATGGGGTCACAAAGAGTAGGACACAACTTCAACTGAGTTAACTAACACTTTCATGTAAAATTAAAGTTAAAAATTCAGCTCCTTAGTTGCACGAGTCACATTTCCAGTGCCCAAGAGCCACATGTGGGTGGCAGCTGCCACACTGGACAAGGCAGATAGAAACACTTCCATCTTCCCTGAACGTCTCCTGGAGAAGAGCTGCGCTAGGCACGAGGGCCTTTTCCTGAAGCACTCACAGCAGCTTCCGACCACTCAGCTTACACACGTTTGCTCAACTCCGTCTATGTGACAGGCCAGGGGCCAGCTGTCCAGCATGGCAGTGAGTTAAAACTAACAATTCAAGTAGGAGATAAAGAGAAACCCCAAGATAAAAATGGAGACATGATTTTTAGTTATAGGTGAGCAGCTAGGCAAAAGCCTTTGACTGTGTGGATCACAATAAACTGTGGAAAATTCTGAAAGAGATGGGAATACCAGACCACCTGACCTGCCTCTTGAGAAACCTATATGCAGGTCAGGAAGCAACAGTTAGAACTGGACATGGAACAACAGACTGGTTCCAAATAGGGAAAGGAGTACGTCAAGGCTGTATATTGTCACCCTGCTTATTTAACTGATAGGCAGAGTACATGAGAAACACTGGGCTGGAAGAAGCACAAGCTGGAATCAAGATTGCCGGGAGAAGTACCAATAACCTCCGATATGCAGATGACACCACCCTTATGGCAGAAAGTGAAGAACTAAAGAGCCTCTTGATGAAAGTGAAAGAGGAGAGTGAAAAAGTTGGCTTAAAGCTCAACGTTCAGAAAACTAAGATCATGGCTTCTGGTCCCATCACTTCACGGCAAACAAATGGAGAAACAGTGGAAACAGTGTCAGACTTTATTTTCTTGGGCTCCAAAATCACTGCAGATGGTGACTGCAGCCATGAAATTAAAAGACGCTTGCTCCTTGGAAGAAAAGTTATGACCAACCTAAACAGCATGTTAAAAAGCAGAGACATTACTTTGCCAACAAAGGTCTGTCTAGTCAAGGCTATGGTTTTTCCAGTAGTCATGGATGGATGTGAGAGTTAAAGAAAGCTGAGTGCCGAAGAATTGATGCTTTTGAACTGTGGTGTTGAAGAAGACTCTTGAGAGGCCCTTGGACTGCAAGGAGATCCAACCAGTCCATCCTAAAGGACATCAGTCCTGAATATTCATTGGAAGGACTGATACTGAAGCTGAAATTCCAATACTTTGGCCACCTGATAGAAAGAGCTGACTCATTTGAAAAGACTCTGATGCTGGGAAAGATTGAAGGCAGGAGGAGAAGGGGACGACAGAGGATGAGATGGTTGGATGGCATCACCGACTCAATGGACATGGGTTTGAATAAACTCCGGGAGTTGGTGATGGACAGGGAGGCCTGACGTGCTGTGGCTCATGGGGTCGCAGAGAGTCGGACACGACTGAGCGACTGAACTGAACTGAACTGAGCAGCCAGGAGAGGGCTGGCTGAAGAAGTCACTTTAAGCCAAGACTAGAAAGATAAGCCAATTAAGGGTACAGTTTCCAAACAGAGGGGCTGAAGAACCCCTGTGCTCAGGTGGGAAGGGGTATGCACATTCCAGAAACTGATTTTCGTGCCTTCTGCAGCTGTCTCATTAGACCTGAAACACCGAGCAGTGAACCAAATCTATTCTGGGGGGAAGTCAGACTAACAGTCCATATATAATATTCAGCCGTTCCTCTTCCACTAAATTACCTGCGTTTCTGTCACTTCATTTCTGGAAGGACAGACTTCTGAGTGGGCAGGCACAGGAAAAGCAATGAACTTTGTCACTTCTTAGCAAAGGAAAGGGGACTTAAGTGAGGGTCCTGAGTGACCCTGTGTCGTAACAGGCTGTGTCCACATGGGCACTGGAGACACCTCCATCTCAGGCTGAGCAGCTTCCATGTGGCGGAGCTGTCAGCATTCCCGCTGGGGGCCAACCATTCAGCCTGACCTCGAGCTGCAAGACCCAGCTGACAGGTGACCCTCACTGGGTGAGTGACCTTTCCCAGGCAGTGGACACCTCCGCCCGGTCACTGTCCTGCAGACAGAGCACTGCTGGGGGGCTGCACACACCCTCTAGGTCTTTGAACATCTCTGCCCAGCAACTCAGTGGCCCCATCACACACCGCATCATTCTCCCAGCTTCTCTTCCTTCTCTTCCTTTGCAACCAAGTGGCCGTGCCTCTCACAGTCCAGGCATCGTCACAGGGGCTCCCCAGGGCCTGTAGGACGCTCCCCCGCGGCCTCTACACAGAGCCCTCTGGGGCGCCCACGGCATCCGGAGAGCAGCGTCTGGACTCCCCTGGTCCAGCCAGAGCCACCCATCAGGAAGCCCCTTCCCACCCCATTCACGGTGGGGACAGAAAAACAGAACCTTCACTGCTGGGATGAGCTGCAACGCTGAGACTGGGGGGAAAGGCTGCATTCTCACACCAAATTAAGAGTCAAATGTGGACATTATGCTTATCACATCAAGTTTTGATTTTTCTGTCTTAATGAAGAAAAGGCCAATAACAGAACTAACTAAACAGAAAACCCCAGTGAGGTTGAACAGTTACAGAGACAGTGTTAAGAAAGGTACTGTTTGTCCACACATGCCCTAACACCCACTGGAAGGGACATTTCTACCCAAACATATGTCAGTAGTTAAAATTAGGTTTCTTTCAAAGTATGCCATTAACATTTTGGATAAAACTTGGTTAAAAAAAAAAGTCATTTTCCTTTATTTTGCAGAAAGCATAAGCTTCTGATGTTAGAATATTATGTGAATGTAACACAAAAAACAAAACAAAAAACCCAGTAAAACCTATGCACCTGTCAGACGTAGTTCACTCACAGCAATGATACCACAACCCCCTGCACACCGTTTTTCCAGAAAACCAAAACAGAGCGTCTCAGCTGAAGCTGCTCTCACAGAGACACTGCGGACCTGGTGGCTTATAAGCTACAAAGATTCACCGCTTAGTTCTGGAGGCTGGGAAGCCCAAGACCAAGCTGCCCAGATTTGGTACCAGATAAGAGCACACTTTCTGGATCACAGACTGTGTCCTCACATAGCAGGCGGGGCGGGGAAGCTTCCTGTGGTCCCTTTTATAAGGAAACTCATCTCATCCTGGGGGCTCCGCTCTCATGACCTAGGCACCTCCCCAAGGCCCACCTCCTACCACAGCACATAGGGGTGAGGATCTCAACATATTTATTGGAGCTGGGGTAGGGCAGGGGGGAACGATGGGAAATGGCGTGGGGGACTACCACTGACAGATGGAACAGGATCGTTATACAGGTAGCTGTAGAAGTCCCAGTAGGGGATTATAGAGAGGGAAACCAAGGGAACTTTGAGAGACCACTGTAAGCTAATGATAGCTAAAGAAAGCCTATTGTAACATCAAAAACGAAGCAGGCTTGCTTAACTACAGAGCGAGACATATGCCCCAGGTCATTAAGAAAAAATGTTACCACCCTTCTGCTGATTTGAATAAATGCTATGACCTTCCTTGTAGGACCTCAGAGTCGGACACGCTCCAGCCCAACGTGAAGGAGGAACTCAAAACGTAGTCTTCTCCGCTCCCCAACTGTCCTTGGATTATAAAAATACAGCCCACTCAACCCTCAGGGCGGAGCCCCCTCGCCCATCCCCTTGCAATGCTCACGAGAAACCTGTATTAATAAATCTACTGCTTTCCTGTCAGTTTGCCTCTCCCTGAATTCCTTTTGCGCTGAGACACAAAGAACTTGAGCATAAGTCCAGACACCAGGTGAGTGATTACAATTAAAAGACCGTGGGTTCAAGTCCCAATGTGAGGTGCAGTTGCACAACCATTCAGCTTATGGCACAAACTCATGAGAATACGTTCTTGGTCTTGGCACTGTCCCTAGAGGTAGGGAGAGCACAGCTCATCTCCCTTCTGGTTTGGACTGAAGAGAGGAGTTAAGCAGGAAAAGGCGATCAGGTCACAGATCACACACCTAGGGCAGAGTCTGGCTAACCTTTGACCTTCCAGGGTTATGGTCGTTACTGCACCCATTTAGGGATCTGCCATCACTGTTGAAAATGGGTCAAAAATCGATGGCTGCTTACTTGAAGTTAATTACACATAAAGTGTAACTTTAGAATGTCTTTTTAAAGAGTTAGGCTTCTCGTACAAACAGAGCAAGATGTAAGATACCACACAAGTTACCTACTCTGCTCAGCTTCCTTATTCTGTGGGGCTAGGGACAAGGACAAGCCTCAAAGTGAGGGTGAAAACTGACAATGTGATATTGGGATTTTATGGAAAAAAATTATGCTAAGCACAGGGAAAACACCAGTGCTCTTCCAAGTTATGAATAAATTACAAAATATAAAGATGTAATTTTTAAAAGTCCAAAAACATCTTTCAAATCTTAAACACATTCACTTCTAAACACGGGATTGCTCATAATCTGCCATTACAGAAAAACAAATTTTAGCTTCAGTACTGCCAGCACCCTTTATATCCTGGACAGGTTATTTGGGAAATCATCTGACTTTAAGTGCAAACGTTTAAAGCATCTGGGGGTTGGTGGTCCTTAACTTTACCAAGTTTCACTGCACCTTTCTTGCTTCTGAGCCAATACCTTTCTGGCAAATTAAAAAACAAAAAAACACTTGCTGTAACTGAAAAGTACCTACAACCACTCCCTTGGATTTTATTAGTCTTTTAAAGCAATGATGATCAACATAATAGCAAATTATTTCAAATAAAATTATCAAAGTATTTTTTGTGAAACAACTAGGAAGTTCTCACTTCCCTAAACTCAGTTAACTCCTTGTACTAATAGGTGACTAGACTACCCAAACAAACTAAGCTTTATATATTTATTTGGAAAGTTTTCTTTGATTTTCCAAAGACTTTATTTGGAAAGTTTTCTTTAACAACAGTTAAGGTCAGTTTGATATGTTAATTATATATGGTAATGATTAACTTGCTTGATAATGAGACAAATAACTGCATATTGTAATAATTATTCCAACTTCGTTTTCTACATGAAAGCAAAATACAGTAAGATAATGCAATCCCCACTGTTTTTAAACAAGCCAAAATAATGTTCAGGTTTTCTCTTCTGACTTTGATAGCTTTCTCTATCTGTACCTTGTACTAACGTGTAGTTCCCCCAGGGGCCACGCTCCTAATTTATATCATCAGCACTCAACTGTGTTACCACAGTAAGGAAAAACAGCTCTGGATCTCCTTCTATAATAATGTACGAGTCCCTTGGTCTTAAATCATTTGAGTAATGCCAAAGGAGTTTTGAGTAGGCTCCGGGAGTTGGTGATGGACAGGGAAGCCCGGTGTGCTGCAGTCCATGGGGTCGCAAAGAGTCCGACACGACTGAAAAACTGAACTGAAAATTCAGTTACTGATACACTCAAAATATCAGAACTGCTTTCAATTAACCCAAGGCAAGACATGCCCAATGACTGATCACCCTGCAGGAGTAACAGGAGTTTGGCTACTCTGTAAAAAGGCTTTATTTTGAGACTCAGAGACATATGAGACGTAACAAAAATCAAATCGGAAGCGTAAGAGGATTTTAATAAAAGTGTTTTCTCTTCCGTACCTTTTGAAAAATGCCATTAAAACAGGTAGCATAACAAATACAACAAGCGTATGTGGATATGCAAGGACCCCAGGTTATAAGTACCCTTAAGTGTCTGCCATTAAAGTTCCTGAAAATACGAGTCTGCTTTGAAATTGACTAAGTGTGACTTCAAAATGAGATAAAGGAGACACAATCATAAACAGCGTGGCGGGAGAAAGAGAGATGTGAACGGAGACTTGCCCCTCTCGTGTAAGTTACCCCTCGCACCGTGTTGGAGGAGAAAACTCCGGCTGTCCCCAACGTGGCTACAGACACAAAGATCCCAAAGCCGAGACAAGCGCCTTGCGAACACTGTAAGCAGAACCAGCGGAGGCTTGCCCGCGCCGGGCTCCACGTTCCAGGATCCACCCGGTAACAGGGGAATCAGGAAAGTTGGCGTCTTCAGGGAAAGGAGAGGACTTAGCTGGGAAGAGCTTCGGGAGGAGACTCGCTCGGCTTCCTGCCTGGGGGCGGACACGGCCCCACCGGAGTCCCTAACCCCCCCGAGCCCCCGGCTCCAGCGCCCCGGCTCCAGCGCCCCGGCTCCGGCCCAGGCCGCCCCGGTGCCGCCTCTCCAGCAGACCAGAGCGGTCCGCGGGCGCACGCATTGCTGACCGCCCGCCGCGCCCCGCGCGCACTCACCACCCGCCGCTTTCAGGAGACGGGAGACCGCCCGGGGTGGAGGGCTCGAGGCCTCTCGGGGCTCCTCAGCGCGGCGCTCACAGACTCCCGGGCGCCGCCATCTTGCCCAGGAAGCGGGCCTCGCGCCGGAGGCCCCCGGGCGGGCGCCCTCAGCGGAGCCGGAGCGCCGAGGAGCCCCGGGCCCCCCGCGGCGGCCCGGCCCCGCGCGGCCAGGTCCCGCACCCAGCCCCCGACCCAGGCGCCGGCGGAGTCGGCGCCCCGCGCAGCCCGCAGGGCGGCTCAGGCGGCGCCGAGGACAGCCCGGGCGGAGGGGCGGGGATGGGGGCGGGCGCTCGGTAACCTGGCGACGCGAAGCGCCTCGGCCGCCCCCGCCCCCGGGGCCCGCCGACCCCCGCCCTCCGCCGAGAGGAAGCGCGGCGCGCGGTCCGGCGTCTGGCCCTCGGCTGCTCGGCGCGCCGCGAGGGCGGCTGCCCCGCGCGACCCCGGGCGGGGGCGGCCGCCGGGAACGCCTCCCGCAGGCACCGCCCCTTAGCTGTCCGAACCCCGCCTGCGCCGCGACGCGCGGCCGGAGCGCCCCTGAGGCGGAGACCCCTCCTCCGGGGCGCGCGGCCGGAGCCTCCCCTCAGCCGGGGACCCCTGAGCCCGAGCCCCCCTGAGGCGGGGTGTGGGCCGTGCCTTGCGCGCACTCCCGCGCCCGCATCCCGCCCGCGCTTCCCGCGGCGGCGGCGGCGGCGGCGGCGGTTTTCGCGGGTCGAGTTTAAACTCGGGGGCCTCGGCACAGAGGACCCCCTGCGTGTTGCCCTCAAGATGGCGGCGTCCAGCCGCGCGCAGGTGCTGGACCTGTACCGCGCGATGCTGCGGGAGAGCAAGCGCTTCGGCGCCTACAACTACCGGTGAGCGGGGTGGTGGGGGGCGCCCCTCGAGGGCGGGAGAGGCTCGTCCCCTTCCCCGGAGTCGGACCCTCTGCTCGGGGACCTCCGGCAGCCCGCGCCGCGAGAGGAGGGGCGCTCTCTGTTTCCAGGGCGGCCGCCGAGGCGCAGAGGTTCCTGTCAGCCCGGTGCGCCTCGGAGAGCTCCTCGCGGCATGGGAAGCCTGGCCCGCGGAGGTGCCCCGTCAGGAGCCACGGCCCGCAGCCGGAGGCCCTCTCTGGCCGTTCCCTTCACCTCCGAGGTGTCTTCATTAGCCCCTTTGCTCGCCAGGGTGCGTTCTGCTGTGGTCCGCGGCCGTGGGGCGGGGTTTGTGAGCAGGACACGCAGGTAACGGTAAACCAGAAAGAGGGGCCCGGCTTCCAGGAGCCGAAATGTTCACCCAGATGGGGATCCAGCTTTCAGGATCTCAGCAGCAGGGGAATGAGAGGCTAAGCTCTTGTTACATCCTCAATGGAGCGCACAGCTTTTGCACGCCTGCCCCATTCTCATGTCTGCTCTTGAGTTCCTTTTCCTCTTTCTCCGTTTTTTGTCTGCTTCAGAGCATCTGCTTTCCTTTTCTGCTTCCTTATAACCTCTGACTCACCACGAGCGTATGTACCTTATGGCTTTTCTCTCTGCATCTTTGTGGATTTGGTATCTTCTACTAACTACCTGGTCCTCTGAGTTTCAGCCGTATTCCCAAAGCAACAATTTGATAAGACCTTCTCTTCTCTTCACACTTGGTCTCACCTTCCATGACTGAGCAGCCTGAGGACTGGGTTTCCTTGCAGCAGAATCTGGGACCCCCGGAGCAGGCCTGGTTGGGTAGCTGCCCCACACTGGGTGGATGAGCTGGCGGGCGCTGAGGGGTAGACCCAGTGCAGCTTGGTTACCAGACAGACACTAAACCTCCCAAGCAGTGACTTCCTAATTTTTAGACACCTGCATAGAAAAGGTACTCATCCCATACATTTGAGAACATCTAGGTCATACCAATGAGGTCATGTCCAACTGGTCAGGTAATTAATTAAAAAAACAAAACATTTTTGAGAATGCATTGTTTCATTTAATGACTTTGGCTTTGGAAGCTAAGGTTTGTAAACAATAGATATACTGTTAGAATTTGAAACAAAAAGTTAACCCAGGGTTAGTTCCAAGAACTTAACCAGGTTTGTTGAAGGGGCCAACAAAATACACTTGTAAATAAGTTGAACCTTTTTCACCACAGTCAGGAAGAAGAATTTGTAATTTACTTAAATTTGCAATGTACTTAAACAAGAACTGCAGGAAATTCACTCGGCGCTGTACTCTGTAGGCAGAAAGTGGAAATTACATGGTAACCGTACTTACAGGATATTGGTTCACATTATACTTTGAGTAATCATTTTGAGCTAAACTTATTATCCACATATAAATACATTGTCCAGAGGAATCTGGTAATCACTTTACACTGTTTCCTGCAATCATGTACCTACAGCCTGAGATTCCCAGCATTATGTTCTAAGATAATAAATGTGTTATAGAATACGTCCTTGATTTGTATTGAGATTAAGGCTGTGTCTTGTGGATTTCAAGGATCACCCCTCCCTTGTACTTCTCTCTCTGGCATGCCCTTTAATCACTTCTGCCTTGAATTCCCCTGCTTTCTTTGAGCTTCAGCCAGTGTAACTGTGGGCAGGTTTGCCTTGTTCTCTTCACTATGCATTCCCCACAGGTCCACACATGTCCTGTTGCTACTTTCTTTGACTTCAGGGCTTCCAGGCACTCCCCAGACTGCTTTGCCTACTACCGCAGCAGCCCCTGGAGATAGCAAGATGAGAGCCTGAGGCTCAGCAAGGCACCCACCGTCAGCGGCTCTTTGACGGGTCTCTACAGAGACACAATGTAGAATCGCTCTCACAAACTGGTGAGTGCTGTGGAAGGCCCACACAGGGTGATGAATCAAAGTGCTTCCCAGAAGACAGCTCAGTATCACAGGCACGAAGCAGCCTGGTGCGCTCAGGTGACACCACTGGGCAGAATTCTGCTGGAGAGTTAAGTGAGCTTCTGGGGTGATGGAGGCACCACTGGGGTTGGAAAGGGCCACGCAAGGGCCATGCTGAGGAACCCAGACCTCATTCTTAGCTACCAGGCGGCCAGTGGAGAGCTTCATGCCATAAAGTGTCCCAGCCAGACGTGCTGTTTAGCTCGACCATGCTGGCAATCAGGTGGAGGACGACCATGAGGGCCAGACCCAAGGACCCCAAAGGAGGGTTGGTTACAGCAATGCTGACGAGAGATCAGGGCTCTTCTGAGGGCCTGAAGAGGGGAAGATACAGGGAAAGGTACACTTGGTTAATAATTAGAAGGTAAAACTGTTAGACCTTGATGAATGACTGGATTCAGGAATAAAGAAGAGAATCCAAGCAGAGTCTGAAATACCAGCCAGGTTCCTAGGTTAACTGAGGCACAGAGGGTCAGTGTAAACGCTCTACCATTAACTAACTTAAGAAATACAGAAATAGCTAGTCTTGTGGATGTGAAAGTTGCTCAGTCGTGTCCGACTCTTTGCGACCCCATGGACTATACAGTCTATGGAATTCTCCAGGCAAGAATACTGGAGTGGGTAGACGTTCCTTTCTCCAGGGGATCTTCCTAACCCAGGGATCGAACCCAGGTCTCCCACATTGCAGACAGATTCTTTACCATTTGAGCCACCAGGGAAGCCCAAGAATAATCTAGAAGATGGAGGTAATGACTTATCTGTGTCACAAGAGACGAGGTTTAAGTGAATGAATACGTATCAGGTGCTTAGAATTGTGCCTGGTGCAGAGTAGGCACCGAATATGTCCAGTTATTTCTTATTATAAGTGGGATTAAAACCCTTGATATTTGGTAGCATTTCCAGGAAGAAGGTTCAGAGCAGTGGTTCTCAGCCAGGGCCAGTTTTATTCAGCCATGTCTGGAGACCTTTTTGATTGTCACAGCGTGGGTGGAAGGATGCTACTGGCCTCTAGTAGTTAGCTGCAAGAGGTCCCACCAAGCTTAGGACAGTGCCCCACAGAAAGACTTCTCTGGCCCTGAATGTCACTTGCACCAAGAGCGAGGAATCCTAGTTTATGGTGAGAAAATGAGTGGGCTTGGGATGTGGTTCCAGAGGACATAAAAATCGGAGGTGTTTGCCGAAGAAGAGCCCCTGCAAGGAGGCAGAGGGGTCTCGGTCCAAGGACGTGGCTCCTGACTTGCTGGTCTTGGGGGTCTTTTACATTCTTGAATGTTCCTCGGGGCCTTGAAAGCCTTGCTCACATGGGGCATAGTTATCAATATTTATATTAGAAAGTAAAACTGAAACATTTTTAAGCACTTACTTTTGGGTACTGTTAATGGGGTTCTTGGAGTGGTTTGCCATTCCTTCTCCATTTCTAAGTAAACAAATCCGAGTGTGCTGAGTCGCTTCATTTGTGTCCAACTCTGTGACCCCACGGACTGCAGCCCACTAGGCTCCTCTGTCCATGGGATTTTCCGGGCAAGACTGGAGTAGGTTGCCATGCCCTTACCCAGGATTTGAACCCAAGTCTCTCATGTCTCCTGCATTGGCAGGCGGGTTCTTTACCACTAGCGCCACCTGGGAAACCCATTGCACACTAACATAAGTAACACCTTTATGAGGAATAGCTATTTTTCTCCCCCCACCAAAAAAAACCACAGTGATGCGGGTTTTGCTGTTTGACATATTTTGCAAGTGTCTTTAGTGTTTGCTTAGTGGAAGACATCTGGGTTCTGTATTTGTGTCCGCCTAGACCTGTCGCTGTGTCACGCATAGCCTAGCCTCTGGGAAATTCCTCTGTCCACTTACCAGAGAATCAGGCTGGAAAAGGTAAATACCTGCTTGAAACAATAAAAATTCCTTTTCCTGACGGATCTCCGGAAAGATCTCCAAGGCCCAGCGGTCCCTGGGCTGCTCTTTGATGACTGCTGAAGAGTCTGAAAAGCAAGAAGCAGGCAGACAGCAGTGTCGCCAGAGTCAGGGACTGGGGGCAGCAGGCCACTTGCTGTAGCAAGGTCCAATAGATGAAGAGGGAGCCGTCCCCAGCGTAGGGACCTCCGGGGACCTTTCCCAGAGCAGCATATAAAGTGGTTAAGACACTGCCTGGGGTGGAATGCTGAGAAGTGAAGAAAAGGAAGTAAACCATTGCCATGAGTGTAGACCACCACCCCCACCCCCAGGAAGCCTGGCTAACACATGTGAGCGTGGGAACTGCTAGAGAAAGGCCACACCCAAGTGACAAACCCCGCCTCTGCAGGCACAGGTGGCGGCCTGGTCACTGAGGAGGAAGAACACTCCCCTTTCCATCAGAGAAGGAGGTGGATTTAAGTTGGAATGTAAGAGGACAGGAAGTTGAGGCAATTGGTGCCTTGCTGGCAGCCTGTTTCTTGATAATGGGTAGGGTACTTGAGGGTGTATTCTCATTAATTACGTGCACCACGCTACTTGTCTCTGCCATTTGTCCCTTGAATTCCATCTTATCTCTGCATTCCTAGTGCTTAGCACAATACCTACCTACTCAATGCTTATAAATACTTGTTGAAAAGCAAGGGGAAATTGTATTCAGAGGTAATTTTTATCAGCCATTCACCCCTACTGATTAAAATGTACATTGCTGTAAATGTGAGAGAAGGCAAGAGTAATGCTCAAATGCCTACCCAGCTGAGTGTCAGAACTCCTTACTTCTCACTAAGTGGTTGAGTCTCTGTTATACTTGTTGCACACCGAGTGTTGTGTTGGGAGCTGCAAATCAGAACGGGAGATCGGTTAAGGGTAGAGTGGTGAGTGGTGTCAGAAGTGTGAGCCACCTTGAAAGCAGATCTCATCAGGAATGCTTTTCCTGAGAAATCTGTACACAAGTCAAGAAGCAACAGTTAGTACCAGACATGGAACAACAGACCAGTTCCAAATTGGGAAAGGAGTACGTCAAGGCTGTATATTGTCACCCTGCTTATTTAACTTATATGCAGAGTATATCATGAGAAATGCCAGGCTGGATGAAGCACAAGCTGGAATCAAGATTGTCAGAAATATCAATAACCTCAGATATGCAGATGACACCACCCTTATGGCAGAAAGTGAAGAAGAACTAAAGAGCCTCTTGATGAGAGTGAAAGAAGAGAGTGAAAAAGTTGGCTTAAAACAGCATTCAGAAAACTAAGATCATGGCATCTGGTCCCATCACTTCATGGCAAATAGATGGGGAAACAATGGAAACAGTGACACACTTTATTTCCTTGGGCTCCAAAATCACTGCAGATGGTGACTGCAGCCGTGAAATTAAGACACTTGGCTCCTTGGAAGAAAAGCTGTAACCAACCTAGACAGCATATTAAAAAGCAGAGACATTACTTTGCCAACAAAGGTTCGTCTATTCAGAGCTATGGTTTTTCCAGTAGTCATGTATGGATGTGAGAGTTGGATTATAAAGAAAACTGAGCGCTGAAGAATTGATGCTTTTGAACTGTGGTGTTGGAGAAGACTCTTGAGAGTCCCTTGTACTGCAAGGAGATCCAACCAGTCCATCCTAAAGGAGATCAGTCCTGGATATTCATTGGAAGGACTGATGCTGAAGCTGAAACTCCAGTACTTTGGCCACCTGATGCGAAGACCTGACTCATTGGAAAAGACCCTGATGCTAGGAATGATTGAAGGCGGGAGGAGAAGGGGACGACAGAGGATGAGATGGCTGGATCACATCACCGACTTAATGGACATGAGTTTGATTAAGCTCCGGGAGTTGGTGATGGACAGGGAAGCCTGGCACACTGCAGTCCATGGGATCGCAAAGAGTTGGACGCAACTGAGCTGAGCTGAACAGTAAACCTTCACAAGGTGCTTAAGTCAGTTGGGGTTACCCTTCTCACATGGAAAAGGTCCTGAGCATGAGGCTGCTCAAGCTGATTCAGCAGCTAGGTAATGTCAGGGTGTCTCGAGTCTTAGGTTTCCTCTCATGCTTATGCTTGATGGTTGCAAACAGCTGTTAAAGCTCCAAATCTGTTGTTATTCAAGGCGAGACAGAGGAGCAGCACCAGCGGGGGCATGGATGGGCTTTCCCTTCCATGAGGAAAGGGTCAACTCTCCTGGAAGCTTTCCAGCAGAGTTCCGGTTCTGTCTGATTGACCAGAACTCGGTTACATTCCTACACTAGCTGAGCAGGGGCTGGGGAACTAGGTTACAGCTCATCTAGCCTCTGCAGCAGAAGGTGACAAAGAGAAAAGCACGGGAGTGACTGCTGGCTCAGCCCACAGCTGGCATCTGTGTGGATGGGGCATGTGGATGGGAGTGGACAGCTCTCCAGATGTGCATGGCAAGGCGCAGGGAGGCAACGTGCCCGGGGCACTGGGGACCAGGCACAGGTGGTGGGCTAAGCCCAGCCGGGGCTCTGTCCCAGATGGGCTTGGCTGAAGAACTGAAAGAACTAGCCGGCCAGCAGCAGGAGGGGTCTGAGAGAAAAGTGAGGTCACAGCGGGTGAGGACAGAATGGGGACTGGAAGGTTCCAGGTCTCTGCCTTTCCACAACTCCGCACTTTTCTGTACGAACTCCCTACAACCTGGGCGGCCTCTGATGCGGCCTCCAGAAGTCTTAGAAACCTCAACCTACAGATACTTATTTTCACAGTTTCTTTTTACAACTGCAGCAGCCAAACAGGCTCTCTGGTTTCCTGACAGTTAAATTACTAACTGTTGATACGTGTCACTCTGAACTACTACTGCACAACTGAATGCAGCCTTATAGAAGTGTTTGCAGTCTAGTGAAGGGACTAGATAAGGACCCCCATTCAGAAGTCTGTTTTCTTTTTGAAGAGGGAGCTGAGCCCCTGGAGCCACGAACTTGTCAAGGAGTCAGGACCCCGGCAGAGGGCTCCACTCACACACTTCTGTGTTCATCATTGCGGCTCGTTTTACACTGGCGGCCTCTTCTGCAGCATGTGTCCCTGGTCACTGACTGATGGAGTAGACTGGGGTGAATAGCACCAGTCCAGCGTGGGGTGTCAACCCCAAGCACCTTTCCCCTTCTACAGTGGACCGGCCACTCTAGAGAACGTAGGGCCAAGTGTCCCTTCAGCCCAGAGCAGAGCGGGTATTCCCTGAGAACCCAGAGCACAGACATGACTGTACTGGGGCCTGGGGGAGACGGAGGACCTGCTCCAGGAGGCCCTGCTGTTACAGGATTGTCTTGTGATGGGCATGTGACGTGGACGCAGGGGGCAGCTCAGGAAACTCACAGAGGAAACGTGCAAGTTGAAGTGGTGCCCAGACGCTGCAGGTTTGCGATACTAGCACACCGCACACACACTGCGAGCGACCTTGTGCTCATTGCTTCGTCCCTCCTGGCCTAACCGCCAGTCCAGTTTTAACTTGATGCGCCTCTTCTGCTTTAAAAACTCAAAACCCTTAAACATGTCCTCCATCTCAACAAGTGTGACTGCAGCCTCCCCACGGGGAAAATCTTTGCTTTGTCCTCAGACTAAAACATGCCTTTAACCGGAAGTTGCTGATATGTGAGGAATTCCATCCTCTTGTTCTTTTTCACCTTGTATCCCTTAACTCAGTTTAGAGCCACACAGACCAGATGTCACCTGGGGCAGCTCTCAGGCTGGGAAGCAGTGAAATGTTGTATTTTGCTTCCTGGCATTCTCAAAGACAAGATTATTAGGATTTTTTTCCCCCTGGTACAAAGTTTTCCCTCTTTTTAAGTCATGAAATGCCTGTTTATATTGTGAGGATTCGGAGATACGGTAGAACTCTGTTCTACTGTATAAAATTTCTGATATAAAAAATAACCTTACATGAAAAAATGAGTTTTGCCTACAATAAAATGTGGAACAAGCCATACGTCTCTATGAACACAGCTTTAACTGTTTGTATTACAGGCTATGCAAAACCACAGAGAAGGTGGGGACGAATACAAGAGAAAAAAAAACTACTATTTTCTAAGTTCTTCCCAAAGTAAGCCTTCACTGTGTTCTGAGTTAGTACCGACGGGCCCTTTGATGGAACTGTCTAGTGACCCCTCCCTCCCTCAGGCCCCATAGAACTCCAGCCAGTTTACTTGTGCCAAAGAAAAGGGATTTTGTAGACTTTAGAAAGATGAATTGTTCACTATCATTAATTACGCTTGGAATGCTCCCCCATCCAATTTTTTTCTCTTACGGGTGCTAAGTTCTGCCACGTTGAGTGATGATGGTTTTGAAAAGTAAGAAAGAATTGTCTAGTTAACTTAGGGAAGAATACATTTAAGATATTCAGCAGCCTAAATTTGGAGGGAAGTGTTAAAAAGAATCATTAGATCAGTGTCATTGCTGATTTACAAGTTTCCAAGTTGCACTTCCTCTATTTATACTTAACCAAAGGGGCTTCCCTGGTGGTTCAGCTGGTAAAGAATCCGCCTGCAATGCGGGAGACCTGGGTTAGATCCCTGGATTGGGAAGATCCCCTCGGGGAGGGCATGGCAATTAACTCCAGTATTCTTGCCTACAGAATCCCTGTGAACAGAGGGGCCTGATGGGCTACCGTCCATGAGATCGCAAAGAGTTGGACATGACCAAGCAAATAAGCACAGTGGCCCCTAAAACCATTTTAAAAACTGATAAGAATACATAAAATGCAGTAGCATGAAATAATTGTTATTATTTTAAAGTTATAAAGAATCAGGGCAAGGTAAAATAAAGGTAGAGAATATAACAAAGTGAGATGTAAAGTTAGATCACAAAATGCAATTATAAGTCAATAGGATTCCTTAAAGTCTCTTTAATCTGTTTTGCAGTAGGGTAATACTTTTTTAAATGCAAAATGTACTTACAGGTTCTGTTAGGAAATTGCTGTAACGGACATTATAGGAAATTGCATTTCACAGCCTCGCATCAGTAGCTGTGTGTCTGCTTGTTGTGGAGGCAAGATACTTCTTGGCCTAGTACTTCTCCTCTGTGGCCCCATTCCTGACTGCCTGAATCCCACTTCATCAGGTGGTAGATGTTTGTATCTGCCTTAGCATTTGTTTTCTCACCTAACTGGTACCTAGCCAATTTAGGAAAATTCTAACCTTTAGAAACCAAACGAAGTGATGAAATTAGATAAATTGCATGAACCAACCTGTGAGTTTCTAGATTAGCAGGAGTCAGCTGAATTAATGCGTGTCCTCCTGGCTTTTCTCTGGATTAATAATAGGAATACCCTGAATAGGGTTCCTTCAGCCAATCTCTACCACTCTTATTTTAAGAAGCGGGTTTAAAATTGCCAAAGTTGAGACATAATAATATATCACTGTGACATTTTTTTTTATCTGTTTGACTTCATAGCAACTGATTATTATAGGTCTATTTGAAAGAATAATTTTGTTGTTTTCAAACTCAGGGAGTTTGGGATTAAAAGCAAACAGCTCATAGAAATGGTCTTTTACGACAAATAAAGGATAAATGAAAGTCACGTGACTTGATGCCAGTGCTTCCCCCTGTTTTCCTCCCCCAGACCCATGTTTCTTTCCCTAATGCAGTGAATCCTGAACTGATTTTTGCTTCAAGTATTATTTTCAGTGTTCTGAATGAGGACCACGAGCAAGGTGATGTTGATTTAGAAAGACTCCTGGCCTTTGAATCAAGAAACCTTGGTTCAGGTTTGAGGTCAGCTAGCTCCCAGCTCGGTGACCTTGGTGCATTTACTCCCTGACACATCATTCCAAAGGCACAAGCTGCAGAACCTTCTGGCTGAATGTTGGGCTCCAGAGTCCCATGTGCAGATAGATACAAGTAAACTAGTGACCGCACGTCTGCATGTTGAGTTGCTTCAGTCGTGTCCCACTCTATGTGACCCCATGGACTGCAGCCTACCAAACTCTTCTGTCCATGGGATTCTCCAGACAAGAATACTGGAGTGGGTTGCCATGCCACTCCAGTATTACTGCACAGTTATCTGTTAAACTGGTAGATCAGCTGCCAAATCTTTTTAATTCGTAGTAGCTAGCAGTCATTTAATGAACTTGGTTAAACAGTTGAGCCACACTCAGCACCAGGTGCTTCCTCGCCATCCAGAGACCTCCGTCACTGTAGCGTGTGGCCTCTGATGAGATCGGCTCGAGTCTTCAGCAGACGTTGGTTGGGAACCCACCGTGTCCCAGCCCCTGGGCTCCTGTGGAAGTGCAGAGACAAACAGAGCGTGGCCATTTTCCAGGAGGGGCTTGTAGTTCAGTGCACAGAGTAATGTACTCACTGAAAGAAGAAGAAAGTGTAGTCGCTCAGTCGTGTCCAACTATATGTGACCCCATGGACTGCAGCCCTCCATGCTCCTCTGTCCATGGAATTCTCTCACTGAGGACTCTGCGAAGACGCAGAGGCAGTGCCGCAATAGAGAATGAACAGCGGGTTGTGGGGGCAGATAGGAGAGGCAACACAGCCTGCCCCGGAAGGGCCAGAGGTTAGGAAAGGAATGGTGGCTGCCCTGGGCTGTCAGGGTTCTGCAGGGCTTCGCTGGTGAAGGGAGGCTGGAGCAGTGGGGATGGACCCACAGGCCAATGTAGTTGGTGTTGAGTGCGTGGAGCTACCAGCAGTGTGGTGTCCCCCCTGGGGGTGGTGGGAGCAGGTGAGGGGGAGGGACGCAGAGCTTCGGGGGCCCCACCAAGATGCTGGACGCCATCCTCGGCAGTGGACAGCCACACAGGCGTCTGAACAGACCACAGACAACACCTTCCAGCTGGACCACCCGAAGTGGAAGAAGGCTAAAGACGTGGAGGCCAGTTGGAGATGGGTTACGCAGTGAATGATGGTGAGGGCTGGGTGCAGCCGTGGTGAGGGCAGAGGAGGGGAGGATGGTCTTGAGATACACTGAGAGTTAGCCAGGCTCAGTGGCTGGTTGAACACGCTGGGTTGGAGAGAACGACTTGACCTTTGGCCAGGGGAATGTAACTGGAAGAAGAAGTTGTTGGAAATGAGGCATCACATCTCAGGGACTGACGGTGCCTCCCGGGTGTGAGGACCACGTTCTCTGCGAGCGTCTTTGGTGCAGGGCCGTCGCCTCAGAAGCTCGTCTGCACGGTTCGGGCTCAGATTTAAAGCATCTCTTTGGTCGTAGGTGTTAATCTGCAGCCCTCCATATGTGCTCACCTCACTTTTCTTCTCCAGTTATGTACCTTTATATGCTAATGTTGCTAATTTGCCAGTTAATCAGTCCTTGGTCTTCAGTTAGTTGACTCTGTCTTTTTCCAGAGTAATTATTTGTTTTCTTTACTACTTGGCTGTTATTCTCACTGGGTGTCATTTATGTATCTATTAGCCTTATATTTATTCTTTTGTTTCTGGGGTGATTTTTTGAGTAGATTTAATATCTCCTCCATTTGGTCTTATTTATTCAAAGTTACTTATATGATCAATTCATTATAATGATAAATATTACTCTATAGCACAGTTATTCATTTAATGCTTTCATGTATTTCTTTTTGTCTGCCCATGTTTTAAGGATAAATACAAATATTTTTCCCATATAATTATCCCTCCCCTACATCTAATCCCTAGAAGTGGTGGTGTGTGCACCAGAAATCACTTCCATGGATGCAAGCAGCTCTTAAAATCCTTTTTTCCTCTTTACTGTGAAGCAAAATACTAAATTAAATGAGAAAAGAGTTCCTTACAGCCAAACTGGAGCCATTGACCCTCTGTCCTGGTCTAACTGTGTCTTAGGCATTGATTTGACAAGTCTTCCTGGATCCCCCACTGCCCTGTGCATGAGTTCAGAGCTGTGTCCTTCCCTCCCAGACTGAGCAAGCTCGGCTTTCAGGACAGGTGGTCTCTAAGCTGGGGAGACACTGAAGTGGTGATCGTGCTTTTAGCAGCAACTTGATGTTTTAGCACCAGACTCGAACGCCTGAAGGAAGGAAAGCCCCAGCAGGCGTATATCTCAGTGAGAGCAAACCCTGATCAGACAGCCTCCTGGCAGGGGCGTCACGCAAGGGCTCTGCCCATGGCGGGCCCCAGAATTCTTCCAGTCAGCTAAGACCAAGTTCCACATCTGGGGTCTGCATCTCAGAGCCAGAACTGCCCACAGTCCTAAGCAGTAAGGCTCAGACCACTTTAGGGGAGGAAAACCTTACTGTCTTGTGCTCTGTGTCTGGAGCCTGCAAATTAAACTGTCAGAAAAGACTAACAGGAGAGAACATGTACACATTTTATTTCATGTTAATATTTTTATATAACATGGAAGGCGCCTCATAGAAAAGTGACAGCCCCAAAGCAGCAGTTAGACTTAGGTTTATATACCATTTTTACAAAGGGCCATCAATTGTGGAGCAGTGATGAGACAAAGGATTTGGGCATCTAAGGACAGGATGTCATTGGAAATTGGCTAGGAAATACATCCAGGAAATGGACAGAAGACAAGGATTATTTGGGTGTGGTTTGTGCAGACTCATCTCAGCCTCAGCTCCCCATGTCTGCTGATAAGAATCTTCTCTCCTTCCTGGTACCAGGAGGACACCTTTCTCGTGGGGAGCTTATGCCCCACTTCTGGCAGAAAGGACATGACAGATGGTGCTTCCTGCATCTGCTTTTTCTCCGTTGTCTTCAGCTCAAGATAACCCAGTGCCAGGGTGGCGTATTTGTGGGTGGAACGTCCTGCTCCCCGTCATTATCACGGCTTGACTTTGGACTTTGCTTTGGGATCTGTATGGTTGGGACCTTCTGGAAGAAGGGACGGGGAATGTACTGACAGTCTCGGCTGTAGCTAATGGAACTCGCACCTCTGAGGCTGTGTCGCTGGAGGATTAGGGGAGGTGCAAGCACAGCGGCGCCTGGTGTGCAGCAGGTGTCCTGGGTCCGTTAGCTGCTGTGAGGGGAGGGTCTGTAAGGAGCCTGTGATGAATGAGCAGGACTTGCCCATGGAAACTGTCAGCACAGCACCTGGGACCCCTCTGACCCCTGCCAGGGCTGCCGGTGGGGAGTGTCGTCCTTGTCAGCATTTCCCAAAATGTAAGGGGTGTTCGTGGAGCAGGGAGACTGAAGGAGTCCAGGTGCCTCCCTTTGCCTTCTCACGTCTCCAGGGTTCTTCTCTGCTTTAACGTGCAGACGCTCCATGTGGCTCTTCCACAGACACACAGTGCCTGCTGGGAGGCGGGGGTCCACGTGTCGCATCCAATTCCCACTCACCTGAGGCTCTTGAAAGCACACAAGGCTCAGGAGGGCTCCCCGAATCTGCCTGCATGGTCGATCATACACGAGACCGCCATGCTTCTTGGAGACCTACATTTTGCAGAAGAGTGCAGCGAGGGGAGCTTTGCCGCTGTGCCTCGGCGCATCGACCGTGGGCTTCTGCCTCTGTGTTCCTCCACTGACGACGATTCCTGGAAGTTTTTTGGTAAATGCAGTTTATCACACTTGTGTGGCTTTTGATGCAAGGTGGACATTTTTAATATTTTAGTAGGTAAAGAAGATGGAACTCCTTTGAGTGAGTCTGGCCCACATTAAAATGACTATTGCATACCCACTGAGAATGTGCCCTTTGTTGATTCTGGACGGGGTTGTTGGATCGAGGAATTACAGACGGTAATGAGGCCACAAACCACCTTGCTCTGAGCACTTACGTGTATTGAAAAGTTGGCCTTGGATTTAAGCCAAGTAATAAAAGTTTCATGCAACTCAAAATGAAAGCATGTTGCGGATTTCTGTTCCTGAGATGATTGCTGTTGAAATGTAAGTGGTAGGGAGTAAGCCCTTCTGACTTTACCAGTTAGACCTGGTGTCTGCACAGTTGTGGTCCTCATCCAGAGAGCAGGGAGCTGGACCTTGGACCTACGCAGTTAGCAGAAGAATGTCAGATGCTGAAGGAGAAACCCAGGGAGATACCGTGAAGGGTTTTGTCAGCCGTGCAGCACTTTGCTCTCCAGCACTGCTTTGCACCTCTGTCGCTTCGGTGTCTTCTAACCAAGGATGCTCTTACTTGGCCAGGAAGAGGCACCACCTTTGAGAATCATCTATATCCCAACAGACTTAGCAAGAGCTCGGCTGTCCAATCGAGCAGACACTTTTGGCCCAGGAGCTCTAAGTAGTGACCGTGATATGGTCAGTTACAGGGACAGCCTGTGGCCAGGATCCTTCAGCCAGACCGTGCCCCAAAGGGAGAAGAGGAGTGTGCCCACAGGTGAAGGCTCCCAGGGCCAGTTGGGGCAGAATGAGGAGAGATGGGTTTATGTTCATCATCAAGGCTGGTTTTTCAGCTGCATGTTGGGTTTGACCGATTCTGTGTACTTTTTTTACTTTTTTTGTTTTGGTAGGTTCATGCAAAGTGTCATTCTACTATTAGTGTTAATATAAATGGTAGTGAAATAAATAGTAATAACTTGTAAATGCAGATGTTTGCTCTGTTTTCTTTAGTGTTCCAGTTTTGTAAATAAAATTAAATCTCAACACAAAAATACCCAAACACCTACTAGATGATTCACAGAGATGTCATGGAAATAAATTATGTAATGCATGAAAATATTTTGACCTACTTGAAAGAAAGATGCAATAGCAGGTCTCCTGCCTTGCAAACAGATTCTTTACCATCTGAGCCACCAGGGAAGCCGGTTAACAGGTTATTTGTACTATAAACGGCCAAGCCAACAAACATCTCAAGGCAGAACAGCACTCAGGTCAGGATAACCATCCCCCTGTAACAGTGGAGGGTCTTCCATGCCCATGAAGCCTGTGACATCCCGGGAGACACAGAGGTTAACTGCATGTTTCAATTCATAGAATTTTAGACCAGACAGAATGTTAGAGATGCATCTGCTCTATGAACAGCAAAATTAAAGCTCGCCGAAGGGTGAAAGTGCTTCTGGATTTTGTGAGTAAAGCCAGGGAGGGATGTGATTTTTGTGCCTCTTTGCATAAATTTACATATAGAGGTCAGAGTCCTTTAATGCCCAGGAGGTAAAGTAAAGGTAGCTCATGGCCTCCCTGTGCTGGACTCACTCCTTATTCAGAGATGGAGGGAACCCAGGCCAAGCTGGTCCCTCAAGGTGCTTTCAAAGCCGGGATGCTCTCGGGATGCTGACCTCGATACTGACCTTCCTTCCCAGCTATGAATTCTGGGTCCTGAGACCATCCATATACACCTCCTGGTTTCTGGGTTTACAGATGATTACTATATCTCTGGAATATTTTTAGGTAGTTTTTTTTTTTTTCCTTCTGAATAACCCAGCCAGTATTCTACTTCACACATTCTAGGAAGGGGGAGTGAGAACCACTCTGCACTTCTCTGCTCTGTGAATTATCCTTCATGATGTGTTGAGCACAATCTCGGTGACTTATCTATGTCCCCTGTCCTCTTTTCTTTCTGGCTCACTTATTCTTGCTGGTGAGTAATGGCAGGAGGAAAGGATAACAAACAAAAGTCACTTTATTTGTCTTCGTTTTAGCAGAGCTGTTAGGAAATTTTAATGAAGACACCTGAGTTTAGACCACGAGGACTTGTTCTATTTCTGTTGTTTTCTAGAGGAATTTCTATTTTTCGTGCTTTATTTTCTGCCATCAAGTGGAAAATCCAGAAGTAATTGAATATTCTACCATAGATAGTTATTTTTCTTTAAATTTAAATCATTTAAAGGTCCTGTCTTGCATTGGCACGGTTCACACTATAATTTTAAAGTAAAATTTAAAAAATTGTATTCTGTAGTTTTCTAACTTTTAACTCTTATTATACAGTGAAAGCTTGAGTTTGCCTTTTTGGTACAAGGTCAAACTCATATCTGGTAGATGAGGGGGTCATGGGGGAAGAAGGCAGAAAATCCCGTCCCTGCCCGTGGCGCACTGATACCATGGTGGTACTTTTAAAGGAAGCATGGCCAGTTCCACGAGGAGAGGACTGGTAGGTGTGAGGACAGTTAGTACTTGAGTGGTACCTTGGTTGTCCCCGCACAGGAGTGTTTGCAGGACTCCACAGATGAAGGACAGTTGATCCCTCACCTCTCTTTGTCCCGAATCAGGTGAGAAGGGCACTGTGGGTCCGAGCTGTCCGAGTCCAGCTTGCAGGGCACCGCACTATCCACACAGCCATGTCTAAAACCCAGAAACGGAGGTGTGCCTCTCTGCCATGGTGCTAGACAGCATTTTAGAGGTGGCCTTTACTTTGATAAATTGGTTTACATTCTGAAAAATCTTGTTTGCAACAAAATGTCAGTGGCAATGAGGATAGATCCAAGTGGTAACTGGAAGTTTAATTTTGATGAATTGTAGGTTAAAGATTCTAAATGTTTTTAAGCATCAGGAAGCCTAGACAGAAATACTCCTGAACTTTTCCTCCAGGACCTGAGGGGACATCTGCTGTAGGAGGAAGGTGCCTTTCTTTCTTTCCATTGTTTGTTGAGGGCGTTTTGTTTTGTTTTTGTGTTTTTCTGGGTGCTTTTTGGCATGCCGCTGCAAGGCCTGTGGGATCTTAGTTCCCCTGCATCAAAAGCGTGGAGTCTTACCCACTGGACCACCAGGGAAGTTCCCTTTTTTTTTAAAAGAGAATGTTACTTTTTAAAAAATCTCCATAGAACTGTACCTAAAATCTGCAGTTATGGAAAAATGGTTTTTAGGTCATAACATTTTGCGTGCACTTTTTCTTGGATATACATAATTTTCATATTTAATATTTAATGCTTATTATAAGCCATAAATTTACCGTAATTTCTTTGATTGTTTATTATTGGGTATTTAGATCAGGGTTTGAATTCTACAAAGGGGACTAAGTAGGAGGTTGGTTTGAGTTCTCAGAACTGGGCTTTCAGAAGTCTATGACCATGGGGGAAGGAAGTCCCAGCACTGTCTCTTTTGCGCCCTAGAAGGTTTTTCTCTCTCTTTGCCCTCCTGTTACACTCACCTGTCAGAACTGCAGCCGTGGGTTTACTAACACATCTGTCTTTTCCATAGCCACACCTGGCCAACTGAACTCAGCTGGAGAAAAGTCACCCACTTTGGCAGACTGGAGCCACTGTACTGGGTGTTGCCCAGCTCCGCTGGCCTTCTTGTTGGACAGCGAGTACTGGAAGCCTGCCCCGGCTCTCTGTTTCTGAAATAATTGTTTTAAACCCCTCTGCTCAAGCTTCCAATCCTCCTCACTCTTTTTTTCCTTATAATTTTGCTTTCTGATGTACACTTCAGAAGTCATAACATAAAAGAACAAACTCGGTTGTCTTAGCTAATTTCACTGGGTTTTTTTTTTCACTTTTCATTGGTTTGGCACATTTTAAAAATACCTTGTCTCTTATTTTCTTATGGGATATTACTGCCTTTCTAAGATGTTAGGAAGTATTTCTAATTTATTAAGCTCTGCTTTTACTTTATTAATAATCATTCTGGGTAAGCCATTAATTTTCATCTGAGTATGGCTTTGACTACATTCCAAAGATTTTATGCATTGACTTTTTCATTATTTTAAAAATACTTTGTTATTATGTGGCAAATTTTTTTTCTTCTCCCAACTGTTACTCACAAGCGTGTTTCCAAAAATCCGGGGTGTTTCTTGCTGTATGCACTGCACTGTAGTCATTGAGTACATGCTGACATGTTCTTGGTGAAGTTACTAATAGCCTCTTAACTGCTCGCTCCAGTGGGGCTCTTCCCAGGCTTCGTCTTGTCTTTTCTAGGACGAGTGGCGTTCCTGTGTCCTCCCTGCTTATAAAGTGGGCCTCCTTGTCTCCATCTTTCCTGCCTCGGCACCTTGCCTGCTTTTAAATATTGGCACCATTTCTCCCGGGCTGTGTCCCAGGCTAGCTTCTCTTCCCATTCTGTAGCTGTCCTCAAAGCAGACTCATCTACCTCCACCATCTTGCCTCATTCTTCTTTGTCAAAGATTTTCAGGTTTATTACCAGCTCGGACCTTCTTACCGGAGATCCAAAACCACATTTCTGGTAGCCTGCTGGACATGCCTGTCTTGTTGTCCCAGCATTGCCTCAGAGAAACCTTGTAGAACCTGTTGTTGTTGTCTGTTAATACTCAACACTCCCTTCCTCTTTGCCCCAGGGCACTGCTTTCATCTGATCCCCTGTGGTGCCTGTCTCCTGGCTATATGTGTTTGTCTAAGTATATTTCCTTCCCCAATCTCTTCTCTCACAGATTGAACCTTCTCCGATTTTTCTTTATTATGGTAAATTACCAGCACTTCAAATTATTAATAAATAATAATTATGATAATAATTTAGAGAGCAGGGCTTCCCTGGTGGCTTAGTGATAAAGAATCCACCTGCCAACGCAGGAGACATGGGTTCCATCCCTGATCTGGGAAGATCCCACATGTCACAGGGCAACTAAGCCCGTGCACCACAGCTACTGAGCCTGTGCCCTAGAGCCTGGGGCCGCAACTCCTGCAGCCTCTGCCCTAGGGCCTGTTTTCCGCAACAAGAGAAGCCACTGCAGTGAGAACCTGTGCACCGCAGCTCGACAGTAGTCCCTGCTCGCTGCAACTAGAGAAAAGCTCACGCAGGAGCGAAAACCCAACACAGCCAAAAATAAATTAAAAAATTATCTAAAACATTTAGAAAGCATATATTCCAATAATCAAAAGTAATTTGAAACATGCTATCTCTTTGTGTTTTTTCTATATTTAACATAATTGAGATCATCCTGAATATAGACGAAATATCTTTCACTTCAGAAAACTTAACATCAGAGGGTAAAGTTAGATTCCATATTCAACAGCTACCACCAGAATTAATTCCAAAAAGATCAAAAGAGTTAAACATAAAAAGATAGACCAAAAAAGTTCTCAGGGATACATGGGTGAGTGTTTGTTGTGATCTCACAGCAGAGAAGACCTATACCTATGATGTATAACCAGAAGTCGTAATACAAAAAGTGATACACTTGATGGAACGGAACGCTTGTACGTGACAAAGCACACAAACATAAAGTCAGATGGCAGTCAAGGGAGAACTTCGCAACTCATCCCAAAGGGGTAGTTTCCTCAGCACCATCTTACAAATCAATCAGAAAGATCACTCAGTTAAGAAAAGGCAGAGAATATCAACAGAGACACCAATGGCTTTAAGCTTGTGAAAAACTGGTCGGCAGCACTCGTAACGAGCAAAATGTAATGTAAAGTGAGATGAGAGACCGTCTGTCACCTGTTAGGTCAGCAGAGATCAGAAGGCTTCACTGCACATGTTGGCAGTGGTGCTGGAAACAAGCAGTGTACGTGTTGCTGGTGGACGCGTGGGTGCGTCCCTCTGCAGAGAGAACTTGGGCGACGTTTTATTAAAACCACAGATACACGTGTCCTTTGCCTACCACTTCCCTATCTGTGAGTTGACTGCACATACACACATGCATGTGATGCTGCAGGAAACAAGGATACTGGTCGTCACAGCAAGAATGGAAACAATCTAAGTACCCATTCGTTAGTAAGTGAAAGTCGCTCTGTCATGTCCGACTCGTTGCAACTCCCTAAACTATACGGTCTATAGAATTCTCCAGGCCAGAATACTGGAATGGGTAGCCATTCCCTTCTCCAGGGGATCTTCCCAACCCAGGGATCAAACCCAGGTCTCCCACATTGCAGGTGGATTCTTTACCAGCTGAGCCACCAGGGAAATAAGGGGTCCACTAATGGTGGGTCTCTGTGCTGTGGGTCAGCTCGTTTGTACTGATAGGAAATGATTGCTCAGATGTATTTTAATTCAGGAATTAAAGGTGCACAGTGTGTTTAGAGCTCCACTGTTGTGAAGAGGAATATACACGGGCAGGGTTTACTACGAATCCAGTGTCTTCGGGAGGCTTCACAGGAACCTGCGTGTAACGGAGCAGAGCATCAGGGGCCAGAGGGAGACTGAGTACTCGCCTTACACCTTCCTACACCTCTGACTTTGGCACCTGTGACTTTAAGGGTTTGGAAGCATCTCTTTTAAAAGCTGCATGATGTCGTAATTCATGTAGCCACTTCTCTGTTGTTGAGCATTTAAGGTTGCTTCTGTTTTTAACGTTCATGAACAGGTCTATAGTGAACATCTTTTGGTATACAGCTTTGTTATTTCTACAGGCTGTTTCTACAGGATCACTAAGAGTAGAATTAGTGGATAAAGGATTATGAATATTATTGCACATTATGATGCCCTTTTCCCCACAGGAAGTGTAGTTCGTATCCCACCATCAAGCGTACATGCCCATTAAAAAAAAAAAAAATTCTGCTAATTTGATGGACAGAAAATTCTGCCCTGTTTAAATGTATGCTTCTTTGATGATAGGTGAGGCTGAGGCTCCATATATTTATGTCAACCTTCTCTGTAAATTTAGTTACTCTCGGCTGCCTTGTAATTACTGGTGCACACCTCGCACTCACTGTGGTCCTTCTCTCCTTCTACTCGATTTACATGTGCTGAGGATGTTAATCTTTTGTCATATTTGTTCGTAACTTGGTTAGGTCTTTAAGGACGTGGAAGAGTTAGCCAAGAAATCAGGCTGGAAAAGGACACCCCCCTGTGGAGAAATAGTGGGCCGGCCGACAGGAAAGCCCGGGTCTTCCCGTGAGGCGGGAGTCGGTGGTCCCTCTTGGACGTGGTACTTGACGGGGTGGGGTCGAGGAACAGGGACACGCCGTCTGTGCTAATGCGCTCGACTCTTGTGGTAATGGTAAACCAGCAGGGGAAGCCTGTCACGGCCTTACTTGCAGCCCCCCCAAGGCTGAGAGCCTTTGGTCCCCAGAGTGGCTTCTCTGATAGTGACTTTACCTCCTCACTCTGTACCCTCCTCATTGGTCAGTGCTCTCCTCCTTGAAATAATGAAGCTCAGTTGTTCCACTCACACTTCCTGCTTATGTCAATAGCTCTTTCCCTCTTAATTCTCTCAGCCACTTTTCCTGAGACTCGCTTGGCACTTGAACTATTTGTAGCAATACTTGAAGTACCGTTGGGAGATGAGATGATCTTTCTACTCTTTGTGATGCCAGTCAGTTTTTGTGTTTTTTAATGCCTTGGCAAATGAACAGCAACTTGGCTTATAGCAAGTACAGCTGAAAATCACCGATTCTGTTCAGCTGTTTGCAGAACCTAGTTCTACTGCTTACTGGACATTTGATCTTGGCCATTTTTATTATTACCTCTGAGTTGTAGTTTGTGCATATTAAATTGGATAATGCGTATCCCATTCTGAGCACAGTCTCCTGTGCCTGGTCCCTGGGCCACATAGATTCATAGATGTTATTTGTTGTCCCTTTGGACCCTCAATACAGTTAGGCAAATGACTGGAAAACAGCTGTTTTCTTTGCAGATTTCTGAAAATAGAAATCTGAGGTTGTACTTACCTACGTTGCATTCATTATTACCTGCTTCAAGTTCTTTTTTTATCCTTTCAGGAAGTATTTTCCTCTGACCTTGGAGTTCAGGGTTTTATAAGTAAATATCTTGGCATGGTTATCTGGTTATTAAACCTCCATGAACCCTCTTAATTTATTGTTATCACTTCTGAGACATTTTCTTCCATTATAACTTAAACTACCTACTCAGTCCAGCTTGTCCACACTTGCTATTCATGGACTCTAAAGCATCTTGTTGTCATCTCCACTCTCAGCTGTGGTGGAATCCCAGCATGGACCACACTTGTTATGGTCCACAGGAGGAGGAAACAGCCAAGGGATGGGGTGAGGTTGGAGAGCTGACCCCAGGGTAGCATCCCTCACCGTCCTGGTAGCCGCATGCCTGCATGTACAGCACCTGGCTGCATCTCAGTCCTTGCTTGTCTCTACACGTTGAGGGTCAATTGTCCGTGTTAATGGAGGGAAGCCAGATGCGAACAGCTCTAAGGAGCCTGTAATGTGAGGAGCGTTGTCTAGAGTCCCATGTGAGTTGTCCAGAGTCGATTCACCTCCGTAAATCTGTTTGCTCAGTCATCCCAGCATAGGAATGGATGGGCCTGTGCCCAGAGCAGTGAGCAAAGGTGATTCTCCCCAGGGGCCCAGCAGACAGCTGATTCCTAGGGAAACTCTTGTGAATTGATTTAGAAGCATTGTTTGAAACACACTGACACCTTTTCCACTTTTTCCCTGAATTTATTTAGAACTTACGCTATCAGGAGGATACGAGACGCCTTCAGAGAAAACAAGAATGTGAAGGATCCCGTAGAAATCCAAGCCCTGGTGAATAAAGCCAGAAGAGACCTGGGCATAATCCGTCGCCAGGTAAGACGGCCAAGAGCGCTGAGCTTCCACAGGTCCCCCGTGCTGGATGTCACAGCTCTGGTGTTTGTGAGTCACACCCGGGATCACGAGACTCTCTTCCTCTTGCTCGTGTGGACAGAGACGAGCTGTCCTGTCACTGAATAAAGGGGTGCGTGAAGGAAGTACCAGCTGTCTGAATTCCCAGAGCACACATCCTTTGGGGAAGCTGGGTCCCACACTTTACTAGACGATGGTGCTTTAACTATGGGAAACTTTGTTAAAATTTCATCTCTTAGTTAGATGCATTACACATTGATACGTGGGTGTATGTCAAAGAATATAAATTTATTCTACTTTTCCCAGTATTTTAAGATCATAACTCAAGACCGTGCTGCCCTTTTCCTGAAGACACCGTTATTGGCAATGAAGCTGAGTTTTGCTGCCACAGTGGCAGGTGTGTCTGCAGGTGTGAAACACAGCTGCGTAGGCCCTGACCCCAGAGGACCCGGCGAGCGTTTTGTTTCCTCTTGTGGAAGAGCTGGCGGTCGTCTTGGCTTCTTGCTCTGCTCTTTCTTGCCAGGCGGACAGGGCCTCTGCCGCAGCCGGGCCTCCGGGTAGGATGACATGTCCTTGTCTCTGCAGAATTAATCAGGGCGCCAAAGGCGAGAGGGCCTGCTGTCAGCTCGTTTCCTCACCCTCTGAAAAACCCTCCTTTCCTCTGTTTTTCTCTAATTCAGCAGGAGTCACACCATAAGCTCCATTTCTGCTTCCATTTGTTTTTCGTTCTTCCTTGCAGTGAGTTTGTTCAGCTGTGGAAGGACACCCTTACATTTTCCTAAGACCTGTGAGTGTGTTAGAGGGGCTCCTTCATCGTCAGAAGATCCCAGTGTGGCTGACATTAGGTCATATCGTGACATGTGTATCGGGATATATATTTATATCTCTGACCCTTCTTCATGCTTGACTCTAAACCATTCGTAAAAGAAGCAGTATTAAAAGCTGGTTTTCATTTTATGTCAAAGTTAATAGTCTTGTTATGTTGCCTGCATCATAGAACAATCCCTTCTCTAATAAGCTTTCAGATTCTGACAGCTCTCCTTGAGTTTTGCAGTTACCTAGGAGTGGAATAACTCAGCCATTTTAAAGAAATGATCTTTAACTAAAGGCATGAAGAGATAATAGGATACTCAGAAAAAGAAACTGGTCTGCAGATTTCCAAGGATGCTGATAGTGGCAGAGAAATGAGTTGCCCTTTTGAGAACTCTAGAAGGATGGCCTTCCCCAGGCATCAGTGGTGGAGTTTTATGGGATCCTTTAGCACCAGAACTTGGGAAAACAAGCAGCCTGCATCCTTATTTTGCATAAATTCAGGAAGATGCAGTTTTTGGCGTTTTCCCGCACAGAGGTTGGCAAGCACCTCCAAAACAGACTGATTTTATCTTTTACTGTAAAGTTGCTCAGAGTAGGAACTGCTGAGAAAAGGGACCTGTACGTAATCTTGCCACCATTTCTTCTGTTATAGAATTGTCTGTGTCACTTCTCAGTTTGAAATGCTTTATTTAAAAAAAAAAAAAAAAGGATAGACTGGCTCTCACCAGACATGCCCAGTGAATCTGCACAAAACAGTTTCAAACTCTGGGGCCACGGGTCGGGCCCTCCCCAGGACAGCCTGCCAGGTGCGCCCTTCTTGATGGGGGTGGGGAGGGTGTGCAGCCCGCTTCCAGGCACAGGGATTCTGTGTTAACCAGCAGAGCAGTGGGGGCTTCCCTGTCGCGCCAAGACTGCCGAATCCCAGCGTCAGGTTGACCGGAGTTACCTTATGAGATGCCGGCGGCTCCCTGAGCTGCCTCACACTGAGCTGGCCAAGCTGACCTTGGCCTCAAGGCCTTAAATAAAACGGCATCTGTCTGTCTCCACACTGCCCCTGAATCTGCTGCTCGCCTCCCTCCCTGGCCCCCAGTGATCTGTCCTCCACAGGCTGCAGGGTGACCTTTTTAAAAGGAAAATCAGAGCAGGTGACACCCCTGCTCGAAACCCTCCATGGGCTTCGTCCCTGGCCAGTCCCCCTCACCCAGACCGTCCCGGAGACCCCCTTGCCGCCGCCCCTGGTCGCCGCCCCCTCACCCCAGCCTGACCCTCGGTGCCCCTCGCATGGAGTAGTCTCCCCAGACCTTCCCGGAGCTGGACGCCCCTTTCCACACCGGGTTTTCCTCAGGTGGCTTGAGTCACAGAGCGTCAGTTGGGAATAGCGTGTGACGCCCTCACAGAGCCGCCAGTGCGTCTCGGCGCTTGCGTGCTGGTCAGTCCGAAGGCCCAGACCGGCTCCACCTGGAGGTGGCTCTCCACTGTTTGGGGACTGAATGAATACACGACGTTTGTCGCCCGAGGTCGTGACCCTCAGTCCAGGGTGTGTGCCACCAGAACCATGGTGTCTTGCCGGCTGCCCCGAACCTCACATTGGTCGTGCGGACGGTCCGTGAGAGGAGGGTGGGGATCTGGTGACCTGAGACGCCGCCCTCAGAGCCGCAGTGTCCCCCACATCACGCCCCTCCTCCACTGGGTGCTGGCACTGAGACCGTCCCCCGGGCCGCTCTCCTGTCTCAGCAGCATTTCCCTGGAGAGAGCCCGCGGCCACCTTTCCGGCCGCCAGATGCACACATCTGTGAGGCAGCTCTCAAACCAAGAGCGTCCTCTCGACACCGTCCCCGCCTCCCGCTCCCCGTCCTCGCCGGGGGTCTTGGCTGTGACGCTGATGACGCCCCTGTCGCATGGTAAGATTCTGCAGTTTTTACAGAAGTCTCAGGAAAGATTTCTTCTGGTTGTCTAGGCATAGAGAATCCACCGAGCGAGAAGGCTGGCTGCCGCGTCTCAGGGAGCGCCCGGCCAGACACGCCCTCAGGTCTCCGTTCCTGAGGGCAAACTCAGAAGTTCAGGACGTGAGCTCCTGAGTCAGGAGAAACAGAAGGATAAAGATACTTTCAAGTCCTCTCCCAGTTTTGTTCCCCAGACATGTAAGGACCACATCGTCCTAGCCCATCCTGTCCCCAGAGATCTTGCCCTTCATGTGCCGAGACGTTTAGTCTTCACGTGGCCACCTCAGGGATTCCAGCAGCATCAGCTCATACCGGCCTTCCCCGCGGCTCCTAGGGGTGACTCCCACCGCGGGAAGCTCATGCAGGTCAAGTTCCTCTGTACGAGCACATCGGGCTCCTTTCCCTCACTGTCTGAAACTGCGGCCCATGGACTAGGAGCCGGCCGCTTCTTTCTGTGTTGTGGACACAGTGTTGTGGACCACCTCTCCCCTTAACCCCAGGCTCCCCTCTCTCCAGCTGCCTGCGTCCTCTCGTGTCCCGTAACAGCAGAGACATTTTCCCACTTTTCTATAAACTCTGTTTCCAGATAAAATGGTTCCATAAAGACAGCTTGAGCCTGGCAGCCTGTGTTAGTTCTTCCTCTGCTGAGAGCAGGTTCTGAACTAGCCCCCACCGAACCTGGGTTCCCTGTCCGCTTCCCAGGTGGGGTCAGAAAAAAGGGAGAGGCCCTTCACGGGGGTGCCAGCAGCACCGGGAGGGTGCGCGGAAGCCAGCCGAGCATGGGGCCCAGGCACACAGCTCTCACTGTCCGGGCCACGGAGAAGTGACGGGGGACGTTCTGCCCGAGACATCAGCAGAGATCAGGGTGGTTCATGCCAGACAGAGAAGCAAGAGCGTCAACCAGACTCTGCTTTCATCTTTGTTCTTTTCTCCGTTTTGCTGTTCTGACCATGTATTCCTTCTGATCCCTCTGGGTAAGGCATTTATTAGACTATCACCCCCGACTTAGAGCTCTGCAGTTTGTCGCGCCCTTAGGATTATAAGCAACCAGTCTTATTTTGTATGGCTGTTGGCTGTTTGCCTTCAGGGAGGACGGTTCCCAGCCTGGGTAGCTCACAGAGACTGTGAGAAATCACAGAGAAAGCATTTCCCCAGCATTCTGACGCAGTTACATCCCTGGCTTGATAGCCCTTGCCTGTGGGAGAAGCAGCAAAGGGGACGGCTGAGAATGGGAGCCCCTCCCACCGCACTAGCTGAGCGGGCCCCTCGCCTGTGTTTCTGTGCTCAGAAACGCGAGTTCCTTGAGTACGTGAGTCACAATTATGGTTCAGGAGTATCCAGCTGAATCTTAAGTGTGTAGCACCTTTTTGTTCAAACCTGGTGAAAACTAAAATGTCTGTGCCAAGCTTGGGGGTACGTTCTGCTGTGTGCTGCTCTCACTGTTCACCAGCTTGTCCCTCGGGACGGCGGCCCTTCAGCTCTGCTGGGCTCAGAGCCGAGCTGGCAGACAGTTTCCCAGCCCCTCACTCGTGTACTCTGGCGATTGAGCACTGGACGTACTTCCAGAGGATGTTTGCTTACTGCGCCAGTGATGCGGTATTGCGGTATTCATGTATCCAGCTGAGCAGGGTTTGTGTAACTGAAGTATTTAGATGAAGACATACAGTGTTAACTGTAGGCTGTAGTTACACCCTGAGAAGGTCAGCTGGATATTGTGTTTTCTAATTCTGGATAACGAGGTATTAGAGTTGTACCATTATCGTCAGCAGCTTTTTGGTGATGACAAGATTCCATACCATGTCAGCTGCGCGTGTTTTTAATGAAGCAATTCAAATAGCGGCTGTAACAGACCCAGAGCTGTGAGACTGCCATCGTACTCGATTCAGGGAGGACGTTGTGCACAACCATTGAAGACACCAGGAAAGGGGTTGATGACATGGGTAGCAGTCTGCTTGTTAACCCGAATGTCATCCTGCAGACAGCCTGAGAAGGTAGGCGTTTTATCCACAGGTCTGGTGGGAAAAGCAGTAGTGCACTTTCTCTGTCCTCTTGTTCACTTTTAGCGGAAGCACTATTTTGGTAGTTTCAGGGGAATCTCTTAAAGTTTATTTGGCAGTCGTTTTGATGGAGGAGAGGAAAGTCAATCTGTAGATTAGGGGCATTTAAATAAAATACACGGAAAGAGTTACTTGTCATTCACAGTATCTAAGAGGTAAAAGCAACCCAAATCCCCACTGATGGATGGATAAACAAAACAAAACGTAGCATTTACATGCAGTGGAATATTATTCAGTCTTAAAAAGAAGGAAACTGACACAGGCCGCAGCATGTACGGACCTACATGCCTGCGCTCCGTGCACTAAGCCAGACTCAGAAGGACCAGCACTGCCTGATCCCCCTTGTGTGAGAGTCCTCACGCCGTCGGGTGCAGAGACAGGGAGGAGGGTGGTGGTGGCAGCCAGGAGTTGGGGGAGTGGAAAGGGGAGTTAGTGTTTAAATGGATGTATAGTCTCAGGTTTTCAGAATAAAAAAGTTCTGGAGATGTGTTTTACAACAATGTGAGTGTACTTAACACTGTTGAATTATTAACATATGCTTAAAATTAGTCAAGATGGCAACTTCTTAATTTTTTTCACAATAAAAAAGTCTCTCTTCTAAAGAAGAATTTTATAACCAATCATCAATTTTCTTAATTGAGAAAAATAAAATGAAGTGTTTCAGACACTGACTTACATTTGAGGGTGGGAAATGTAAGTCCTTCCAGTTCTGAAATGCTGAGGTTCAACATTTCACACCAGTATCTGTCCCCTTCTTGAGTATTTGCAGACGCTGCTGATACATTTCAGGGTAAATTACTGTGTGCTCAGCTTTCCTTGACCATTTTTCGCCAGGATCTTAATCCAGAGTTTAGGTTCCAGCCATGTCTTTGCGCCATCATAAATTCCAAAAACTTCTCCTGGTCTGAACTTTCCACTACAGAGAAAGTAAAAAAAAAAAAAAAAAATTGGGTTGTTTTATTAGTGTTGCTTGCTCCTCTGCTGCTAGCCTTCCTTTCTGGTAAAGACGCATCACTGGTACTAAAACATATTTTTGAGGAGAACATTTTCCTTCAAAGAAAATGGCAGCGGCACATGAAGAGCAGATCAGCCACAGGCTGGAGAAGGATGGAAGTCCCCCCCCAGGCTCCTCCTTAGAGCTGATGCTGCTTTCTGTTTGACTGACCCCTTCCTGCTCCCTGCTCCCTGCTCCAGGGACTTCGATCCCACTCTGCCAGACAAATCACACACACTGCACTTCTGCAATTCCAGGCCCACCATTTCTTTCCCTATTTATCAAGGGCCCATTCTGTGCCATATAATTATGAATTGATTTTGTAAGTTTTTTAGAGGCAGAGTTGGGATGGAATTAAGAGGTCCATCAGAACCTCACAGAAGTTCTTTCTGACTTTGACCTTTCTGCAGGGAGGCCAGTCCTCTCCGTTCTAGATACCATCTGTTCACTCATTTCATGGAACAGAACATGGAGTTTATAGGGCTTGCCCAGGTGTACTTAATACCCTGTGCTTCTGTAGATCAACTAAGATTAGATCAAAAGTTCAAGCTACGTATTAAAAAAAAAAAAAGACAATGAAGCAGTCAGAGGCAACAGAGATTTATACACTCTGTTTTGGACTTGAATAAAGTCCTTGAGAAGTCCACATGACCAGAATTGCCCTCTAAGTGGACCCTGTGTCTTTGGATAGGTGAACTGTTTCTATAGGGATAAACGGTTCCCCAGCCTCCTGAGAAGGTTTCAGAAAGCAGAGCAGTGAGAGGCTTGTTTAGTTTTATAGTTCAGCCCATGTATGACATTTATTTTTTCAGCCTATTCAGTATATAGTTCCTCTGCAGCTAAAAAAAAAAAAAAAAGACTTCTTCATGCAAGAATTTAAACCAGTGCCCTCTCTGCTTTTTCTAGAAATGCCTCAAGTCTGGGGCCATAGTGTTTCCCCACAGTTGGCATTCTTGTAGAACAAATGCCTCTCAGTTGGAAATCACTCATTAAACTCGCTTCACTCCTCCAGGGTTAACACGCACAGAACAAGATTCCACATCCTTTTAGAGGGAGCCTGTCTCACCCCTGCCTTTTTTACGTACAGTAATGGCTTTTCTGCACCCATGCATGTGTGAACTCACAAGAGCTCACACAACAGTGCTGTAAGCAGAAAACTGTGGCATGAGTCTCCTTTGGGAATTTTTATCTTGGTGTCTGTCCTTCTCCCGTCTAGTCTAGCCGATGAGTCTCCTACTCTAGTCAGCCAAACCTGCTCACTCTTGACTTCCACGAGAAGCTGTTTCCTTGTGAAGCACGTTAAGTGGAAGCAGATACTGACAACTCTGGAGCAGAAAGGACACTGACCTCACAGGCAGGAGGTGGACGGGCTGATCTCAGCTCTGACAGTAACTGACTGTGGGACCTGGGCCGGGGGCGAGGGCTGCCTTGGGTCCTGCGTCTGTGAGGGGTCGGCTTTATCAGTGAAGGTGGTGGTGGTGGGTGCTCGTCACCAGCGTGGGTTCGTCACGCCTCCCTGGACACCGATGCCATGTCTCACACAAGCACTTAGAGTGCCCACCAGCAGCCTCGCGAGGTGTCCCATGTCCTATGAGGAAGTTCAGACGGGACATGTTTGGATCGTTCTCCCGGGGACACAGTTAGAAGGACGGCCCGCATCTGTTCAGGCAGTTCTCAGAAGAGGGGTCACACGGGCTGGCCTTATCTCCACCGAAGGTAAACAAGACTGGAGGTGGGAGGAGGTGGCCGGGTGTGCGTTCCTCTGCCGTTGGTTTTCAGAACTCTCCCTGGAAGGCAGCAGTTTCCCCCGAAGGCTCGTGAACAGCTTATCCCTCAGGGCTGGTCTCCTTGCTCACTTCTCAGAAAACTCTCACCTTCTGCCTTCGAAAGGAAAAAGCAGTACAAACCCCGCCATCGGGAAGTGTCGAGGTCGGCCACCTTGTGTGAGAGCGTCCCCGCTCTCGGGTCTGGGGCCACGGCCCCATCGGGCTTTCCCCAGCGGCTGCCCTGCCAGCCTCCCGCGGAGCCTGCGTGTCGCCCTCCTGCCTGCGGTCCTCACCACCATCATCGTCCGTCCGCGCCATGCTCACGCCGAGGCCCCCCCCAAGCCCACAGGGCACGGTGCCCCCTTGCCGAGCAAGGGACAGAGGGGCTTGCTTACGTCACTCTGTGTTTCTGTCCCATGTCCTCTGGGCGGTGGCAAGCTGACGACCCAGCCCAGCGCGCGTGTGAGAACTAGTCCTTGATTCTCAGCGCTGGGTATCTGCCTTTGATGGGTTTTACCTGCATGTATGTGAAGGGCGGTTTCACCAATGCTGTTTCACCTGCACGTATGTGAAGAGCGGTTTCACCAACGCTGTTTTACCTGCATGTATGTGAAGAGCGGTTTCACCAATGCTTTTGGAAAGGTTTTTTCCTAATCACCCACAGTCACGCGTCTATTGCTTCACTCAGAGACATAACTAGGAGTCGGAGGGAAGAGGAGAGGCTTCGAGCGAGATGCACCTGAATTCAAATCCTGACCCTTATCAACCCCGCTCTATCCTCGGTCAGGGTATTTAATCACTCTTAAGACTTGATCATCAGTCAGTGTGTCTTCGGAAGCCCAAGGAACACCATTCGTAAGTGAAAGCTAGTCTTGTCCCTGCTGCGTATTTGAAATACCAGAACCAAGGGATGTGTCAGAAGTGCTCTCTCATCCCCAAACCTGGTAATTAAGGCTGCATTTCATAGATTAGCCAGTTATAAATAATTGAAAGGCTCTAGAAATTCTCTGAAATGGGGCCCTGTAATAATCTTAGCTTTAGTAAATAATGCTAATGTGCAGTTTAAATCAGTCTTTTACATAGGTGCTTTTTCTTCAAGCATGTCCACTTCATAGAGCCTATCAGGTGCTTCTCTTTTCCTCGCCCCCCATCTCACCTCCTTAATGTTGTAAAAACCACCAGCCCGAAGTCACATAGAATCCCCTTCAGTTCAGTTCAGTCGCTCAGTCGTGTCCTACTCTTTGCGACCTCGTGGACTACAGCACGCCAGGCCTCCCTGTCCATCACCAACTCCTGGAGTTTATTCAAATTCATGTCCATCAAGTCAGTGATGCCATCCAACCATGTCATCCTCTGTCATCCCCTTCTCCTCCAACCTTCAGCCTTTCCCAGCATCAGGGTCTTTTCCAAGAAGTCGGGTCTTCGCATCAGGTGGCCAAAGTATTGGAGCTTCAGCTTGAGCATCAGTCCTTCCGATGAATATTCAGGACTGATTTCCTTTAGGATGGACTGGTTGGATCTCCTTGCTGTCCAAGGGACTCTCAAGAGTCTTCTCCAACACCACAGTTCAAAAGCATCAGTTCTTCGGTGCTCAGTTTTCTTTATAGTCCAACTTTCACATGCATACATGACCACTGGAGAAACCATAGCCTTGACTAGACAGACCTTTGCTGGCAAAGTAATGTCTCTGCTTTTTAATATGCTGTCTAGGTTGGTTATAGCTTTTCTTCCAAGGAGCAAGCGTCTTTTGATTTCATGGCTGCAGTCACCATCTGCAGTGATTTTGGAGCCCAAGGAAATAAAGTCTGTCACTGTTTCCACTGTTTCCCCATCTATTTGCCATGAAGTGATGGGACCAGATGCCATGATCTTAGTTTTCTGAATGTTGAGGTTTAAGCCAACTTTTTCACTCTCCTCTTTCACTTTCATCAAGAGGCTCTTTATCTTTAGTTCCTCTTTGCTTTCTGCCATAAGGGTGGTGTCATCTGCATATCTGAGGTTGTTGATATTTCTCCCAGAAATCTTGATTCCAGCTTGTGCTTCATCCAGCCCAGTGTTTCTCATGATGTACTCTGCATATAAGTTAAATAAGCAGGGTGACAGTATACAGCCTTGACATACTCCTTTCCCTGTTTGGAACCAGTCTGTTGTTCCATGTCCGGTTCTAACTATTGCTTCCTGACCTGCATACGGATTTCTCAGGAGGCAGGTCAGGTGGTCTGGTATTCCCATCTCTTGAAGAATTTTCCACAGTTTGTTGTGATCCACACAGTCAAAGGCTTTGGCATAGTCAATAAAGCAGAAGTAAATGTTTTTCTGGAACTCTCTTGCTTTTTCGATGATCTAGCGGATGTTGGCAATTTGATCACTGGTTCCTCTGCGTTTTCTAAAACCAGCTTGAACATCTGGAAGTTCACAGTTTCACGTACTGTTGATGCCTGGCTTGGAGAACTTTGAGCATTACTTTACTAGCGTGTGAGATGGGTGCAGTTGTGCGGTAGTTTGAGCGTTCTCTGGCATTGCCTTTCTAGTCTGTCAGAACCCGAGGCAGCATCACCAGCAAGTCCACGAGCTGCTGGGCTTCATCTGGAAAAGGTGAGGAATTGGGTGCCTCGCTTCCCAAGACCCTAACAGCACAGGAGTTCCTTCTATGACTCTGCTCTCTATAACACACCTTGTTGGGGTTGAAGTGGAGCTTCCCGCACAGTGTTAATCTGCACTCACTCAGCCAAGCATGTCCCAGGGTCCCCTGCACAGACATGGATGCGCTCTCAGAGCTCAGTGCACGCCCGTCACTGCACATGGGCCCGCCTGCTCCTGACCCTGCCCACTGCAGACGGTCATCGAGGCCAGCTTCCTCCCGCAGGTGGGCAGGGGCGCAAGGCCCCCTTTCATGCCTGATGTTTTCTGATTCTGAAAATAATTGATAGTGATAGTTAGATCCCAGAAGCATACCTGTGAGTGTTGGGTTTTGACCAAGGTGAAGTTTGTCACTGACCCTTTGCATTTACTGAATTGACTTTAAACAGCTTGGCTGCCAGGTGTCACAGGCAGCCTATCGTGTTGACATGGGCAGTGCCTGGTGGCCTGGCTGAGTTATGTAATGGTGGTTCCCACTGTCAGCTGCGGCCTCGGGGCCAAGTCCAGAAAAGCCCTTGGCTACACTTCGCAGAAGCTTTTAACACCCAGCGATGGCAGGGACGTGGCGTGGATCATGGCAGCTTTTGGGGACCCGTGAGCTGACAGAAGCCACCCTTCACGCAGGTGGTAGACTGCAGATGCCTCGTCACCAGGGAGACATCCTTTACTGGACTCGACAGGCCTCCCAGGAGGAGTGGGGTGAGGAGGGGAGACTAGAGGAGAGCACAAATCCTGTGTCTGGCTCTGATCCTGATCTGTCTCAGCTGAGCAGGCCGAGCACGCGCGTTTTCAGTAACTCTCAGCTGTTGTTTAAAGTTTGCAGCTGTCCCTGTAGCTGTCCGTGTTTTTCTTGCCGTGATCGTATAGTGGTTAGTACTGTGCATTGTGTGTAGCTGTCCATGCTTTTCTTAATATTAAGTGTTTTTCTTAGTGAAAACATTTTTTAAAGGGAGCCCTTGTTTCCCTCTAGGCCAGCAACCATCCTTCGTTCTCTGCTGGGCAGTTTATAGAGAGCCGTTAGGCGGCGACGTGGTCGCTGACAGGGGTCCCGCTCCCTGGTGGCTGGCCCCTGTTTATGGACTGTTCTGTCAGATAGGCGGAAGAGATCCCCTCTGCCAGGACAAGAAGATCCAGCAGAGCCAGAGCAGCGGCACAGTGCCCCGCCCATGGGAGACACCCCAGTGCCGGCGTCCCGGGGACGTGTCCCGGTTTGGTTTCAGATCCTGGCCGTGCAGAAGGCACGGCTGCGGGTCCTCCGCGTGTGCGCCCAAGCCTTCATTTGTGGCACATGACCTCGATGTCGTGCAGGCTGGACCCTCCCGAATGCGTCTCAGTTGAAGTGGCCTCGCGTCCAGCATGGAGGGGCCTCTGTTTCCTGGCCACCTGCCTTCCCCCAGTCCTCCGGGGCTTCGAGGCGTATTGACGGGCATTGCTCTAACTGCCCGTGTCAGAGCTCTTCAGGAGCCTCATCAGTCTCGTGCTTCTCTAATTGACATCAATAATGCGTTTGCCTCTGTCAATACTGCCTAATTGCCGGGTTATAAACAGTGGAGCTTCTGTGATAAATCATGCCCACAGCTATCTTCAGACATTAAGGCTTAAGGCTCCTGTCAATATTTTGATGTGCTATAAATTGTTTCTATGAGGATTTTTTTTCTGTTATGAGAAAGGGGGAGCTGTGCAGCAGGAGACAGAATTGAGTCAGTGTCACCACGTGAAATCAAGTTGAAGAGGCAGACCATTCCTGTGAAAACACAAGAAGGCTGTCTGCCAGGCCAGCGCAGTGCACTTCCGTGAAGCTGCACCAAGAGCCACCGCACCCGTGAACGCTAATGAGTCCCCCGAGGGCGACATGCGTGCCAGGGCCCTGCCCGAGAAAGGGAACTGAACCAAATAGTGGCGGATATTCCCAGGAAGGAAGACGTGTTATCAGCTCATTTTTCTGAAGCGGAAGCTTGCTTGAGTAAAATGGTGACTTGGCAAGGCAGGGTCTCACCCCCAGGGCTGGTGGAGTCCATGGCTGGACTCTTGACCTTTTAGGGACCAGCTCAACCAAACCCAAAGAGGGAGACCCAGTGTCAGAGCACTGACTCCATGGTGTCTGTCACGCAGCTGGAGGCTCTGGGACGCCTGGCTTGGAAACAGATGAGTGTGGAGGCTCCAGAAGTCTGTCCCCTGGCACCTGCAGGGGGGTTAGCCCTGGGGTCTGTGCATCCAGCAGACCTCTGACCTCGCGGGGAGCACCGCTGCGACCCACAGCCACGCCATCCCCAGCAAGTCCCGGGTCAGCCACGAGCCGCTGCCCTTGGGCAGGTCACTGGGCTGCCGTTTGTGCCTGTGTCCTCAGTCACAAGGGGAGTGACAGCCATGCCTGCTTAGTAAGGCTGCTGAGGGCTCATTGAATTAATGCAGAAAAGGGCCTGCGATGGTGTTGGGCGTATGGGGTATGTGTTACAGGGTTTGCTGTTGTTTCTGTGTAAAGCCAGACTGGGTGTGTGGACGAGTGCTCTAAAAACCGTTCAATCTTTGTCCATTGTTTCTGCAACTATTCATGTACTAGACACTGTTCCAGACACTAGGACACAGCAATAAATGATAATCCTGTCCCTGCCCCTACCCCCGTGAAGCTTACATTCTGTTAGAGAGAGAGGAAGTTAGTTACCTTGTGAATCAGTGAAACACCCATTCAGCACATGAAGAAGCCACATTGAGAGGTGAGCCCCCAGCCCTTCTCTTGAGACCATGGAAGACGTCCCAGCTGAGGCTGGCTGAGGTCCTTGTGAGCAGGGGCTCCTCCTGTGGGCTTTCACAGTGTTCCTAACGTCCCTCTGCAAAAGAAGGTTCACTGAACATGCCTCATACGGTAGCACAGGAGCACGTGTTGGTAATTGAAAAACAAAGATACATTAAGGCTTCATGCATGAACATCTTTTGCTAGTGACGTTAACAACGTAAAAAGCTTAAGGTCTCCCACCAGAAGCTGTACCCAAACACCCGAGGACATTACATCTGAAGCCAGGCCTCGCCCTTGGGCCCCGACCCATCCTGTTCAGGTGGAAATGATGCCCTTTAGATGTCGTTCATTTAAAGGCCTGTGGGAAGCGAACTCCTGTTTGCTCAGCAAAGGAGACAGACCGTGTCTAAGAGGTGGACGTATCACTCAGGGCCTGTGAGGTCTCAGGCTTCCATGAGCTCTGCGTTTTGACTGAAGTGACTTCTTGGTTTATTAGTGTTGGGGTGGGAATCAACCCTTTTCTTGTGTTAAAATCCTCACTCTAATCTCATACCGCCTGTGGTACTTGCTGACAGCTTTGCTGATGTTTGCAGATTTAACTTTGAAGAGGTTCACTGTGTACCTTCTAACTGCGCGCTCCACTCAGCTGCCAAGGTAGGCGCCTGGGACAGCTCAGGGGCTGACGTTAAAACTCATCCCTCAGGCACGTTTTTTCTGAATGGAAAGTAGTGTATCGCTCTTCTCTGGATGGTTTTCTCCTTTAAAAGATTATTTCACTTGAACCTGAGCAGCTTGTGTAAAAGAAGGACTATCTTGTCCTTTTTAATGTCACCAGTGTTGACACGAGGCTGCTGCCTCTGTAGGTGTCTGTAGCTGTCTTTGTAGGACAGGGACACGTGTCTGCCGACGCAGGGTGCTGTTTTCACACCTCAGAACTGAGCATCCGTGAAGGCTGGCTGACTCACAGTCCATTTTCACACCTGCAACCGCCCCACCTTCATAACTGCCTCTAAGCGAGAACCCACTCAGGCATCAAGAGGTACATTCACTTAAGAGGTGTAGTCACATCTCTTAAGTCTCCTTTGATGTGGAAGAGACCCTCTGCCTTTTTTTTCCAACTTGCATGATATTGGCATATTTAGTCTAGACTATTCCCAGTCTGAATCAGTTAGCATGTCTCTGTTAGTACACTTGAAACAAACCCTTCAGCAGGAACCCTGAGTGGGTTATAAGACTTCTCCCTTTCCAGCCATCAGTAGCCCACAATGTCGGTGGAACCGTTATTGGTTTGTGCTTAGTTTGATCCTTTCTTAAAGTAGAGGCGAGATATTTCCATTACAAACACCCCATTTCTCTTCGTGATTAATAAATAAACGATTCCCCATCAGCCTTTCGCCCAGTGGTTTCCGGACCCATTAATGCACCTTGCCTGAATCAATTATTACCTCGTGGTTGCAAAATGGTGACTTGTCTAATTCTCTTATATAACCTCGTTGGTTTCTTGATATCACTTGGGGGCCCTTTTTAATGACCGTAAACCTCAATTACACTCAGGTATGTTTCTCACTCATCTGTCTTGATTCTACCAGTTTAGCAAACTTATGATCTTAGCCCAGGACTCAGACAGCTCCCTACTGACCCACTCTAGGGGTTTATCTTGGACTCAGGTTCCGCCCAGGGTGTCACATGGCTCCACTGCCTCTCCCAGAGGCCTGGGAGTCAGCCTGACGTCAGAAGGACCTCAGATGGCTTCTGTGAACTGCCTGTCGGCAGCTGTTCAACCTGCCTGGAACTCGGCCGTGAACCGAAGCGGAGACGCGGGTTTGCCTTTATAGCTCCCTGGGGATCACAGCCACGCACGGGGTTTCCAGCCTCTTCACTCGATGTCTGGTCAGCATCTCATGTGACTCGGGTCTCTTTTGCCTCATGATTTCTTTTTTATGGCTCCCAGTATTTTATGTTAGAGCTTACCATGATGTGTTTATTTTATCTCCCGGATGTTGAAAATTATTTGGTTTCCTTTTTCTCCCTCTCCTATTAGAGACACTGTGGCTGTGAAAACCTTCACATATATTCCTGGCTGTTTTCTTAAGACAAACTTCTAAAATTAAAATTATTGGGTCAAAGTGTGCATGTGTTTTTAGGATATAAACATAGTGCCTTATATCTGATATCACCCCCAGAAATGTGTCCACCTCAAGCAGACAGAGGTCTCTGGGTTTCGGGGAGCCGCGGCCGGGGCTCAGAGGCTTATCCACATAACTGAAGCCTGACGCTTCTCCAGGACGCCCTCCCCACGCGGCTCTCTGAGGCCCCTCTGGCCACTTCAGGCTGCAGTTTCAGGCGCAGCTTTAATCCGGATGAGTACCTGTGAGACTGCAAGGGGTTTTTCCATTATTTGTTGATCAAAATGTGTGTGATCTCATCGTGGAGTTTCACTTTTCAGGGGTAGGGTTGGGGTGTTTACATTCAAAATCAGTTCCTGCAGCTCTTCCTGTCGCCTCAGCCCACGGGGAGCCCTCCCCTTCACAGTCGGTCGTTCACACGTTTGTACTCCCGGAAGTGAAACAGGAGCGACCGTAGGCTGATGGCAGTTCTTAGACCTGCACTTGGGATTTGAATTTTCCCTTCTCAGAGGCACATCGGTTCTGTTGTTGTGATGTAACGCATTTGTAGTTAGGCCTGGGACTGACCGAGCTCTGAGCCAGCCTCTCCACATGGACCTGGAGGTCAGAGTGACACGGGGCCCTCAACATCGCTCCTGGGACTGCAGCCCAGGAACATCCTCCGGCAGGGATGGCAGCCCAGACAGGTTTTGTAAATCTTTCTTTCAGCTGGGATAGAACATATTTGCCAGTAAATTCTTTTTATTGAGGAAAAGACTGGGATTTTGGGATCCCTGAAACCCGCAGCTGTCCTTCTGCCGTGAGCTACGACATTAACTTACACTGTCTGCCCCATTTGTTCCAAGCACTCACTGCTGGGCAGCCGAGACGTGGCATGGAGATTTTTTTTTTTTAACTGAGTTATGTCCCAGGAAAGAATCTGACCCAAAATGCTTCCAAAGGTGTCAGAGAAAGGGGACTAATTTAAAAATGATGTTTTCTGGCATCTGATGTTTTCAGTCAAGTGTGAAGTGGTCAGGTTATCATGCTATGTATACGTGCATATGTGTGTTTGCGTTTGTATATTCAGCTGGGAGGGGGGTAATTTTCAAAACATCTGCTTCATCAACTACGATAAAGCTTTTGACTGTGTAGGTCACAGCAAACTGTGGAAAATTCTTCAAGAGATAGGAGTCCCAGACCACCTCACCTCTCTCCTAGAAACGTGTATGCAAGTCAAGAAGCGACAGTTAGAACCAGTCATAGAACAATGAACTGATTCAGAATTGGGAAAGGAGTACAACAAGGCTGTATATTGTCAGCCTGCTTATTTAACTTATATGCAGGGGTTTCCTGGGTGGCTCAGTGGTAAAGAATCTTCGTGCCAATGCAGGAGACACAGGTTTGATCCCTGGGTTGGAAAGATCCCATGAAGAAGGAAATGGCAACCCACTCCAATATTCTTGCTTGGGAAATCCCATGGACAGAGGAGCCTGGCAGGCTGCAGTCCACGGGGTCACAAAAGAGTTGGACACAGCTTAGTAACTAAACAACAACAGCAAACAGTACATCCTGCAAAATGCTGAACTGAATGCATCACAAGCTGGAATCAAGATTGCCGGGAGAAATATCAACAACCTTAGATATGCAGATGATACGACTCTGATTGCAGAAAACAAAGAGGAACTAAAAAGCCTCCTGATGAAGGTGAAAGAGGAGAATGAAAAAGCTGGCTTGAAAGTCAAATTACAAAAATGAAGATCATGGCATCCTGCCCCTTCGTGGCAAACAGAAGGGGGAAAAGTAGAGATTGTGAGAGATTTTATTTTGTTGGGCTCCAAAATCACTTCAGTCAGTGACTGTAGCCATGAAATTAAAAGACACTTGCTCCTTGGAAGAAAAGCTATGACAAATCTAGGTGGCGTAATAAAAGGCAGAGACATCATTTGGCTGACGAAGGTCTATAGTCAAAGCTGTTTTTTCCAGTAGTCCTTTACGGATGTGAGGGTTGGATCATTAAGAAGGCTGAGCACCAAAGAATTGATGTTTTCTAATTGTGCTGGAAAAGATTCTTAAGAGTCCCTTGGACTGCAAGGAGATCAAACCAGTCAATCCTAAAGGAAATCAACCCTGAGTATTCATTGGAAGGACTGATGCTGAAGCTAAAGCTGCAATACTTTGGCCACCTGATTCAAAGAACTGACTCATTGTAAAAGACCCTAATGCTGGGAAGGATTGAGGGCAGGGGGAGAAGGGGGCAACAGAGGGTGAGATGGTTAGATAGCCCTCACCAAAGACGTAATCAATTATTTTCCCTCAACTGTGGAATCTGAGGCAGATTACAGTGCTTTAAAGCCAGGCTCTTGGTCTGCCTCCCTGAGTGGGAGGCAGGGGACTGGACTCGGATCTGGTTCGGCCATAACTCGCTGAGGACCTTGGGGAGAGGACGTCAGCTCTTCGCCTCTGTCTAGTCAGCAGCGATGTCACTGTCAGTCTGCTTTTCCAGCCCAGGAAAAACGTTCTTTGGGTCAGAGCAGCTTCTCTTGTGTAAAGAATTATTGAACACAGTAGCACTCTAATGAAAATGCCTTGGTCTTGGGACAGCGGTGATTAGATTGATAGATTAAATGAAGCACATATTGATCTCTTAGGTGATTTAGCCACCTCTGTGCGTTTTTTTTTTTTTTCTTTTTTGTGCTTTTTGAGCTCTCTGTGCTGTCACCACTAACCATCGTAGAAAAATTTAATATATTTTTAAGAAATGTGATCATCAACAGAACTGAGTTACAAGCAGCACTTTGGTTGGCTGTGTCCAAGGTGCCATCAGAGCACAACGCCAAGCAGTTCACAGTTGACAGAAATTCACGGAAAAATATAGGGGCTCATTGATCCTCCCATGGCTGTGATTGAGAAGGAAAGACTGTTCAAGTCAGAGACCTGCTTTCAGTTCCTACATTGTGATCTTAGGCTCGCTACGTAATTTCTCTGAGACTTGGTAAAAAGGATGCTGTTGAGATGGAGATAGAATAATAATGTTATATAGTCTAGAAGTCCAGAGTCAGGTAATAATTACATGTAATAGGGCACTGGAAAACTGTAACATGGAAGAGTTCTAATACTGATAATAAGTCACGTTTTTTTGAGCAGGTAACTTTGTACCAGGCTCTGTGCTAAGTACCGTTTCAGTTAGCCTTCCAGCCAATACTGCGAGGTGAGGAGACTGCCTTTTAGGGCAGTTAATGAACTTCCCTATATGAACTCCTTTTTACTGAGTCCCAGTCTCAGTCTTGTTACTGATTCTCACGTACCCACTGTGGCCCTGCCCGCCTAAGTCAGGGAGGTAAACAGAGAGCCTGGCTTTAAAGCGCTGTAGATAGGATTTCCATGATCATGTGTTGAAGGGGATCAAGAAACCTACTGGCTAGATAACTTGGAGGGGGTTCGGTTCTGTTTTCTCTTTTGAAGTTTATATTAGTTTACTTTCCTTTTTTTAATATTTATTTATGTGTGTGTTTGGTTGTGCCAGATCTTAGTTGTGCTGTGTCTTAGTTGCAACATGTGGGATCTAGTTCCCTGACCAGGGGTCGAACCCAGTCCCCCTGCATTGGGAACGCAGAGTCTTAGCCACTGGACCACCAGGGAAGTCCCCTACTTTTCATTTTTTAAATCAAAGTAACGCTCCAGATAAGACACTTAGAGGCAGAAAGAAGGTTCCGCTCCTCGTCCTGCTCTTCTGGCTCTAACTCGCACTTTCCACGTAAGACCCCAATGCCGCCTTCCACAAGTCCCTGTGCGTCCGCGGTGGTGAGTCATGGGCGCACGCCCTCTTTAACTGCTGGTGGTGCTCCGCAGTGTGACCATGTTGTCATGTGTCTGGACCCTTACTGCTTACGTGACATGGGTCTCACAGTTTGCCATTATGAGCAGGGCCAGAGTAGACATCCTAGCACCTGCGTCTTTATTTAGGACAAAGTCCGAAGAAGTGAGCTTTGAAAATGTAGACCTTCCACCCGCACGCCGCCCAGCAGCTCACTGTTCCAGCAGCCCCATCCTCACCCTCACCCTCAGCCCTGAGAACATCAAACGTTTTCATCTTTATCAATCCAGTTTGTGAAAGACAGTATCTCCTTGGTTATGGGTCAAGCTGCTGCTGCTACTGCTAAGTCGCTTCAGTCGTGTCCGACTCTTATGTGACCCCATAGACGGCAGCCCACCAGGCTCCCCCGTCCCTGGGATTCTCCAGGCAAGAACACTGGAGTGGGTTGCCATTGCCTTCTCCGATGGGTCAAGTTAAGGATATTTTATGTATGTTAACCATTTATTTCTCTTCTATATTAATCAGTCTTATTGTTTATTTTTGTATCTGTCACAAATATGTGTTTCCCATTTGTCATTTGTTTTTTATTTGTTTACCACGTCTTTACACAGAAGATTTTAATTTCTGTGTAGTTACATGCTGTTTCATCGTCCCTGTATTTACATCATGCCCAGTTCCCAACCCAGGATTATAAAAGTTCTCTTGTACTTTCTTCTGGCGCTTCTATAGATGCTTTTTTATTTTTAACTTTTGATGTACTGAGAATTTATCTTGGCCTAAGAATGGACTTTTTCCAAAATGATAACCCCTTATCCCAGTACTGTTTATTGAAGAAGTAGACGTTTCTGTCTCCGTGGAACATATCAGGCGAGAAGATCCTCCGAGCCTCCCTTTACCTGGTGAAAAAGCAGTTATGGTTCTGCTTTGGCTCAGGCCTGGTGTCCTCCCTGGGAGCCTGCTGCTTCAGGCCTGGCCATGCAAGGCAGTCCATCGTGCCGTTTCCAGAACACCCTGGACTTCCTTGCCTCCTCCCACAGCTTTCACAGCTCGCCCGCCCCACAGGCTGGACCCCAGCTGTCTGGAGCAGCTCCTCCAGAGGCCCGGGTTCCTCCCCGCCAGGAGCCCCGGTCTCCCTGCCCTCATCCGAGCACCCCAGTGCGTCTGACCCCCGGGGCCGTGCTGGAGGCCGCTCCTCCAAGCCCCTGCCCCTCTTCCTTCCTGCAGCCCTGCTCTTCCTGGGATCCCTGCGCCCCTGACCCCTGAGGACGACTTGCAGGTGGTCTTCAGTGGTTACACGCTCCTGAGTACAGGCAGTGCGTTGAGGGCGCCTGCTGTGAGCCCTGAGCTGCTGCTCCCCAGCCTGGGGCCTTGGGAGCTGCTGCTTGTCTCAGCCTCCTTGTGGCTCTGTCTCCCTTGCTGGACCCTGGGTTTCCACGGTGAAGACTGGAGACAGCATATTTTATATTAGACTAGAGTTTGCCTTACCGAGGGCCTCCCTGTTGAGTTTTAGGAGTTATGTGTTTGGATTCCCTTTTTATTTCGACCCAGAGCAATCTGAACCAAAACCCACCCCTTCCCAGTATCTGTTGGTATGTCTCCAGTACTCTCTAAAAGGGAGGCTGTGTTCTCGGGAAATCCTCTTTGCCGCCATTCTCCCTGCCGGGGCCCTTGCCCTCCACCACGCCAGCTCCTCGGCTCAGTCAGCCCCCTCATGCCAGATTTCTCCCAGGCCCTAGGAACTCGAGGTGGTCAGACAGACTCTGCCCCCAGCAGCTGGTGGGGGAGCTGTTGTAATGAGGGGCACATGGCGGGAGGGGGGTGGGGGGACAAAGCTCCCGGAAGCACCAGCCAAGGAGCACGCGGGTGCTGCCCAGTGAGGCCCCGGGCGCCGGTGCAGAGACAAGCCAGGGGCTCCTGGGAGCTCGCATCCCACGCGTGGGCTTTGTCCTGAGGGCGGGCCCTGAGGTCCAGCTGAGTTGGGATAGGACTGGCTGTTCTGTGCACTTGGGCAGCTCCCTCCCGCCCTCTGGGAGCACGGGGGAGCGGAGGCTGTCTCCTTACCGCGAGAACTTGGGCGCCTGGTCCACGGCGCATGCTCAGCTGGGGCTGGTGGACAAACTAGTGTGTATTAATAGAACGCAGGGGATGTGATCCAAGGGTCTCCTTTTCCTTAAAAAAGCACGAACTCAAGAACTAATTATACCTTGTTTATTTTCTTTACAGAATCAGACCCATTTTCCAAACACCAGATGGCTTAAATTAATTTGTTAAAATAGTAGTAAGGTTGATCCTTGTAAAATATAAGCAAGTCCTTTTTGTTTTTGCAGGGTTTTTACAGCAGCTCCACAGAGTAAAATCAAGCCTTAATAGAAGCAGGAACACCAGGTTGTCTAATATCTGTTGGCTTCTAAGAGGGAAAAATAAAAATGAAGCTTTTTTCCTTTAAAGAAAAAAAGGAAAGAGGAGAGACTATCCAGTTACAACTTTGACCCCTTTATGGTAAAAAGCCACTCACATCCTGCTTTAGTCTTCAAAATTTGCTTATTTTAATACACCGCCCCTACAGTGTGGACATGTAAGAGCGTATATGCAAGGATTTCCCTGGTGGTCCAGTGGTTCAGACGTCTCACTCCCCACGCAGGGGCACAGGTTTGATCCCTAGTCAACAGGGCTAAGATCCCACATACCACACAGCCAAATAAATAAAGTACTCGAATTAAAATTTAAAAAGGCTATACACAAAAAAGCGTTTGTCTTCAATGCAGGCCAGTCTGAGGACAAAAAAAATGGATGAGATTACCCACTTAGTCCCTTCTGTAAACACTTTTGGTACATAAGTAAATAAGATTTTGGTTATTATTCTTAACAACTCAAGCAGAGCTTTAAACAAGATCCAGGCTTTCTTAGTCGCCAGATTTGTTTTCCTGCCTCCTGTTTATTTCTTCTCTTGCAGTCAGAAGATGAGAAATGACCACTTCTAACTACACACTTGATTTAGCAGCTCTGAAGAGGGAGAATGGGGGCGGGGGGGAGATGCAAGCTCTGGGACGCAGCTCGGGACAGAAGACTCTACGGGCCGAGCAGGGTCACTCCAGCACCGAGGATCTCTCAGCGTCATCCTAGTGGTACACGTTGACCCCTTGTTTTCTTTTTTCCTTTGTCTGCGCCAAGCAGCATGTGGGATCTTAGTTCCCCAACCAAGAATTGAACCTGCGCCCCTTACACTGGAAGCGTAGAGACTTAACCACTGGACCATCAGGACATCCCTGTTGACCTTTGGATAGGAAGCTTTTCTTTACTACATAATAGTTCCAAATATAATAATAATAATAATTGCTACCGTTCGTTCTGCTTCTTACATACCTGTAGAGCCTGTTTTCACTAAGGCTGAAAAGGAGTGGTGGATGCCACCCACAGCTGAGCATCAAGCCCCCAGCCCAGCGGCAGTGAGAGTGCTATCGGGTGGGACACACGGGGAGCCCTTATCCATGCATCGCGTAAAGGGGGCCTGCAGAGCAGCATCTTGGCTGCGCTCAGCTGCAGCCATTGGCCCTTAGGCCCTGGATTTCCAGCTAGAGGCCCGGTTCGCAGGCGCCTTTCTGAATTGGTACACGTGTAGACCGAGCCAGGGAGAAAGGGAGGGAGGAGGAGAAGCCTTCAGTACTGCACTAAGACATGTCCCAGGCACTCGCCCTTCAGGTCGCAGATTTACACTTTCATTATAGTTTCTACAGCTGTGTGTGGCAAATACTAGATCAGAAAAATAAAACATAACGGGCAGACTAAATCTTCCTACAATAAAAATCTCTGTAATACAGAATATTCCCCACTGTCAGGTTATGGCCTCCTTGAAAACTGATGCATTTTAACTAAAGAATATAGACGGTCCATTGATGTGGGGCAAAGTGCGACCTGACTGGTAATTTAAGGTGTTACTCGGGCACGCTGGTTATTGTGCTCTGCGCACAATCAAAAGAACCTAAACCGAGATCCCTGAGGGGCCATGTCCCTCATATGCGTGCTCAGGCTTGCAGCTCTGACAAGACGTCCTGGACAGACCTGTGGCTCCAGCCACCCTCCCGACGAAAGAGAAGTGCAGGGCGCGCCTGTGAGGGGGGAGCCTTTACTGTCCAGGGCTTACGGCCACAGACAAGTTTATTCTCGGTTTAGTCATCACTTCACTAGTCTTACACATTGGTAATTGAAACTTGAAAATGGATTTTTGCTAAACATTTGCACACTGATTAAAAGCTAAATTATATTTCCTCAACCAAATTAAAAACCAGTTTTCAGTCTCATATAGGGGCTTCTCTTAAATTCTCCAAACACCTTAAAAAGTAGCAAACACAACACAGAAAATAGTTCTTACAGAACCTGTTACTATGCTTACTACAGTTACTAAACCTGTTATAAAATATCAACAGTTTTGTTTTGACTCAAATCTTCATTATTTCTACATAGCATCCTAGGGTTTCAGAATGTCACATTAATTATTACCTTTCTCAGTTTTAATAATAAGAATACCTGAGTTTTAATAATAAAAACAATACCCTGCCCATTCAGGGTACTGGTCACCAATCTGAGCTGCCTTGTTGTGGGTAAAGTTCACTTGTTGCTTCAGTGCAACTGTGTGTGTGTGTGTGTGTGTGTGTGTGTGTGTGTGTGTGTGTGTGTGTGTGTATGTGTCTGTTTCTTTGCTCAGTAGGAATGCTGTTAGCAACAGGGAACCAAGAGTATCCACATGAAGCAAGAAATGTCCTCTGGGAGATGCCGGCCAGCTTGGTATTGTCTAGGTTAACCCAGCAAACAGGTGAAAATGCAGACCTAGAGCTCAGAGGCCTCTTGGGGCAGGAGGCCTGAGTTTGGAAGGCGTCTGATAAGAGGTGAAACCCTGAGACTGGGCCGTGTTGCCTCGAGGGAGCAGGCAGAACAAGACGAGGCCAGGCGGAGCCTGGGGGAGAGTCTGGGCGTGATGTGTTCCCATGTCCAATGCTCAGAGCAGCAAGAGGCCTCCGGGAGGAGGCGGCGGGAGGCCACTCAGAACTGCAGGAGCAGCTTCGTGGGAGGTAAGGGGATGGGCAGGGCCGACAAGGGCCAGAGGCAGAGGCACCGAGGTGAAGGAGAAGGCGGGCAGTGAGGGCAGAAGGGGCCGCGCTGCAGTTCGAGAGTCTGGGGAGCAGGAGACGGGTCCCTCCGGAGTTTCTGTGAGGATGCAAGGGTTTTATTATATTTGCTGACGAGAAGGAGGGAGCCAGTGCAGAAGAAAGTGTCAGCTGCACACGGAGGAGGAGAAGGAACTGAATGGAGCGGGGTCCTGGAGCAGCCGGGAAACTGTTCCTGAAGGAGCCTCACATGCCGCTGGAGAAGCAGCGAGACTAGAGGAGACTGAAAGGCGTGCAGGACAGTCCGAGGCAAAGAAGGAGCTGAGGCTCACGTGTTCTTTTTCCTACTTTGTGATTCGTCTTTAAAAAAAAAAGCATAATTATGTGGGCAATGCCAAAGAATGTTCAAACTACCGCACAGTTCCACTCATCTCACACACTAACAAAGTAATGCTCAAAATTCTCCAAGCCAGGCTTCAACAGCACGTGAACCAAGAACTTCCCGATGTTCAAGCTGGATTTAGAAAAGACGGAGGAACCAGAGATCAAATTGCCAACATCAATTGGATCATCGAAAAAGCTAGAGAATTTCAGAAAGACATCTACTTCTGTTTCATTGACTACACTGAAACCTTTGACTGCATGGATCACAACAAACTGTGGAAAATTCTTAGAGAGATGGGAATACCAGACCACCTTACCCATCTCCTGAGAAACCTGTATGCAGGTCAAGAAGCAACAGTTAGAACTGGACATGGAACAACGGACTGGTTCAACATTGGGGAAGGAGTATTTCAAGGTTGTATATTGTCACCTTGCTTATTTAACTTATATGCAGAGATGACTCAGTAAAGAATCTGCCTGCAATGTGGGAGACCTGGGTTCAGTCCCTGGGTTGGGAAGATTCCCTGGAGGAGGGCATGGCAGCCTGCTCCAGTATTCTTGTCTGGAGAATCCCCATGAACGGAGGAGCCTGGCGGGCTACAGTCCACGGGGTCGCGAAGAGTCGGACATGACTGAGCGACTAAGCACAGCACAGCAGCAGAGTGTGTCATGCAGAACGCAGGGCTGGATGGAGCCCACGCTGGAGTCAAGACTGTGGGGAGAGGTGTCCGTAACCTCAGATATGCAGATGACACCGCCCTATGGCAGAAAGGGAAGAGGAATTAAAGAGCCTCTTGATGAAAGTGAAAGAGGAGAGTGAAAAAGCTGGCTTAAAACTCAACATTCAGAAAACTAAGATCACGGCATCTGGTCCAATCACTTCATGGCAAATAGATGGAGAAACAGTGGAAACAGTGACAGACTTTATTTTCTTGGGTTCCAAAATCACTGTAGATTGTGACTGCAGCCATGAAATTAAAAGACGCTTGCTCCTTGGATGAAAAGCAAAGACAAATCCAGACAGTGTATTAAAAAGCAGAGACATTACTTTGCCGCCTACAAAGGTCCGTATAATGAACGCTATGGTTTTTCCAGTAGTCATGTATGGGTGTGAGAGCTGGACAGTAAAAAAGGCTGAGCACCGAAGAATTAATGCCTTCAAACTGTGGTGCTGGAGAGACTCTTGAGAGTCCCTTGGACAGCAAGATCAAACCAGTTAATCCTAAAGGAAATCAACCCTGAATATTCATTGGGATGACTGATGTTGAAGGTAAAGCTCCAATACTTTGGCCACCTGATAACGAAGAACCGATTCATTGGAAAAGACCCTGATTGTGGGAAAGATCAAGGGCAGGAGGAGAAAGGGGTGATGGAGGATGAGATGGTTGGATGGCATTGCCAACTCAATGGACGTGAGTTTGAGCAAACTCTGGGAGACAGTGAAGGACAGGGAGGCCTGATGTGCTGCAGTTCATGGGGTAGCAAAGAGTGGACACAACTGAGCAACTGAACAACAATGTAATGACATCAAGTGTCTCTTTGATGCTTTTGTTTCTCTTACATGAAAATTCAGTCACCTTACGTGGTCTGAGTTCTTTCCAGAAATTTAAAAAGCAGATCTCTCTGTGCACAGTTCGGATTGTAGGACCGTGATGCGATGCTTGAGAAAAGTTGGGGAGGCTCTGCTGTAGCACTTTAGAGAGTATGAGGGGGTGCCTGAAAAGAGGTACAAGAATGACTGCAGAGATGACAAGTTTAATGCCGACCGGCACCCTTCAGAGTCAGAAAGGGAAGGAGGCAGGTGCTGTCTTCCCCAGGCTGGGCTCGGCAAGGAGAAGGCGGTGCGGACGGCAGGTGAAGCAGGGCTGCCCACACTGGCATCACCACACTGACTGGTCACCAGGGTCCATCTGGGCAGAGCAGCCCTGAGGTGGGAGCACAGCTGAGCTGTGGGGACAGAAGGGGCCGCTCAGCAGGAGGCGGCACTGAAGAGGGAGGGCAGGCTCGGGGTGACGGTGGAGAAAAGCAGGATGGAGCTGCATCGAGTCCGGGGCCTGGAGCTGTCGGCGAGGTCTGAGGGCAGAGGGCGTTAGGGAGACAGGTTAGAGTGGGGTGTGTGTGTACCAGGGTAATCGCACTGGCCGTGATGGACACTGCCAGGCCTGCAGATGCCTCAGAGGAGCGAGGGGACAGGGAGCCAAGTGGGCCCCCCGGACAGTGGCAGAGGGCAGTCAGGATGCAGGTACAGCTCTGGGAGGAAGTCAGGACTGTCCCCGCATACTCCTGCCCCGTGGTACACGGTGCCACTGGGAAGTGGGGTGAGCAGGCGCCGTAAACCTCACGATGCAGAGTTTCCGGGGCCCTGGGCCCACAGGCCCTTACAGCCATGAGTAGCCATCTGCAGGAAGACCCTGGCCTTCTGAGCTTAACCCAGTAAGCAGCTCTGCTTATGTAGCTGAGTCGTCATTTGTGGCTTTGTGTTGAGACTTAGCTCATGTGTTTCTACCTAAGAACCTGTGCTGTGAAGCTGGTAGTAAAGGAAGCTGATGAGCCTGTGTGGTTGGCGTGGTAAGACTTCATCTGGCGTAGTCACATGTCCTGTGATTAAGCTAAGTAAGACATTAATGGTCAGCAGAGCCATAGGCAGCAGCGTGCCGCAAGTACGATGCAGCACGGTGTTATAAAATTCAGCTTGCACGGCTGTTCTTCCAAAAATTTAAACCTGGAAATACCATACGATCCAGCACTTCCTCTTCTGGTTCAGTGCCCAGAAGACTTGAGAGCAGAGACAGGAAGAGCTGTTGATGCCCGTGTTCATAGCATCATCCTTCGCAGTGGCCAAAAGGTGAAAAGTTTAAATGATAAATTTTAGGTATAACCACAATTTTATAAAAATAGAATAAATTCTTCTAAATAAATGGCATAAATGGTAGATTTTACATATATTATATCACAATAAAGGAAAAACCAACTTAGATCCTGACTTTGAGTTACCAAGGCCTTTTCACTCATTTTTTTCAAGTATGCATTAATTCTTGTTGAGAAAAAAAGCCAAGAAGAGCGAGATCTGTGTATCATTTTTAAATCACGAGTGTATAACCATGGATGCCTGCATGTTTGTGTCCACAGATGCAAATATGTGCTTTATTCCACTTCCTCTCAGCACGTGTGAGCTGCCAGTGATCAACTCCCTTGAGGAAAAGGGATTCTGTTTTAACCCTTTGCAGCAGGGAGGTACAACAAGAGGAAGCTCTTTCAGCCCCACCCATTTTATTCATTTCTTCTCTTCTCTCTGGGTCAGAAAAGGTATCTGCAGAAAGCCTCTTAAAGCCAGGACGCCATATGAGTGCACGGCTGGGAGGCAATGGGCGCTGGGCCTCCAGCTTCGCCACCCCGAGCAGGGTTGAGGCCTGATGCCCCTGGACAGGCCTCCAGGGCCAAGGGCAGAGGCAGTGACCTCACCCTTCCTTCTGCTGGGAAAACACTCTGAAAAGGAAACCTCCACTTCATCCATCACCTTTCAGTCACACTGGTGATCCCCATGCGGTCCCCGGGCAGAGCGTCACCCCACCGCACCCTTAGAGCTGGCCACGCTTTCTGTCGGAAGCTCTGCCTTTTGAGGAAGTTCTGCAGAGGAATCCTGAATGGTGGTCTTGAAGAACCACACGTGGAGCTCTCCATCCACGCGTTGCTCTAAAATGACTCGCCCGGAGGGGCCTGTTGGCTCCAGAAAGCTTCCTTCTGCAGAGCTGCCTTCAGTTCCAGTTTCCCAGGCTCCTGAGAAAACTGAGTAGCATCTCGGCTTCTTTCTTCATCCTTGACTCTGAAGCATTTAGCTGTTTCCAAAAGGTACATCTGCCCCCAAAGGATGGCTCTCTGCTGACAAAGACGATGTGCAGAAGAGCCCTGAGCTGACCCATTCCGTCAACACTGAGCGCCTGCCGGACACCAGGGACAGCACTGAGCGCCTGTCAGACACCAGGGACAACACTGAGCACCTGCCGGACACCAGGGGCAGGAGGCGAGACCCTTCCCTTCCTCGCCGTCAAGCTGCGGATCATCGTAGCGGAGGACAGACGCTCTCACAAACCATTAACCATGCCGTAAACAGTGGTGTCGGGTGTGGTCAAGCAGGGGCCCAGGAGAGGAGTGGCTCTCAGAAGGGTTTTGAACAGAGACATCGTCCCAGGATGCAGTATCCTCTCCCCGAGTGACAGTCCTAAGGAAGGTGTGAGGACTGTTCATTTCCTGACAATCACTTCACATCTCTTTACAAATGCATCTGACCTGCATGGGTGCTCAGTCTTGTCTGACACTTTGCAACCCCATGGACTGTAGCCCACCAGGCTCATCTGTCCATGAGATTCTCAGTCAAGAGTACTGGAGTGGGTTGCCATTTCCTCCTCCAGGGGATCTTCCCAGCCCAGGGGTCTAACCGATGTCTCCTACATTACAGGTGGATTCTTCACCACTGAGCCACCTGGGAAGCCCCATCTGACCTGGGATATTTGCAATTATAGGGAACAGATAACTGCTATTGTGTGATGACCTGGCCTTGAACCCCACAGACTGATCAAAGAAGATACATTATAGCATCTTAGAGCTCTAGCTAGATTTTATATTTTTATTAGTCACTTAAATAACTGGGTGCCATAAGGACATGTTTGACAGCTGTGGCTAAAACGACTGAAGAAAAGACTTAATAAAATATTGCTTAAGTCAGAACAGTAAGGCAGAAACAGCATGCCCTAGCAAGACTACACGGAAGGGTGGGTCTTGAGGTAAACTTAACAAGCGTCCTTCACTCGGGTGGTAATTGTGTTGGCATCAGAGAGCTTGTGTATCCCTGAATCGTTCTCTTAAAGAGGCAGTTGGGGGACTTTACTGGTGGTCCAGTGGTTAAGGCTCTGGGCTCCCAATGCAGGGCCACATTTTTGATCCCTGTTTGGGGATCTCACGTGCCACACAGCACGGCTAAAAAAAAAAAAAAAAAGACGGTTGGTACTTAAAAAGAATCATCTTGGAGGACAGGACAAGGGTTTTGTGGTCAGGCGATTTAGTTCCAAGCAAGAACACGCTTTACTAGGAAAACTTCTTTCTCAGCTCCTTAAGAATACATCAGCTATGCCATTTAAGGAAACCCATAAGAAGGTATATTAACTAGCAGAGAAATACAAAGTTGAAAAACTTTCTAAACTCCTCTGAAAATGCTACTGAAGTTGGCATTTCAGTAGCGGCCACAGCTGTCAGGCACACAGCTCTCCAACACACGAAGGCGTGGAGATCTCAGTAGTCCTCCTGCAGTAATCGAATTAACACTTCTCTACGTTTCTCCTTCATGTTGCCGTTCTCAAGGTTTACACACATTTGTGGCATTTACACAGTAGGAGATATTTAAGACAGTTTCCAGTGCTCTAAACAAAATGAGTGCTACTGCGGTGTGTCATCTGCAGCGCTGAAGAAGCACATGCCCGTGCACAGCCCTCTTGGATGTGACTGTGAAGGGCAGCTGGGGAAACACACAGGAGGTTCCAGGCATCACCCCTCTGCCCCGTACCTATGCAGACCAAGTCATTCTCCCGCCTTTGGGAATCTGAGATCCGTGTTCAGACCAGGCCTTTGATCCACTGCGAGATACATAATCGGCTATCGTCATCCTTGTTTTCAGCGTGAAGGTGGAAACCTCGTTTTCAGGAGAAAATCTGTCAGATCATAACACAAGCGAACTTCCTCTGGTGCTTCAGCCCTTAGGCATGGAACAGCCAGGATTGGTTTCTAAACCTCGCTACTTCGAGTGAAGACAGACCACCACCCGGGTAACCTCCTTCCCATCGACTCCTGAGAAGAGAGGAACATAGAGCCAGACTGCTGAGTGTTCAATTTACAGTCTGGGATGCAGCTCAGAACCCACCAGAGGCTCGCTGACGGTCAGGCCTGTAGCACAAAAGAAGCCGGGGCAGCGATTTTCCCAGTGGTCCCCAGGCCCCATTCCCGAGATCTGTGGCCCTCGCCAGAACTGACCTGTGGAAAACAGCCACCATTCTGACTGTACTCGCCGCCCCTGTGACTCGGGAATTCCGATAGCGTGCAGTGCAGATGGCGTGTCTGCCCCATGACGCCAGCCCCAGTGGGAAAGGTTAAACAGCTGCGGATGGCGCAGGGGGCTGGACGTGGGCTCACCTGGAGGCTTCTTCCCCCAGGACCAGCCATGCCCCTTAAACAGAACAGCTCCCTGTGGGCCCGCCACGAGACCGGGCGCCCTGCCCTGGCTCCACTTCTTACGCCGTGCTCAGAGCTGCACAGAACAGGACACAGCGGCCTGGCCTCTGAGGACCTCGCCTTGCTTTGGCCAGCCTCCGTTGGGCACAAGTTCAGATTCAAGGGACGGGGACATGCCCCTCCCTTAATTCTCAGTGGCAGGAGTGTCACAGAATCGGTGGCCTTGTTTTAAAACAACCCCAGGCCTTTGAATCGCAGACAGCCCTTCGTGCTGGAATCCTCGGAAGAATTGTGTTCTAATTGTAGTCTGACTCTCCCCACCGCCCAGCTCTAGGACGAGAGCCTGGAGCTCCACCTGCAGCTCGTGGGCTCAGGCGGAGACGAGAAGGGGGCGTTGGGGAAAGGAAACGTTCAGGCGGCAGTCTCCTCGGCTGGTTGGGGAGCTGCTACCTTTTGAGGGACAGCTGTTAGTTCCAGCTGAAGGTGCCATAAAGTCTGCATTTTCAGATCCTCCCATTTAAATGGGAGATTGGGTTTTTTCGTGTTGATTCACCCTGTTTTAAACACACGCTACAGGCCGGCCAATCCCTTTGGCTGCATCTAATTTTAACCTCTGGATCCTCCAGGGTTCTGGCTTCAGCTCTTGTCTGCACTGGCTGTGAACCCCTCGTAAATGCCCAGAGCTCGCTGGACAAGGCAGTACCCAAGGTCGCACATCACATCACGCACAGAGGTCACACTGGGTTCTGCAGTGCCCCTCTTTCAGATTCTGCGAACTTGACAGCGTGGTTGCAGAGCCTCTGGCTGAGAGTGTGGGTCCTTCTCAGTGAGCAGAAGGCCTCCTTCCTCCCCGCCTGGGCCAGCGGCACACCCAGGGCAGCAGCTCAGTGCATAGTGTTCGTGACCCCAGTTGGCTGAGAAGCACACCATGCTGGATAAAACTGACGGGGGAGAATTGGCTTGTGTTTTCTATTCTCAGCTCTTCTCAATATTTGTTAGAATTTAACCTTGTCCTAAGCATATCTGTTTGAAATAGGGGCAGGAAAAATACATGCATGTTTATATATATATACTTCAATTTAGTATTTGGGACCTTATAATGCCTAATTATCACTATAATGACAAATTTTAAAGTGTAGGAAAAGAGACCAGGTAAAGGTTTCAGGACTCTCGAGCTGAAGCTTTGTTGCTCTTCCTGCCATCCTTGAAGCAATCATTGGCTGAGTTTCTAGATGACCCCCTCCCCACCCGAGAAGTGACCTAGGGGCACTGGCCACATAGCGAGAAGCATGGCAGACCACCTTCATTTTCCTTTTTGTAACTTGGGTTTGTGGCAGCTGTCCTGTGCAGGCTAAGTCTCTCGGATTCTCTCGGTTATCCCCTCTGGGGGCGCCAGACATGGGGAGAGATGGATATCCTCCTCCTGTTAACAATAGTTGGCTTTAAAGGGGACACTGCCCTTAGTACCTTTGCTGGGGCCCTGGAGCGGGTGAGACTGGTTGTTGTACTCTTGGTGGTGGTAAAATTTTAATGATTGTTTTCAATATGCTGTAGAGCTTTCCTCCTTCCCCGTTAAGATGATGAGGTCTAAACACAGGCAGCTGCTTGTGGGAGACTACTTCTCCTTTAGCCTCCCTTTTACAAAAGAGAGAGAGAAAAAAGCACAGAAATCAGAGAGACTCTCCTCTGGAAAACCTCGGGTCTCACAGTAGAGCTCTTGAGGGGCAGGGCATCGGGCATCCTGGGTCCCAGTTCTCCCCTTACAGACCCTGGCGGCAGTCACGCGGCTTCCTCTTTTGGACCCCCACGTGCCCCCACCTCGGCACAGCGCCTTCCATCTGTAGTTTCTCTACTTCATGGAACCCGGGCCTGCCGGGATCTGCCTGCCACCCCTGGGACAGCTTCCTGCTGAAAGCAGCTCTGGAAGCGGACTGCTGTGTTTTGAGAGCTAGCTCCTTGCTTTACGATCTGCCTCTTCACCAGATGGATTTCTCTTTGGTGTATGTGCTTAAATGTGAGCCCTGCACTCGGAAGAACTGACCATGGAAGGTGACTAGCCCACAGTAAGCACTCAGTAGAGTAAATTTATAAATTAAAAAAGCTTGAAATAGCTATGGGTTTTCCAGTGGTCATGTACGTATGTGAGAGTTGGACCACAAAGAAGGCTGAGTGCCAAAGAATTGATGCTTTCAAATCGTGCTGGAGAAGGCTCTTGAGAGTCCCTTGGACAGCAAGGAGATCCAACCAATCAATCCTAAAGGAAATCAACCCTGAATATTCATTGGCAGGACTGATGCTGAAGCTGAAGCTCCAATATTTTAGCCACCTGATGTGAAGAGCCAACTCCCTGGAAAAGACCCTGATGCTGAGAAAGATTGAAGGCAGGAGGAGAAGCGGGCAACAGAGGATGAGATGGTTGGATGGCATCACCGACTGAATGGACATGAGTTTGAACAAATTCCAGGAGATGGCCAAGGACAAGCAAGCCTGGTGTGCTGCACTCTATGGGGTCACAAAGAATTGGACATGACTTAGCAAATAAACATCAACAAAATATGATATAATTGAAGGGAAGGGTTATAGTTATTAAGATCACTTGTAACTCTCAAGTGCAGCATCTGTGATGAGGCTGACTGTTCGTGTTCTGTGACTGATTCAGACTTGTGATGCCTTAGCCCTCCCTGTCTTGGGTGCTTACCCAATTGTGCCGCACAGAGGTGGGAACCCTGGGCCAGCTCGGGGAGCATCTCAGAGGCCCTTGCAGAAGAAAGTTCCAGCTCTCTGAGTAATGCCTAGGAGAGTGTAGCTCCACAAAGAGTATGTGGCAGTGTTGGTACTTCTAACTGCTGTGCCATATGAAAAAAACATGTAGTGGCACAAATCACCAGAAATTTCATTATGTCTCTGGCAAATTGGTATTGAAAGAAAGGGCAGATGGTTGAAAACAGCCATAAAATATTCCATTACATGTCTGTGCAAACCATTAGACAGTAGTTAGAGGTGTTATTAATGGATCAGATTCACTTGGGGAGTCGTGTGTCTGTAATGCACATTAAAACAATGATGCTTCTGGTGTTTTAATGTAATCAGGGCCAAAGACAAACATGTCTTCCCGTATAATTAGAAAACAGATTTATAGACAGTGAAGGAGCTGCTGTGTGGGCAACTCCAGTCATCTGGGAGGTGATCGCGTGATCTAACACCGAGGAGGGGGGTGTAACGGGGCTGCAGTCCTGGAGCTCACAGAAGCAGTGCACCATGTGTTATTGATACTTTCCGGGGAGACGGGGAAGAGGGCAAATTATTTCTGAACACCATCAGAAGCCCAGTTTTTAAAACCCATCAATAACTAACCAATTTGTGAGCTATGAATAAGTAATTTGAGCCTCGCGCGGGCTTCACCATGTCCTTGAGAATTAATACAGACGTCAGCGTTTTGACTTTGTGAGCACGAGAGTGATCATGGTGTGTGCTCTGTGAGTGACAGTCTCGGTGTATCTATGAGACGATGGGGAGCTTTTTAGGCCAGGGGCAGCCCTGTGCTGTGGTCCCCACCATGCAGAGCAGGGCGCATAGCCCTGCGGGTCCAAATGTCAGCATCACGGGGTGATCAGTGCTTGGGGAGTAAAGCTTCCTTAGGGCACCCCACACTGAGAAACAGGAGGGGGCCGTGGAATCAATCCTGCCTCAGAGCAAAGGATCGGAGGGGAGGGCAGGGCTGGGATCCCTGTTCTGAGGATCTGGGCCTCCTCTCCCTCAGCGTGTCTGCCCAGCCCTCCCTCTGCACTTCCTTTTCCTGCACGCTCTGAACTTGCTGCCCTTCAGGCTGCTCCTCCCCACAGGGCCAGCCCGAGTGTCAGCCTGCTTTCCCAGAACGTGGGGGTGTAGCACGTTTTCACCTGTCACCTTTTCCACCCACTGCCAACCTGTGGCTTCCAGGTGGGCCTGTACTCACACAGTCAGTAGGTTGCCAGAGCCCCTCGGGGAGTGGGCAGGTGACTTTCCTATAGTATGCAACCAGGAGCTGCTGGTGCTGGCAGAGGTCCTGGCCAGGGGTCCTCACAGTACATCTGTGGGCTCCGTCCCAGTGGCGTGGTGCTTTGTGTGTCCTGGACTAGAGACTGATCACGTCTCAGCGAGTCCCCCCCATCGTCCCCTAAGGAAAGGACCTCTCCCTTCTGGTGACACAGCAGAGTGAGGGCAGGATTATAAATGAAGAATGAAAGTGGGATCCGTTGGACTCACAAGCACCTGTGAACATTTACTGGTTTGAGATAACTTTAATTACTTATGCAAATAAATGTGAGATTGAATCCAGAAGTCAAATCTATTTAGTTATCAAAAACAAAACAAAACAAAAATAGCCCAACAAAGCAAGCCCAGGACCAGTTGGCTTCTCCGGTGAATTTTACCCTGCCCTTTAAAAGAAGGGCATTAAAAGAAGAATTAATGCCAATCCTTCTCAAACTCTTCCAAAATTTGAAGCAGATAGACACTCCCAAGTTCATGTTACAAGACCAGTGTTACTCTGATACCAAAGCCAGATGAGGATATTGGTTCATCAGACCAATATCCCTGGTGAAGGTGAATGTGAAAATTCTCATTAAAACGCTAGCAAACCAAACTCAGCAGCACATTAAAAGGATCATTCACCGTGATCAAGTGGGATCTTTTTCAAGGATGCAAGGATGGTTCACCCTATACAAGCCAATCAATGTGATACCTCACGTTACTATTAACAGAAAGAAAGAAAAAAAAATCTTCATGTCAAGAAACACAAAAAAAGCATTTAACAAAACTCAGCATCTGTTCATGATAGAAATTTAACAAATCAGGCATAGAAGGAACACACTTCAGCATGATAAGATACATGTGATAAGCCCGCTGTAAATGTCACACTCAGTGGAGAAAGTTTGAAATCTTTTCCTTTAAGATCAGGAGCAAGACAAGGGTGCCCACTCGCACCGTCCTTTTCAGCCCAGCAGTAGAAACCCTCGCCAGTGCGATCACAATGACACTTTGCCCCTAAACTTTTCAGCATGTCTCCTAAGAACACCTGGGCCTCCCAGGTGGCTCAGATGGTAAAGACTCTGCCTGCAGTGTGGGAGACGGGTTCGATCCCTGGGTCGGGAAGATCCCCTGGAGAAGGGCATGGCAACCCACTCCAGTATTGCCTGGAGAATCCCATGGATGGAGGATCCTGGTAGGCTACAGCCCATGGGGTAGCAAAGAGTCAGACACGACTGAGCGACTTCACTCTCCTAAGAATGCGCACATTCTCCGCCATAGGCACAGTGCCAGCATCACACCTGAGACGGTTACTGAGGATGCAGCGACGGTACCCACTGGTGTGACACCCAGTCCAGCACCACGCTCCGCCACACACTTCCCGCCCCTCCTGTTCAGGATCCAGGATCAGGTCCCGGCTGGGACCCTAGCGCCCTCTACCCCTCCCCAGCTCCTGTGGTCTTCCGTGAGGCGGAGCCGGCCGTCCTGGACGGCGTCCTGCAGTCTGGACTCATCTCTAGGTCCAGGGGAGCGTCTTCATCAGGGAGGCTGTGTGCTTCTCGCCTCCCCACCTCCAGGGCAGGGCCCACACCCTGTGCCTGTCCCGCTCTCGGGGGCGCGGTGGCTCGTCTGTCTGAGACCCTTCTTCCCATAGTGAGGCAGTGGTGTCTGAGCCTCAGGAGGTGGTTTCCTGTCCTGCAGCCCCTTTTGATCCAGGCTGAGCCCTTTCGGGCGAGGACCCTGCCTGAGGTCGCCTGCATCAGCGGTCACACAGGCGACCTCCAGACGACCTGGCCCTCCCTCTTCCCCCCTGCTTTCTGAGCGCTCACACGGCCCCGCCCCTGTCGGCGGGAGCCCTCTCTGGCCAGGCGCTCCTCCTGGTGACGGGCGCCCGCTGCTCTTGGCACGGCCTTGCGCTCTGACATGGGAACACTGCGCAGTTAGTAACACCTGTTAGTTTTTAGCCGTGGCTGTGTCTTATCAGGAGGGCCAGCTATTTCTGAAAAGCAAACAAAAACTGTATGCTCCATTCATAGCTAAAAATAAAAAATGCAATGTATTTCTCCAGCAATGGATGTCTGGATCAAAGCCCAGCAACAAATAACCCAAATTAACAGGCCCTTCCTCTCGAGGAAGAGTAGGCCATTAAGAAATCTCTGACTCGGCATTGCTAGCGTGTGTCAAGCATTTCCAGGACAGCAGAGAAAGGCGGGTGAGGTGTGTGTGTGACTTGGGATACAGGACACTCACCGACGACACTCAGATAAGATCCAGGGCGTGCCCAGCACCGTGCGGGTAGATATCAGAGGGCTGGAGACCCGCTGGAACGGAGAAACAAGCCGGCACCGGGCAGAGCCCTTCCCGCTGTCAGAGGACTAGCGGGGAGGGGAGCGCAGGGTGAAGGCGAGCTTGGCACTGACAGTGTGTGCGTTGCTGCAGGCCTGGTGCAGACCCTCCTAACACAGCGAGCTGGTTGTCTCGGGGGGTGGGGGGTGCAGAGGGGCAAGTGAGGAAGAAATTCAAGAAACTCTGAAGGTCAGGCCAGCATTTGCCTCACCTGCACCTCAGTCTGATCTGGGGTTGATGACACCGGCGTGCATCCTGATGGGCTGTTTCTGGGGTAAGAGAACTTTTTCTCTCCCTTCCTCGGTCTGGCTGATAACCTGGAACAAAGCAGGCAAGGAGGAAACCCCACTTGCTACGCTACCCCAGGTCCACAGAGGTGAGGGAACCCCTTGAAGGGAAATGAGGAACAGCTGCGCGATTGTTCTCAAACTGAACAGCCGTTCAGCTTGAAAACTGACCCAGAAAACCACCACACGGCTTTTGAAACAACCATTGCCTACCTCAGTGCCCCACGGTTGAGTCACAAGACGATTCACCTGGGTAACTTCCATGCTTTTTAGTGAAGCCTTTAGGCATTTAATGTGATTTGAGAAGTTTTTCCAGACAACTTTCAGCACCGTCACAAACCTCTGTGCGGTGATGGGGTTGTGTTGTTTTCTTTTAAAATCCTTGTGTGTGTGTTTGTTTTCAGTATATTAGCAAAGCTGAACAACATATTCTTTAGGTTGCTCTTTCATAGCACTTGATGTTCTAGCTTACGAGAATTTATTTTCTTCCATTATGTAAGGATTGCTGTTATTTTTATTGAAACCTGAATTATATTATCATGTTATAATTTAAAAAAAAACTAAATTTGTCCATCTAGCCTTTCAGCTCACTGCCTTTGTTAACAATTTCAGCTTTTTCCGTAATTCTCAGTTTCATTTTAAATTTTCACTTAGTGGATTATAGAAATGTGAGCCTCAATCACAGTAGTATATTTTCTGGGTGTAATAGACTAAAAGGAACCAAGCTAGCATGCGTTGCCAGTTTGGGGGAAATTTTGTTACATCATACCTAAAAATGAATGTCCCAGGATTCTGTACTTGGATCCACCAATTAGTATTGACACAAAACTAAAGAAAAACAAATCAGGGCAACCAGACGTTAGCACAGCTAATCTGCAGAACGACAGCTAAAGGGCACCTTACCGATGCTGTTCATTCTTTGTGATGTGACATCGTCTCTTTGTAAAATAAACACAGACGTACGCTTGTGGTCCTAGTAGAGCTAGTGCTGAACCACTGGAATTGTCGGAACAGTAAGCGGTCGTGTGAACGGGAGGTGGTGGTGCCTCATACTTTTTATTTCTCCATTTTTATGTCCAAAATAAAGGTAAAGAAAGTGCTTCTAACTGGATGCTTACAGAGCTCGGCATGATTAAATGCCAGGGAGTTCCCTGGTGGCCTAGCGCTTAGGCTTCCAGGCTTTCGCTGACATGGCCTGGGTTCAGTCCCTGGTCAGAGAACTGAGATCCCACAAGATTCACGACACAGCCAAAAGAAAAATGAAGAAAGATAAAAATGCCCCCAAATTACTGCATTTAGACTGATTGCCATGTTTGAAAGCTTCTGTAGAGCAAACCACTGTGCATCACCCCTGGAACTAACAGTGCTGTGGGTCAGCTGTGCCTCAGCGTCAAAAAGAAAGAACTCCCTTTAGGTTGTTCGTGTAAATGCTCTGCGAGTGGGGAGGGGGAAATACTCAAAAGGGAATAATTTTTGTTGAAACGCATATGTATGTATGTAAAGAGCGCCATATCGTGCGAGTACAGCTCAGTGTGTTTTTATCCCTCTGTATGCCTGCTCAGTCATGTCCAACTCTTTGTGGCCCCATGGACTGTAGCCCGCCAGGCTCCTCTGTCCATGGAATTCTCCAGGCAGGAGCACTGGAGTGGGTTAGCCATGCCCTCCTCCAGGCTCTTCCCGACCCAGGGATCGAACCCAAGTCTCTTGCGTCTCCTGCATTGGCAGGCGGACTCTTACCACTGCGCCATCTGGGAAGCCCCAGGTTTATCTACTGAAGATGTCTTAACTCAGAGCCTAGGGCATTAAAAAGAATCTTACCAGAGGCCCTTCGTGTCCCCTGCCATCACTCTGCCCCACCAGGATCACCAGTCCCCCGCCTCGTCACATGGAGTGGCTTTCCTGCTTCTTCGCGTTCCCTAACGGAATCTAGCTCGTCTTGCCCATATTGTCTGAGATCTGTTCACACTATTGCATTCTGGTGTGGATGGCTCCTCCTCCAGGCTGTATTTTTTTTAATCACTTGTGAAGGCACCACAAAAAGTATTTATCATTTCTACCACTCATGGACATTTGGGCCATTTCCAGTTTGGGGCTGTTTTGAGGCACTTGCCTGTTGGTGCGTGGTCACTGCAGGGGTAGAGTTGCCAGCTGACTGGTTTGCATGTGTTCACCTGTAGAAGGTACTGTCAAAGCATCCACAGTGGATGTACCAAATTGCATTCCATCCGTCAGCAATATATATTCCAGTGGTTGTTCTGTACGGTACTTGGTATTTTTGTGTTTTATCATTTTAACCATTCTAGTGGCTATGGTAACTTTAATTTTAATTTCTCTAATGACTTGTTATGATGAGTACCTTCATGTGTATTTGTCCATGAGGGACATTTCATGTTTACAGATTGGAATACCCAATATTATAAAGCTGTCAGTGTTCTTCAAATTCCTATATAAAAGTGATACATTCCCAATCATATTACTAACAATATTTTTTTTGTAAAAACTGAGATAGTCATTTAAAAATGCACATGGAAATGCAAAAGACCAGAGCAAGTTAACGCATATGTAAAGAAAAAGAATGGGGATATTTCCACTACCCGTGTAAAGCCTTTTCTAAAGCTCTGTTAGTTGAAATAGTTTGGCATTGGTACGCCGCTAGGCTGACTGATCAGTGGGGCAGAGCAGAGTCCAGGAGGAGACCCACCGACGGACAGTCACCTGACTTTGGGCAGAGATGTAGCTGCAGAGCACTGGCCTTTTCGGTCAGCGGTGTTTAGTCTGTGGATAGCTGTTTGGAGGATCGAGTGTCTTGACCTCTTCCCCATTCATGCATAAAAGTGGATTGTAGATGTAAGTGGGAAAGGAAAAAAAACAAGTTCTAGAGCTGTTAAAGAACAAGATTCAACTGAGAAAATTTTGGAGATCGTATTGCCTTTTTTGAACAACTCATGAATCAGGCAGCATTCCGTGTGGAAGAGGGGAGGAGCTCCGAGGAGCTGTGCAGAAGGGGGCACGGGCAGGGTGGAAACTGGGAGCGGAAACGCGGTCTGCCAGTGGCAGGGTCCCTCTGCTTTAGGGGCCACGGGCTTGTCCAACCGATGAGCTGATGAGCACTGATCAGGTGATTCCTGATGGGCTGGTGCAAGATTCCACTTCTGGGAGAGGCCGAAACTATGATGAAGTCTCAGTTTGGTGACCTGTGGCCTGGTACAGTCAACTCTGTGTGGGGCCTGTCATCTTGTTGTCAACAGAGGAAAACTAAAAACATCTGCATCCCTTCGAAATAGGCAAAGATTTCTTAAATAGGACACAAAAATGCGAGCCGTAAAAGAAAAACAAACACATTGGGCTGTCCTAAAATTGTGGGATCAAGAGCGACAGTAAGAGAGTGAAAGAGCAGAACGGGGGGCGGTGTCTGAGAAGGACACACAAAGGGCTGGGACCAGCCTGGGGACGGCGTCTGAGAAGGACACACAAAGGGCTGGGACCAGCCTGGGGGGCGGTGTCTGAGAAGGACACACAAAGGGCTGGGACCAGCCTGGGGGCGGCGTCTGAGAAGGACACACAAAGGGCTGGGACCAGCCTGGGGACGGCGTCTGAGAAGGACACACAAAGGGCTGGGACCAGCCTGGGGACGGCGTCTGAGAAGGACACACAAAGGGCTGGGACCAGCCTGGGGACGGCGTCTGAGAAGGACACACAAAGGGCTGGGACCAGCCTGGGGACGGTGTCTGAGAAGGACACACAAAGGGCTGGGACCAGCCTGGGGACGGCGTCTGAGAAGGACACACAAGGGGCTGGGACCAGCCTGGGGGACGGTGTCTGAGAAGGACACACAAAGGGCTGGGACCAGCCTGGGGACGGCGTCTGAGAAGGACACACAAAGGGCTGGGACCAGCCTGGGGACGGCGTCTGAGAAGGACACACAAAGGGCTGGGACCAGCCTTAAAATTCAAAAATGGGCGAAAATCACAAGGTGGCATCCAGGTGGCAGGTTGGCCTGCAGGGGTTCCCCTTTTGGGAGGGGGGTTCTCTCTACTTTTAATAGGAGTATGTATGTCACCCACACATTCAGACGCCTCCTCAGTACCGACAGCCCACGGTAGTTCATCTATGGAGCCCAGTGCCGTATGTGGTTACAGCAACGCACACCGCCTTCTGACTGTTGATGCCACGGGCATGTAAACAGGCAGGATCTAAAGGATGCAACAGCAGGAGACACAGATGGCTTCACACTTACTTATAACCCTAAAGAAAAATTATCTTTTCCATTAGCATGAAATGTGAGCAAACAGATGCCCCCTGCCGCCTGCTCCCCAGCTCTGACTCACCCCACTGCACAGACACACACACGCACGTGCACACACGTACGCACACACACCCCAGGCTCACCGCTGCCAGTCGCTCGCATCATCTTTAGGGAAATAACGGAAGGACACATCAGTGGCAGGATAGATGGAGTGAGGAGGCGTGCCGCGTGCTCTGCTTGGAAATGTTTTAAGTTACAATTTAATGGTTGTTTTTTTAGTTAAACGCAGTAGGGTGTGACCTTGACACAAGACTTTCTGTTCTAATTCACACTGACGAGGTAGAATCTATGGACTCGTGACCCCTGGGTCCCATGCAGCCTGGCCCCTGGTAGGCCCGGGACCTCCCTGGGTGCGCTGACGTGCCGCCCAGCCTGGGGTCCCTGCGGCCCTGAGTCAGGGCACAGTTAGCCTGAAGCTTCTGGACTCTGTTTGGGCTTGACTGGGGGGTGGGGGGCTTGTTCTTCCGGCAGCTCCTCTCCAGGGAGAACTTGGCCCAGGGAATGACAGAATGCTCGCAGACTTCCTGTCCAGCAAGACTCCTCTCCCTTCCTGAGGGCGAGCCCAGCAGAGAGGCTCCGGGCCTTGACGTCTCCTGAGTCCGCGCATCTGGCTGTCCTCTGTCCTACCCGCCCCCATCACGCAGATGAAGGGGTCGTGACCGTCGCCCGGGCGGGTCAGCGCTGTGACAGCACCCAGCCCCTCGGCACCTCCCTGTGGACACTGCGGGTGGTGGCTGTTCTGATGTTTGTTTTTAAAATTCCACTGTGAATACTATCCTCTAATGGAAATGCATCACTAAAATTTTTACATAATTCATGCAGCTTTTGTAACTGCTTTTCTCAGTGATTAATAGCTTATTTGCTTTCCTCTTCAGTAACCAAAAATAATTGATGTGCTGTATTCTGATCTTTTATATTACACTGCTCTGCTGCTGCTAAGTCGCTTCAGTCGTGTCCGACTCTGTGCGACCCCATAGACGGCAGCCCATCAGGCTCCCCCATCCCTGGGATTCTCCAGGCAAGAACACTGGAGTAGGTTGCCATTTCCTTCTCCAATGCATGAAAGTGAAAAGTGAAAGCGAAGTCGCTCAGTAGTGTACGACTCTTCACGATCCCATGGACTGCAACCTACGAGGCTCCTCCATCCATGGAATTCTCCAGGCAAGAGTAATAGAGTGGGTTACCATTGCCTTCTACAATTACACTGCTCTAACTGATTTCAAAAGTTATTCCAAATGCTGACCACTAAGGATATTTTTATACTTATCTACTAAGCTATTTGAAAGTGAAAGTCTTACAGTCATGTCCGACTCTGTGCAGTCCAACCCCATGGTCTGTGGCCCGCCAGGCTCCTCTGTCGATGGGGATTCTCCAGGCAAGAATCCTGGAGTGGGATTGCCATTTCCTTCTCCAGGGAGTCTTCCTGACCCAGGGATCAAACTGGGGTCTCCTGCATTGCAGGTGGATTCTTTACTGTCTGAGCCACCAGGGTAGCCTAGGTGGTTCAGTGGGTAAAGAATCCGCCTGCAATGCAGGAAACACAGGAGACGTGGGTTCAGCTCCTGAGTCGGGAAGATCCCCTGGAGAAGGAAATGGCAACCTACTCCAGGATTCTTGCCTGGAGAATCCCAGGGACAGAGGAGCCTGGTGGGCCACAGTCCAGGGGGTCGCAAAGAGTCATTCGGACATAACCGGAGGGACTGAGCACAGTAAGCTATTGAAGGTTGTGAAGTGCTGGGGGAGCAGAGTGAGACACTACTGAGCACACACACACATACACGCACATAAATACACACATGCGCATACATGTGTACGTACAGATGGATGGATGGGTAGATAAACACACATAAAAACTTTGGGGGAGTGGGGACTGCTTTTCCTTCCTTCTCTGAGTCTTCCCCAGGAATAAACGGAGTGGGGCACGCTTTGTGTTGCTGCTGATTTGGGGTTCAGGGTGGCTCCCCTCTTCAGGGACCCGCACCTCTTTCCACCAGGAGCCACGGCAGCAGCGGGCTCCTCGGCTGGGCCGCCCTCACCACCGGCTTTGCTTACGAGCCCGATTTAAATCCAGCCGTGACCCCGCTCTGGCTCATGCACCGTTAAGATGAGGAGATGACTTCAGTTTTAAACAAGAACAAACAAAGTCCGTCTCCTAAAGAAAAGTGGGAACAGCCTCCTGTGGCATTTCTTTAAATGGATTAATATGTTGATCTTGGGGCGAACAGGAGCTATCCCTCACGGTTTCATGATTAAGCCAGGTGAAATGAAAAGCAAATCTCACTGCTAAACACCGCCCCTGGGAATTTAGCTGTTACTTCTATTTTACAGTAACCTGCAGGATTTCTTCTTTAGTTAAAGCAGACTCTTGTAAATATAAAATCTCAGTATTCTGAAAAAAAAAAAAAAAACTGTAGACACCATTTACTTGCTTCCTGTTTGCAGAGCTCCCACCAAGAACACTTAATAATGTTAACTGGCTGCAAACGTCTAACCGTGTGAGAAATAGCTGCTGTGTCTGTGCTTTCGCAAGTGAAGGAAGCGGCAGCCTGAACCTGGTAATAAAGCACCAATTATCAGAGCTCTGCATGTTAGTCCTCAGCAGATACCCAAGTCCTTATTCCCTTAAATGTTTGTTTTTAAAGGGAGATTATCAGTCATAAATAAGATGGTAACTTCTGCCATACTGGTTTATTCTTGACAATTCATGGGAAGATGCTTTTCCATGTTGCAGGCTTTCATTAAATATCTGTTTATACATGAGGGGATATCCAGATGATTTTAAGAGCACACAAGAATGCTTTCTCTGTTTTGTAAGGATTGCAAACCTCTGAACCTACAACTCTGTGCTGTTTATCTGAGTTTAAGGGGAGAGCTCTTGAAGGTGGTCTTAGCATTACTTTACTGTTGCTCATCAGGTGAAATTCAAAATGCTGCAAGGGTGCTTTTTTTTCTTTCCCTGGAAAAGGTGGAATCAGGCTGGGCGGGAGGTTAGGCAAAGCCTGTAACAGCACCGTGGTGCGCCCTGTGGCAGGAGGCCCCTACAGCTGAGCCGGCTGTGTGGGAAAGCGCAGGCACCCCCAGCAGGCCTGAGTGCTCTTCCCGAGGGGACCCAGATGTCTCCCTGCGTGGAGCCCTTCCTGTTTGCAGGAAACAGATGGGACGAGGTGCCGTTGCCTGTAGCAGACGGGGGCGCTGGGGGTTTATTCTGAGGATACCCAGGGAGGCGACACCTCTGGGCCACGAGCACCCACCGGTCCCCTGCCCACCTCCTCGCTGCCCACCGCGTGTTCTTTCTGCCTCCCTGGAGCTCACTAGAGTCCCTGTTCAAACAGTCGCTCAGATCTCTTCCATTTGGACGTCCCATCCTTACAGGCAGAGTCCCTGCCCCTTGCCCCGCACAGGCCTGGGGTCCCAGCCTCTCCCCAGGCACCCCACTGCTCCAGGGCCTTGCTGGCCACGGGCAGAGACGGGCTCGGGGCCTCGTCCTGAGATGACAGCCTTCCCCTTCAGAGCTAGCGGCCGGGAACCTGTTATCTTGGACGGGAAAAGGGTTATTCGTTGTCTGCCTTCGCCTTCTGTTTTGGCAGACACTGCCCAAGATAGAAGATAGTCCTACAGAGCTCAGTGTTGAGTGACCGAGGTTGTAAGCCTATATGGTCACCTGCAGAGAGCGTCTGATCTGCCTAGCCTGCTTCCAGAGACATCTGAGACCTTGCCCTCTGCCCTGTCCTCTCAGCCACAGAGATCACTGGGGCTTGTTCCTCAGGGAGCATGTGAGAGGCCTGGAATCTAGCCAGCCTGACGGCTCCACCAAGCCAGGGACCTCTGCTCAGGGCTTTTCAGGTGTCCAAGTGCCCCCCCACCATGCAAACCTAGATGGCATATTAAAAAGCAGTGACATCACTTTGCCAACAAGGTCTGTATAGTCCAAGCTATGGTTTTTCCAGCAGACCTGTATGGATATGAGAATTGAACTATAAAGAAGGCTGAGTGCCAAAAATTAATGCTTTCGAACTATAGTGCAGGAGAAGACTCTTGAGAGTCTCTCGGACAGCAAGGAGATCAAACCAGTCAGTCTTAAAGGAAGTCAACCCTGAATATTCATTGGAAGGACTGATGCTGAAGATCCAAAACTTTGGCCACCTGATGCGAAGAGCCAACTCACTGGAAAAGACCCTGATGCTGGGAAAGATTGAGGGCAGGAGAAGTGGGCAACAGAGGATGAGATGGTTGGATGGCATCATCAACTCAATGGGCATGAGTTTGAGCAAACTCCAGGAGATAGTGAAGGACAGGGAAGCCTTGCTTGCTGCAGTCCACCGGGTTGCAAAGAGTCAGCGACACAAGTGAGTGACTGAACAATGCATGCACTATCATTTTAACCTCGGAGTGGCTAGGAGAGGTTTACTCACCCTTCGCTGCTGAGAAAACAGACCTAACAACGAATAGCAGGTAATGGCAGAACCAGTATTAGAATCCCTGTTTCCTGGAAGGTTGTAAGACATCCTGATGTAAGATCACTAAGTGATAGATGTGTGCATGGCTTCCCACCCCAGCCCCAAACACAAACACACCTGTGTGTTGGAAAATGACAGAGTTTATCAGCATCGATCATTTCTTCTGTGTGTGTGTGTGTGTGTGTGTGTGTGTGTGTGTGTGTGTTCCTAGTGGCTAAGAAATTAAAAGCCTAGTGAAGGCAGAATCCGAAAACCTGTCGTGTGTTTCTCCAGTATTATCAGCAATCGGTCTAGCGGCAGGCAATGCAGGGTCCTCTGATTCTGATTGGAAAAGGCTTTCTGGATCCCTCTTCTTCTTTCCAGCCATCCATTTAGCCAGCCATCCTCTGAGAGTGACATCGTAATCGTTCCCAGGCCTGGGGTGACGGGACCTGCACTGTGAGGCCCCTTGCGGGACACTCAGTATGCAGTTCGGGTTGTTACTGCAGTGGTGAAACAGATTTTTCAGTCTGTAGAGTGAGGTGCTGGAGTTGTTTCCTGATGTTTCCTGTACATGCCGTGTGGTCTCAGGTCCTACACTCAACTGTCTCTAAGCCACCCCCTTTGTAACCTCCCTTCCCATCCCAGCCAGGGCTTAGGGACTAGAGAGGCGGGTGTCAGAATATATTAAAATCCTCCCTTACCTACTCGCCATCTGTAGGCATTGTATGACATTCCTCCTGCCATCTAACTCCGCTCAGTTGCACTTCTGTGTTAATAAGCTAATGTCTATGAACTTGTGAGATTGACCATATGGAGTGTGATCAGGATTTCTGATACTTGATGGGGGTGTGGACATTCAGCAGAAGCCACTGAAGACGTCCAGGCGGACCTTGATTCAAATTAGTGGCTCAAAGACTTAGACTATCTCATTTACAGGGTTTTTTCCCACTGATTATTCTATGACTTGGGCAGAAATTGAGCACACCGTTTATGATCACATTTATCAGGTCATCTTCTGTGCAGAATTTAAGGAAGAGCTGGTGATCTAGAATCTGTTTCCTGTGGCCGCACAGAGGGTGTTCCCAGGCTTAATTGCTGCAGTTCAGTGTTTTCATCTGGGATATTCTCCTGAGGGGCAGGCTCTCCGTTTTCTCTTGTGGCGTTATCAGGGTTTTCCTTTTGTGTCTTTTTGTATTTCTTTTTAACCAAAGAAGATCCGGTGGGATGCACTTCTTTTATATAAAAGACGAGAAGGATGAGGTTATCAAAACCCAGCTCCGCTCCCTTGTTCAGTCCGTCACGCCAGGCGCTGTGCTGCTAACTGCAGATGCGTTGTCAGATTACCCGTCGTTTATTTCCTGTGGATGACTCCCCGAGCTGCATAAGTTATTTGGGTGGTTGACATCCTCCTAAGAAATACTTCTGGCGTCTCCTGCCTCCCAGCGATGTCACTGGGGGAAAGCGGTGGATGGAGGAGCTCAGAGCTGAGTGTGTAGGTCTGTTGACTTGCATGTTGACCTCAGGCAAGTCACTCACTTTCTCTGGCTTTTGGCGGCCTTGTCTATAACGTGAGGTTGAGTTCGTGACTTGTTTCTAAAGTCCCCTTATTCTCACGTCCAGTGATTTGCATTGGCAAGAGTATTAAAGCCATAGAGTCATTCACTCAGTCAGCGTGTGTGTCACCCTCCGTGTGCGGGGCAGGTCTAGCTGCCAGGGGGACCCCAGCCATGCATCACCCGAAGGCCTGCCCTCCTGCAGCACCCCCTCCATCCAGGGGGCGGAAATAGCACACAGGTAATTCTCAGAGGAAGTGAGGGTGAAAGCAGAATTAAGAAGGACAAGGGAAGATAAACTTGTATTTAGTTAGTCTCTGGGTGTGCCCCAGGGACTCATCCTGTGAGGTCAGTGTTAGGGTCCCATTTTATAAATAAGGGCTCAGAGGTTGTACCGCTGGAGTAACGAGCCAGGATTTAGAAACAACTTTTTGTGATTTCAAAGCCCATGCTTTTGCAACGTCCGTTGACATCACCCACAGCTTGCGAGTCCCCCACAGCTGGGAGCCTCCTCCGGAGGTGCTGGCGTGTCCACACACACGGTGGACAGACAGCTGTGGCCCAGCGCTGCCTCTAGTGCCCGTCCTGCCCCGCCAGTGAGAAGGGTGAGTGGCTGAGAGTCAGCAAGGGCGCAGGGGGGCTTCTGTACATGAAGGCTGGCTGGCTTGTCCACAGGTATCCTAGATTACTGACATTGCTTTTAAGTGATGGATGTTTTACTTGTAGGAAATCATTTATAGGAACGACCAACTTAATACCATGATTAGCAAATAAGATGACCTATGCTTGAAATGGTTCCTATACCGCACACGTGTGTGTGTTTATGTGTATGCACACATGCAGATACTCGCACTGCACATATATGATTTATCAGGTTTTTACATTTGCAGATGTTTAACTTTAGGGGAACACTGACTCCAATTCACTTATCTCGTCTCACTCTTCCAGTCATAACAGGAGGGAGTTTATTTGAGCTCTGACCACTCACCAGGTGTGTTCTGAGATCCAGGAAGCCCTCTGATGTCATGATCTCCACAGCAGTGGAAGCCTTTGGGGCTGTATTTTTTCCCATGAGACACACCAAGATTTTTAGATTGCTTTTCCCACCATCCTCAGCTCACCTGCTGACCCTGGGATAGCCAGTATTCAAAGAGATCAGGTGAATCTGGCAGCTGAGGTGGTCTTTGCAGTTTCTGGTTCTCTCCTCCCTGCCCCAACGAAGAACACTTGGAGAATGTCCAGAAAAGCAGCAAGGACCCAGCGGTGGTTTGAGCTGTGGCTCTGAAACCCAGCATCCAAGAGAGCTGCCGTCACTCGCCGTGTGACCTTGCTGCCGTCACTCGCCGTGTGACCTCGCTGCCGTCACTCGCCGTGTGACCTCGCTTAGGCACTGCCTCTCCTTCGCCTCCACCTCAGTGTCTGTGGTAACGAACCACACACCATCCCTGGCGTTTGCGTCCCCGGGACCTGGGAGAACTAATGAGCTGGGCAGTCAGATGCTCCTCGTACGAGTCTTGGGCTGCTGGGCCTCTCGTAGGAAAGCCTGTGGTCAAGTGTGTCTTTGTGAGTGTGGTTTCTTTCAGGTCCTCACTTTATTATCCTTGCTTAATACATGCCCATAATATTGCTTAATATCAGCACATTAGTACCTTTTTCTCTGATATTGTGCATATTAATGAAGTTTCATTGAGTTGTTGCGAAGCACTCAGGACTGTACATCTAACAGAAAGCTAAACTGGCAAAGTACTACTCACCCAACGGTTATCTGGGTCAGGAAGATCCCCTGGAGAAGGAAATGGCAGCCCACTCCAGTATTCTTGCCTGGAAAATTCCATGGACAGAGGAGCTGGAGGGCTGCAGACCATAGGGGTCGCAATAATGTCGGCATACAACTTAGTGACTGAACAAATGGCTTATCTGAAATATTGTGTCATCCTGCCACCCTTAAAAGTGGAACAGTTAATACAAAGTTTCAAGTTTAAAGCGCAGTTTTGTTGTACAAAATAAGCATCATGTCAAAAAAATGAAATTTTGTTAAAGGATCTATTCTAGATCATTAAAAAATTAAACTTAAGCTCCAGAAAAAAAAATCCAAAACTCGTATTTTAGAGTTGGAAATACAATATAAATGAGAAGGTCGTCTTTACACTCACAGATGTAATTAGCAGTTATTCTATTACATATCTTCCATATAAATGGAGAATGATTTCAAGTAAGAGGCTGTCATTTTCAATAATTATTGTTGGGAGAGTTGATTTCTTGCTTGCTGTAAAGAGTGTGTGTGTGTACACACATGTGTGCACATGTGTTCATGTGTATCTGTCTCCTCACTGGGTAAAGTTTTTTGTTTTCCTCAGTCACTGAGTCGCGTCCGACTGTGTGCGACCCCGTGGACTGCAGCCCGCCAGGCTCCTCTGTCCATGGGATTCTCCAGGCAAGAACACTGGAGTGGGCTGCCATTTCCTCCTCCAGGGCATCTTCCCGACCCAGGGATCGAACCCGTGTCTCCTCCAGTGCAGGCAGAGTCTTTACCACTGTCGGCTAGTGTGACGCTTTCTCTTTCCATAAGCAGTTCGTCTTCTCGTTCTTTCAGCCCGAGGGGTTGTGTACCTGCGCCCAGGACCTGCATTTATCACGTATTCCAGGTCTACCCATCGGTCACGCTGAGCGATCTCCCACTCCTCCTCGCCGTCCCGAGCAGCTCGGCGGCCTCAGATTCTCAGGGCGTCTCACAGCTCTGCTGTTTCCTCACCGGTGGATGAGGGTGGCGGTGCCTGTCTCAGGAGCGGACCTGAGGTGCGAGCGCACACAGGCCTGGTCTCGGTCCCCAGCAAGGCCGAGTCCCCGCAGGGCGGGCTGGAGAAGGGCCCTCGGCCCTCCGCAAGGTCGCGCTCCTCCTCACGCCGCTCACAGACGGCGGGGCCCTGGGGCTGGCAGCAGGCCGGTGACGGCCCTCCCCCTGCGCGAGCCCCTCGCCGTCTGCAGGAGGCGGGCGTGGGCAGTGGGGGGGAGCCCCTCGTGCGCACAAAGGGCGGGGGGGGGGAGCCCCGCAGGCGCGCGAAAGGCGGCGGGGGTTGGGGGGGGAGCCCCGCAGGCGCGCGAAAGGCGGCGGGTTGGGGGGGGGGGCCCCGCAGGCGCGCAGAGAGCGTGTGCCGTCACGCGACGTGTCGCACGCTGTGCCGTCTGCCATGACGGCGAGTTGGTTGTCTGCGAGCGTTGACGACGGCGGCGGGTCCGGGTCGGAGGCCTGGTCCACACAGGAGCGCCTTCGAGGGCTGGGGGGGCCGGGCAGGTGGACCCGGAGGGCATCTACGGAGCCAGCGCGCGGCTCTGGGGGTCCAGGAGGGAAGCCCCGGCCCAGCAGGGACTTGGCAGCCTCGGGGGCGAAGCCCTGGGCGCGGGGGCGCGCCCGTCTGGTGCGGACAGGCCGCGGCCCTCCTGACGTCTGATGCTGTTTCCCACCGGCGTGCGCCAAGAAATAGGGCTGAGGGGACGGGTGTTCGTGCGTCTCTCCTCTCGGCAGCCGCCTCGCCTGTGCCCCCCGCCCCACGGTGACGAGGGTGGCTCTGCCCTCCTGAGCCTGTTTCTCTGTGGGCAGGAGGGCCCGGCTGCAGCAGAGGAGCCCTGCCCGAGCCATCCCAGCGCAGAGCCCAGGAGAGCCTGCCCGCGGGTCCGGGCAAGCGCACGCTGGCCGCGGGAGGCCGAGCCCCGCTCCTGATCGCTATAAGCCTCCTTTTCCTCTCCTGGGAAGTGAGAATCATCGTGACTCCACTTACCACGAGTGGATGTCCTTTCCTCTATTCAAACAGAAACAAAGGCGGGTTGTGGGGGCAGCTTGAGGCTGGGCGGGAAGGGCCTGCCTCACAGGGCAGCAACACGCTGGGCTGGAGACCACTGCCAAGGAGAGCCCAGCCCGGCGCTCGACCTGGCAGGTGGCACTGCCCGCCGGGGGCCGGCCCGCCGCACACCTCACGAGGGCCACTTCCTCCCCTGGGCATCCCCGCCAGGCCGCTCACGTCTGGGCTGGTCAGGGTTGGTGGGGGCGGGGGGGTCTCTGGGAAGGACAGCGGGGAAACGTGATACCCTGTGTGAGAATTTCTTCTTTCTTACAAACATGACATATTCCTTACACACAAGCCGCTCTTCCCTCCTTGCCCGAGCCGGGCCAAGGCCACCCTCTTCTCCCCACACGTCAGTTCACGCGGCTGAGCAAGCAGCAAGGGATTGGGGGGAGGGGGGGTGGGCAGGGGACCCAGTGGAGGGCAGGGCCCCGGACAGGTCGCCCCCAGCGCAGACCTGGTCAGCCACTCTAGTGAGGCTGTCAAACCAGACCTGTCCCCCCTCCACCGGCCCAAGCATTTCTTCTTCTGGGAATGGAATGGTTCTGGAGAAAACAATCTGCTGTCAGGGGCTTGGGAATTAGGATTCAGAAGCTTGGAATTGGAGCTCAGCTGCAGGTGGAAAATACACTGTGAATGTTTTATTCAGCAGTGCATGTATAAGGTTGAGCAGAATGCAAACACATAAATCACTTAAACAATAGCCCTTAAAAGCTGCCTCCCAGCATTTCAGAACCCGCTGCCCAGGCCCTCTCAAAGTCCTCTGTTGCCATCTGCTGCTGGAGCATGTTATTACACTGCCAGGTCTCACTGGTTTTTCTGGGCCTCTGCGTTCACACCCTCAGGCACGGGGCTTTCCTGGGGTAACATGTATTTGAGGGTTGCACGAGGGACTGCAGCACCTTTAGAACTCTGTGGGGACAGAGCAGAGATGACAGAGCCAGTGTCTTCGCTTGGCTTTTCACCAAGTTGAGGCCTCGGTGCTCAGTTGTCCCTAGAAGCATAGGGTCCTGTGACCGCAGCGGTCTGCCTCTCGCCGCCCGTCACGGTCACCAGCATATTACCACCAAGAAGCAGGAAGGGTCAGTGTCTCAGCAGTGACACCTGCCCGCAAGTCAGCACGGGCTCCCATGACTCCAGGTGGAGACCCCTCGCCCCGCAGGAGTCGCTTCATCCCCTGTGTAAGTCAGAGGTGAAGGTTACTGGGTCAGTGTTTGACCACAGTCCAGAATGGCCCCTGCATCCTGAGTGATGAGGCGCAGCAGCCACCACCACGCAGGATATCTGCAGCACAGCCCTGGGGCCTCGGAGCGCTTGACCATCTCAGGTGCCACCTCAGCCTCCCCATGGGCCTTCTGGGCCTGCAGGGGCACCACTGAGGTCTCCCCTGCCCTGAGACAGTACACGGGGCATCTCAGCTCCTCGAAGTCTCACGGAGCGCTGGATGGCTAAGACCGCCCGGGCAGCCACGGGGTGATCCAGGCTAGAGCAGGGAGATGGGCTGCTGCGCGGTGATTTTTACTGTGGCAGGGATACAGGCAGCTGCGCAGTAATCCAGGCTGGGGCAGAGAGACGGGCAGCCGCTGGACCGCGGGCTGCACGGTGGTGAGGCAGGCAGGCGCGGGGCCATGACCGTGTCCTCTTTCCAGGCTGAGTCGCTGCGGCGTCCCTGGCTCTTGATATCAGGCATGACTGTGAGCCCCGAAAGATGCTGTTGGTTAATATTATCTCTTTGAAAAACGGTGAGGTCGTGGAAGGAAAACCATGTTTCACATGGGCAGGGAAAAACTACAAAGCAAGCAAGGTTTCCCTTTAACCGTTAACCTGCGGAAGGGAGAGTGGAGCGTTGGGTAGAACAGACATGAGACTCTCCTTTTAATAGAAAATGTGGAGCCGCATGGACCCTGGGTCGCAGCCCCCCCATCCCCCATCTGTCCCATTCCTGCAAAGGGCCTGGGCCCTGGACAGTCTTGTTTTCAATCCCACAAATGTGAAAAATGGTCAGTTACTTTATATAAAGTATAGATTTTCTAGATATGAAAACTCTAGATGCAAAAACTGGAAAGTTCGAAATAAAACTCTGATAAGATACACATCACAAAGCTTACCATCTAAACTGTTTTTAAGTACACCATGTTAAATTTTAACAGGCTCTTAGTGACTGAATAAGAACCTAAGAAGCAAGGAAGCACCAGGCCTCACGTGCCCACAGGTACAAAGCCAGCTGACACACCAGGGGCTGTTCCTTAGCCAAGTCCACAGTCTGAGAAGGGCCTCGGCCACCCGCTCTGAATACCCGGAACAGCCTGGAGCCTTGCTTCTCTGATATACTGAGGTCATGAAACTGCAGGCAGGTGTCCTGCAAGACTGAAGCCTGTGTGGTTTGGACGTACACATCATGTGCTTATAAACTCCCCTTCCCCCACAAATTTTTAAAATTTCGTCAAATTTTAAACTTTATTTTTTTTAAAAAATGTCTTGTGTAATATTAAACATCATTACATCAAAAATATGAAAAAACCGGTTAAGAGGTACTGTTTTAAAATCAAACATTCACTTTTACATAATACTCCTCAGCCCCCAGCATTGGCTGTGGTTTCTGTAAATACAGCGTGACCTGTGCTGTGAATTGAACTTGGTTTCTGTAGCCTTACTCGGAAGTGTCTTGTTGATCGAAGCTGTAGCCATGATGCAGTAGCCCTGTTTATGGAGTCGTGCTGACAGGGTGGGTTGAACTTGGCTTCTCCCTGGACCTCGGGCTCGGGCCGGGAGCCTGGATGAGTCAGAGCTCTCAGCTCGGCAGCTGCACCATTGAGAGCGGCCTCCCCCCCGGCTCCCGCCCCCCAGACCTCTGTCCTCTCACCCTGCAGCAGCAGAGACTTTCACACCTGTTGCCCGGGAGTGTTACCAAGGCGGGAGATCCAGGTCTGGGGATTAAGTGCCCAGTGTAAGTGCTTGGAGCTTCGTAGGCATTTGGTGAATGTTAATACAACTGAAAAAGGGCCGGACAAACGAGGACGCGTGCATGCAGCAGAAATTAGCCTTGAGATCTGCAAGTTCCTGATCATGTCTTGAGAACATCATGCCAGTCAAAGAAGCCTGCAGAGCCACACGCCGTATGGTTCCATCTCTAGGAAATAATTCAAGATAAGGAAACCCAAAGAGACACGAGTAAATCCATGGGGCTGGGGGCGGGGGCGGGAGCGGGGGGTGACTGCTGGGGGTGCGAGGTCTCCTTGGGGTGGGGTGGGGGGTGACAAGGTCCTGGGCTGGGCGGTGCCAGTGTCTGTTACAGCACGTGACCGTCACTAATGCCAGCAGATTGGCTCCTCTGAAGGGATTCAAGTGGAGGTTTATGTTGCGTCTTTCACCACAGCTGTGCGCCAAGTGTGACCCATAAGCCACACCTGAGACCGGGGCCGGTCCCTTTCCAGGAACCCCGGGGGCAGGAGGCCCAGTGGCGCTGCCCGCTGACCCCTCGGGGACAGGAAGGGGCTTCCTCCCTCAACCCCTAGTCCTGCTGGCTCGTGCTGCCCTCGGGCCTGTGGACACTCAGCGGGGCCGGCCCCCTGCCCCTGTCAGGAAGGAAAATGCCCTTTCCTAGTGCAACTCACCTCCCCAGATCAGGGCTCGCAGCGGCCTTCACAGGCCCCTCTGCTCTCAGCCGGCTTGCTTTTCTGGCAAAACCAGCATAGACTCAGAAACACTGGCGGGGGGCTTGTTGCTCCCCACGGAGCGTCACAAAGCATAGTTCTCCGTGGGACCCAGGGCCGCCTGTAGGTGCCCTGCTCAGCTTCATCAGCTAACACCCCATCCACCCTCTCCTGGAAACACCTGTGGCCGCAGGGAGCTCCTGCCACAGGCCCACAGCTAGAGCTCTCTCCACCTGCCTCAGCCTCTGCAGCCCAGCCCGAGGGGCCGAGGGCAGTTCTGTTTGAATAACGCAGGGCTTCTGCTTAAAATACTAATTACAAGGAACAAAAAGCACTTTCAGAGGATGTGTGCTGGAGTGAAAAGATGATGGAGTTTGGTCTTCCCAGATCCCCTCGCCTCACCTTTCCAGGCCCATCTCCAAAGGAGCTGGCCGTCTCCTCCCTCCATTCCCTGACCCTTGAGAGGCTTACTTAGCTCTGATAAAGTAGCAAGGTATATATATAGCGAGATATATATATTTGGAAAGGCCACAGGTTTGGAGTCAGAAGACCTGGCTGAGTTGGACTATGTCAGCTCCATAATTCGTGTACCAGTTGTGAAAATGTAGGCAGGTCACTAAATTCTTCTGATTCCTTTTATTCATCCATAAGATGTATGTATCATGTAGTGATAGGATATTTGTAGAAATTAAGAAACTAAAATTAAAAGACATTTTTAATGAAATTAAAAAGATGGTTTCTCCTTGGAAAGAAAGCTGTGAAAACCATAGACAGCATATTAAAAAACAGACACATCATTTTGCCAACAAGGGTCTATATAGCCAAAGCTATGGTTTTTTTCAGTAGTCATGTATGGATGTGAGAGTTGGACCATAAAGAAGGCTGAGCGCCAAAAAATTGGTGCTTTTGAACTGTGGCATTAAAGAAGACTCGTGAGAGTCCCTTGGACTATATGGAGATCCAACCAGTCAATCCTAAAGGAAATCAGTCCTGAATATTCATTGGAAGGACTGATGCTGAAGCTGAAACTCAAATACTTTGGCCACTTGATGTGAAGAACTGATTCACTGGAAAAGACCCTGATGCTGGGAAGGATTGAAGGAGAAGAAGGGGATGACAGAGGATGAGATGGTTGAATGGCATCACCGACCTGATGGACATGAGTTTGAGCAAACTCTGGGAGATAGTGAGGGACAGGGAAGCCTGGCGTATTGCAGTCCATGGGGTCACAAAAAGTTGGACACAACTTAATGACTGAACAACAACAAAAGGGAGAAGCTAAGCAGTTAAGCCACTCAGCCTGGTACCTGCCCAGTAAATGTGACTTTCCTAGTAATGGATTGCTCAGCAGGTAGAGCAGGGGAGGGTTGGGGTGGGATGTGGAAATGCCTCTGTCCTCACCCTGGGGGTGTCCTGAAAGCCACAGCCATGGAAACCTCCTTGGGGTGAAAGCAGGTCAGAATCTCCCACCTGCTGCTCAGTCCTAGTCTGCCCCCTGGGGACCCAGGACTGCACGAAGAAAAAGCTGTGAGTTCGGGGCAGAGTTGTGAAGCCAGGACATGTGATGCTTGCCTCTCAATTATGATTAATATTGTGCTTTTTCTTTTCCACTCAAATTGTATTCTCCAGGTCATGAAATATTCTTCTACAATGTCATTTTTAATGACAGCACATTGAGGATGTGCTTTAAGAGAAAGTGATGGGCAACTCTCTGGCACCCAAGTCAAAAATCTAATCAAGAGTAAATTAACCTGAGAAATGGAAGACTTTTTAAGATTTGGCCAAGTCCTTGAGTGTCTGGCTCTATTTTGTTCTGGAGGAATGGTATCAGAATTTCCCACTGGAACCTTGTTTTTGTGAATTTCTCCTTTCATTTCTAATAGTTTCTGCTTTATATGCTCAGCCATGGTCTTGCGCCATCTTTTTCGTAACTGTTGCTCATTATTCAATATAGTGTTTTTTAGACTCAACTCTACCAGGTCTAAAGTTAATGTAAACTGGTATCCCCTCCTGTACTTAATTCACGCCTCGATTCTCAGTCTTTATCAGGTGCTTTTGCTTTTGGAGTCTTGTCATCTGTCCCTGGCGGCCCTCTCGCGTCCCATACAGCGGATGACGTGGCTGACTTTGTACCCGCCATCTCATCCTGTTATTCGTCACAATTTGCTTTCTCTTCTTCACTTCTTGATCTTTGTTGGTCTGGGAACTCTGCTCTGCTCTTCCGTATCTGTGGTGACGGTCTCCTGTAGCCGGATGCAGAAAGTTAGATGCATACACTTCTCGGTGTTATTTGAAAAGGATGTCTGGTTTTCAGTCAAGACGTCCCATCTCCCTGTGTGTTCAGTCACTCAGTCATGTCTGATTCTTTGCAATCCCGTGGACTGTAGCCCGCCAGGCTCTTCTGTCCATGGGACTTCCCAGGCAAGAATACTGGAGTGGGTTGCCATTTTCTGCTCCAGGGGATCTTCCCAACCCAGGGATCGACCCGTGCCCCCGCACGTGCACATTTGATAATAAATACGTCCATGTTTCCCCCTGAGTCTTAAGTGCTGTAACCGCACTGCTTGTTGTTGGCTGCTCCCAGCAGCGTCCTGTTAACAGGCAGACGTTTGGGTCAGGTGTCTTCTGTCTGGCTCCTAGGTTCCCTTCAGTTCAGTTCAGTTCAGTCGCTCAGTTGTGTCTGACTCTTTGCGACCCCATGGACTGCAGCTCACCAGGCCTCCCTGTCCATCACCAACTCCCAGAGTTTACTCAAACTCATGTCCATCGAGTCGGTGATGCCATCCAACCATCTCATCCTCTGTTGTCCCCCTCTCCTCCCGCCTTCAATCTTTCCCAGCATCAGGGTCTTTTCAAATGGGTCGGCTCTTCGCATCAGGTGGGCAACCTATTGGAGTTTCAGCTTGAGCATCAGTCCTTCCAATGAACACCCAGGACTGATCTCCTTTAGGATGGACTGGTTGGATCTCCTTGCAGTCCAAGGGACTCTCAAGAGTCTTCTCCAACACCACAGTTAAAAAGCATCAATTCTTCGGTGCTCAGCTTTCTTTATAGTCCAACTCTCACATCCATACATGACCACTGGATAGATTCCTTAGGTGTATTGTTATTTTCTCTGTCGTCTCTCTGGTGTTTGGGTCTGGTCATTAGCCTGCCCTGTGTGGCTGCAGTTCCACAGGTGACAGGGGCAGAGTCCCTCCCCCCAAGGGCTCACGCGATCGCGGTGCCAGCAGCTGCCTGTAGCCAGGCAATATGGCCTAGGCACCTTGTCACCTACTGCTGCAGCCGTCCTGCTCTGGGGCAAGTGCAGGCCGGCCCAGGGGAGGCGAGCCCGTGTCCCAGCCCTGCTCAGCACCAGCCGGGCGTCTGCCGCTTGTGGCGCAGCGGCCTGGTGCTCTCTGTGGTTGTGGATGCACAGGTAGGGCTTCCTGACACCGGCGCCCCCAAACAGCAGGATGTTCAGGGACCAGGTGTGCCACCCACCAGGACAGCACCCCCCTCACAGGAGGTTCAGAGATCTGTGCCGTCAGTCAGGTGGCGTTTGTCTCTCGCTGTCCACTGCGGTGTTCTTTTCAGCTTGGCTTCAGGGTGGGGAAGAGAGAAGGGAGCCCCGTTAATCAGGTGTGCCAGGGTACATCCACCCCAGGGTGTTTCAGGAGGCTCCCAGCCCTGGGAAGGTGCGGCTGTGGCTGATGGCCGGTCCCCACGTCCCTGTATCTAACACAGCAGTGCTGGCAGGGCGGGAGCTGAGGGGCACAGACCACTGCTGGAAAGAGGGATGGAGGGATGTGTGTGTCCTGACCCGGGGGTGCTGAGCGTGAGAGCCGGGCTGTGGGGACGTGGGCACCCGCCCCCGGGCATGGCGTCCACTCAGGAGCTGCTGGGTGTGGGGGGTGGAGAGACCGCCCCGGGGGGCTGGGTCAAGGGGGCAGTGCCCAGGGCTGGAGGTGGACAGGGTGGGTGCTCATCCTTTTCTCTGGGGGCACCTGCTCACTCCCGCCTTCTCAGCACCCGCAGATCACACCCACGCTGGGTGGGCTGGCCAGGAGGTGGGTGCCCTCACAGCCCGAGTCTTCCGCCGTGCTTGGCGCCCCTCCGGGTTGCACCCTGGACACCTCGGTGCCGTGACCCCGACTCTGGATCCGCTGTGCCCATCCCTCTGGACGTTGTGAGTCTGTTAGTGCGGCCGTCTCAGGTGTCGCCGCCCCTGCACCCCAAGCCCACAGTATCCAAGCACAGCAGTGCGTGACCACGCCCCGTGCTGTCCTTGTCGTCCAGTGAGGCGCAGAGCACGGCCCGTCGGCAGGCCTCCAGAAGCCAGCCGTCGCCTAGGTCACTACTTGTCTTTTTCTCTGACCTTTTTATGTTTGCCTACAGCAGCTCTCTAATCCGACTCGGTTCACACTGACCCTGAAGAGGGGTCCTGTAGGGATGGCAGAACACAGAGTGGCCTGACTGCCCGAGAACGCGGTGGACAGCGTCCCCGGGCAAGGAGTAAAGGCGCTGTCAGGAATCCACTGGCCCCAGCACCAGCCCTGGGACTTCAGCCGCAGGCTACCTCACCTCGTGGCCAATTCTCGCGCTGCTGGCCTGATGGCCTGGGGCCTGCGTGCAGGCCCGAGGGGTGGCAGCGTGACCGCTGAAGGGCTTCTCTCTGGCGGTGTGCCTGGCTCCTGCTGTCACCACCCTGGGGAGGTGCCAGCTCTCGCGCTGACATGATCCTGGGTTCTGCCCGCTTCCAAGAAAGGCTTGGTGAAGCCCTTCCAGCAGCACTTCCAACAGCTGTGGGTGCTGACCTGCCACCCTATGGCTTTTGCCTGGCAGAGCTTCCCCACCCACCCCGGGGACTCGGGACCACTGGCCAGCAGACCGTCTGTCTCCAGTGACCCCCCCGTGGCCAGCTCTGGGCCCATCCCCAGGGCCAAAGGATGGGGAGTGCCATGGGCGCCGGCCGGCACATCTCCTGCTTCACCCGAGCAGCCTTCCTCAAATCTGAACTCTCTGGAGCGCCCCCTGCTTCTTGGTTCTGCCCTCTCCGCTGGAGCCCTTCATGGCCCTGAGGGGACCAGGTCACCTCACACAGCTGCATTTCTTGCAAGAGCACCTAGCCCTGCAGATGCTGGCTCTGAGGAACAAGTACTGCGTGAACTGTCTGACGGGGCGTCTGTTAGGAGGGCCAGGCTGGGGAAGGGGGCCGTGGGCACACAGTGTCCCCCGTGAGCCAGGTGGAAAGACGTGTTTGTTCTGCCAAACCTTCACACTGTCCAGAGAGTCAGTTTCAAGCAAATGCACACTTTTAGAAAGTAGTTTTGTAAGATCCATGAGAGCCATAAAAATATTCATACCTATTTACCCAATAATCCCACTTTTATAAACCTTTTATAAGAAAAATCAGAGACACTATAAAAGGTTTATACATGAGAATGGTAACCCCAAGACTCAGCGAAAACTCTGCAAACATTCATCATATGAGAATGATTAAATAAATTGTGCTTCCTCACAATGCAGCTTTGTCCATTATTAAAAATATCCTTTCAAAGACTATTTCATGACATAAGGATACAAAGTTAAGTTTTTTAAAAGTTATGATTCCAAATTTAAATATTCTGCTTGAATATATATGTATGCATTTTAAATATATAAGTGAATAAAAAGACTAGACAAAAAAATGCTAAAATATTAATAGCTACATACTCTAAAACAAGTATTGTGAGACAAAAGGAGATCTCTCTAAGTCTCTGTGTGGCTTTGTTTAAACTTCAGAAATTTCCAGACTGTCTGTTAATGGCACGTCCCCAGGTGATAGTAATACTGTTTCCACTTATCCTAGGGCACACCTTCTTTGCAATGAACTTTTTTTATCAGTCATCATATAGTCTACAATTAAAACTCACAATATGCATTCACATCAGTTAGTATTTAGTTTAGTTGTATATAACAAGAAACCCAAATAACACATTTAAAAATATAGAGATTTATTTTTCTGTCACGTAAAAGAAAAGTTGGCAATAAGCTAGTTAAGTTGGCTGGTGGCTCCACAGTCATCAAAAATCCAAGCTCCTGCTTCCTGCCTCTCATCTTCAGTGTGATGAGGCAAACTTACCTCCTAGTGCTAGAATGGCTGCAGATGCTCCAGCCATCAGGTTACAGTTACCTCCCTCCTTGTCTGTCTCCCCTCCCAGACTCTAAGCTTCTGGAGGGCAGGATCAGTCTCAGTCTCCCCTGAGCACAGTCCTGGTACAGGAGGTGCCCGTCACTCATCTGTGTCTTGGCTGGGACTAGGCTGCCCTTCACACCTCCTCCAGGGCTCGTAGGGGCGTTCCCTCAACAAAGGCCCCTGAATCATCTCTGCTGCTAAGCCCTCTGATCTCCGCTTCCTTCTTTCATCCTCTCATCAGTGGTCCTAGGACTGCAGGACCCAGGGCCACAGCGTGCCTGGGTCACCTGCCCTGCCTTTGAGGGGCTCCCAAGGAGACTTGGATGGACACGTGCCCTCAAAGGTGGCCCAGGTGGGCTGCTGGGTGGGGACCGCAGGCTTCACAGCATCCTTCTAGCTGCTGCCAGCCGGGGGCACGTTAGGAGGCAGAGCCGGCCCCTCAGGATGTGGCAGGAAGCCCGTTACCCCGCCCGCAGTGCAGCACACATGTGACTGGCCCGGGGCTCTCACACCCTGTAGGCACCAGTGGTGTTGTGGGTCCAAAGGAGAGGACTGTGAAGATCTGCTGGGAGCTGCCAGGGCTCTCTTACAGACGAAGATGCTGAGACCAGAGGACAGAGGTGGACAGTGAGACAGGAGCATGCAGAACCAGGCTTTGCCCGGTGTGGACAAGGCTCACTCACGCTTTATGGTAAAACTCCATCCTTATGGAAGAACCAGTCCTAAAGGCCAGAAATCCTGTGGTTGTGGAGTCGCCGTGCACGGGGTGGCCTGGGTCTCACCGGCTCAGGATAGCCCGCCGCTTTGGCCGTTCCAAGGGTGAGAAGGAGTGAATGGGAACCTCCCACTGTTTCCAAAGCGGGGGAACTGGCGGTGGGGGTACAGTGCCAGGATGTAGCCAAAGCAAAGCCGTGACTGCACTCTGCCCGCAGCACGGTTTCCAGAACGACGCACGTCTGCACCGACACACTGGAGATGCTCTGAGTTTTCACAGCTAATGGAGCCCGAGTCCCTGATCTTTGTGTTCTCTTTGCTTCCAGGTCCACATTGGCCAAATGTATTCAACCGACAAGCTTGTCATTGAGAATCAAGAGAAGCCCCGGGCCTAGGAGCCGGGACCAGCCTCCAACAGCAGCGTGGACCACCGGCAGCATCCGTTCTGCTCGCCATGGGGCCCCCAGCAGACCTCGAGGGGCCTCCGCATCAGCTTTAAATAGCCTCACTGTACCTGCCCTCCAGGAACTGATGAACTGAGTGAAATGTCCCTTCTTCTACAGCCTTAGTGACAGAGGTCGGCTGTCGCTGTCTGTCCTTGGTTCAAGCATCAGGATGAAGAGCTGGAGGGCCTCGAGGAAAGGCCGTGTACAATGGTGTCTCCACCCCACCCCTCTCTGTGGCTCTGCAGCACCTGTATAGAGCATTTCCAGACGTGTTTCTCGGTCCTTGACAATAAACAGAAGCGTCTCCCTCGCCTTCCGTACCAGACACACGTGTCTTCATGATTAACGCACTTTTGTTTCCTGCTGGTGCTGGGCCTGCAGAGGGCGGTGGGGGGCCCAGCAGGGAGAGAGTCCAGCCCTGAGCTGAGTGGCCCCTTCGCAAAGGCAAGTCCCCACACTGGAAGAGATCCAGGGACGGAGAGGAGCAGGGTGCATCCTACCACCGAGACCCAGGCCCAGCGTGACAGCAGAGGTGCCCTGTGCGTGGCTGCTCACCTGGGGACCGGTCCTACAACCCACTGCTCAGAGTGGTCTCAGGATCACTTGACATCAGCCCCACTGGGGAGCTTGCTAGAAACATGGAATCTCAAGCCCCACCCCAACCTGTTTTGAATCAGAATCTTCAGTCTGACACACCCCAGGAGACTCCAGTGTACGCTGAAATGTGCATCCCAAAGCTCACTCACTGAGTCAGAGTCACCTGGAGAGATTGGCAGTTTTTAAAAAGAAATTTCTCAGCACTTCATATTCTGAATTGATAAGTGACAGATGAGGCACAGTGACTTATTTGTTGTCTTGTTCAGTCGCTAAGTCATGTCCAATTCTTTGCAACCCCATGGACTGCAGCATGCCAGGCTCCCTGTCCATCACCAACTCCCGGAGTTTACCCAAACTCATGTCCACTGAGTCGGTGGTGCCATCCCACCATCTCATCCTCTGTTGTCCCCTTCTCCTCTCACCTTCAATCTTTCCCAGCATCAGGGTCCTTTCCAATGAGTCAGTTCTTCGCATCAGGTGGCCAAAGTACTGGAGTTTCATCTTCAGCATCAGTTCTTCCATTGAATATTCAGGGTTGATTTCCTTTAGGACTGACTGGTTTGATCTCCCTGCTGTTCAAGGAACTCTCAAGAGTCTTCTCCAGCACCACAGTTCAAAAGCATCAATTCTTTGGCACTCAGCCTTCTTTATTGTCCAGCTCTCACATTCATACATGATTACTGGAAAAACCATAGCTTTGACTAGATGGACCTTTGTCAGCAAAGTAATGTCTCTGCTTTTTAATATGCTGTCTAGGTTGGTCATAGCTTTTCTTCCAAGGAGCAAGCATCTTTTAATTTCATGGCTGCAGTCACCATCTTCAGTGATTTTGGATCCCAAGAAAATAGTCTGTCACTGTTTCCACTGTCTCCCCATCTATTTGCCATGAAGTGATGGGACCGGATTCCATGATCTTTGTTTTTTGAATGTTAAGTTTTAAGCCAGCTTTTTCACTCTCCTCTTTCACTTTCATCAAGAGGCTCTTTAGTTCCTCTTTGCTTTCTGCCATAAGGGTGTTGTCATCTGCATATCTGAGGTTATTGATATTTCTCCCAGCAATCTTGATTCCAGCTTGTGCTTCATCCAGCCTGCATTTCTCATGATGGACTCTGCATATAAGTTAAACAATCAGGGTGACAATATACAGCCTTGATGTACTCCTTCCTGACTGGGGACCAGTCTGTTCCATGTCCAGTTCTAACTGTTGCTTCTTGACCTGTATACATGCTTCTCAAGAGACAGGTAAGATGGTCTGGTATTACCATCTCTATAAGAATCTTCCAGTTTGTTGTGATCCACACAGTCAAAGGCTTTAGTGTAGTCAATGAAGCAGAAGTAGATGGATTTTTGGAATTCCCTTGTTTTTTTCTATAATCCGGCAGATGTTGGCAATTTGATCTCTGGTTCCTCTGCCTTTTCTAAATCAGAGGAACCAGAGATTAAATCACCAACAATGATTTATAAATTTTAAATTTCTCTTGGTCTTTTTAATGTTGAGCCAGTTTAGGAACCTCTGCCCTTTGATTATGTTACAGGTAGAAATGATATTCATGTGCATTTATCCTTGAAAACACATCAGTTCAAAACAGGAAAAGAAGGAATTACTAACCTACTTCTGGGGCATTTTATGGGGGGACCCGGACACCGGGTGGTTTCTTGCTTATTGCCTCCCACCATCTGCAGTACTGAGTGAATCTATTACTTGCGTGTTTGGGTTTACAACAGGCTCGTATAAATAGCCGCAGGTCCTAAAATAGTGGTGCCTGTCGCCAACGTGCCCCTGCACCACTTCCCGTGTCACTTTAATTCTCACAGTCACGGGAGTCCTCGCGCCCTGGGGAAGACCGTGCCTGCCCGCCTCGTCTGTGGAGGGTAGATGCTGTTGTGACACTGCATTCACATGGTCCCAGCGTGCGTCCATGGCATCTGGCAATAACTGATGGCTCCAGGATGCTCTGGCCCACGTGTGCCCGTGAGACCCGTCCCTGCTCAGTCCCTGGTCTGTTCCCCCGTGAACCCAGGTCCTTGCACGTCTCAGGGCCACGGTGTGAGCACACCGCTCAGCAGATGGTGAACGTGGTGGGAGGCAAACCTCCCCCCGCCCCCAGCTGGCTGTCCCAGGGCAGCATCTCAGCCTGGGTGTGTGGCTCCGGGCCGTTCCCCTCTGCCCAGGCAGGGGTCTGGTAGCTCAGACACAACTGCATGGGACCAGGGTGCCAGCCAACAGATGCCGGCTCTGACGTCACCCCATCAAGGAAACCTCCAGAGCCCCGCCCCACCCCTCCCCTCACCTAGATGAGCTTTCCTAGGAAGTTAGATACCTTTTCCTCTCATCAACCAGAAAGTTACAGGGAGCACCTCCTAAATGTCAGTTAAACATTGTGAAAACATTTCAGTAGAACTTCCCTTCAGTTACTAAGTGAATTCAGGTGACGACGACTGTCTTGAATACAGAGACAGTTTAATAACAACATAACTGGTTCTAAGTTTTTAAAGGAGTAATTTTTTTTTTGCATTTAAAAAATTTATTGAAGTACAGTGGACTTAAAATGTTATGTTAGTTTCAAGTGTACAGCATAGTGACTCATTTTTTTTAGGTTTGTACAGGGTCTTAGAAAAATGAATTTGTTATTCCATGGAAGGAGTACTTTCCATTTAGGTGCACCTGTGTGATTACGAAGCACATGTAGGATATACGATCGAGGACTCCAATATTAATGCTAAGTGTCTCATCTTCCACTCACACTTCAACCATAGAGCATATTTAGGATTATTAATTTGCCAGACTTTAGCATGTATTTTTACTTCTAAAAACACAGCTTTTCACTTCCTCGTGGAACTCTACAGACAGAAGCTTGTTCAGAGAGGAGGGGAAACGATGTATCAATAACCCAGACTGCAAAAATAAATAAAACATTTCTTTTTAAAAAAAAAATTTGGAAGACAGGAATATGGTGTGGGAGGAATGCATATGGTGGTAAAAAAAATCCAGCCACTGAGGCGGACAGCTGAAGACCTGGGTCTAATTTCATGTTCAGCTCATGAACATCACCTTCATGTTCCAGGGTCCCAGGGCTGACCAGACCCCTAATGACTTTTCCAGCTCTAAAAGTCTGCAATTCCAGTTAAATCAAAAGGGAAGAAACCATCCTCCAGACCATCTGGATGCTAGTCTCGTTTTCGTTTTTCCTTCGGCCCTACCTCGTGGCTTGCAGCGTCTTAGTTCCCCAGCCAGGGTTGAGCCGGCACCCTGGCAGTAAGAACGCTGAATCCCAACCACTGGACCACCAGGAATTCCCTGAATGCTAGTTTCTGGCACAATCAGCGAGAAATCGTCAGCATCCGTCCCCAGCTTCGTGTGGAACGTGGGTGCTGTTTGGGGCCACTCAGCCCAGCCCATGGCCCACGAGCATATGGACTTGGGATGGCTGGGCAGTGAAGCCAGCTGGCCGCCTTCAGAGGCACAGAGAACTCACGGAGGAGGCCCTTGGCCCCTCGGATTCCTCCCCAGCCAGCAGTTCAGAGTCTGAGCCAACAAGTGTGTTTGCGGCTTCTTCTAAACTGAGCACTTTTTCTCCCTGGCTTATGCTTCTGCGATTCCTCAAACGAGTTTGAATCCAGTTGAGAAAGGGGACATCTGCCTCTTGCTCAGCAGCAGTAACTGTCTGCTCGCACATCTTCGCACTAGGCACACGGTTCAAAGGAAAGTTCTGAATGTACTCGGCAGAGCGGTCAGTTTGGGGGTAGAGGCAGGTGGGGGCCAGCACAGCCAGGGGTTCCCGCTCCCGAGAGTCTGGCTTCATGGCTGGGGAGCCCCGCTGAACACCTGGAGGACAACCAGAACACCAGCCAGTGCCGTCCTGGGCACACGAGCAAGGGAGCAGGCTGGGAAGAGGGAGCTTGCAGAGATCCTGGGGCTGGAACAGCCTGGGGGGTGAAGACTCGGCTCAGGAGGTGGAGCGCATATCGAAGGGAGGCACCCTGTGAGTGGGAGTGGAGACGGAGCAGGAAGTCCTGGCTCTTCAACAGCTTCCTGGGCTTCCCAGGGGGCTCAGGGGTAAGGAATCCGCCTGCCAATGCAGGAGACATAAGAGACCTGGGTTCAACCTGTAGGCCAGGAAGATCCCCTGGAGGAGGGCATGGCAACCCACTCCAGTATTCCTGTCTGGAGAATCCCATGGACAGAGGAGCCCGGTGGGCTACAGTCCATAGGGTCACAAAGAGTCGGACATGACTGACTTACTGGCAGTCCAGTGGTCAAGACTCCACGCTTCCACTGCAGGGGGCATGGGATCGATCCCTGGTTGGGGAACTAAGATCTCACATGCAGAGTGGCCAAAAATTTTTTTAAAAAATAGTGTGTGCTTGGCACGCCACAGAGAGCCTCCCTTCAAGCTCACAACTGTGCAGTTAAGCAAGAATACTGCCCCTGCTTGGCAGATGTGAAAACTCACGCTCTCTAGGGAAGGGACGTGTTCGAAAGCGCAGGGACAGCGAGGCCGAGCTGTGTCCACGGCCGGCCACGTCAGGCCACCTGCAGGCAGCCCAGCACACTTGTCTGCTAGCACTGCACCTGGCAACGCTTCACACGCTGCTCAGGAGCAGGTTTTCTTTCTTTAAAAAAAAAAGTTTAGCGTTGTTACTAACTTTTTATCTGAAATGGTTTGAAACTCACAAGTATTTGCAGAACAAGCAGAGAATTCCTGGGTTTGCTTCTCATAACTTTACCCTAGCAATAGTATCCCCTGTAACCTTGGCTCACTGTCAGAACCGGGAAATCGATGCTCGGACGCTACTAGTGACTGGGGTTCTCCAGCCTCGCATGGAGGTCTCGGGGCCCCTGTGCTGGGGGCCACGTGTGTATCGCAGGATGTCCACAGCATCCGCAACCTCGACCCACTAAGTCCAGAGCCCCCCGCCGCAGTGGTGAGCCCCGAATACGTTCCCAGACTCAGTGACGGCTTTCAAGGTGGCAAATCACTTCACACTCTTTATTCAAATTAGGACTTTGGGTTCAGCACCTTTTTTCAAGCATAGCACATACAGAAATATCACCATAACAGCGGAGCAGTGCTCAGAAAATTTTCTACAAATACCTTAGAACTGAAAAGACATTTTCAAACCACAAAGATATAATCATCCTTTTAAAAATCGAGGAGAAACACGGGCTGGGTTCGGACTACAGTAGTTCTGAGTTTAAGTAAACATATCAGAATCACATTCACAGAAACCTGTTACTCAAGCTGGACATTCCACCGGGCACACTTCTCAGGCAAATGTCAAAACGAAGGTTAATGAGGTTACTTTCTCTCACATTATTAGAAGGAACTGTGCAGAATTCCTCACAAGCACATTGAAATATCCCGTCTGGGAGAGTGGCCGACAAGGACCACTCGGGCCCCACAGCTCCGGCTTGGGAGGGCAGGCTCTGGGTGACCCCACCCCCCTACAGTCATGGTCATCTTGGACCGTGAGACCTGCCCCCTACCCCTCTGTGAGCCAAAGCTGTCCGAAGCAGCCTCCCTTGAGAGCCCAGGGCTTCCAGACACAGCGGGGTGAGCTGTGTTTCATTTTCAGACCCTGGAGGAATGATGTGGGTATTTGGTGACATTGCAGTGGCCGTGGACTCAACCACACCGGGCTGAAGTCACACCATCGCTCACACAAGGGAGCCCCTACGCTGAAGCCGGAACCTGCTACCGGTCCATCCCCAGCCTCCGCGGTCACATACAGGTAACGTGTCATAGGTGTCTGTCCTACAGAGAATGGCGCCGATGGCTTTAGAAACCCTTGGCTTAACAAACTCATCCCTGGGGGTCTCCTGAGCCGCCTGCATGCTGTCAGGTCAGGGCCCCAAGGGCCCTGCCCTGGTCTTCATGGCAGCCTGCAGCCCACCCTGCCTAGGCTGGGGTCTCGGGGCGGGGAGGACCTGCCACCCACAGGCCCAGGCCCCACGTGGCGCGTCCTCTCCCTGGCACCGGCTCCTGGCTCCAGGTTGGCGGGTCATGCAGAGCCGGGCAGCCCCCAGCCTTGGAAGCCAAGACCTTGCAGCCCATTCTGAAGGTGTTTCCTCGGCCAGAAAAACTAGTCTTTCAGGGCAGTCGCATCAGTACAGAAATTCAACTTTTTTTTGTTGTTATTTTAAGATATTTATTTATGGATTTGGCCACACATCTTAGCTGAGAGACTCAGGATCTTTAGTCGTGGCACGTGAGCACTAGTTCCCCGGCCAGGGCTCGAACCCCAGCCCCCTGCATTGGGAGCACAGAGTCAGAGTGGCTGGACCACCAGGGAAGTCCCAGAAAGTCATTAAAAATGACTTTAAAAACCACAGCAAAGCCTCAAATGCCATTAACAGGAGCACCTCTGGTTCAGACGTTTGGGGATGGGAGAATAAGCAGGGGAATCACAGATCTAAGTGTGGGCTGTTTTTGTTTTTTCCAAAAGAACATACTCTCCTTAACCAGGCTGAAAAGGACATACAAATGGAATTCTCTAAGCCATTTAAAGTGGTTCTGAATGTAAATGCACATTTCTTTTTATGTAATGTAAAAATCAGACAAAACCTAACTTCCTACGACCGATAGTCACCTGTTTCTCCCACTTCGGGTATAAAAAACGCCGACTCAGCTGCATCAGAACAGCCTCCTGATGTCAGGAGTTCTCCCAGAGCCATCCTGGGAGGCGCTGTACCCACAAACACCGCAGAGCCCTGCCAGGCGGTCCCTTTAAGGACCATGAATTTCCCACCACCGTAAACTTCTCATGTGCTCGAGTGGGTGTTTTCTCAACATAACACGTGTAGCTGTTTATAGAAAGGCCTTCTGCAGGACATGCTCAGGGATTCTTCAACTTGGAGATTAAATGTTTCAAGCTCAGTTCACCAAACACCTGCTTTCAATCTTTACTCCATTCAGAGTTTCAGACCGAGTTTCCCATTTCTGGACACATTAGGCGGCTGCTGGTTCTCCTTGGGCAATGACTTGAGTTAGCAAGTTTCAGAGAACCTGAACAGTGCCAACAATACAAATGGGATGGGTAACTATACAAGTCTGATTTCTCCAAAATGTCTGCAAGTGTCTCTACAGCATCTGTGCTTTACCAGAGATGTTTGTGTATCTAAAGATTTCCAAGTTGAAATGGCTCTGAACTCCTGACTCCGTAGACTTCTGCTCCTCTATTAGATTCACCAGGGCGTCTCAGTATCACACCTTAACAGCGAGTCCTTGATCTTCACCATCTCAGAAATCTCCCCGCAGCCCAAACATGTCTGTTCACAGAGGGTGAAGCCAAAGAACTAACTCTACAGGATGCAAATACTACATCAAAAAGATTCAAAGGGCTTTCAGTCCTAATGAGCCTAAAATTTCAGTGTTTAGCTGTCCAGCCACCAGCCTGGGAGGCTTAAAGGACCACAAAGGGCTGCGTCCTGACAGTCCGCTGATCAGCAGAAGGGAGCCTGGAGGAGGACGTGGAAACACAGCAGGTCACCTGGTGGAACGTGTCCCTCACTAGTCCCGAGGAGAAGCAGGGCCAGCCTCTCCTGAAGGGGCTTCAGGCACCGGCCCGCTTACTGACAGTAAGGCCAGGATGGCCCTGCAGGAGGAAAGGAGGGTCACTGGGCTGAGCCCAGTTTCCGCTCAGCCCCTTGCCACTGTGACTGCCCAAAGCACACCCCCCAGGCTGGCAGACCATCCAGGCCTGGAATCACGGGGGCTGGCCGGGCAAAGCTGGACTGCAAACAGCTCACTGTTTATCAGGGCTGCCTGCTAAGCTACAGCACACACGGTGCCCCCTTTTAACCTACAAACCCGTGTCCCACGATGTGAGCCAAAAATGCACACCGGTACTGTGATGTCACACAAGAGCAAAACCTCCCGTTCCTTGCCAAAGGCTGTTCCTTGCACTCCTGACAAAGTACACACAACACAGCTCACAATACCCTACATGGCTCCAAGTGACATGCTCCTAAGAAACAAGCAACTGAGTGGGGGAATGAGAAAACTGAGCGTGCTAAAATACACAGACACCGCTGAGCCAGAGAGCAGAAAAATGGAAAAGTCATAAAATGATACACCAGGAGTCCAAAACAAACCTACAAAAATTAAACGGGCAGCAGGCTCTACGTGGCTCAAACCCACAGCATCACCCAGGAAGCCCTCCCCCTGGTCAGGGCAGGAGGGGTACAGCAGGCAGGGGCGTGGCCAGGTGGGAAACGCACAGCACACCTGTCGGGAGAAGGTTCCCCAGGCCCTGCAGCCGGATTCTGGATGACCACTGCCCACCGCCCCCTGCTGCAGGACGGCTCCTGAGCCCGCACAGAGCTGCCTGGTGTCCCCAGAGCTCGGCCGGCTTCCAGGTCCAGTGGCCACACCCTGGCTGGGATCCTCAGTTAGATCTTGGAAGCGACCGGTCACCTTGCTTCATAAAGCCGGGGATTGTCAGGGGACATTTATCCACACAGATGGCTGCATTTCCAGGCACTGCTCTGATGCACTGGACTGGGACACACACTTCACGCAACATCCCCTGACCTGTGGGCCCCTCCTTGCCCAAACAGAAGAAAACCGAGTCCGTCTAGTCAAAGGCAGGGTCCTCAGCTGAACTGAGCAGGACTTCTAGTTTTTGATCACTAGAGCTGGGTGAGATGTTGAAGCTATTACATTTTCAAGCACAGTGACCGTCACTTATCAAGTTGTGATAAATATTACCACAAAAATGCCACAGCTGCACTGTGAGAATTTAGCTTTGGGGATAAATGTGTGTGTTCGTTCCATTCGGGAAGTACACTCTTAAACACTTCCTCACACCCGTCAGTACTGCCCCTTCCTTTGAGACTTTTCAAAAACAAACCAAAAAAGAGCTATTTTAACATCCTAACATTTCTTTGCAGAGTGTTTGCTATCAATCTACAGTGAAAAGTTGGCACTTTATAAAAATAAGGTTGGCATTTAGAAGATTGCCAGTTCTAGAGCTTTGAAAGGCTATAACCACGTGCAGAAAGACTGCGCTAGTCACCATGTTTTACAGGCTTTTGTAACCTGAGCCTTAGAAGAGCTGTCCTCCAAGACTTTCGGGAGAGCAAATCCAGGTTTTCTTTCCTAACAGCTATACTTGACCAAATAGAACTCTCAGCATACAGTTCCCAAACAGAACAGTTTGAAGTTTTTATATTATGAAACAAGTCATCTTAAAATTGTTTGAATTCCAAAATATAATTTTGAAAATGAGTAATGGTTTTTTAGGAATAAAACTTTTGCTGTACATGGCCTCTTAAAAATCCATTTCTCATGTATTGTATTCTAGATTTAATGGGTTACCATTTTAAAAGATAAACAGGACAAGGGGGTCTCTATTTTGATCATAATATTGTGCTCCTAATTTAATTTTAATAATTAATAATCTAAAACAATCCAAAGTAATGCATTGCTGCCATACAAACTAGCATCTCAAACTGTATTACAGGCCATATACACTATCGACACTTTTCAACTAAAATGTATTCATAAGAAAAATATAAAATGTATTTACCTAGGTCTCATTATTATGCAGTAATGCACTTTCAAAAAGGAAGTGATATGCCAGACCCAAATATCGGACATTGAATAAAAATGCTTAATTGCATTTGTATTTAGTAGCAGAAAAATTATGTAGTTCTAATAATTGCTTGAAAGTGAAAGTGTTAGTCACTCAGTTGTGTCCAACTCTTTGCTACCCCAAGGACTGTAGGCCGCCAGGCTCCTCTGTCCATGGGATTCTCCAGGCAAGAATACTGGAGTGGGTTGCCAGAGAGGGCTTCCCTGATAGCTCAGTTGGTAAAGAATCCACCTGCAATGCAGGAGACCCCAGTTCGATTCCTGGGCCGGGAAGATCCCCTGGAGAAGGGATAGACTACCCACTGCAGTATTCTTGGGTTTCTCTTGTGGCTCAGCTGGTAAAGAATCTGCCTGCAATGAGGGAGACCTGAGTTCGATCCCTGCATTGGGAAGATCCCCTGGAGAAGGGAAAGACTACCCACACCAGTATTCTAGCCTGGAGAATTCCATGGACTGTATAGTCCTTGGGGTCGCAAAGAGTTGGACATGACTGAACGACTTTCACTTTCTCCAGAGGAAATTCTCAAGCCAGGGGTCGAACCCAGGTGTCCTGCATTGCAGGCGATTTCTTTCCGTCTGGGCCCCTTTATCATTATAAAGTTTTTTTATAAGCACATGTGAATTAGGTCATCCACATGACCATTTTTTTTAGTCTGCTTTTTTCCAACTGAAAATTGTATTTCATTAACTTCTGATGGCTTTCCACTCATAAATCAGTATTTAAATTTTTTCCGTGATCAGTTACCTTTGGCAAACACCACCACAGTCAGAAAGGATATTTTACAAACCAGAGTTCAAACTAAATATTTCTATAGCTTGAGACATCCCATTTTGAGGCATGGAAATATCTGGCAGTTTTTTGTAGCTTGATGTTAATTCCAAGGGGTGCCATAGTTCAGCTGTCTTGACTTTCTATTATTTCTTTTTTTCTTCTTTTTTTCCCCTGTGGCATAGGGGATCTTAGTTCCTCAGCCAGGGATCGAACCCTCATTCCCTGCATTCTTAACCACTGGGCCACCAGGGAAGTCCCTCTGCTATTTCTTAGAAGAAGTAGATGGATTCCCCTCCCCAGTATAGGAATAATTGTATTTATTTGGTGTCTTAGTGTTTATTGTAATCAACCAAGATTACCAAGAGTAATGCAACCAGTTTTACCTTTACCCAAAGGAGGTCTATCTCAAGTGACAAATTTTTACTAAAAGTTTAACTGCTTTGTTAAGTATAACTCTCAACATACAGTTAAAAAAAAAAATACTACTTCTCTAGAGCAGGGGTTGGCAGAGTTTCTATAACGGGCCAGACAGTAAATATTTTAGAGTCTGCTGTGTGGTCTCTGTTGCACCTACTCAGCTCTGCACTTGTAGCAGGAAAGTGATCATGAATAACATATACGTGAATGTGCATGGCTGTGTTCCTACAAACCTGTACTGACAGGCACTGAAATCTGAATTTTGTACACTTCTTTTGTGTCACATAGTATTCTTCTTTTGAATTCTTCCAACTATTTAAGAATGTAAAAGACATTCTTAGCTCTCAGGACCTTCAAGAACAGCCTTCAGGCTGCATCTGGCCCATGGGCTGTAGGTTGCCTACCCTGGTTCTTAGAGAGCAGTAGTGAAACCACCACTCCCTGAAGATCAGCATTGCAAAACGGAGCTGACTATACTAGCCATGTGCCCGAACACGTGAAAACCAAAGACCGATTACCAAGGGATGACCGAGGTTTGAAGAAGTCGAGTCCTCAGGAGGCTCACCAGCCCTGGTCATGCATGGCCACCTTCTCCTGGCATCCACGGCCATCAGCAGTGAATGAAGACAGCCAGCCAAACTGGTGCCCACAGTCGTAGCCTGTGCAAGGTGCCCAGTGGGTTCAGAGCAGGAGCTTCTTGGTGGGCAGGCTTCATCCTTCAAGTCACCACTCCCCACTGTGGCTCCAGGAGGCACAGAAAGCCCTTTCCTTCCCTTGTCTCCCGCTGTGGAGTCCAACCACTGAGAATCCAGCTTCTCTGACTGCTGATGGCCCAGAAGTCCAGCAGCGACCATGTGCTTTGCCTGAACAAAGGGACTGGAGGCCAGGGACTGGCTCTGGCAGCTCACAGCCAAGGCCTGACAATCATTCTGGCATTTCAACCCACCAAGCATCTTGTTCTGCCCGGGGAAAGAACGACTTCTACAAAACATTTTTAAGAACACTCTGGCCCACTATGGAAAATCTAGGCCCTTTCCACATCAGAGAGGAGGGATGGAACAAGGGAAATTTGAAAATACTGTGCTTTGATTATTTTCAAGTGCAGCAGCATCCGCTGAAGATGGTCCGACTGCCAAGGCCTCCCAAACTGCCAGGAACTGAAATATCAAGTAGCAAGCATGCACGTGGCCTTAAATTTTCAAAAGGATATCTGTATGCAAGCGCAAACACTTCCCAGACCCCAGTGAAGAGAAAAGGCAGTGATGACATGAAGGCTCCCGCGGACCTGCTATCCATGCCGGCCCTCGGCGCGATGCTTCCACCTCTCCCTGAGAGCCGAGGGGGTGTCCACAGCTTAAAAACAAATCCCAAAGGTTTGCAGCCTTGCTCAGGAGTCTTTTTTATTTTCGTGGAGAAAGTCACTGCTCGGAATCCTGAGGATTTTTTCCCATTCTATGAGGGGCGAGAATTCCAAAGGGAACGCAGGGCGCTTGGCCCGGGCTCCGTGCTTGCTGGCAGGATCTGTCTGGGTGCCAAGGAACGAGCTTGCAGTGAGGGCCTCTCTCTCCCCGGGGGGACGATGCCCGGCTGCCTGGGCCCCGCGCGCCGTCGGCCCAGCCCCGCGGGCTCAGAGCGCGTCGGCCGGGCGTCCCGAGCGCAGCGTGTAGTTGGCCCCCGCGTTGTTGTCCCAGTACTCGCCCTGGGCGCAGCGGTAGCAGATGGCGAAGTGGACGGGCGAGGCCCGGCGCGTCCGAGTCCTCCCCCTCCTTGGGCAGCAGGCCCGGGGGCAGGGACAGCGCGAAGTGGAAGCGCTCGGCGCCCGGCTCCTCCTCGGCGTCCCCGGGCTCCCCCGACGGCGCGTAGGGCTTCCCCGGCTCAGGCCGCAGCTCGGCCGGCACGTCCAGGAAGGAGCGCCACTCGGTAAAAGGTGTAGCGCACGGCCACGGTGCGCGGCCCGGGGCAGCCCAGCACCCGGCCGGAGCCGGTCACCTCCGCGCCGCCGGGCGCCGCGCACTGCACGCGCTCCAGGCACACGCGCTGTCTCCGCAGGCGGGCGGCCGCGGCGCTCGGCCCGGGCAGCTCGAAGAGGGGCTGCAGCCCGGGCGGCGGCGCGCGGGGGGGCGCGGCCACCACCGTGGCCAACAGGCCCGGGGCAGCAGCTCCAGGTCCTCGGCGCGCTCCCGGAAGCTGCGCAGGCGGGAGAGCACGGCGGGCGGCACCTGCGGCTCCTCGGCCTCGCTGAAGTGCTTCACGCGGGCCAGGCTCAGCCCCAGCGCGTCCGCGAACTGCACCCGCTTCTTGCACTTGGCGCAGCAGTCGCCCGGACCGAGAGGCGCGTCCTCGGCCGCCTTGCCGCCCTCCGGCCCCGGGGCAGGCGGCTGGCGCTGCCGCAGGAACTGGGCCGCCTGCAGGATCGGATCGGCGGGCAGCGAGAAAGAGCGCGCGCGGCGGCGGCTCTCCAGCCGCGCCTCCTGCTCCCCGGGGCTGGCCCGCTCCTGCAAGGACCCGCGCTCGGCGTCGGGGCCCGGGGCCGCCGCCGCGCAGCCGCCCTCCGTGAGGGGCCCTCCCGCTGCGGGCGGCTCCTCGGCTGCGCGGGGCTCTTCCGGGGGCGCGGGTCCCGGCGCCTCCGAACTTAGCAGCACCCCCCAGGGCTCCATGACGCCCTGGCCCGGGACCTGTCCTCGGGACACTTGACGCCTGAGGAGGTGCACAGAGAGCGCAGCGCCCGCCTCGGTCCGGGAGGAGAAGGCAGTTCCAGTCGGGAGGCTCGGGGTATTGGCCGCGCTGCCCGGGTCGGGGTGGGAGGAGGGAGCGGGCCGGGCGCGGCCGCACGGACCGGAGCCGGCTCGTGGCGGGGGAGGGCCCGGGAGGCTCGGAGTCCGGGCGGGCGGGGTCCCGGGGCTCCCCGGTTCACCCAGTCCTGCCCCCGAGCTCCGGAGTGAGCGCTCTCAGCTCGGTCGTCCTCACCGCGAGGTCGGCCCCGCGGGTCCGGACGGGTCCGCCCTCCTGAGGATCGCGGCGCGCGGTCTCCCGCGCGCCGTCGCACCGGCCGAGGAGGCGCAAAACTGCGGAAAACTCGCCGGCGGGGCAGCTGGGCGGCGGCGGGCCCTCGCTGATCGGCTCCTCCTTCCTCCCCAAGTTCCAGGCGCTCGGAAGCGGGCCCGGTCCGGCGCGATCGCCCCACGGGCGCCGGGTGGACCCGGACCAGGCCCGGGCCAGAGACAGTGCTGGGCCGGGGACCGGGCGGGGGCCGCTTCCGAGCGCCTCTGGAGGCCATTCGCGCGGGGCCTGGGCGCACGTCCCGCCCCGCCCCTCTCCCCCGCCCGCCGCGCTCGGGCCGGAGCGGGGGGACCCCCGGTCACAACCCGGCCGCCTGGAGCGGGGCCCGCCGCGCGTCCGGGCCTTCCGAGGGGGGTGCTGCCCAAAGCGTCTTCTGGCTGGTTTCGCTTTGTTTCCTTTTTAAGGCTAAGTTTAGCTGCCTGTAGGTCACAGTTTCTCAAGCATCGGCTCGCGTCCCTGTCACCTGGCCGGGGTATGCGAGCTCAGGACTGGGCCCCACCCTAGGATTTCAGTCTGTAGGCCCAGGGTGGGGCCCCAAAGTATTTCTCGCAGGAACATGTGGAGGCTCCTTCGTGGCCTCCCACGCCAGCGTGGAACGCCTTGATTGCCTCTCAACCTGGGGACTTACAAGAGGCCCCAGACATACCTGGCGCGTCTACCTATTGGAACAAAGACAAGATTTAGGGAAGAGCATTGTTTTTACATTTACCTAAACGCTGACATAGGGCTTCCCTCATAGCTCAGTTGGTAAATCATCTGCCTGCAATCCAGGAGACTTGGGTTTGAATCCTGTGTCAGGAAGATCCCTGGAAAGGAAATGGCAACCCACTCCAGTACTCTTGCCTGGAGAATCCAATGGACAGAGGAGCCTGGCGGGCTACAGTCCACAGGTCGCAAGAGTCGGACACGACTTAGCGATTAAACCACCACCACCACCAGCAAACGCTGACATGCTAGGGAGTAAAATACAAAATCTGCAAACTATCTTAAAGATCAGATAGAACTTCTCAGAGACTTTGAGTCTGTGGAGACCTCCTGGGCTCCTGCTGCATCAGGTGCCCCCACCCCCACCCCCACTCCAGGGACAAGAGGAAGGGGGAACTGAAGGAGGCCTGGCTGTCAGGGCCTGTGGGCTGGTCCAGCTGCCCTGTCCCACTCTTTGGGGGATGCTCTGGTATGTGGGAGGAGACCACGGTTAACCAGAAAGTCAAGGGAGTAGATAGAGAGTCAGCCCCTGTGGCAGATGCTAAGGAGGCGGTCCAACCCCATCAGGGAGGCCGGGGAACCTCGGTGAGGGTGGAGAGTGGGGTTAACAGGAGGGCCGCTGGGGGGAACATTTCAGCCACATCGGGGGGGGTGGGGGGGCACCTGCAAGAGTGGCCGCAGGTAGGGTCCCCTTCCAGGATCCTTAAGGCAGCCTCTGACTATGGTAGCGGCCTGGGCCTGGCTGCCCAACACCGGGCCCCTGTGTTCCTGTCTCACCCCCCCTCCACAGGGCCCCTCCCCGGGGAGGCCGACCCCCCTCTCCTCCAGAGCAGCGCCTGTCTCATCCAGGAGGAACCCCCTCCCTGCCCAGACGGGCTCAGGAATGAGCGAGTGACCTAGTAGGATGTGAGAGGGACGTCTGAGAGGCAGCATCCGAGGAGAGTGTCCTTTCTCCCCAGAGGAGATGGACGCTGATGTCATGGCCAACCTTGCCACTGTCAGCAGTACAGTTCCTGAGTGTGGGAAACGCAGGGCCCTGTAGGCCATCGTGTGCTGCAGCTGCTAAGGGGATGTTTCTAGTGAAGGCTGCTAGCATTCTGAGCGGGACAGTTCTTTGTTGTGACCATCTACTGCAAACTAAGGGCTTTCACTTCCAGGAAGCCCACCCTCCAAATGTTGGTAGCAGCCCCAGGAATCATACCCCTGTTTGCAGACACCCCAGCTGCATGGAGTGAAATGCAGCCTTCTGGTTCGGCTAGCATGATGGAGGTTCCTGCCGCTCGTAGACCAGTGTCCTAACAGGGAGGCATCTTTACTCGTTTGTTTACTCGCACTGGGTCTCCACCGTGGCGTGTGGGACCTCGCGTTGTGGCATGTGTTAGCCCAGGGGGTCTAACCTGGCCACCTGCATTGGGAGTTCACTTCTGCAAGCCCACAGCATCATTGCCTGCTTCCCTGGGATGGCCTCTTACCAAGTCCTGCCCTGGCTCGTTTTGACTTGTTTCCAAGTTTTGTCTCCAATTAGCACATCTCTGCTTGCAGAGCAGGTACGGTGTCTAACTGGTCTTTCTTACTTTGCCGGGGTGTAGAATCGGAGGCTTGGTCTGAACTAAAGACCCAGGAGACAGGATAGCCAAGTTTAAATTTCAGTACCGCCTTTTCTGCAAGTTCTGTGACCTCTCTGAGCTGTGGTCTCCTTACCTGTAAAGGGTGACCATGTACCCACGCACTTGAAGAGGCAGACCTTGCGAAATGCTTTACAAGAAGCCCACCGTGTTGGTGCACAGTAATTGTTTTCTGTTATTACCTGCCAGCACAGTGTGTTCATTCATTAATTCACCGTATGTTTATTGCATGCCTGCTCCGTGCCAGACAGACACTCCTAGGTGCTGGGAACACAGCAGTCAAAAAATGCAAGTCTCTGCCTCCTGGGAGCTCACATTCTAGTGTCAGGATGGGAGAGAAACAACACACACATGAATGAAGTATGCAGCATCCCTGTGATGATGCCTGTGGGAAAGATGCACCTCCCTGGTGGCTCAGTGGTAAAGAATCTACCGGCCAGTGCAGGAGGCTCAAGTTCAATCCCTGGGCCAGGAAGATCCCCTGGAGAAGGAAATGGCAATCCACTCCAATATTCTTGCTTGGGAAATCCTGTGGGCAGAGGAGCCTGGCGAGCTACAGTCCACGGGGTCTCCAAGAGTTGGGACACGACTAAGCAACTAAACAACGATAGGAAATACAAAGTTCTGCACGTAGTAGAGACTTGCTAGACGAGTGGACTGAGTCTCTTTCTCTCACCTGCCCTCCCACCCCCCGCTTTCTGTCAGTCCCAGCATCCCGTTTCCAATGAGATTGTATAATGTGGGGCCCAAACTCTGGAGACAGGCCGTGTAGACGTCCCGCACCGCGCGTAGGCCTGGAAAGGCTGCACCGGCGAGAGGAGCCCGCAGGACATCCTGCCCCTGACCTGGGGGACACCCGCAGGTGGTCTGAGGCGCGCCTTCCTCCCGGGAGCAGACGATTGTTCTCCCACGTTTGCATTCCTCGGGGATCGATGCTGCCCTGTGAAGTCAGGACAGTAAACAGTGGACCGGGCCTGTGTGGGGTGAGGGGTTGGGAGGCGTGGGCTGGACCGAGTTTCTGACCCCGGGGGCCGGCCTCCAGCCGTGTGGCCTGGCTTCGTGTTCCTGCCGCAGAAACTGTTTACCTCTCCTCCGCTCCCTCCAGACTCGGACGTCCCAGAGTCCAGCATGGACCTCCCCTGAGTGTGGGCCAAGAGACAACATCACCACAGGACAGACACCCGCTTGTCAACAGAGGAAGACCAAAGGCCCGGGGTCGGAAGGTAGGAGCCCAAGCCTAGGGCAAAGAGGAAGATGGGGACATGGGATCTTTTTCAAAGGGAAAAATGAGGCTTAGAGCGTATGCTTACACTGTGATCAATGTAGGGTTCTCCTGAGATGTTAAATGTGTGAAAGTCAATTTATTCCTGCAACCTTCCCATAGCCAAGCATGAGCATATTAGTTCATACAAATTTTAAACCTTCATACTACATATTAATATTTAATAGTTATATGAGTCCATGATTTTGACAGTTAAGCTTCCTCAACACACATCATTTGCTACAAATCGTCATGGATTTAATTTAATAGCTCTTCCTTTGTCTGCATCGTTTCTGTAAATTTGGAAGACACGTCCAGAACCTCACAGCTCTGTTCCCGGAACTTGATCCCACGCTGTCACACGTACGTGCATGTTCCGCTGAAGTCCTGTTTGTAACAGGAAGACACCAGAAACATCTTACAAGCGGAACAGATTCAAAACACCATGTCCGTCTGTAACTTATGTCATTGGCGCAAGGGTTGAGGTAACTCGTGAGCACGCACTCACGTGAAATAATCCCCGAGAACCAGAGTTAAGAAGAAAACAGACAGGTCCAGAGCTGTGAGAATAGGGAGCTTGTCTTGGTTCAGTACAAGGGGAGGAGTCTGCTTGTTACACGCACAGACGATTTCTAGAAGGGACGGAGAACACCTGTGCCTCGGCAGACGGGCTAGGGGGCCAGTGAAGTGAAGCAAAGTGTTAGTCGCTCAGTTGTGCCCGTCTCTTTGTGACCCCGTGGACTGCAGCCCACCAGGCTCCTCTGTCCATGGGATTTTCCAGGCAAAGATACTAGAGTGGGTTGCCATTTCCTCCTCCAAGGGATCTTCCCGACCCAGGGATCGAACCTGGGTCTCCTGCACTGCAGGCGGATTCTTTACCAACTAAGGTACAAGGGAAGCCCTCCCCTCTCGTCAGGTCCTACCTCCGTCACGGGCTGTTGTTACTTTCCCGATGAGAAACAGTTTATGGAAAGTCAAGGAAAACAAGATGAAAGCAGGAATTTTTACCTTGAATAGACCTGAAAGAAATTAAAGTAGACAAAAAGGAAAACAAACAGCAGACATTAAAGCAATTTGATATACTCAAATAGTGCGGAGACACGGAAGTATAACACGATAAAACAAGAGTAATAACAGGGCTTCCCTGGTGGCTTCCCTGGTGGCTCAGGCAGTAAAGAATCCGCCTGCTGATGTAAGAGGCACGGGTTTGATCCCTGGACTGGGAAGCTCCCACGTGCCGTGGAGCAGCTAAGCCCATGAGCCACAACTGCTGAGCCTGCGCTCTGGAGCCTAGAGCCACAACTGCTGAGCCTGCGCTCTGGAGCCCGGAGCCACAACTGCTGAAGCCCCCCAGCCCTAGAGCCTATGCTCTGCAGCAAGAGAAGCCACCGCAGTGAGAAGCCTGCACCCTGCAACTAGAGAGCAACCCCACTGGCTACACCTAGAAAAAGCCCCTGTAGCATAGAAGCATTGATGCTTCCGAACTGTGGTGTTAGAAAAGACTCTTGAGAGTCCCTTGGACTGCAAGGAAATCCAGCCCATCCCTCCTAAAGGAGATCAGTCCTGAATATTCATTGGAAGGACTGATGCTGAAGCTGAAACTCCAATACTCTGGCCACCTGATGCGAAGTGCTGACTCATTTGAAAAGATCCTGATGCTGGGAAAGACTGAAGGCGGGAGGAGAAGGGGACAACAGAGGATGAGATGGTTGGATGGCATCACCAACTCAATGGACATGAGTTTGAGTAAACTCTGGGAATTGGTGATGGACAGGGAGGCCTGGTGTGCTGCAGTGCATGGGGTCACAAAGAGTCGGACATGACTGAGCAACTGAACTGAACTGAACTGAGCATAGAAGACCCAGCACAGCCAATAAATAAACATTTTTTTTTTTAAAGAAAAGAATTATAACAGTAACAGACTGAGACAGAGAGAGGAGGAGGTAACAGCTGGAGGCAGACAGCTCAGGGTCCCCAGTGGAGGCCACAGCTTGGACCCGGGGTGCCCACGCGTCCCCCCGCCCGGGGATGCCTGAAAGCTGAGCTACTCAGAGCCCCGGCAAGTCCCAGAAACAGAAAAAGGCGAGGCCAGGGGGAGTCCAGGCTGGGGGCAGGACCTTGTCCAGGCCAACTCTCCCTGACCCTGGGGCTGGGTTGAGGGAACAGGGCTGAGTGTAGGGTGTAAACTAAAGGCTGGGTCCTTAGACTGCATCCCCACGGAGGCTTGCAAGTTATCGGTCTGGGCAGAGAGCTGGCAGCATCCGAGGCCATTCGTGCAAGACCATCCAGCGGTGACCCCGTGGGGCCAAGAGAAGTGTGGCTCCAGGCTTCTCCCTGGACTCCGGCCTCCTCTGCCCTCCAGGCAGAGAGCCCGGTTGGACTCTTCAGGGGCATGAACTCCGGGGCAGACCTGGACCTTGGGAAACTGGAATGACAATAGAGGGGTCGTGGGGCTTCCCTGGTGGCCCAGTGGCTGAGACTCCACACCCCAGTGCAGGGATCCCATGCTTGACCCCCGGTCAGGGGACTAGATCCCTCGTGCTGCAGCGAAGACCCCATGCAGCCAAATAAGTAAATAAGTATTTTTCGAAAAGGAGTCATAACTGCATTGGAGCCTAATATAGAGGAGCAAGTCCCCTGAAACCTCTGAATGAAGATGAGGAGGGCGTCAGGCACAGCCCCTGGGTCTCCCCCACCAACCTCTTTGGTCCCAAGGTTGGGACAGAGGGTAAACAGGGAGGTGCGGGGAGGCTGGGGAGGCTGGAGCTGCCCCTTTGGGTTAAAGCATGTGCCTGGCTCTCAGTTACTGTGGGCTGGACAGCACGGTCACTGAGCATTCGGCTCCTGGGATGTTATGTCAAAAGTATTTTCAGAGTGAAATTAAGACATCACTTGCCTTTTCCACTTTGGAGACATCTGCATTGCACAAAAGCAGTGGTGAGTAAAACCATGCCCACATCATTTAAGCATATCCTGGCTAAACCATTGAAAATTATACACTCTTATTAAGTCTCAACACTGAGTACCGGACCTTAATATCCTACGTGACAAAATGGGCCACCTGTATAACGTGCTTCTACTGACGCGCGATGACTGCTCTGGGGAAGGGCACCCAGGGGATTGTCGTGAGCTGAGCCAGAAGCTTTTTTTTTTTTTTTTTCATGAAACACCATTTTTACTTAAAGAAATGATGAATAAAACATGGACGTTCACAGTCGGGTGTGGAGTAGACATTTTCCTTAAAATTACTGAAGCAAATCTCTGACTCCAAGGGAAGCAACTGAAAGAATGCGTTGCCAATCCTGAAATCTGAACTTTGAAGGAAAAATGGTAACTTGAAATGCCTGCATCTACCGTGGGACCGACAGCTTCCCAGTGCTGAGAGGCTTCTCTGATGGGATCAGCAGTGCAGCAAATAGAAATTTTGATAGTGGATGCTGACAGACCGCCAGGTTTGGGAGATTTGCATTTCTTAGTAAATCCTAATTTTCCAAACAGGCCGTGTATGATGTCACATGTGGGGGCCACTGTGTATAAAACAGACAAACTTCAACAGAAATAATTTATAACGGAAAAGAGTCTGAAAAAGAATAGATAGATAGATCTGAGTCATTTTGCTGTACATCTGAAACTAACAAGCGTTGTAAATTAACTGTACTTCAATTTTTTAAAATGGTTTAAAAAAATCTTTTTAATTATCCTTGAAGGGCATCTCTGTGCTGGAGGTCAACCAGAGGGGTAAACTTAAGGTCTTCTCAGGCCTCTTCTGAGCCTACACCCTTGCCAAGGTATGTGCTGTGACTTTTTGATCGCTTTGTATGTATAGTTTCTTTTGAATGTTTTAGTCTTTTAATGTCTGACTTCCAAAAAGGGAAAAAGAAAAATTTAAAGGAGGGAAAAAAACAGAATCTAAAAACAAGCACCAGTTCTTTTTTTTAAGATTTTTAAAAAATTTATTTGGCTGCACCAGGTCGTAGTTGCTACACTCAAGATATTCCATCTTCCTTGGGGTGGCTAGGATCTTTAGTAGCAGCATACAAACTCTTTAGTTGTTAATCTTTGGTTATAGTTGTTCAGTCTCCAAGTCTTGTCTGACTCTTCGAGACCCCATGGACTGCAACACACCAGGCTTCCCTGTCCTTCACCATCTCCTGGAGTTTGCCCAAGTTCGTGTCCATTGAGTTGGTGATGCCATCCAACCATCTCATCCTCTGTCACCCTCTTTTCCTCCTGCCTTCACTCTTTCCCAGTATCAGGGTCTTTTCCAATGAGTCAGCTATTCGCATCAGGAGGCCAAAGTATAATCTAGTTCCCTAACCAGGGATCCAACCCTGGCTCCCTGCATTGTCTTAGCTGCTGGACCACCAAGGAAGTCCCAGGCAGCAGCTCTTGAAATTTTCTGGAAGTTGTTTCCACTGGAAGAGGCAGGGTATGTAACAAGGTTGGTGAAGGTTGCAAACATGCTGACCATCTCTGGGTCTGTGGGCTTCCCTTGTGGCTCAGCTGGTATAGAGTCTGCCTGCAATGCGGGAGACCTGGGTTCGATCACTGGGTTGGGAAGATCCCCCGGAGAAGGGAAAGGCTACCCACTCCCATATTCTGGCCTGGAGAATTCCATGGACTCATGGTCCATGGGGTCACAAAGAGCTAGACATGACTGAGTTTCGCTTTCGCTTTCTCTGGGTCTGCACCTTTGTGATCCGAGTAGGAACCAGTGGACAGAGCACAGAGCCCTGTTAATGGAGGGCGGGGTCCTTCTTGCCTCCTGGGCTCCTGCCCGGGGCAGTGGTGGGGGTGAGTGTTGGGGCGGTAGGGAACGCTGCTGTGATAGGAGCTGAAATTGACCAAACTTGACCGGTATGAGAAATGGTCATCAAGTGTGGTTTTCAGCCACTGGTTTCTTCCTTTATAATTTTATTACTTTGTTGTTGTTGTTTAAAAAAATTGTATTAAGGTAGCAATGGTTTACAACATTTTGAAAGTGAAAGTCGCTCAGTAGTGTCCAGCTCTTTGCGACCCCATGGACTATACAGTTCACTGAAGTCTCCAGGCCAGAATAGTGGAGTGGGTAGCCTTTCCCTTCTCCTGGGGATCTTCCCAACCCAGGGATGGAACCCAGGTCTCCCGCATTGCAGGCAGATTCTTTACCAGCCGAACTACCAGGGAAGCCCAAGAATACTGGACATTTTATACATGCCCCAATTTTTTTCTTTAAAAAAATGATGGTAAAAGAAGACTTACGTGAACGAACTTGCCATCTTAGTGTCTTTAAACCGTGTGGTTCAGTGGCATCAAGAACACCCACAGTGCTGTGCACCATCACCAGCTGGATGCCTGCCATCTTCCCAAACTGAAACTCTTCATTCATGAAACAGTCACTCCTCCTTCCGCCCGCTCCCCAGCCCCTGACAACAGCCATTCTACTTTCTGCATCCATGAATCCGATGAATCTAGGTGCTTCATATAAGTGGAATCATGCTATGTCAGGCTTTTTTCACTCAGGATAATATCTTCAATGTTCATCCACGCTGTAGCCCATGTCAGAATGTCCTTCCTTTTAAAGGCTGCATAATATTCCAGTGTGTGTTTATGGCTTGTTTATCCGCGCATCCTCTGATGGACCCTAGAGGTAGACAGACAACTGGTTCATTGAGCTGAGGTTAGATCTCACTGCTGAAATCGTTGGGGGATGACGGTTACTGAAGCAGAGAAGTGCACGCCTGTGTCAGAGCATGGGGTTCACTGACTTACTGCCACCGGGACCTCCACTCTGCAGGCTGTGATACAGGCTGTTGGGGTTGAAGGGCAAGAGAGATGAAGAAATACAGCTTCTCATAGATGTCTTCCTGGGAAAAAAATAAGTTTCCTCTTTAAATCTTCCTCCCAGTCTGGACCGCTTTCAATCCTGCTTTTATGTGGTTGTTGTTCAGTCGCCTAGTCGTGTCTGACTCTGCCACCCCACGGATTGCAGGCTAGGCTTCCTTGGCCTTCAGTATCTCCCAGAGTTTGCTCAAACTCGTGTCCATTGAGTCGGTGATGCCATCCAACCATCTCATCCTCTGTCGTCCCCTTCTTCTCCTGCCCCCAATCTTTCCCAGAATCAGGGTCTTTTCCAGTGAGTCGATTCTTCACATCATGTGGCCAACGTATTGGAGCTTCAGCTTCAGGATCAGTGCTTCCAGTGAATATTCAGGCTTGTTTTCCTTCAGGATGGACTGGTTTCATCTCCTTGCAGTCCAAGGGACTCTCAAGAGTCTTCTCCAACACCACAGCTCAAAAGCATCAATTCTTCGATGCTAAGCCTTCTTTATGGTCCAACTCTCACATCCATATATGACTACTGAAAAAACCATAGCCTTGACTAGATGGACCTTTGTCGGCAAAATGACGTCTCTGCTTTTTAATATGTTGTCTATCTTTGTTGTAGCTTTTCTTCCAAGGAGTAAGCATCTTTTAATATTATGGCTGCAGTCACTGTCCACATTGATTTTGAAGCCCAAGAAAATAAAATCTGTCAGTTTCCACTTTTTCTCCATCTCTTGCCATGAGGTGATGGGACCGGATGCCAGGATCTCAGTTTTCTGGATGTTGAGTTTTAAGCCAGCACTTTTATGTTAGGCTCTTACTTCTTGGAAGGTAATGCCATGCCAGGCCACATGGGGACCCCGTGTTTATAAGGACTACATTGAATTGAGATGTGTGTTTTCATAAACTCTATCCAGGGACAAACTGGCTGCTACCCAGTTTTTATGGAAAAGCGGACAAAGCATCCCTGGCTTTCATGTTGTGGGAGGAGAGAAGGCTGGCATGGAATGCTCAGATTTCTTCTCCTTCCTGACCATCCTGTCTGATCTCAGGCTCCAAGGAAAGTGGGCACTGTTTTCTGAGCAAACATCTACATGATGCCAAACAAACTGGACGGAACGTCAACAGCTAGCAGACAGTGGTTTGGCCTCTGGATTGCAGAATGACCAGCAGGGGTGGCTTGGCTGTGTTCTCTGCTTTATCCTACAGCCTTTTCTCCCTTCACTTGTGTTCAATTAAGACTTAAGACTTAATTGTCTTAAGACCGTTTCAGGTTTAAGAAGGGGAACCAGGGCTCTCAGCCAGAGGGATCTGGGCTTCTCTGTTTTGGAAAGCAGCAACGTCACGCCCAGTGTCACTTTTGGCAGACAGGTCAGCCGATGGATAACTTCGGGACAGGGGGCCTCGTGCTGGAGGCAACGCAAAGGGAAAGAAAAGTGTGCTGCCGTGGAGACAGCGCAGCTCCCCCACACCCACACCCCGCGGTAGTCCAAAATCGCAGTCCTAGCAGTCTGCTGCTTTTTATTTTTAACTCTGAGGGCATGGATTAGAGCCTTCAGTTCTGTCCCCAGAGGTTCCTGTCTGAGCCCGGACTCAGCAGAGACAGACATGCTTCCTCCTGGCGGCAACACAGCTCCTTAACTGACTTGAAAAGTGGCAGCCGGACCCCAGCAGCTGCTGCTCCCAGGCTGGGTGGGCAGAGCCCCTCTGGGCTCTCGCGCGCGCCCCCCTCTGTTCCTTCTCGTGGAGTTCATGCCTGGGGCCCCTCCCCCAGCTTTCCTTGCAGCCTCGTCACGTGGCCGCTGCGTGCGGACAGTCTGGGGCCAGCACTTCCTGCCTGCGCCTGCTGGCAAGTCCTCAGCGAGGGTCCCCCGGTCCCTCTGCCCCCCGGGCCCCGACGGGCAGCCCCGGTCTGTTACCACCTCGGACAGAACGCTTGCGGCCTACTTTCTCTAGAGCGTTTGTCCATCTGTCTTTTAACTGGTCCCTCTCCTGCCTCTGGGGGCTTCCCGTGGGCTTCCTGGGTAGCTCAGTTGGTAAAGAATCTGCCTGCAATGCTGGAGACTTGGGTTTGATCCCTGGGTCGGGAAGATCCTCTGGAGAAGGATATGGCACCCCACTCCAGTGTTCTTGCCTGGAGAAAGAATCCCATGGACAGAGGAGCCTGGTGGAGTACAGTCCATGGGGTCGCAAGAGTCAGACACGACTTAGCCCTTTCTTTCCGTCTCTTTCCTTCTTTCCTTCTTCCCTCCCTCCCTCCTTCTTTTCTCTCTCTCTCTGTCTCTCTCTCTCTCTCTCTCTCTCTCTCTCTCTCTCTCTCTCTCTCTCTCTCTCTCTCTCTCATTCTTTTCTTTCTCCGGCCCCAGAGTTCCTTGCTGGGCTGACCGCCTGGCCTGGCCCCAGGCGTCCGACCTGGGAGGCTGGGGTGCACTGGGCCCCCGCGTGGCTGGGAGCAGCGAGAGCTTGGGTTGCCTTGGCCTCGGTTTCCCCTTCTGCCGATGAAAAGGGTTTGACTCGATCGATTTGTTCTCAAATTCCAGTTTTCTTTCAATGGTTTTATTCAAACTGTTGACTAAAAAAATATAGTCGCAGCCCAAAAGGAGAGTCACTCGGTGGCTGTTTAGAACTCCAAGCCCAGGAGGCAGCATCTCAGCATCTCTGAGAAAACCACTCCAAGGAGGTGGGACGGGAGTCGGGCTATATACCAGTTTGCAACAAAGGGAGCAGGAGTCTGAACGTCAGTGATCAGATACCAGATTAAAGGAATTTAGTGTCCCGTGTGTGGGGCGATGCAAGCCTCCGGGCTCACTGAATCCATCCCTTTCACACGCACCTCAGCTGCCTGGGGCCAAATCCTGTTTCCCGTTCACCTTAAGGACTGGCAGACGTGGCCAGCGGCTCCTTCGTGCACTCCCCCAGCTCCTCAGCAACCTCCTTGTGGTGGGGGTGGGGGTAGGGGGTGGCAGCAGCCGCTGGATGTTTGGGAGCCCTCATTCACACTTGGAGACCAGAAATCCCTGATGGCTGGGGCATTTCTTGTTGATTGGTACGGCAGGAGATACTTTTGTCTCACAAAACAAAAGCACACCCTACGGAGCCTTGTCCACTGAGCTCCATGCCCTGCATGCCCGGCAGACCCCGCTCCCAGGGGATCACCAGATGCGACTCTCCCCGAGGCCCCTTTCAGCTCTTAGCAGGCTGGGCTCCTGCGGCTGGAGCTTTCAGGCAGGACCCCAGGGGAGGCGGCGGATGTAATGGGGCGGCATGGCCGCTCCTGTCTGAGCTCCAGAGCAGAGGCTCAGGGGACAGGAAAGAAGCACAGATGGCAACTGCACATGCTGCGGGCCCGGAGCCTCGAGCCTCAGTTTACCTAAAGTCGAGTTGGGGAAACAACTCCGGGGGTGTTTGCACCTGCCCAGGCCCACCCTGAGCGGTGAGGTTGGAGTGGTAGGCCCCACTGAGGTTTTTGCTGGCTGTTTGCTTTTTTTTCCAGTGCAGTGGGAAGTTATGGAAAGGTTTTAGATACAGGCTCAGCATGATCTGATTTACACACCTGAAAGATCTACATTTTTGAAAGACTAGGACTTCCCTAGTGGTCCAGGGGTTAAGACTCCTCACTCCCAATTCCAGGGCCTGGGTTCAACCCCCAGTTGGGGAAGTAAATCCCACATGCCTCGCAGCATGGCCCAAAAAAATTTTTTTTAGTAAATTAAAAGACTCTAGTGTTAGGTTGAAGAGTAGATTGGGAGGATAAAGTCTAATGGAGGAAAAACTGGAAATGTCTGAGCTTATTCACTAGTCTTACTGAGAGATGACAGGATACCCAAGAGAAGGGAAACTGTGTCCACACAGAACCTGGCACAGGAATGTCCAAGCAGCACCGTTCATAGTAGCCCCCCGGTGGAAGCACCCCTGATGGCCACCTGCTGACCCGCGGATAAACACAATAAAAGGGTTATCCATGAACGGAAACCTCGGTTACACAGAGTCGGGAGACCAGCAGGGGAAGCTCTCACCCCTGCAAGGCCAGCGCGCACACGTGGACCGCCGACAGTCTGGTGAGGACCAGCCAAAGAGAAGCTGGGGGCTCTGTGTACTAAGGCCGCCCACCTTCCTTTTCCCTCTATGAAAGCTGCTTTCGCTGCCTGCAGGGGCGTGCGCATGGCCACCAGGCTTGAAACTTGCAGTTGCGATTTTCTGCTGATGCTGAGTAGACTCTCTTTGCTGGGAAATACCTGGCAGACTTTCCACTTTTGGCCAACCTTTGGGCGGCCCATGCGGGGTCCAGAGAAGACCCCCGGCCGCTGAGCAGATAGGTGCAGTTCCCACCCTGAGCTCATTGTCACTCACTGCTTTTCTTGAGGACCCTGGATTCTGAAGGTGCATCTTTCTCCTGAGCCCCATCTTCTTTGCGTTTTCAAGCTCTCCAGGTTTTAGTCAGGACGTTTGCTAAAGCTTTGTTGTCTCTGGTCAAGGTCTTGTTCTGCGCGCGAGGACTCATTTGGCACTTTGGTCTGATTTGAGATCAAGCCGATCCAGCTGGCACTGCTTGCCTTCGGATGGCGACTTTGGAACACACCTTCACCCCGGCTCCTCTGGGACCAGACTGCCCCCTTAGAACTGCTGGTCTTAGGCCTGTGGGCTGTTTTAGCTGTTTGAAAATGACTCTCGGGAGTTCCCTGGTGGTCTAGTGGTTAGGATCCAGCGCTTTCTCTTCCAAGAGCCCGAGTTCAACCTCTCACTGGGGGACTGAGATCCTGCAAGCCAAGCGGGTGAAAAAAAAAAATTATTCACTTACCCCTCTCTGCCAGACAAACCACAAATCACCTCTGAGGAACTGGATCCTCGTTATCTGAATACTTTGAGGGTGCCCCTCCCTCCTACTTCGTTGTTGTTGTTGTTCAGTTGATAATTTGTGTCCGATTCTTTGTGACCCCATGGACTCTATCCCACCAGGCTCCCCTGTCCATCACTATCCCCCCGAGTTTGCCCAAGTTCATGTCCATTGAGTTGGTGATGCTATCCAACCGTCTCATCCTTTGCCACCCTCTTTTCCTTTTGCCCTCAATCTTTCCTTGTATCAGGGTCTCTTCCAGTGAGTTGGCTGGAGGAGAGAATGGCAAACCACTCCAGTATTCTTGCCACGAGAACCCCATGAACAGTATAAAAAGGCAAAAAGATATGACACGGAAAGATAGGCCCCCCAGGTTGGAAGGTGTCCAGTAGGCTACCCGGGAGGAGGGGAGGTCACTTACCAATAACTCCCTTCTTACGGATACCTCCTAGTGCCTGTCTGACATTATGTCTTGAACCATGTCCCTCCTCACGCACGTTTCTAACTAAATGGACTCACCTGACCAGAGGCCGTCTAGCACAGCAGGAGCAGGGACCCAGCCCCTGGCCGCCCAGGGCCGTCTCCATGGTGGCCCCAGACTTGGGGGCTACCCCAGCCCAAACTTATTTTCTTAAAACTGAATTGGACAACGATTCCTCTAAAATTTCCAGAACTGAATGGAACACCTATTTCTATTGGTATTTTGAGGCTTCCAAATGTCATCAGGAGCCTAAAACTGCCCCTGTGTAATATGAGATGTTAAGATTCACCGAGGCAAACAGACAAAATAAAGCGGCTCCTGAAGCCTCAGGCCCTGCTTCCCGGCTTGTTCTCAGCTCAGCCCCCAGCACCATCGCCCCCTGCTTGGTCCCCGCCCCCAGCCCCCCTCTACACCCTCACACTCATTCTCTTGCCCAGCTTCCCATTTCCTCTAACCTCGTCAGGCCCTGTCCTTTTAAACTTACGCTTCTGAGGACCCAGAGGCTGAACCCGTTTTTATGCTCCATGGACTAAAGCTCAACTGTGAGCCACAGCCAAAGACTCTTCTAAAGTAACCGAAGACCTCACTCACACATCTGCTAAGGAATTTCGTACAGTCATGCAAACCTATCCGCCTGATTTCTCAGGCTTATATCAGCTAGTTCACATGCTTGTCAGTGAAGCCAGCCTCAGCATTCAGTCTGCCATGAACTGGCAAGATCCTGGGTCTCTAGGATTACAACTGGGAGACCTGGGCATTAATTTATATGATCGGACCCGGGCAATCATTCAGTGACGTCATCAGGCCATTCCTAGGACTTTCCCAAAGCCTGCTTTTTGTTGTTTGTTTAATATTTATTTATCCAGCTCGCTGCACCAGATCCGAGTTGCAGCACACGGGATCTTCGATCGTCACTGCAGCATGGGGTTCTTTAGTTGCAGCCTGCAAACTCTTAGCTGTGGCATGTGGGACCTAGTTCCCTGACCAGGGATTGAACACCGGCCCCCTGCACTAGGAGCGTGGAGTCTTAGCCACTGGACCACCAGGGAAGTCCCTAGCAAGTACCTTTTTGCCTCTACTTGGGGAGAAAAACAACTCATCTGGACAGTAATGCCACAGGATTTACTGCCTTCCTGTTTCTGACAAATCCTAGAGGCTGACCTGTCCAGTACCAAGTTCCCCAGAGGCTCTGCTGTGTTGCAACATGTGGATGAAGTTGCCTCTCTGCTCTCCTTCTCAAGCCTCCGCACAGGAAGACTGCCTCCAGTCGCTAGGGCTTTTAGCCTTAAAGGGACATAACGTCCAAGAAAAATTGCAGTTTGCCCAAAACCAGATTCCATATTTAGGGCATCTGATATCAGAACCAGAGCTCCGCCAAGGTCCAGATAGACTTCATAATGTCCCAGGTTTTCCCAAACCCAAAACTCAGCACCAACTGTCATATTTTTCTCGGGCTAGCTGGTTATTGCTATAACTGGATTCCAGATTTCTGTTTGGGCCAAACCTCTGTATGTTTTACTAAAGAATAACAACCCAGGTCAATTTTATGGGAAGAATAGGACTACATAGACTCTAAGGCCTTAAAGGAGAGTTTGCTGAACCCACCTGCCCTTGGGCATTCCAGTTATCTGATTCCCGGTTTCCTTTTTATACAGGAAAAGGAAGAGAATGCCCTTGAGGTGTTACCCAAAACGGGAAGACCACCACTGACCCGTAGGGCATCATAGCCAGCAGCTTCCGCTTGGCATGGGGGCTTCCTCCGTTTCCTGAGGGGCGTCCCCGCCACTGCCCTTTGGTTCTGGAGCTTTTGAAGGAGTAGAGTTGGTGACAGGTGGGCGCTGGGGCTCGAGACGGAGCAGTCTGGTCCCTGGACCCAGAAGTGTCGCCCGTGTGGACAGCAGAGGCCTGGAGCGAGGCAGGTCCAGATGGTGAAACGCAAGTCGAGAGTCACAGGAGGGGAGGGTGCCCGTGTGCCGAGAGGGCTCCGGGCATGCTGCCTCATGTGGGACTTCCGTGGCGGGCTGGCCCGTGGGCAGAGGCGGCAGTCGTCTTGAGGTGTCAACTTGGCTGCTGTCACGGAGATGGCCCAGGCCACCATCCCGATCGGGCACCTCCACTCTGATGCTGTCTCCTCCAGCAGGTGGCCCTCAACCACTCTTCCCCACCCCTCCAATCCCAGACAGGGCCCTGTGCTCACGTGTGCCTGCACTCCCCTGTACCTGCGCTCACCTGTACCAGTGCTCACCTGTGCCTGCGCTCACCTGTGCCTGCACTCACCTGTACCTGTGCTCTACTTGACACTGATGGTGAGTGGTTTCCAGCCTGTGTGCCCCACTAGTACAGGGGTTCTCTCTTTTCTCTAAACTTGTATTTGTAGCCAGGCTCTGCGTACACAGCAGGCAGACAGACAGGTAGTTACTGGAGGAAAATTTTAGAGCTGGTCCAGCCTCTTCACTATTTGAATCATCTTCCCCACCCCTGACCCCAGGGTTTAAGCCCCAGTGACCGAAACCCCAGGTGGCATTCTGGGTCTGGACCTACAGTGAGGCACACCCAGCGAAAAGGGCACAGGAGTGAATTCCACTGGCCTGGTTTCCACTCTTGATTCTGCCCTGACTCACAGCTTCTCTCTCTCTCTTTTTAAAATCCAGCTTCAACTCCCTGAACTATTTCATTTTTTAGTATTTTTTAAAAATAATAGTCCCATGTCCTAGAAGGTATGTTCACTTCCTTGACCCCAGGTGGCGCTAGTGGTAAAGAATCTGCCTGCAGTGCAGGAGACAGGGGAGATGCCCTGGAGAAGGAAATGGCAACCCCCTCCAGCATTCTTGCCTGGAGAATCCCAGGGACGGGGGACCCTGGTGGGCTGCCGTCTATGGGGTCGCACAGAGGCGGACACGACTGAAGTGACTTAGCAGCAGCAGCAGCAGCAGCACAGTCCTGAGGGAGGGAAAGCACCGGCTGCAGCCCCTCCTAGCCCTCCAGTCTCACCCAAGGGGGGCGGGGGTGGGGTGGAGCAACTCGTAGACCCGGGCACAGCCCCACTGAGAGGCCTAACAGACGTTTCACCGCCACACCGAAGGGCACCACGTCAAGCACAGGTGACAGTGGGCAGAACCAAGAGCCTCATCTAAGAGAAAAACTCTAGGAGAACCCAGAGAGGATGCTGGACGGGAAAACAAGGACAGAGGGAAATTCAGCCTCCCACACCTCCTGCTGCAGCAGAGAGCAAACACAGCTTAACTTCCAGCCATACAAACAAGCCTCACACTAAAAGCATGTTTACTTATACCCAAGACAGCCTGTCCCATCTTTCAACAAAAAGTTACAAAGTATACTACAAAGGGAAAAAACACAACTTGAAGAGACAGAGCAAGCATCAGAGCCAAACCCTGATATGGCAGAAACTGCAGCATTATTGGCCCAGGAATTAAAATAACTATGATTAACATGCAAAGGGCCCTAATGGAGAAAGTGGATGACCTGAGAGAACTCGCTCAGTCATGTCCGACTCTGCGACCCCATGGACTGTGCAGGCCAGAATACTGGAGTGGGTAGCTGTTCCCTTCTCCAGGGAATCTTCCCAACCCAGGGACTGAACCCAGGTCTCCCCCACTGCAGGTGGATTCTTCACCAGCTGAGCCACCAGGGAAGCCCACTTGTGAGAACAGGTGGGTAATACAAGCAGAGATGGAAACTAGGAAAGAATCAAAAGGGATGCCTGAGACCAAAAATAATGTAACGGTGAGACAGCTGCAAAAGGTGTAGCGCGCAAATAATAGCACGGCCGCAAGGAAACGAGGAAGGAGCAGAAGGAATATTTGAAGTGATAATGGCTGAGAATTTCCCCCAGTTAATGGTAAACACCAAGCCACAGATCCAGGAAGCTCAGAGAGCACTATGCAGGCAAATACCAAAAAAAAAAACAAACCTACACTAAGACACATTATATTCTAACTGCAGAAAAATCAAGGAAAAGAAAGGCTTGAAAAAAGCAGAGGAAATAAACACCTTACCCCCAGAGGGACAGGGATAAAATTCCATCTGACGTCTCACAAATCATGCAAGCAAAACTGAAAAATCTCTTCAGCTTAGAATCCAGTGAAATCATCTTTCAAAAGTGAAGCGACATATACTTTCGCAGACAAGCAAAAACCAAAGGACACACCGCCTCCCCAGCTACAAGGACCGGCAGTCTGAGTCAGTGCTGTGCATGGGCCGCACGTGGGAACGGGCCAGGACTCACTGATGGCCTGAGCCTGACCAAATGATGACCACCTGGGCTCCTGGGCCACAGGACAGCCCAGCTGGAGGGCTGCATCATCTACGGGAAGCCCCAGCCCTCAGCCCACCCACCCACAGCTGCATCCTTCCCCGGCCTGTGAGCTTGTGCCTAAACCTCGGGCTCTGCAGCCTCCCAGGCTCAGGTTGTAGCCTCTGGTTGTGACCCTGTGTCTCTCGACAGTCCAGTCATGGGAGAGCTGAGACCACCAGCCACGTTGGGCAGCACTCTTCAGAGCTCCTTGTAAGTCAGCTTGTCTGCAGGCCCCCGAGTCCTCTGCACAAGCAGGGTCCTGATCCCAAACTCTACCCCCGACACCTGGAAGAAAATGGAGCTGTCCAGAGTGCTGGAATCGCTGAGCCTGGACGGAGCCCTGCTCAGCCGAGGGGCTGTGCCCTACAGGCCTTGAGCACACAAGGGCCAGAGCCCCAGCTTCAGGAGGGCGGTGGCTCCTCTGCTCTCCTCACGAGCTGGAGAGCAGACGGGGAGCGAGGCCTTCGGGCTGACCACCTGCTGTCTGCTGCAAACCCAGTGTATCCTGGACCAGCCCCTCCTCTGGGCCAGTCCTCCTGTATTCACGTGCAAGTTCATTTATCCAAGCCGTTAATGTTTTGACTCCTGATGGAATGTTAGGATCTGGGTATGGAAATATGGATAATAAGTATTTATTAAACAAACGTATTTATGGGGCAGCTAGTGTGTGCTTGAATGGTGTGAGAGCTGGAAAGGTGAATCGAGTATGCCCCTTGTCCTCCAGGGGCAGTAACTGGTTGGAGAGGCATTCACACGTATTTATTATGTGCCCAGAACCCAGCAAGTCATAAAGAAGTGTTTCTAGACTGTTAATCGGTGTGTGGAGCAGACAGGTGTAGAGGCTGGGCCCTAGACATATGTCATGTTGTTCATATATTCAAGAGATCAGTCTGGATGCTGACTCTAGGAGGGCAAGACAGTTGGGAGGCTGAGATTGGCAGTGACCAGAAAGAGAGGAAGGTGGCCAGCAGTGGTTGTAGACTGGAGACAGTGGGGAGGGGCTACAGAGCCATTTTGATGAAGTATTGTGGAGAAAGGCTGAAATTTACACATATAGAAGTTACACTGAGCCTTCAAAAGTTAATACAACATTTTAACCTAAATGGCTTGTTGGAAGAGCTTCATGTTGCTTTCACATGTAGACCATTAGAATCACAACAGTCACTTTGCAGCTTTGGAGTACCAACCAAGGAGAGGCCCACCTCTGACGTCGCAGGTCTAAGAGAGGCCACTGCTACTGAATTGGGTGGTGCCCATGAAGCAATGCCTTAAGCATCTACATTCTAATATGGTATTTTTAGTTGTGTCTAAGTGCCTTATTGTGATTTAGGAAATTGGTAGTTTTTTGATCAATTTGCTATTCCTTTATCATTCTTCCTATTTCAAATAATGGAAGATTGGTGTCCCTTAGAATATCTGCAGAGATAATCTGACATTTGAGGCACAGGAGTAATGGTGAAACCTGTCCAGTCTGTCTTAGTTTTAGATTAGATTTTCACATGTGACAGAGTGGGTTGCCATTTCCTCCTTTAAGGGGCTGAACCCTCCTCTCTTGTGTCTCCTGCATTGCTAGGTGGATTCTTTACCACTAGCACCACTTGGGAAGCCCCGACTTACACATACTTATCTTCTAAATTGGGCTTCCCAGGTGGCTTAGTGGTAAAGAATCCACCTACAATTCAAGAGATGTGGGTTCGATCTCTGGGTCAGGAAGATCCCCTGGGGAAAGCATTGGCTACCCACTTCACTATTCTTGACTGGGAAATCCCACAGACAGAGGAGCCTGGCAGGCTACAGTCCATGGGGTTGCAAAAGAGTTGGACACGACTGAGTACACACCCATCCATGCATCTTCTAAATTATTTAACTTCTATTCTTCCAAATCTTATAGTAAAATTGATGCTCCAGAACGCTGTGCCACAAATATTCTGTTGTTTTGCATCCTCTCTGCATAGGATTGGGCTGTGCAGACTCCAGTTTGAGAAGTGTGTAGTAGTATAGTACTTGGAGTTGGTCAGAAAGATTAGATGGAAAAACGAATTATCACTATAACTTCCAATAGCAACAAATTATTAAAATTGTTTCCAAAAGGCTATTTTTCTTTCTTTTCTTTTTTTTTGGTTGCGCCGGCTTGTGGGATCTTCATTTCCCCAACCAGGGATTGAACCCTGGCTCCAGAGAGTTCATTCCAGGCAGTGCACCTTTCCTGTACCCATCAGAGAGCTTCGGCAGAGGTTCCGGAGGCCTAGCCCCGCCCCCTGATAGCCCCGCCCCTACCCGGGCCGCCTCCGCACGTGCGCCCAGCCTGCACTGCGCACGCCCACGGGTGGGGGCGGGGCGAGGGAAGGGGCGGGGCGGGGCGAGGGAAGGGGCGGGGGCGGGGCGAGGGAAGGGGCGGGGCGAGCCTAGTCCGCAGGGTCTACGCGGGGAGAGCATGGCCACGCTGCGCCGGCTGCGAGAGGTGCCCCGGCACCTGCTGGTCTGCGAGAAGTCCAACTTCGGCCATGACAAGTCGCGCCACCGGCATATCGTGGAGACGCACTATCACAATTACAGGGTGAGTCCTGGCCCTGGGTCCGCGGATTGCGCACCCTCCCTCCCGCGGACGCGGGAGGCTGGGGGAGAGCCGGGCTCTGCCTCGGGGGCACGCCCTCGTCGCGTAGAGGGGCGGGGCCCTCGCTCGGCATGCTGGGAGCTGTAGTTTCTTCCTGGCTCCAGGCTCGTATGTTGGCTCGCTTCAGGACCACAAGTCCCAGGGTGCACCGGCGGGGGCGGTGCTCCACCGTATGAGGGCGGGGCAGGGTTCATGGGGCCTCTCGTCCCTTACTGTGGCCTGGCCCCGCCCCAGGCGTGCTGCGTCACGGGAGCGGGGCCAGACGGGCCGGGGCGGGGCCGGGGCGGGGGCCGGGGCGGGGCCGGGGGCGGGGCCGGGGCGGGGCCGGGGCGGGACGGCAGCGTTCTTTCCCCGCCGCTGGTTTTCTGCGCCCGCCGCGCGCCTCTCTGGATCGTCGAGCCCAGTCCCGCCCGGGATCTGCTTGCTCCTCTGAACCGCTTACGGGCGCTAGTTTGATCTCTGAGAAGCTCTTCCTTCTGCCCGCTGCCCTCCGCCTTGTCCACCCAGAGCACCAGGGCGGCATTTGGGCAGCTTTTGGCAGAAATTCGCCTCGGCGGCCTTGCCCACAGCGATGTTTGCCGGTGTTTCCTGGCAGCGTCGCCCGCCCCGGGGCCTCTTTCGCGGCTGAGGCGTCAGTGGGGTTAGTTACTGGACCTGCTGAGAGGAGGAGACACCACGATCCCCGGGCGGTGTCTGCTGGGAAGGCGTCACCGGCCCTTGCAAGTGGGGAGAACTCCAGACTAGCCCTTGAAATGGAAGTGCGTGAAGCCTCTCACACCTTCAGTTTGATCAGCCTAATCTCAACTCAGGCCTCGCTGACCAGGGCCTCAGACACAAGTCGTGACCCCGGCCCCTCAGCGACACTCTGGTGTCCCCGCTTTGGGAGAGTGGCCTTTTTCAAGGTGTGGAGCAGCCGGGCACCGCTTGAAACCTGTCAGGTTGAACGTCTCTGGATGGAAAACTCATCACAGACAGCCGTCTGGGAGGTGCATCGTGTCGGCCCGTCCCACGAGCAGAACTTTCCTGTCAGAACAGTGGGAACACCCAGCTGACTTCTGCTTCCATGCAGCCTCTTAATAACCAGTGTCTCTGAATTCCTTATGCCCTAAGGGACAGTTCCTCTGATTTCAGCCTGGTATCAGGATACACATATCTGGGGATATTCACTTGTTGTTGAGTCCCTAACTCGTGTCTGACTCTTTGTGACCCCCTGGACTATAGCCCACCAGGCTCCTTCTGTCCATGGGATTTCCCAGGCAAGAGTACTGGAGTGGGTTGCCATTTCCTTTTCCAGGGGATCTTCCTGACCCAAGGATGAAACCTGTGTCTCTTGCATTGGCAGGCAGATTCTTTACCACTGAGCCACCAAGGAAGCCATCGTTTGTACTGTATTTCCCTAAAAATTAATCTAGTGACAGGAGAAGGCAGTGGCATCCCACTCCAGTACTCTTGCCTGGGATCAAAATCCCATGGACGGAGGATTTTCCGTCCGTGGGGTTGCTAAGAATCAGACACGACTGAGCGACTTCACTTTCCCTTTTCACTTTCATGCATTGGAGAAGGAAATGGCAACCCACTTCAGTGTTCTTGCCTGGAGAATCCCAGGGATGGGGGAGCTTGGTGGGCTTCCATCTATGGGGTTGCACAGAGTCGGACACGACTGAAGCAACTTAGCAGCAGCAGCAGTGACAGGAACAGAGCATCAAATATATTGCTTATTTTCAAAAGATAAAACGCAAGTAAGAGTTTCCCATTAAAATTATTATTTTTTCATTCAATTTCCCTATACTGTACACTTGAATTCAGAAATGGAAAACTTGAATTGTAGGATTTCTTTCCTGAGATTAGTAAATTAATTTCAGAGTTTTGTTGAAAGCTGTGGAGGAATGGTTAGTAGCCTTCATTATGTATGAATCACATGCTGTACGTGTGAAACTAGTATATTACTGTAAGTCAACCATGCTTCTGTTATTAATAAAAAAATAAGTTTTTTATAATATATATTCCAATAGGTTTCCTTTCTGATTCCTGAATGTGGGATACTATCAAAAGAACTGAAAGATCTGGTCATGGAATTTGGACCCTATTACTTTGTGAAGGATTTACCTCTTTATGAGTTAATCACACACGAATTCATCAGTACTTTTGTCAAGAAAGGTAAGAAAAACCACACCATGTCTGTGCACGTGATTGGATGCGGAAGGCCAGGGAGGTCACACTGCGGTTCGAGGGCCCCTGCCTTGTTCGAATCAGACAGATGGAGCTCGTCTTCGAGGTCAGGTGTGCGCAGCCCTCCCTCCGCCCCTCAGTAGCTCAGCCTGCTCTGTGCGTCCTTGGGTTTGGTTTCTGATTCCACGGGTCCACACGCATCCCATGGGGGTGTTGTCACATGAAGTTCGTGGAGAGGAAAAGCTCTCCAGCGCCGTGTTCAGATGCACTGCTGTCGGGCATGGCTGCAAGGACACTGCTCCCCGCAGTGCCAACAAAAGCTGTCTCTGCATGTTGGTCTCCTGATGCGGCCACACTGCCGTCCACACAGCCAGGTGCTGACTGGGGCCTGACGTCTTCCTCTTGGACTCTGCGGCCCTCACCATCCCATCTGTGTCTACTGGGTTGATTGGCTTGTTCCAGGTATTTCCTGGGAGCCACTCGTTTGAAACTATTCAGGCGTCTTTTAGGGTCCACCCTCACTGCAGGCATCACTGCACAAGAGCCACTGGCCTCTTGTCGTCGGTCTCACTGACATGATTCCTTTTGTCAGTTTTGAAACGATGCTGGGGAGTTCCCTGGCGGCCCAGTGGTTAGGGCTCCAGGCTTTCACTGCCCAGGGCCTGGGTTCAGTCCTTGGTCAGGGAACTAGGATGACACAAACTACGTGGCGCAGCCAAAAACAAAAACATTTGATGCTCAAATTGCTAATGATGTGGGCACAGGCCACGGCAGGCACTTTTACATGGGTGACTCGACATGACCCCAGCGATAACACTGTGAAATGGGCCTGCAGCCCCCATTTTACAGGTGAGGAATTGAGGCTCGGGGAGATCAAGCAGCTCTCTTGACTTCACACAAGTTCTTGGCAGGTTTGAGTCTTCACCCAGAACTCGGCCTCGCTGGGGTGTGCCTCTCTGCCAGCGTCTGCAGAGGTGCACGCGTTTGCTTCGCAGTGGGAGTCAGCCTGCACAGACAGGCCCTGGTTGGGGACGTGGACGAGCTATGCCTGGCCTTGCGTGTCCCCCACCTTCACCTTGGCCGGTTTAGGGTTATTGAGTGAGCGGGGCCCGTTACCTGGAAGATTGGTTATCATGTCAAGGTAATCCACTAACTTTTTGCACGTGTGACTTTTTTTTTTCTTAATTTCTCCACTGGGCTGTCTTTCAGGTTCATGCTATGCGCTAACATACAACACAAATATTGATGAGGATAATACTGTTGCCCTGCTGCCAAATGGTAAGCACACTCATTTTTCCTTCATTCTTAAGGAAATGCATGCTGTAAAAAAGAAAAAGTCAAGTCATACAGGTGTGAGTAAAGTGACAGTCCACCCTTTCATCCGGCTCACCCAAACTCATTCCCGTTCTTAGCAGGCACTCTTATTAGCAGGTAGGTTTGATGCTGGGTAGGATTGGGGGCAGGAGGAGAGGGGACGACAGAGGATGAGATGGTTGGATGGCATCACTGACTCGATGGACATGGGTTTGGGTGGACTCCGGGAGTTGGTGATAGACAGAGAGGCCTGGCGTGCTGCAATTCATGGGGTCGCAAAGAGTCGGACACAACTGAGCGACTGAACTGAACTGAACTGATTTATTCTTCTAGACACATTCTGTGAATTTAAAATCACACATACGGGTTGTTCTTTTAAAAAAAACGTATATGATGTCACACTCTATTGTTTCTCAATTTTTTTTTTTCCCCAAGCTCTGTATCCTAGACATCATTCCATATCAGTGCATACAGTTTTAATTCACTATTTCTAATGTCTTGAAAATATCCCAAAGGAGTGTACCATAATTTGTTTATTCTTTCTTTAATAAAAAGATAATTTCTAGTTTCACTATAATAAATGTTTGTATATATAATTATAAATAATATTCTTGTTTATAAGTAAGATATATTTGGATAAATAATATATTTGTATTATAAAAAGCAAAGAAGGCAATGGCACCCCACTCCAGTACTCTTGCCTGGAAAATCCCATGGACGGAGGAGCCTGGTAGGCTGCAGTCCATGGGGTCGCGAAGAGTCAGACATGACTGAGCGACTTCACTTTCACTTTTCCCTTTCATGCACTGGAGAAGGAAACAGCAACCCACTCCAGTGTTCTTGCCTGGAGAATCCCGGGGACGGCAGAGCCTGGTGGGCTGCCGTCTGTGGGGTCGCACAGAGTCGGACACGACTGAAGCGACTTAGCATAGCATTATAAAAAGATCTTTCTGTGCACTGGTATTTAAGTGCTCAATTTGCCTTGCTTTCTCTTAGAGAACGTGTTATATTTATTTTTTAACACCAAAAACATGAGAACATGTTCTGTGTTTGATGTCTCTTTATGGGAATTATTACTTGATTTATAGGGAAGTTAATTTTATCACTGGATAAAGACACTTACGAGGAAACTGGGCTCCGGGGCCGCCCGTCTCAGTCCGGCAGGAAGACCACGCGGTTCAGTGAGTGCTGCGCTCTCCCCATCACTGTCTGACAAAAGCCAGTGGCCTCAGCGGGTTCAGGTTCACGCGTGTGAACTGCTTATGTTCTCTTTGTGAGGAAGCAGCGTGGCTTTCTCTTGTCTTTAAAATTCCTCATCAGAGAGGATGAGAGACTGCTGTGCAGCCAGGTGTCTTTAGCGACCGCGTCTCACAAAGGTCGCGGGCTGGGACCTGGTCTTAGATGTGTATGTTTCGGGTCACAAGTTCGAAGTAATGAACCCAACCTGTTCTTCTTTTTTTAATTTTGCATTGAAGTATGGCTGATTTGCAGTGTTGTGTTAGTTACTGCTGCACAGCAGAGTGACTCAGTTATGCGTATGTGTACATTGGTTTTCGTATTCTTTTCCATGATGGCTTATCACAGGATATTGGCTGTAGTTGCCTGTGCCATACTCTAGACCCTGTTGTTTACCCAGTCTACATATACAAATTTTTATCTGCTCCAACTTGGTCTTAGTAAAGAATTCCCTTTAATTTTAAAGTGTTATGATTCCAGTAGAAATCACCCATGACAGATATAGCTGTGCTGACGGTTTGCTGAACGTCGGTGGTCATGGCTACCACCTGCACGGCTTGATTAGAGACGCTCTCTGCCCTTGGCTTTTGACTGGGAAAAGTGTGAATTTAAAGCACCTGTTGTGATTAGCTTGATTGCTGAAATGCCCATCAAAAGCAGAGTTTTGATTTGGTAAACCAAAGGAAGGGCAAGGGGGACAAAGTGACTTTTTTCTTCCATGAATTTTCCAAAATTCCTGATGTTTTTAATCCAGCATGTATTGCACAGTGCAAGCTGCATGTGTATGAATGAAATATTTATTCCTCTCCATTTTTTAAAGTTGTTTCCATTGATCTGGTGGATTTATCCTCTAACCTGGACTCTAAGAAGTATAAGAGAGTATCTTGGGCCTTCAAAGAGAAGAAGCCATTGAAGTTTGATTTTCTTTTGGCGTGGCATCAAACAGGTATGAAAAATAAATTGTGTAATAATGATACAGTGGTGTTGAAATCTAGTTGTTAGTTGCAGGGACTTAGTGAGGATGGCATGATGATTCAGGCCCCTGGTCAGGGATGCTGCGTACCTACATGGATATAGCTATCCGCCACTTCTTTGCCACCCACAGACCATAGCCCGCCAGGCTCCTCTGTCCATGGGATTCTCCAGGCCAGAACACTGGAGTGGGTAGCCATTCCCTTCTCCAGGGTTCTTCCTGACCCAGGGATCGAACCTAGGTCTGCCACATTGAAGCCAGATTCTTTACTGAGCCAGCAGGGAACCCCTTATGTTACTTAAGTTTTACCAAAAAAAGTGAAAATAGTGCTCGGCATGTGTCTTGCAGCAAGCTTCCATGGAGGTGGTGGGCATCCCAGGAGCGAGAGGGCACCCCCAGGCTCCCTCCCCCAGAACTGCACTCAGCATCTTAGCCTTACGCCGTCAGAGCTTTGAACTGGGTCTGTGAGCATCTGTGCTTTATCTTGATGTATTTCACGCATCTGTTAGCAAGCTGTGTCTTAAGGTGATTGCTTCTTCACGTTGTGCCATTTCGACCTAACCAAAGGTTTGGTAGGGACACTCCGCTTTGGGATAGCAGGGAGCCTGTAAGCCTTGTTAAGGAACCTTCTCAGTCCCTCTGGCATCCGCGTAGTTCAGGATCGTCCAGCCGTGCAGCCATCTGGCTCCCTCTCCCTGGGTTACGCGTCCATCCAGAGCTCTCGAGGATGGTCTCATAGCAGCTGACCTTTCCCGTTTCTCTCCTTCCCCCCTCCAGCTCAGCTCCAGCAGCCTTGGCCAGAATGTTTTAAAATAGTATTCTAGTGATGCACACAAACTGCTTCTTTGTCATTACAGAGTCGTAATCAGGCATATCGTTAAATGTCAGATTAAATTTGTCGTAACTTCTACTTGATTGGAATGATACGTTGTTCACTATACATTTTGATCTGTTTACAACCACCGTGTGCCTCACTCCTTTTCGAAGTGTTATCTTTGGCCCAAACCAAGACTATAAGGAATCAGGGCGTGGTGGTTACCGTGATGTGGCTCTCTCTCCTGGAGAAGAGGAAAGCCCTGGGCCGTTTTGGAAGTAGGCCCCTCGGGCTGCTCTCTCTGGGAAGCTCATGGTCCTGGGGTCCGGCAGGGCTCCTGCATGAACCCTGGCTCCACAGCACCTCAGTGCAGCTTCTGTGTGGCGTGGACACAGGGCCGAGAGGCTGGCATCTCAGTGGCCTGGAGTCTGTGGAAGGCCTCCCTGTGCGTTGGGTTCTGGAGAGCTCTGTGTTCTAAGACTCCTAGGTATTTTAGGGGCTTGTTGAGACCTGGGAAAGGTCTGAGGTTTTTGCCCTACTTGCAAGCTACGAAGTTAGCCCGCACCGTCTCTTGGGTACCGGCAGGAGACACGAGACCCCTGGGTCAGAAGCAGAGGACTGAGTTACTCCCAGCAGCCGCTGTGGCCAGAGCATCAGCGTCTGCACCAGTTCACCGGGTCCTGGTTCCTGTGGGGGCCGCTCAGGCGGGGGCAGCTTTACAGAAGGGGCAGCCTGGAGCCTCTGGAGTGCAGACCTTTTATCCTGGGCAGTGAGCCTGCTGATCTCTGCCCTGGAGGGAGGGGAGGAGGAGGGAGGTATTCTTTCTAATGCACTGGACTGTTAGCAAGCCTGCTCCCTGCTCCAGGGGGTCACTACTTCCACCTTCCAAGGCCACCAGAAGATCCTTCAGGACCCACTGGATCTTACTCGGTTTCGAGGACAAGCTGGACCGAGGTTCTGCCCTTCAGCTCCTCTGTTTCCTTTTTCAAGAGCGTGCAGAAAGGCTCCTTTCTCTGTGTGCATAGAGTTCACTGATTTTATTGAAGATAAGTAATGCTTTGGGTTTTACTCACTAGCTTGAAAGTTGCTTAGTAGAGCAGATGATGAGAGTAGTGTGGGTTGAATCTGAAAGCATTCGGATTTTCCAGGAAGATGGATTTGACATGACTTTGGCTTTAGGAGCTGGAAGCAACTTAAATGGTTTTACTTTGAATAAAGCTTTGTATAGCACCCCCGGTCTGACTTCACCCTCCCTGCTTCCCGAAACCCTCAGGCAGGAACTGGGTGGGCTCGGGGACTCTTCAGGTGGCCTTATTTGGTGTGTCTGAAGGTGCAGAAGGATCCGCGATGATGTCATACTTTTCCGGTTACGGAATTCAGGAGCATCAGCCAAAAATAGCGCTGAGCACGACGCGGGATCTGCGGTGCCCGGTGCTGCGGAGCGGCCTGCTCGGGGGTGAGCCAGAGGCGGCCTGCAGCGCCCGCGAGCTCTTCGACTGGCTGGGCGCCGTCTTCGGTCATGCAGACCTGTGCGTACGAGGGCTCCCGGGTCCCGGCGGGCTGGGGCTGGCTTCTCGTTTCTAACGGGTCCCAGCGGGCTGGGGCTGGCTTCTCAATTCTAACGGGTTTAGTGCTCCGAAAGGGGTGGATATAAAGGTGTTCTCTTTTTTTTTTCTTACAGAAATAATGAGCCTTATAATTTCGTATCAACCTACTGCTGTCCTCAGCCAAGCACAGTGGTAGCCCAGGCTTCCTTGTGCACGGTGACTGGGTTCATCCTTCCGGAGAGGATATGTGTCCTGTTGGAACAGCTGTGGTGAGAGCGCCTTTTGTTGCTCATTCTTTCTTGCTTGTCTGCACCTCCGTGATGTTCTGGGGGCAGCGCTCGTGATCCAGGTCCCACAGTCCTCCAGCACACGTGCCTTTTCCCCCTCTTGCTTGGGTTCCCGTGCAGTAACGTCATCATCTTACGTGATGTAATTAGTTATCCCTGGTGATGTTGCCGCATTCTTGTCCTTTTGGAAGGAGAAGAGCTGGACTATGCTTCTTGAGAACAAACTGCTTGCTCTTCTTGCCCTGCCTCGCCCAGACCGTTTCAGTGCAGTCAGAGTTACAGTATCACTTAAGAAAACAGCGGAGCTCCACGGAACACATTCTGATCTGTTTTACGTGTTGGAGTTCTGCAATATGTTTCACTTTTTGAAATGGTTGGGAAAAGGAGTTGACCACCTCTGAATCCGCATCATGTCTAAGATCCAGCCTAGCTCTAACATCCGTGAGTCCCTGGACACCAGTGACATGCCGCGGGCTGTGTAGTGTAAAATGCCACTGAGCTTTCATTCTGGGAGGCGGTATGTAAACCCGGCGTCAGGCCACCCCGGTCCCGTGCTGGGAAGACTCTAAAGTGAGCATGGTGCCTCCTAAGTCATCACTTGGAAAATGTCAAAGATGTAACTGTTGAGGCTTTTCCTTTTTAAATCCAGCATCCCTTTTTCACATTTATTGCTTTGTGCTTTGATTTCCCTCAGTAAGAAGGTTAAAGTTTCAAAAATTTGATGAATTTTAAAAGAGAAACCTGATATTCTGCAGTGTTTCAGTTCACAGAACCCCCAAAAGCAGGACTCTTAAAGGGGGAAATGGTTCTTAACACAGTTTGTGGAGGTTTTTTTGTCCTTTGAATCATGTATGCTCCTCCACAGTACGGGTAGGAGCCGCTGAAGGTTGTCCTGTGAGTCACATGGTGGTGAGCCTTTACTGAGTTCACAGCGTAGCACCAGGAGTTGCATTTCTTCTGTCTTCTAATTTTTATGAATAAAAACTTAGGTGGAAGCCTCATAGGAGCATCAGAAATACCACTTATCCTGAATAAGTAAAAGAGAAGATAAATATGACCATCCCTAAGTCTCCGTTTGTTAAGAAGTGTCTGTCTTTTTCAGTCACTACTTTGATGAACCAAAGTTGGCCCCATGGGTGACGCTGTCCGTTCAAGGCTTTGCAGACAGCCCTGTTTCCTGGAGAGAAAATGAACACGGCTTTCAGAAAGGAGGAGAACATTTGTACAACTTCGTGATCTTTAATAATCGGGACTACTGGCTTCAGATGGCTGTGGGGGCAGACGACAACTGTCCGCCGTAATAAGCACGGAATTTATAGTCACGTTCGTTGATGTTTGTCTGTCATCTCTCCTGGTGGTGTGAGGACTGTGTGTGCACTCAGACTCGGATGCCGGTGGCGTTGCTCAGATCACCCGCCAGCATCTGCTTTGCACTCAGGCCCTTCCTCTGGTCGCAGCCAGGCTTGCTGCCCAGTGGAAGCTCGTAGTCGCTGTCTCCTTGTCCATGTGAGCCCAGGGGGTGGGCGACTGCTTGGTGCCCTGGGCCAGGATGGCCAGGGACCCGGGGTTCTGGGACCGTTGGATAAGATGTGTGCCGTGACGGTAGTTTTTTCACATAATAACAACAGACAGTCCTAACATCATACTTAGCAGAGCCAGTTCTTGCATTAAGTGCTGTTCATGTGTTACCGGGCCTGAGTCTCACATCAGTCCTTCGAGGGAGCATAAGCTGCTAAGGTCACCCAGCTTGTGCGTCAGGAGGGATGTTTAGATGCTGTATATTGTTAAAAAGCAAGTTATGGTAACTTACAAGGGAAGAGAATCTGGAAAAAAACATATATATATGAAGAAAGTGAAAGTGTCAGTTGCTCAGTCGTGTCCGATTCTGTGTAACCCCATGGACTGTAGCCCACCAGGCTCCTCTGTCCATGGAATTCTCCAGGCCAGAATACTGAAGTGGGGAGCCGTTCCCTTCTGCAGGGGATCTTCCCAACCCAGGGATTGAGCCCAGGTCTCCCACATTGCAGGAGATGCTTTACCATCTGAGCCATACATAATACACATACATATATATACACACACATGTAAAACTGAATCCCTGTGCTTTATACCTGAGACGAACGTGACATCGTGACTCAGCTACAGTCTCTGTTTGAGAGCAGGATCCCCCTGTGGTCCGGAGATCCCCCCGCAGTCCGGTGACCCCCCCCGCGGTCCGGTGACCCCACCGCGGTCCAGTGATCTCCCCTGCGGTCCACTGATCCCCCCGCGGTCCGGTGACCCCGCCACGGTCCGGTGACCCCCCCGCGGTCCGGAGATCACCCTGAGGTCTGGAGGTCCCCCCGTGGTCCGGCGACCAGGCTGCTGCGCTTCCAATGCAGGACGTGCACGTTTGATCCCTGATCTGGGAATTCAGGTCCCACGTGCACAGAGTGGCCAAAAAATTTAAAAAAGAAGTTGAAAGAACATTTTTCCCCAGCAATATGACTGATAAGGACCCATTGAAAACTACTTAAATTTCCCGAATACCTATCAAGAGCCATTTTAAAAAATGTATTGGTTAGCTGCAAAATAATTCAGAATTTTCAAAAGCTAAATAATTTGGCCACATGAAATTAAATTAGAAATCAATTAAGATCCTTCAATATCCCAAATATTTGGCAATGAAATAACTCACAAGGCAAAGAACAAGTCTAAAGAGAAATTAGAATGTAATTTGAAATGAATTTTTAAAACCAGAATTTGTGGGTTCTTGCTAAAGCAGTAGTTAGAGGGTAACTTGTAGCTTTAAATGTCTGTATTAGAAAGGAAAAGAGGTTTCATATCAGTGACCTCAGTTCCCACTTTTAAGAAGCAGTGAAACGAGTAAAGTAAGTCCAAAGTAAGCAGAAGAAAAGGAATAATAAAGGTCAAACTGGCAGCCAATGAAATGAAAGAGAAAGATTAATCCAAAAGCTTGTTCTCTGGGAAAATCAGTAAAATTGATAGATCTCCAGCCAGACTGGTGAGGGGAAAAGACCAGGTACCGATATAAGGAGTGAGAGAGGCAACATCACTGAAGATCCTGTAACATTGAATTAACAGGAGTATTAGGGACACCTTTGAACTAATTTAAGAACATGAGTGAAATTGATCAATTCCTTGAAAGACACAAACTACCAGAGCTCACCCAAGAAGAAACAGGTAAAACCTTTCTGTAACCCCTGTGACCAGTGGTGAGTTTTAGCAAACGTTTGAAGAAATAATACCAGTTCTACACAAATTCCACCACTCATTCTATGGGGTCAGCATTACCCTGGTTTCAAACTTACCTAGGTATTCTGGCCAGACAAACCAAAAGCTCCAAAACAAATATTCTTTATGAACATAGGTGCAAAAACTTGAAGCAAAAGTTTAGTGAATTAAAACCTATGATATGATAAAAAAATGTAGCATGTCATGGTCATGGGGTTTATCCCAGGAATGCAGGGTTCGTTAAACATTCACATAATGTTGGAATCAGTACTAGAAAGGTATTTGACAAAACCCACTGTCCAAAAGAGTTGGACACAACTGAGTAACTTTTACTTTCACTCACGTTATCTACTTCTGGTAAAAAATCTGGCAAACTAGGAATAAAGGGACTTTTCCCAGTCTGATTAAAAGGCACCTGCAGAAACCCTACAGCTCACAGCAAACCTAATTGTGAAGGACTGAGCACCTTCCCCCCACATCAGGCAGAAATCAGGGATGTCTCTGTTAACCATCGTATTGGAGATTCTAGACTGCAACCAGACAAGAAACAGAATTAAGAACCTCCAGATTGGAAAGAAAAAAATAAAATTGTTCTCTTTTTCACAGATGACATTATCATCTATGTAGAAAATTCAATGAAATTTGTAAGGTATTAGAACTACTAAGTGAGTGTATCGAGGCTGCAGGATGTAAAGTAATGAGCAAAAATCAATTATATTTCTATATGTTAGCCATGAACAGTTGGAAAGAGAAATGAAAAACATTTACAATAGCATAAAAAAAAAATAAGGTAGTTTGGAATAAGTGACAAAAATGTGAAAGACCTGTTGTTGCAACCCCATGGACTGTAGCCCACTAGGCTCCTCCATCCATTGGATTCCCCAGGCAAGAGGACTGGAGTCGGTAGCCATTTCCTTCTCGGGGGATCTTACCCCCCCGGGGACTGAACCCATGTCTCCTTCGCTGGCAGGTGGATTCTTCCCTCTGAGTCACCAGGAAAGCCCTAGACATAGAACTATTGCAGACCTAAGTAAACAGTGCTGTATTGCTCCTTGTTCATGGTCAGAAGACTCAGCATTGTTAAGATGTCATTCCAAAACACAGATTCACCACAGATTCAATGCAACCCCAGCAGGCTACTTTGTGTCTGCATGTAAGTTGACAAGCTAATTTTAAAATTTTTTGTAGAATTGCAAAGGACCTAGAGTAGCTTCCAGGGCTGTTTTAGAACTTGACAGTACAGCACCCCAAAGCCTCTAGCTGCCCCAGTCTTTCTCCCTCAACGTGATCTTCACCACCAGTCCAAGCAGGAAGTCAGGAGGTGGTGGTTTTCAGTGAGTCCCACTGTGATCTATAGGGATGCCTGCTGTCAGAAAGGAAGTCATGTAATAAGGAACTTAATTTAGGAGGTGCCAGTTATTGTTGGGGGCTTCCCAGATGGTGCAGTGGTAAAGAATCTGCCTGCCAATGTAGGAGACTCAGGAGATCCCCGGAGTTGGAAATGCAGCCCACTCCAATTTCTTGCCTGGGAAATCCTATGGACAGAGGAGCCGCGTGAACTGTGGTCCATGGGGTCACAGAGTCAGACACGACTGAGCACACACGCATGTAGTTAACACTGGAAATAAGATTTATTGCTGTTAATTCTTTGGAATTATCTGTGGTTGACTAGTTTTTCCGAACTGTATCTGCTGGTTAATACCATTTGCAACTATTTTCCATGTAAAGTTAAATATTTGGTATAAAAGGGATTTTAAAAGGCTGAGTGGAGGAATTTATGTCAGTAGGAAAACAGACTTATAGATCTTTAAGAAACAAGTGTCAGGAGGCTTCTGGAAAGAAAGAAACAAATTACCAAGGCAGTCTTCTTAAGTTTGAAGCATGGGCATCAGTAACACAGCAACCAACCAAAAAAGCCAAGCTGTAAACATCCCTATTTGAGCTAAGATTGTGCTCAAATTCTTTCAGTGTAATTTACCAGGACTTGGGGATCAGAAAGACCACTGCAAGCATATTCTTGAGAATCCAGATGAGAGGGAAAAGGTTTATTCTTTGGGCGCTAAGTTACTGCCCTCTGGATCTTCATAAATCAAACTAAATTATTGAGCAGGAAGTGGAGAGAGACCCACCCATTTCTGAAGAAGTGACCAGAGATCAGAGATGTTTATTTTCATCTCTTATAATTGAAGAAATATTTGTCTTGTTTTTATGTTGCCCGAGGTTGAAGTTTTTTCCCTCCTGTTGTGTTGCCTATAAACCCATGAGTCATTTTTACCACCAAACTCCTGGATTCTCCAGAGACAATCAAGGAGATATATATATATATCAATGTAAAATATGTGAATACATAGTCATGTATAATGTTTATTATATAATACAAATATTTGAATATATCATGAATATAATACATAATAAATATACAATAAACTATATAATATTTATATAATAGGGGTCACAAAGAGTTGGACATGACTTCAGTTCAGTCGCTCAGTTGTGTCCGACTCTTTGCGACCCCATGGACTGCAGCATGCCAGGCCTCCCTGTCCATCACCAACTCCTGAAGCTTACTCCAACTCATGTCCATTAAGTCAGTGATGCCATCCAACCATCTCATCCTCCATCGTCCCCTTCTCCCCCCGCCTTCAATCTTTCCCAGCATCAGGGTCTTTTCCAGTGAGTCAGTTTTTCACATCAGGTGGCCAAAGTATTGGAGCTTCAGCTTCAGCATCAGTCCTTCCAATGAATATTCAGGACTGATTTCTTTTAGGATGGGCTGGTTGGATTTCCTTAGGGACTAAATAAAAACTACCATAAATGTGTGTGTATGTGTATCTACATATATCCTTTTGTCTCCCTGGAGAATCCAGGAAGCTTGGTGGTGAAAAGGACTCGTGAGTTTAGAGACAACACACCAGGAGAGAAAAAAACTCCAACCTCGGGCAGCAGAAAACAAGACAAACATTTCTTCAGATGAAAACAAACATCTCTGATCTCTGGCCTTTTCTTCAGAAATGGGTGGGTCTCTCTTGGCTTCCTGCTAAATAGTTTGATTTATGAAGAGTATTTTGAATTGTGGTGCTAGAGAAGACTCTTGAGAGTCCCTTGGACTGCAAGAAGATCCAACCAGTCAATCCTAAAGGAAATCAATCCTAAATAATCATTGGAAGGACTGATGCTAAAGCTGAAACTTCAATACTTTGGCCACCTGATGTGAAAAGCCAGCTCGTGGTAAAAGACCCTGATGCTGGGAAGGATTGAAGGCAGGAGGAGAAGGGGACGACAGAGGATGAGATGGTTGGATGGCATCATCGACTCAATGGGCATGAGTTTGAGCAAATTCCGGGAGATAGTGAAGGACAGGGAAGCCTGGTGTGTTCAGTCTGTGGGGTCTCAAAGGGTCGGACATGACTTAGACTGAACAGCTACATGAAGAATATTATTAATACAGATCTTCTTTGACTTATGATGGAGTTACATCCTGATAAGCCCATTATAATGTGAAATTATTTTAAGTTGAAAATGTATTTAATACGCCTCACCCACCAAACACACATCACAGCTTGCCCTAGCCTACCTTAAACATGCTCAGGACACTTACATTAGCCCACGGTCAGGCAGAATTACCTAACACAAAGCCTGTTTTATAATGGTGTTGAAAACCTCGTATCATTCATTACATACTATACTGAAAGTGGGAAGCACAGTGGTAGGTAGAGCGCCATTGTCTCTGTATGGGCGGTTCACCCTCGCGCTGGCGGGGCTGGCCGGGAACTGCCCGGAGTCACAAGAGACAACCTTGCTGCATGCACACCGCTAGCCCAGGAAAAGATCAGAACTCAAAAGTGTGGTTTCTGCTGAGCGTGTTTCACTTTCGCACCATCGTACAGTTGGAGAATCCTAACTTGAGACATTGGAGGGACCATCTGCTTTCTCGTGATGCAAATGGCTCCTGTAGTTAGGAGTCTGAGAAGTCCTGCAACTTCTGTTTCGCAGGCTGTAGACCCAGGAGAACGGGTGTAGTCCTTCCACGTCTGAAGACCTGGGGATTAGGGGAGCCTGGTGTGATCCCGTCGGAGGGCGGAGACCCGTGCCCCAGCTCAGCAGTCGACTGCTAACTGCTCCTTTCTTGGCTTTTTTGTGCTATTCAGGCCTTCAGGGGTAGGATGAGGCCCACACACCCTTCAGCCTCCCTAGTGGCTCAGTGGTAAAGAATCTGCCTGCCAATCAATGCAGGAGATGCAGGTTAGATCCCTGGGTTGGGAAGATCCCCTGGAGGAGGAAATGGAAACCCACTCCTGTATTCTTGCCTGGGAAATCCTGTGGACAGAGGAGCCTGGTGGTTTGTGGGGTCGCAAAAGAGTCGGACACAACTTAGCAACTACACAGCACCCGCGCTGAGAAGGTTAATCTGCTTAATAAGTCTGCTGATTTGGATGCTAAGCTCACCTAGGAACCCCTCCCCAGACACCCCCAGAGACAACATTTAGCCAAATATCTGGATGCCCCATGATCCAGTCTGGTTGGCACATAAAATGAACTCTCACACTGCCAGGAGTTCCTGTGGTCTGTGGTGATATTTTGGAGCGCCTGGTTTGCACTCACTGGTTACTGGTGCTGTAGTAGGAAGAACAAACCTGACTCTGTGTTGGCCCCGTTTCTTTAGCCTTCGTGTTTTGTTTCTGCTCCAAGTTAATCACCAAAGGGGTGATGCCTGTAAGCTTAAATTGTACATAATGGCCCATCTCTGGGAACCCTGCCTCCCAGGTAATGAGCGTTCAGTTAAATACCTTTGTTTAGCTCCCAGGAAACATCCTAACCAGGCCCACCTGTGGGTGGGAGGAGGGGCTTAGCCGTCCCTTCCAGGGGCCGACGGGAAACAGGAAGTGGGACTGATGGGAAACAGGCCGTGCTCGACTTTGCTCCCACCCACTTAGGAAGAAGCCGAACTCGAACAGGCAGGATGGTTCTTTGGGGCATGAGTCCACCACCCTCTCAGTCTGCTGGCGCTCCAGATAAAGTCGTCCTTCCTCGCCCACCACCCAGTCTCTTTCTTTACCAGCCTGTGGTGTGGCGGGCAGTAGGAGCTTGGACTCAGCAACCCTGGGGGCTGTGAGAACAGAAAAAATCGATGACTTGGCTTCTTTTTTTGAGGAAAAGACACTTCAGGAAGACGGTCGTCTCTGCCTCGACCAGCTCTTGGCTGAAGCTGACCGGTAAGTGAGTGCTACAGCCTGCAGGGAGGGCGTCTCCGGTCAGCCGGGGCCTTCCCGGGCCTGCTCTCCTGCCCTCCACCCATGGGGCCCCCTGACCAGCGTGTGAAGCCGCTGCCCAGCAGGACAGCAGCTGTCTTTGGAAAGAGCTTAGTGGGAGCCAGTTTCCTCCAGGGATGAACACTCTTCTCCAGAGAAGGCACTGCTTTATAGAAACAACCGTTGCCTTAAACAGGCCTGTGCAGTTTGCAGAGCAGCAGCTCCTGCGTTAGTTACTGCAGTGGGGCGGCCCGTCTTAGTTTAGGACGGGAGGACTCACGGGGGGAGGGGGTTGGACGTGGGGCACGACTGAATTCTTTCTCTTTTTATCCCCTTAGGGCTGTGAGCGGGAGGAGCTGCTGAAATCCTTGCCCAGTACCTGAGCACCGTCAGCAGGAACGCCTCGGCGAGCAGGTAAGATGGAGAGAAATCTGGGCTCTGGGAACTGCGGTTATCGCTCCGTGAGCTCCTTCCAAGGGGCAAACAGGCAGAAAAAAGCACATTCCTGGAGACTTCCTTGGTTTCTTTCAACTAATGATGTAAATGGAGCCCTTTCCTTTTACTGGTGAAGCGCTCACAGCTGGGTCTCATTTCAGATAACAATTGGCAGCCTCCAGGCCCCGGTCCTGTAAATATTACTGAATCTCTTGGTTTTTAGGCCAAACTGCCTGACAGTCTTCAGGCAAGGGACCCAGATAAGGTTGGGAGGCTTGAGAATGTAGGGCAGGCTCTTAGTTCACAGGCCGCCAGAGTTTGTCATGTTTTGTTTTTTGGGTGTTTTTTTTTTAGCCTCTAACAAGGTTTGATCTTTATTCCTGAGGGTCAGTTGTGGGCAGGTGATGGCTCCGAGCTTCCCAAACTTGTCTGTGTCTGAGTTGGTCAGCTTTGCCCCTGTTTCATTTCGAATCCATTCCGAAGTTCTCAGAGTAAAAGTACCAGCCAGTATATTTGATTTCATAGTAAGAGCTGACATTCTCTACGCACTGTGTTCAGGCAGGCTGAGCATTCTGTATACGTTCTGTCCCCAAATGCTCACTAAAGACAGTTTTTATGTTGAAGTCGAGTTGATTTTCAGTGTTAGTTTCACGTGTGCAGCAAAGGGATTCCGTGATTTATTTACATATATACACACATCTTATGTATATGTGTATATATACACACATACTTTTTTTTTTCAGATTCTTTTCCCTTGTAGGTTACTATGAAAGATTGACTATAGTTCCCTGTGCTATACAGTAGATCTTTGTTAGTTATTTTATATATAATCGTGTGTGTATGTTAATCCCAAACTCCTAATTTATTCCCTCCCAACCTTTACCCTTTGGTAACCTGAGTCTGTTTTCTGTGTCTGGCCCACTAAAGACTCTTCAAGCAAGTGTTACTCACATTTTGCCTGGAAGGCTAGAGAAAGTAAGTAATCTTCCTGAGGCCAGGAGCCAAGTAAGCAGTGAAATCAAAATCGCAAGCTACATTTGATTGTGTAGCTGGACGTTTTACACAAACCCCCTTATTCACGTTTGAGATCGGGAGAACAAAAAGGAGCCGTCTCAGTCATCCATTGCAAGGTTGCAAATCACCCCCAAAACCTGCTTCTTTCCCCTGATGGTGCAGTGGCTGGAAGCTCCGGTGTGGTCACTCCCACTGGCCGCCAGTGTAGGTCACGGACGTGGAGGGCAGCCGGATGCCTCAGTTCTGCCCTACACGGACCTCTCGTGTGACTGCTTGGCTTCCTCGGAGCATGGTGGCTGGCCTTTAAATATTCTAAGAAGACATTGCTTCTTGGTCTTTTGGCTAAGGTCAAGTGTAATGTGGGGGCTTCCCTGCTGGCTCGGTGGTAAAGAACATGCCTGGCACTGCCTGAGACATGGGTTCGATATTTGGTTCGAGAAGATCCCCTGGGGTAGGAAATGGCAACCTGCTCCAGTATTCTTGCCTGAAAAATTCCATGGACAGAGGATGCTGGTGGGCTACAGTCCATGGGGTTGCAAAGAATCGGACACGACTGAGTGAAAACACCCACACACAGTCTCTCTCTCCTCCCAAGACGACAAACCCCACTGAGAAAGCGCTTATGAAACCTGCACTTCTCATATACTTGCTAACGGCCCAATGGCCAAAGCTAGTCTCATGGCCAAGCCCTGTGTCTATGCGGGCTGCATCCCGCAGGTGGGGGGCTCCCGTGGGAGAAGGGGTGATGTCCTGGGGGCAGAGCCACATCAAACACGCTGTTCTGTAAGTAGATGAGGATCTAGAGGAGTCTATTTACATTGACGGGGGCTCCAGGGCCACATAGATAGGAAAGGAGGGAAACCCCGGGTGATGAGTCAAATCCACGCCACCTGCCAGCGCTAATCAAGGTCATTGCAAGGTTTTCATGCCTCTACGTGGCACGTAGCCTCAACGAGATGTTGCTCTGAGGTGTTTTCCAAGGTCTTGGAATCACCTGTGTGTAGTTGGAGCTGAGCTGGTTGAGACTGGACGGGACCACCAGGCCTCACCTGAGCTTGCGGGAGCGCCCACTCCCCGACCTTCTGAGCGGCCTGGAGCTTAGTTGTGCCTGCGCAGAGAGATGGGTTTGCACCTTTTCCAACCTTTCTCTTTACTCCACGAGCCTTGACCAAACCTCTTCTTGATTCTTCATCCCAGGAACACTCCAGCCCCTCGCCTCCCGGGAGGCAGGCTTGAGGTGGGTTTTGCCTCTCTGTGCTCAGCTGCTTCCTGAATAAACCCTCTCTCTGCTGCAGACCTCAACATGTCAGGTTGCTGGGCAGTGGGCAGAAACCAACCTGGCAGGAGGAGGAAAAACCCAGCAAGTGCAGCAGAGAGCCCAAGGAGGGGGTTCCCGGAGACGAGGGAGGAGGGGGCATCCAGTGGAGCAGGTGAGTGAGGCAGGCAGGAGATGGTTCTGGGGCCAAGCCGGCCGGGGGGGCTGGCCAGGGGCCCGGTCACCCAGAGCCAGCCAGGAAAGGAGGTGAGGGTCGCTGCCAACCAGGCCTAGGCTGGTCGGACTGTCCCGTGGGCCGGGCTGGGGTGGGGGCGAGACTCCTAGGATTTGGCCCCAAGCAGCCTTTCCCCTGCTTGTGTGTCTGTTTCTCTGGCTCTCTGGGAATTACGAATTTTAAATGCGCTATGAAAGGCCCAGCATCCAAAAAGCAAGTACATGTTTGCCTATTGGGCCCAGAACTGGTAGGATGAGTACTTGCAAATCAGCTTACTTGTGACAAAAAGTGAATCTGTGACTGCCTGGGGAGAGGTAGCGTTGGGGCCGGGGGCGGGTTACAAGGAGGCTCAGGGAAACCTCGCGGTGATGGGGACGTTCGCTCTTGACTATGCTGGTGCTGTCCCCTCTGTACATGTGTCAGAACATAGCAAGTCTTACACTTGAAACGTGAAGCTGATTGTGTGACAGTTGCCCCTTGAAGCTGTGAAACTAGCACACTGCGCATACACATGGAGTTTGCATGAAGCGGTTCAGGTTACACTTTAATCACTTGGGTACAGGCTTCTCTCTGCAAACCGGTCACGTCCAAGAGCCCTGGTTCTTGTAAGTGTCCTGGGCTTCAGTGAGGCGGCTGACCCCACTGTTGTGTGTCAGGATTCCAGGGATGGGACCTGCTGCATGTCTGGGATAGGAAAGACTCAGTCTACGTCTGCCTCGTCCCCATGACTACTGCACACGTGGTCGCTGGAGCCTGCGACTTGAACTCTACAGTCTGCAGGGCCCATGACCACGTCCCTGTCCTCCTCACAGGCCCTGAGGTGGTCTTCCCACCTCCTTCCCAGGAAAACTGGGGGTTGAGAGGTGGGGGCTGAATGTGAAGACCCTACGGGAACAAAGTGTACCCGAGTCCCGGGCAGCTGAGGGCTGGTGCTGCTGTGACAGCCACACTGCGCGGACAAGAATTGGAGCTCGTGGCCCCTCCCCAGACTGCGTTTATCTAGTAGCTTCCCACTCCAGGAGGTTGTCAGGCTCCAAAGTAATAAAGCTTTCTAGAAGCAAAGAAATTGGTGGTATCTGTCACAATTCCCAGACTGCTACTAGCAAACGTTTACAGCAAAGCATAAATCCAGCTGATTTTCTTCATTTTACCCAGACCATGCAGGTTCCAGAAGAGGCGTGGGTCTAGGAGAGGTGTTTTGGGGGGTCCTTGATGGGTGACCTGCTGCAGTGGAGGGTTCGCAGTCCCTCCAGGAGCCCCAAGGTGGCCCTGGTCTAGTTAAGCTGTTCTCTCGATCTTTCTGTTGATTAACACAGGGCTCCCCCACCTCTGGGGTCTAAGGCCTGATGACCTGAGGTGGAGCTGATGTGATAATAATAGAAATAAGGTGCACAATACGTGTAATGCCTGCCCTTGAATCATCCTGAAACCATCCCCCCAGTCCGTGGGAAGAATGTCTTCCACGAAACCAGTGTCTGCCTGGTGCCAAAAAGTTTGGGGACTGCTGGATTAAGAGTTGCTATCAGGCAGCCAGCTCAGGTCTTTGGCAAAGGATCAGACTGGCAGGCAGCTCCCCATGTCAGGACCAAATCCTCTCAGTGCAACCCTCAACTGTCTGAGCAGCTGCTCCAGAGCAAGAGGAAGGGGAGTGCTGAGGCCCCCCCCACAAGACACCCAATGGCGGAGCCCAGGGCACCCAGGGCCTGAGATGGCAACTGTCTGCTTCAAGGTGAAATCTGAACCGTGGTACAGGGCTTGCTTCGGCAGCTCGTATGCTAAAACGGAAATGTCCATGAGTGGCTGCTGCCTCAGCATGAGGGTCCAGCCCAGCAAACCCGAGGCTGCGCTGAGGGAGGTCACACTGGAGCCTGAGTGGGATCAAGGCTGGTACTCATGTCTCAGAGGTTGTCGGTTTCTTTCTAACTCTTATTTATTTGACTGAGCCGGGTCCTAGCTGTGGCAGACAGGATCTTCTGCCTTTGCTCTGACATGTAGGATCTAGTTCTCTGACTGGGGATCGAACCTGGGCCCCCTGCATTGGGAACGTGGATCTTAGCCACTGGACCAGCAGGAAAGTCCTGGGGCATCAGTTTCTGAATATTCAGGCTGGGCCCCTTTGGGAACCAGGCTGATGGTTCCTGACATGGGGACAAAAGGCGCATTCTACCAACAGGTGTGTTTTATAAAAAGTTACGTAAACATTCTGGTAAAGTTAAAACCATTATGCCAGTGTTGAGGAGTTCCTCGTAGCTACTAGAAATAATCAGTGTTAGCCAAACCGAAAGTCTGTATTTTGTGTGTGTCTGTAACTCTCCCTCACCACCCACATCTTTCTGGTTCCCGATTTAGATAATGGGAGTCAGGTGCCAAACCTGAGTCAGGAGGAATGGTACATATCCCAGATGAGTTTGACCCCTAAGTTTAAGGTGATGAGTAGCAAGAGTTTATATAACAAGAGATCTAAAAACTGACTTCGTTGACTCAAGCGCTACAGCAGAAGTGTGGAGAGCAAGGGTGCCCATGCTGGCACACATACCACAAGTATCCAAACGTTTCTAAAAGTCAAGAGGCGATCAGTGTCACGTTCACATCTGTTTCCAGATAAAATCAAGTTAGTTCTCAGCTGCTCGTTTGCAGAGGATGTGAAAGTCCAGGTACTCCTGGCTCCTCCCCTTCCCTGGTTAGGTGCGCCTGGACCCTGGGTCTGCAGGTCCCTGATTCTGGGTGTGATCTGTTGTTGTTCAGTCACTAAGTTGTGTCCGACTCTTTGCGACCCCAAGGACTGCAGCACACCAGGCTTCCCTGTCTTTCAGTATCTCCCAGAGTTTGCTCAGATTCATGTCCATTGAGTTGGTGATGCCTTCTCCTCCTCTGTCGTCCCCTTCTCCTCCTGCCCTCAATCTTTCCCAGCATCAGGGTCTTTTCCAATGAGTTGGCTCTTTGCATCAGGTATTGGAGCTTCAAAGTATTGGAAATCAGTCCTTCCAATTCAGGGTCCAGGGGTTCAGGGTTGATTTCCTTTAGGATTGACAGGTTTGATCTTCTTCCAGTCCAAGGGACTATCAAGAGTCTTCTCCAGCAGCACAATTCAAAAGCATCAGTTCTTCAGCATTCAGCCTTGTTAATGGTCCAACTCTCACATCTGCATGTGACTACTGGAGAAACTATAGCTTTGACTATACGGACAAAATGATGTCTCTGCGTTTTAATACACTGTCTAGGTTTGTCATAGCTTTTCTTCCAAGAAGCAAGTGTCTTTTAATTTTATGGCTGCAGTCACCATCTGCAGTGATTTGGGAGCCTAAGAAAGTAAAATCTGTCACTGTTTCCACTTTTTCCCCATCTGCTGCTACTGCTGCTGCTAAGTCGCTTCAGTCGTGTCCGACTTTGTGCGACCCCATAGACGGCAGCCCAGCAGGCTCCGCCGTCCCTGGGATTCTCCAGGCAAGAACACTGGAGTGGGTTGCCATTTCCTTCTCCAATGCATGAAGGTGAAAAGTGAAAGTGAAGTCGCTCAGTCGTGTCCGACTCTTAGCGATCCCATGGACTGTAGCCTACCGGCTCCTCCGTCCATGGGATTTTCCAGGCAAGAGTACTGGAGCGGGGTGCCATTGCCTTCTCCATTTCCCCATCTATTTACCATGAAGTAATGGGACCAGATGCCCTGATCTTAGTTTTTCGAATGTTGAGTTTTAAGCCAGCCTTTTCACTCTCCTCTTTCACCCTCATCAAGAGGCTCTTTAGTTCCTCTTCACTTTCTGCCATCACAATGTGGTTTGGTTGCTGTCAAAGACCTGTTCCAACACTTACAAGGAGGTGACCTTGGAGAAAACATGTAACCTCTTTAAGTCTGTTTTCTTAGCTGAAAAATCGAGTTTTCCCAACATTATGAGTTGCCCTGCGGTCCATTGTTTAGGCATAAAACCATCTATGTACCCAGTCCCTTGATAAGGTGATGCTTAAATGCAGAGAATAAACAGGATGTTAAAATGAAAGCTTCAGCTGAAAGCCCACATTGTTGTCTGTCTGTGGTCTCTCTGTGTAGAAGTGGATCTGTCAAGGACCAGAGTGAGCTGTGAGGCTGATCTTCAGGGTGGGTTTATCAACCACCAAAGTGTGTGATCTCATAGTTGCCAGGACACACGTCAGTCCTGCTGATTTGGGTCCTCCGGCCAGGGGTCCCTCACTGCTCAGCTGGGGAGGGATTTCATCCAAGCTGGCTCCTGGGGACTCAGCTCACCGGAGGGCCTCGGGTCCTCACTGGCTGTGGTGGAGTCGACCCTCCGTTCCTCGGCTGGCGTGTGCTCCCTCGGGGCCCCGTAGCTTCAGCTGGCCTCCCCAGAGTGAGCAGGCAGAGGCGGAAAGAGCAGGCGTCTCTCAGTCCCATCTCAGCAACGAGTCTGTCGCTTCTGCCACTTTTCCATGTGTGTAAAAAGTTGCTGGTCAGGCCCCACGAAAGGGGAGGGGATTGCTGGAGAGCGCGCAGTGGGGTCCTTGGGAGGAAGTTGAGGAGTCTCTACACTCACACTTGGAAACTTGCAAAAATAAAAGCACAAAACAGGTGAACGTGACTGAATATCCCACTTCCACTGATGACCAAGAAGGTCAGAGTCTATCAAGGGCAGGCTTGTGCCAAAATCTCCCTGAATGGTTTTGCACTTTTCTGTTTTCTGTGGTGGCGACACCAATTTTTCCTTTATATACTGAGGATAGGTAAGGCAGTGCACACATGTGGAGCCTTCATCTTTTAATAAAACTCTAAGTCTGCTGAGTCTAGAAGTAACGACTTCATTATGAAGAAACACTTTTTCTAACATGCTTTTTATTTTAACAAATATTTTGATGTTAATTCAGCTACCAGTTTTGCTTTTTGTCTTGTTTTTTTTGGGGTGAGGGGGGTGCAGTTAGTATTTGTATTGTACACATTTTCTACCTTTCTACCGTCAACTTTTCAGTTTTAGATCGTATTTGTAAAGACGTGTACACACATCTAGACTGACTCACACCAGCCCTCGGTCCGCCTTCACACAGTGCACTGACTGTGGTTCGAAATGAGAGTCGCGTCAAGTGTGTTCATTATTTGGCCGTTTTCATTCCTTACTGTGGCTCAGTTAAACATGTTACCACTTTTCTCTATGTTGAGGATATGTACGTTTTAAAAAATGAGGATATAATCCAAATACTATAAAATTAACCATTTTAAAGCATAATGTTCAGTGGTTTTTAGTATATTCGACAAGGTTGTGCAGAAGTCACTAATCATTTCCCCCAAAGAAAACCGTGCACTTGCCAGCATTGCTCCTCTCTCCCCACCCACCTCAGTCCCGGCAGCTGCCAGTCGCCTTTATGTTTATTTGTCTGTCCCGACCTCTCATCCAAATGCAATCATACAAATATGTGGCCTGTGGTGTCTGCTGCTTCCACTTAGCGTAATGTGTTGGCGGCTAATGTCTCAGTCCTTCGTTCTGTTTTACTGCTGAATAGCATTCCGTGACTTGGATATACTGTATTTTATCCATTCATCCGCTGATGGACACGTGGGTTGTTCCTACAAGTTTTGACCGCTGCGAATAATGATGTGATGAATATTTGTGTATGAACACTTGAGTACTTGTTTTCAGTTCCCTAGGGTGTATAATTAGGGATGGAATTATAAAATTATATAGTAACTCGATGTTTAACATTTTGTGAAACTGTTAAGCTGTTTTCCACAGTGATTGTACCAATTTATATCCCTACTAGCAATATAGGTTTCCAATTTTTCTACATTTTCATCAACGTTTGTTATTTTCCATTTTTTCCCATTATAGCCATTCTGGTGTTGAGAAGTGGTATGCTATAATGGATTTGACTGTACTTCCCTAACGATTAATGGGGCTTCCCTGGTGGCTCAGTGGTAAGGGATCCGCCTGTTGATGCAGGAGATACAGGTTCAATTTCTGGGTGGGGAAGATCCCCTGGGAGAGGAAATGGCAACCCACTCCAGTGTTCTTGACTGGGAAATCCCACAGACAGAAGAAAGAACCTGCGGGGCTCCAGTCCATGGAGTCACAAAAGAGACACGGATTAGCGACTAAACAGCAATGATTGTGTGAATATCTTTTCAGGTACTTACTGACCATTTGTATATTGTTGGAGAATATTCAGATCCTTTGCCTATTTTTAAATGATATTGTCTCTTTACTGTTGAATTGTAAGTTTTTTTTTTTATATATTCTGGCACTAGACCCTCATCACATATATAAATTGTGAATACTTTCTCCATTCTGTGAGTTGTCTTTTCCACTTTCTTGGTGGTGGTCTTCAAAGTACAAAGGGTAAAATTTTTTATGAAGTCCAATTTGTTTTTTTCTTTGGTTGTGCTCTTAGTGTCATATCTTAAAAAATCACTGCCTAATTTGGGATCATGAGTTAGGTCTCTTCTGAAAGGTTTATATTTGTGGGGCTTCAGTCTAGTTCTGGTCTTTTAATCCATTTTGAGTTCTGTTTCTGTTGAGTCCAACTTGATGCCTTTGCATGAAATATCCAGTTGTCCCAGAATCATTTGGGGGAAAGACTATTCTTTCCCCCATTGAATGGTCTTGGCATCCTTGTTGAAAATCAATTGTTTATAGATGTAAGGGTCTATTTCTGTACTCTCAGTTTGGTTCCATTGATCCATATGTCTTTCTTCATGCCAGTATGACACTCATTTTTTTTTTACACTTGGAAAATGGTTCAATGATATTTTACAACAGAAATGAGCTGTACATTTGCAGTAAGTTTAATATATATTAATTGCTGATGGACAGGGAGGCCTGGCATGCTGCAATTCACGGGGTCGCAAAGAGTTGGACACGACTGAGCGATTGAACTAATATATATAAAAAAATTACAGCAGACAAATGCATATACACAAAATCTACCATTCTGACTCACTATCACTTTCATAGCCTCTCCCAAGCATATAGCCCCCTGCAGGCAGCCCCAGGAGTGGGAATCAGAGAGCCTCTGTCTTGATTGCTATAGCCCTGCAGTAAGTTTTGAAACTGTAAAGTGTGAGCCCTCCAAGTTTGTCTTCACTTTCAAGATTGAATTGTCTAACTTGGACCCTTTGTGTTTTCATATCAATTTTATGACTGGCTTATCTATTTCTGCAAAAACAAGCAGTTGGAATTTTGATAGGGATTTCGCTGAATTTGTAGATGAATTTAGTTTTGCCAGTTTAACAAAATTAGGTCTTCCAGTCCATGTGAATGTCTTTTATTTAGGTGCCTTTAATTTCTTACAGCAGTGTTGTTTCCAGGGCACAAGTCTTGCATCTCTTTGGCTAATTTATTCCTAGTAATCTTATTCTTTTTGATTCGATCACAGATGGAATTGCTTTCTTAATCTCATCTTCAGACTGTTTATTGCTAATGTATAGAAATGCAATTGATTTTTGTGTATTGATTTTGCATCTTGAAACCTTCTCTACTCTCTTGGCAACTTGCAAACACACAATACAGTATTAACTATATTTGCCACGCTGCACATCACATTCACACGACTTACTCATTTTATAACTGGAAGTTTATACTTCTCGACCCCCTTCATCCATTTCACCCACCCCTCCCAACCCCCCACCTTCTGGAAACTACCAGTCTGTTTTCTGTATCTGAGCTTCATGGTTTTTATTTTGAATCTCACATATTAGGGAGACCATAGGGTGTGTGTCTTTCTCTGACAGCGCAATGCCCTTGAGGTTTATTCATATTGTCACAAATGGCAAGATTTCATTATTTTTTTCTGAGTAATTTTTTCTTATGTAAATTGTCCTGGTTAGAACTTTTAATACAATGCTGAATGGATGTGGGAAGGACGAGCATCTTGTTCCTGATGTTAGGGTGAAAGCTTTTCACACTGTTCAGTCTAATGTTAGCTGTGGGTTCCCAGAGATGACCTTTATCAAGTTGAAGAAACCCCTTCTATCCCAGGTTTGTTGGGTGTTTTCATTACAATGGCTGTTACGCTTTCCAAGTGCATTTTCTACATTTGAGATGCTCGTACGGTTCTATCCTTATTTTACCAATATTATGTATTATATTGTATTATGCACAGTGTCATGTTGCATATTACATTGATTGTTTTGGTTAGTAAAGCAATCTATGAACTAACTTTGAACCAACCTTGCATTCACAGCATAAATCCCACTTGGTCATGGTGTAAAATTTTTATATGGTGCCAGATTATTTTGTAGAGAATTTTTATGCTTATATTAATAAGGAATATTGATCTGTAGTTTCCTTTTGCTGTGATACCTGTGTGTGTTTTTGTATTAGGGAAATGCCACACAGAATGTTAGGAAGTCTTCCACCTATTTCCTGAAAGTATCTATGAAGGTACTGATTTGATGAAATTTTGTGAGTGAAGCCAGTGGTCCTGGACTTTTCTCTGTGAGATTCTTGATTCCTGACGCATTCGCTCCTTATAGGTGTGTTCAGCTTGTCTATTGATTCCTGACACATCTCTCCTTATAGGTGTGTTCAGCTTGTCTATTGATTCCTGACGCATCTCTCCTTATAGGTGTGTTCAGCTTGTCTATTGATCCCTGACGCATCTCTCCTTATAGATGTGTTCAGCTTGTCTATTGATCCCTGACGCATTCTCTCCTTATAGGTGTGTTGAGCTTGTCTATTGATCCCTGATGCATTCGCTCCTTATAGGTGTGTTCAGCTTGTCTATTGATCCCTGACGCATCTCTCCTTATAGGTGTGTTCAGCTTGTCTATTGATCCCTGACGCATTCTCTCCTTATAGGTGTGTTGAGCTTGTCTATTGATCCCTGACGCATCTCTCCTTATAGGTGTGTTCAGCTTGTCTATTTCTTGAGTTGGTTTCAGTACTTCCTTTCCTGGAATTAGCTCATCTCATGTTTCTTATCTAATTTGTTGACATACAGTTGCTCATAGTGTCCCCTTACAGTTCTTATTTCTGTAAGTTTGGTCGTCCTGTCTCACTCCTAATATTGGTAACTGAGTGTTCCTTTTCCTTAATCAGTCTGATTTTTTCAGAGAACTCGCATTCAGTCTCCCTGATTTCTCTCTGCGGTCGTCACGTTCCCCATTTGACTTATCTTCGCTCTGATTTTGTCTCCTTCCTTCTGCCTTGGGGTTAGTTTGCTTTTCTTTTTTCCAGTATCTTAAGGTGGAATGTTATTGACTTGTCTACTTACTGTTCTACTTTTTAACACAGGTGTTTAGTTGTTACATAATGATAGTTCTCATTTTTACTTATCTCTAAATATTTTCTGCTGTCCCTTGTGAGAAGTTTTTCTTTGTGGAGGCACGTGGTCTTTGACGCCCACGTATTAAATTTCCTAAATTTGTTATTGACATAATTTCATTCCATTGTGGTTGAAAAATACAGTTTGTATGACTTCAATGCTTCTATGTTGTTTTAGAATGCAACATAAAATTTAGGAAAACAGGAATTAATGTTAAAACTCATTAGACCGTAACCTTTGTTTAGTAAAGGCACTTATTAAAAAAAAAAAATCTGTCACCCAAGGACACAACCTGACCCTAAGATCATAAAGATTTATTTATCTTTATTTTATTTTTGGCTGTGGTGGATCTTTGCACGTGGGCTTTCTCCAGCCACGGCGAGGGAGGGCTCTTCTTCACTGTGGTCCGACGGCTCCTGGTTGCAGCGGCTTCTCTCGTTGTGAGAAGCCACACAGGTCCCGGGCACACGGGCTCCGTAGTCGTGGGGCCCGGGCTCAGTTGCTCCGGGCCTGTGGGAACTTCCCGGACCGGGGGTCGCACAGTACCTCGTCTTGCAAGGTGGATTCTTAACTGCTGGACCACCAGGGACGGCCTCATAAAGTCTACTTTTAGACTTTAGAAAACTTTAGGATTTCATTTCCACCAAAAAGTACCTTTTAAACCAATGTTCACATCATGCAATATCATTTTCTCCAAGCAGATGTTTGTCCTTTGTCTGCATCTTCAGAGATGCCATCTTAATGTTCCCGGGAGGACAGAGAGGGATTTCTTGAAATGTTGTCAGTCCTTCCCCTGTTGCTGAGCAGCGAAGCTGTTTTTATTTCTTTAATTCAGTTCAGTCGCTCAGTCGTGTCTGACTCTTTGCGACCCCGTGGACTGCAGCACACCAGGCCTCCCTGTCCATCATCAGCTCCCAGAGTTTGCTCAAACTCATGTCCATCGAGTCGGTGATGCCATCCAACCATCTCATCCTCTGTCGTCCCCTTCTCCTCCCACCTTCAATCTTTCCCAGCATCAGGGTCTTTTCAAATGGGTCAGCTCTTCGCATCAGGTGGCCAAAGTATTGGAGTTTCAGCTTGAGCATCAGTCCTTCCAATGAACACCCAGGACTGATCTCCTTTAGGATGGACTGGTTGGATCTCCTTGCAGTCCAAGGGACTCTCAAGAGTCTTCTCCAACACCGCAGTTCAAAAGCATCAGTTCTTCACCGCTCAGCTTTCTTTATAGTCCAACTCTCACATCCATACATGACTACTGGAAAAACCATAGCCTCGACTAGATGGACCTTTGTGGCAAAGTAATGTCTCTGCTTTTTAATATGCTGTCTAGGTTGGTTATGGCTTTGCTTCCAAGGAGCCAGTGTTTTTTAATTTCATGGCTGCAGTCACTGTATGCAGTGATTTTGGAGCCCCCCAAAATAGTCTCTCACTGTTTCCATTATTTCCCAGTCTATTTGCCATGAAGTGATAGGACCAGATGCCATGATCTTTGTTTTCTGAATGTTGAATTTTGAGCCAACTTTTTCACTCTCCTCTTTCACTTTCATCAAGATGCTCGTTAGTTCTTCACTTTCTCCCATAAGGGCATATCTGAGGTTATTGATATTTCACCCGGCAATCTTGATTCCAGCTCGTGCTTCCTCCAGCCCAGCGTTTCTTATGATGTACTCTGCATATAAGTTACATAAGCAGGGTGACAACATACAGCCTTGACGTACTCCTTTCCCAATTTGGACCCAGTCTGTTGTTCCATATCCAGTTCTAACTGTTGCTTCTTGACCTGCATACAGATTCCTCAGGAGGCAGGTCATAGAGGGGTGATAGTTTTTTAAATTGAAGTATAGTTGAATTACAATTTTATATAAGTTTCAGGTGTACAACATACTGATTCACAAATTTTAAAGGTTATAATTTGTTTATAGTTATTACAAAATAGTGGCTGTATTGCCTGCCCTGCCCAGTATATCCTGGTGTGTATGTACCTGTGCCCTCAGTCATGTCTGACTCTCTGCAGCCCCATGGACTGCAGCCCACCAGGCTCCTCCGTCCATGGGATTTCCCAGGCAAGAATACTGGAGTGGGGTGCCATTTCCTTCTCTGAGGATCTTCCCAACCCAAGGATCAAACCTGCGCCTTTTGCATCTCCTGAATTGGCAGGCAGATTCTTTACCACTGTGCCACCTGGGAAACCAATCTAGCCTTGCAGCTTGTATAGTTAACGCACACCTCCATCCCCTGCCCCGCCCCTCCGTACCTCCCTCCGCTGGCAGCTACGGATCTGTTCTCTGTCTGTGAGTCTGCTTCTCTGTATTCTGTTCATTAATCTGTCTTTTAGATTCCACATATAAGTGTTATCCTATAGCACTTGTCTTTCCATCTCATTTCACTAAGCATAATTTCTTCCAAGTTGTTGCCAATGGCAAACCTCGTTCTTTGTATGACTGAGTAGTGTCGTATGTTGGCACCACATCCTTGTCTTCCATTCATCTGTTGATGCACACGCAGGTTGCTTTCATGTCTTGGCTATTATAAACAATCCTGCTATCAGCATCGGGTTTCATGTATCTTTTCCAGCTAGTGTTTTCATTTTCTTTGGATATATGCTGAGGAGTGAATTGTTGGATCATATGGTAGTTTTTAGCTTTTGAGAAACCTCGATATTTCGTTAGGCAGTGGCTGCACCAATCTACATTCCCACTAACAGTGCAGGAGCGTTCCCTTTTCTCCACATTCTCGCCAATATTAGTGTGTGGTCTTTTTGATGATGCCCTTTTTTTAAAAAAACATTTATTTTACTTTATTATCTGGTGCTGTGCCAGGCCTTGGTTGCAGCATGCAGGACTTTAGTCATGGCATGTGGGATCTAGTTCCCTGACCAGGGATCGAACCCACGCCCCCTGCATTGGGAGCACAGAGTCTTAGCCACTGGACCACTAGGGAAGTCCCAATGAGGCACATTCTGACAGGTGTGAATTGATACCTCATTGTGGTTTTGATTTGCATTTTCTGATTAACAGTGTTGAGCATCTGTGTGCTGGTGTGTCGTCTTTGGCAAAGTGTCTATTCAGGTCTTCTGCCTACAATTTAAAAAAAAAAACCTGGTTGGTTGTATTTTTGATATTGAGTTGTATGAACTTTCTGTTTAGTTTAGGTATTAACCCCTCTTTGATCATATTGTTTGCAAACAGTTTCTCCCACTCCTTTGGGTTGTCTTTTTTGGCAGTGGTTTTCTTTGCTCTGCAGAAGCTTTTAATTAGGTCCCCATAAAACTCCTATTTCTAAGTCTGTCAAGGACTTCCAATACTGTGTTGAATAACAGTGATGAGTAGGCATCCTTTTCTTCTTCCTGATATTAGAGGAAAGCTTATAGCTTTTTAACCCTGAGTGTGATGTTAGCTATGGGCTTGTCACCTATGGCCTTGATTACGTTGAGGTATGTTCCCTTTATAACCACTTTCTGGAGTTTTTATCATGGAGTGGATGTAGAATTTTGTCAGCTGCTTTCTCTACACCTCACCTCTTGAGATGATCACAGTTTTTATTCTTCCGTTTGTTAATGTGCTGCTTAATAGTGATCTGCGGATATTGAAAAATGCTTGCATCCCTAAGGTAAATCCCTTTTGATCACGGTGTATTACTGGACTTGGTTTCGTAGTATTTTATTTAGGATTTTTGCATCTGTGTCAGTGATACTGCCTATAATTTTCTTTCTTGTGCTATCTTTGGTCTTGGTATCAGAGTGATACTGGACTCGTTAAGTTTGAAAGTGTTCCTTCTCCTGCAATTTTTTGGGAATAGTTTGAGGACAGATGTTAACTGTTCTTTAAATGTTTGGGCAAATTTACCTGTGAACCCATTTAGGCCTGGACCTTTATTTGGGAGACTTTTAAAAATTGCCTTCCATGGGGCTCCCCGGTGGTCCAGTGGTTAAGACTCCATGCTCCGCGTGCAGGCGCACAAGTTCCATCCCGCTCGCCACACAGCACAGCCAAACAAAAATAATACATTTCCTTACTGTTAACTGATCTCCTCATATTTTCCCTTTTTTCCTGGTTCAGTCTTGGAAGTTTATACATTGCAAGTTATCAGTCTCTTCTAGGCTGTTCGCTTTACTGGTCTAGAGCTGCACGGTGTAGTCCATGGCTACACAGTCTGTCTACAGGGTCAGTGAACTTTTTCATTCGTGGTTTTATTGATTTGGGCTTTTTTTCCCTTAATGAGTCTGGTTAAAGGTTTATGAATCTTGTTTATCTTTTCAAAGAACTAGCTTAGTTTCATGGGTCTTTTCTTTTCGTTTTGCTCTGATCTTTCTTTCCTTCTGTTAACGTAGGGGTTTTGTTGTTTTTCTAATTCTTGCAGGTTAAGGTTAGTTGGCGTTTTTGTTCCTGAAGCTTGTATTGCTATGAACTTCCTCCCGCTGTTGCTGCTGTGTTGTATAGGTTTTCAGATCGCTGTGTTTATTTTGTTTGCGAGTGGGCAGAACTCGGGGCCCAGCTGGTCCCAGGACAGGTGCAGCCTGCTGGTGAGTCTGCAGGGCTGTGGGTGCCCAGGGCTGGCATCTGCCTGCTGCTGGGTGAGGCTGGTCCTGAGGGTGAAGCAGGCTTGCTGCTCACGGGGGCTGGGCCTCTGATGGGTGCGGACAGGTCTTGGCGCCTTTGGCTGCAGGGCCCCAGGTGAACGCCTGTGCCCTGGTGCATGGGGCCAGGTCCTGGACCCTCAGGCAGGTGGGGTGCTGTCCAGGGGCGGCTGTGGGTTTGGTGTGGTGTGCGCGCTGGTGGGGGGTGCCATGTGGCCAGCAGCATCTCAGTTCTGGTGCCCACAGGCTGGTGGGTGAGGGAGGGGCTGGATCCCAAGGCCAGTGAGCTGGAGGGGGATCCAAATGGCACTGCCAGCACCAGGGTCCGGACCACCGCTGCAGTGTCTGTGCCCCAGGGTGAGCGCTGGCTGCCCCCCACCCGCCTCTACAGATCAGCGGGCAGGCCTGAGCCAGGCACCTTGCCAGTGACTGCTGCATGGACACCCGGACTGTGGGGCCCAGACCCTGCTCCTGCAGGAGCATCTCTGACTGCCCTCTGGGGTGTGGGCTGCCCACCGAGGGTAGAGGACCTGACGACATTGCGGCTGCCCCTCCTATACACGCTGACTGTTCTTTTTACCTATACTGTTAGAAGACGTTTCCTGGAAGGTTCTGGGCTTTTTCATGGATGGTAGTTCTGCGCAGTTTTCGTTTTTGGCATGCCCGCGATGGGTGAGCTTGAGATCTTTCTACAGCATCGTGGCTGATCTCGAGAATGTTCATTATTACTATCCATGTTGGTACCGAGGTCGCTTGGTGGATGGGTCCATCTCCTTTCAACTGTATGAATGTGATGTGCCTGTCGGTGCCCGTTATCTCACACAAAAAGTAAACAGGGGAAACTTCAGAAGTGAAGAAAGAATTAAGAGAAACATTTTAAATGTGTTAAGAAATATTAGTTTTATTTAACCAGTTTTCACAGCTGAATATTTATTCTATAAAAACTTTACAGATTGTACAGTTTATATATAGTTCAAACTACAGAACAAAAAAAGTAGGTCCCACAGATGCAAAAATACTGCACCAACCAATCCAAGTAAAGGCAGATTTACACTCTGTAAGCTCTCCGCGAGGCTGGGAGGTGGTCGGTTCTAAGTAGAAACTTCAAAACTGTACAAAAATAAGGTTTTGATTTTATTTCACTCTTCATACATTCAATATGATTGCAAGCTCAGAAGCCTGCCAGAGGACAGGCTTCTGGAATTGTCCCCACCCCTGGCGGGAATGCGGACATCTATTTACACAGGGCACTCTTGGACAGCATCCTGTACTTGGTATATTGTGTAGACGTGAAAGCAGAGACCAAGAACATGAAACGTTGATATAATAAGGTAGTTCTCTTAAAAAGGAGTTTCTGCATTTAATAGTGTGCCAAAAGAATTTTAACTTATTAAATAAAATATATTCTAAGTGAACCTAAAAATTACACTTTATAAACATAAAAATACTTTTTATTTTTGGTGTAATACATCGATCTTATCTGCAAATAGAAAACCAGAAGTGTATATAAAGTAGTAGTTCTCACCCAGCAACAAGAAGCACTTATGTAGTTATTTTTCAAAAGGGTCAGAAAAACTAATTACAAACCTGCTAAGATTAACTTATAACTTAAGATACCATACTGAAGCTAGTCAGTGGTTCACTAATACTGCAAAACAAGCTTTCCCCTAGAGAGAGTGGTTTCTTCCTGTTAACTGGGTAAGAATCAGACATTTAAAAAAGAGGGAAGAATCAATTGATACCTCAGCATGAATCCTAGGCGTATTTTACTTTGGGGGTAGGTCCATCAGTGGGTGTTTAACCAGAAATACTTATCCTAAAAGATAAGTCTCCCATTTGATTTAGAATTTTCTATCTCTGAGGCTTTGGACCTCTTAGAGATGAGGGCACATCTGAGACCTTTCCGTATTTCTATTTGGGGTGGGAATGGTGAGGCTGGCTAACACCTCTTTCTTTTCTTCTAGAAGGAAAAAACAAGGAAAACAAATATTATTTCAGACTTTTCTGAAACCCAAACCAAGAAAACACACTTTTTTATACAGTACTAGCTGAAGATAACAAAAATTAGAGTCTCAAAGAACAGCCCAGAGCTCACCTTTTATACTTTTACACTTGGGTGTGTATTAAGTATAAAATAATGACGTTTGGACAAAGGAGTTTTGTAGTTATTTATTTTAAAGTTACAGTACTTAAAAACTCCTTGGCAATAAATAGCTTGGCTGTCTCAAGTCCTGCTTCCCAGCGGGAGCTCCGGGCGAGCCTGGCCCGGGCTGTGAGGTCCGGCGCAGTGCGGCCATCAGAACTCATCGATCTTCCTCTGCAGGTATTTGAGCATGGAATCCATGCCCTGCGCCGAGCCCCAGATCTTCTTCAGGACCTCGCACTCCCGCTCGTTGGCCTGCTCCAGCTCCAGCCTCATGTTGCAGCGCACAAGGGCCTTGGATTCCTCAAGCACCTGCAGCAGATGACAAGCAGGGAGTGAGCAGGGACTGTCGCTGCAAGAGCTGGCGCCTTGCAGCCCCTATGCTTTCGGAAGCAGATACCAGACCTGAGGAGCCACCTGGCAAGAGGACCAAACACCGTCTCCTGACACGCGTGCATCACGCACTTCACTCACTGTGGGTGTGGGACAGACTCTCGACTTCAAAGGGCTGTTAAGCTACTTCTTGACAGCCATGCTCTCCACACCCTGGTTCTGCCCTGGCAGCAAGACCAGCCTCGGGCCTGTGCTCGCTCTGCGGCCACCCCACTGATTATGCCCACTCCTGGGAGGCTCGCTGAGAAAGCCCGCTGAGGACTTCTAACCGGAACTTCCTCTCTCTAACGAGTTGTCGAGATGCCTGGGACAGCTCACGCTGGGGCTGTCAGTTAACAGGAAATGACATCTCCCCCCGTCAATTGCTAAATGCACTTTTGTTACAAGCACACATCAGCACTTACTAAACACAAACCTACGTTCACTGAGGGGAGAAAACGTGGAGATGCAAGGCTTTGGAAACGATAAAGAATTTAGAAACAGTGGTTTTTGTAACCCTCTACGGGATGCTTCTCAGTGACTACGTCTGTCTAACTGCGCTCCCCGGCTCTGCAGAGAAAGGGCGGAACAGGAACTGGACGTACGACGGGGTTGCAGGAGGCGAGCTCCTTGATGCGGACCATGACTTCCTGGGTGAAGGTCCCAGGCCAGAACACCTGGGAGACCAGCCCTTTGCCACACGCCTCCTGTGCCGTTAGCTTCCGCCCGCTGAGCAGCATTTCGTTCGCCTGGAAGGAAGAGCAGAGGCCGTGTGAGCCGCAGGGAGAGGCGGCAGGGAGGCTCAGCCCGGAACTCTCCGCCCCGAGTCCAGACAGTGCCCGAGGGTGAAGCAAGCACCGTGGGGAGTGGCCCACCAGCCAGGGACTCTCATGGAATCTAAGAGGCTCACGTAGAGAAGAATCACATGGACTAACCAAGAAATCTAAGAAGGTCCATCTGCTGTAGATCAAGCCGCAGCGACACACGGCTCCGGGGGCGGGGAGCCGGGCCAGGAGGGCAGGGGGCGCCCACTGCGCGAGCGAGTGGAGGACGTAGCGGGGCTTCCAACTGGACACCTGGGCGGGGCCTCGGGGGGCATCAGGCAGAGAGGCCCTCCAGGGGTGTGGGCGCTGGCCTACCTGTAGCCCTGAGAGGGTGATGGGGGCCAGGTCCCCCACAGGCTGGAACAAAGGGGCAGGTGTGAGCACCCCACCGGAGGACACGTCTCTCCTCGCAGCTCTGGGCGTCTCTCCTCGCAGCTCCGGGCGGGGCAGGGCCCACAAGGGCCACACTCTACCAGCAGGGGTCCCACGGGCCTCAGAAGCACGACCACTGCCCAGGGAGGGGGGATCCCAGGAACCCTGCAGTCCTCCCTGCCTGGCCAAGCGCAGCAACCAGTGTCCCCAGGACGGCCCCCGAGGCCCGCTGGGGGAAGATGGGATCGTCCTTTTTCTGCGGCTTTCCCCCCAACTAATTTTAACGTCTGGTGGTGCTTCCTGCCTGAGGCAGGCATCCTGTGGAGCCCTCCTCTCTGTCTTTCCCGCGCGGAGGGGAGGTGAGTTCTGAACCCAGAGGAGCGGCCCTGCACACAGGCCGGAGGTGGAGCAGCTGTGCTGCCAGCTGCTGGAGGCCATCAGGACGGCCGCCCGGACCCCCGGGGACTCTATCAAAGGGCAACACCGGAGCCCGGGGTCAGCAGTGAGACACAAAGCCACCAGCCGCTCTGGTCCACGGCGGGGTGCGGGGGCTGGTTTGTGGGGCTGCCTCACAGCTCGGCTTCGCCCCGCCCCCCACACCCACCTCTTCCCCAGCGTCCGCTTCTGTAGCCCCCCGCCCCTGACTCCACCTCCTGCCCTGGTTCCAGGAGCGAGGGCCACCAACATCATTTCCAGAGATCAAGAGCTACAGCCCAGACTCCTGGGGTGGGTGGGTTACTCAGCGGAGCAGTGCTGCTCCTTCAGGCGCTCCCTCAGAAGTGCAGCTACTGGGGTATCAGGTCAAGACCCTTTCCACTGCAAACTCGGGTTGGTTTGGGTTACAGACGAGGTATTTATTCCTGGCGGGGATCAGCGTTAATTATGCAGACACGGAGGTCCTTCATGGAAGGAGGGCCTCTAGGAAATGATGCCAAACAGTGTCAAACACGCTATGAACCAAAACATGACAACTTCCCATGGGTTCATGAAGAATACGATTTCATGACTTAAGGACAAGAGCTGAATAACGCATGCATTTGATGGGACGTGCCCACAGAGTGACGCCTTGTATACAGTTAAGAGAAGTGGTAACCAGGGATGGTTCCCAGGACGAGTTAAGGCGAGGTACTCACAGATGCTCCTCCCATAATCTTGGGGAACATGACGGTGGAACAGCCGTCTGGACTCTGTCCGAAGGTGGTATAGGGAGTCTGGAACCACGCCTTTTCGTTGGCCCAGACCACATCACAGAGAGGCAGGATGGATGCTCCTAGCCCAATGGCTGGGCCGTTCACGGCTACGATAATAGGCTTCTTGAATTGGATGAAGGTGTTCACGAAGTTTCTAAAACAGAAAACAAACGGGGGTTACTCAAAACACTGCACATGAAGCAACAGAAAGCAATCTACTTGTATGGGATTCAGTACATCAAGACGCCAAGGCCATGCGCGTCTGCTGCTGCTGCTGCTAAGTCGCTTCGGTGGTGCCCGACTCTGTGCGACCCCACAGACGGCAGCCCACCAGGCTCCTTCGTCTACTTGTATGAAATTCAGTACATCAAGACACGAAGGCCGTGTGCGTGACCATAACTGGCTGTTCTGACGGCTTTCCTGGCTGCAAAGGGCCCTGGCTTGTACCGCTGTGCAGTACAGGCTAAGCAGCGCCCCGGGGTGGGGGCAGAGCGGCTGTCCCTACAGACCCCTGTGAACTCCCGGGGAGCAGCACAGCAGAGGGCACTCAGCTTGGGCTCCAGGAACCCTGTCCTCCCCTCATGACAGGGAGGAGCCCAGGAAACCCAACAGGCTGCAGATGACTAGTCTAGCAGCTCTCCCACAGAAAACCGGGCCTGGGGCCACAGGGACAGCCTGGGATGGGGCAGGAGCCTCAGCACCTGGGTCTGGATGTGGTCTGTGACTTCAGACAGCTCACTGATAAACTGGAAACACAGGTACTCCTGAGTTTATATGGAACCGGACGGAGTGACTCAGACGCAGAGATGAGATGCTCAGAGGCTGATGTAAGACCCAAGACCCAACAGAGCATCCCCCAGCCTGACACACATCTGCACAGTACCTCCTGCCACTCACGATGACCACCAAGCAGGCCTCCCAGGGGGCCTGGGTTCCCCTACTCGGGGGGCGAGGGATCTCACAGCCCAGACAAGGCCACTGGTGTCTGCTTTAGGATCAGGCTGGAAAGCTTGGCTGCAATTCAGTTTAGGGCTGGCTGGTGCAGCCTCCTCCCCACACCAGAATCTAACTATGTTCAGAGGCTGAGTCTTGTGAAGACTGAACACGGTGAAGAAAAGGACAAACACACCCGAAATGAGGACAACGTAATTCCTTCAAGGCTGTCTGAGCTCTAGCTCAGAAGGACAGAATTCCAAATCGTAAACCCTACAGCCCCAGTTGCAGTACCAACGGCCGGGGTGCTGAGCCCTACAATTCAGCAATTTAATTAACCTGTTCAGATGGGCTCTGAAAATTACGACTTAGCATGCAGTCTCCCCTCCTCTGCAGACAGAGACATGAGGGGCCGTGATTTCTGGGAGGGCAGGATGAGGCGGGTGTGTGTGTGTGTATACAGCGGGGAGAGGGGGGCCTCCGAGTTCAGCAGCTGCAGCCTCACTCAGGGGACTGTTCTCCAAGGCCTCTGCAGTCAGCCCTCAGCCCGCAGAATGAGAGTGTGGGGTCCTGTCAGGAAGATCACCCTGGGTTTCAAGGACACAAAGACAGCCAGATAACCTCTAAAACAGTCCTTGAAATAATCCCAGGACACAGAGAGCCAGATGACCTCTAAAACAGTCCTTGAAATAATCCCAGACCACCGCCATGAAGCTATTCAATTCTGCCATCTTCTGAGGATTCTAGATCAAAGACCCGTGACGGAAGCGCATCATCTATGCTCAGTTAGACAACTGTTGACAAAGTCACCGCCAAACCACCTCCCTGACTTAAAGCAGACGTCATCCCCGAGTAGCCCGACACTCAGCTGCTCCTGTGAATGGGGGCTAAGTGGAGACAGTTCCGATACTGACAACTGCAAACCACGGACAGGGATGGTGGCTTCACATGAAAGAGGGGATCAAACCTATGTAACAATAAAGAGATTCTACAGAGCGATGGTAGAATCTTGGACTGCAAGGAGATCCAACTAGTCCATCCGAAAGGAAATCAGTCCTGAATATTCATTGGGACGACTGATGCTGAAGCTCCAATGCTTTGGCCACCTGATGCAAACAACCGACTCCTTAGAAAACACGCTGATGCTAGGCAAGATTGAAGGTGGGAGGAGAAGGGGACGACAGAGGATGAGATGGTTGGATGGCATCACCAACTCGATGAACATGAGTTTGAGTAAACTCTGGAAGTTGGTGATGGACAGGGAAGCCTGGTGGGCTGCAGTTGGACATGACTGAGTGACTGAAGTAGAAATGGTAAAGGGAATGGATTACTCCATGTAGCATGTTCATATAAAAGAAAAAAATCTGTTTCTAAAATAATATTGCAAAACACAAAGCTTGGATTTTTAACAGGCTGGAGAATGTTTAGAATTGAATTATTCCCACTAAGAAGATGGTTTTTATTATTTTTGCTTGGAATGATAACCTGCTCTAAACCCAGGGCTCCTCCTGGGAGCAGCATAAATGAACCAGCTCGCCCTGGAGTGGACACCATTGCTCCTTCTCAGAGGACTCGACCGAGCCATGCGAGGACTCTGAGACGCCAGAGCAAGCACAGTCCACAGAGAAATCCCCTTCATGTTAGAAACAAATAGAAGCTGCCAGACAAAAGTTCACACAACTGCCTTTCTGTTTAGTAGAAACACAGGCTCAGCGCCACGGCGAGGTGGGAGCTGGTCTTTGGGCCTGGACGCTCGGGACCGTCTGTCTGCTGCTTTGGGGGACATAAAGCAAGCGTATTTTAAACCTTAAAATCAAAATGTACAAGCATTCAGATGTGCCCCATACAACACACTGAATTTACACTTCAGTTTCCTCTGAATTGAGTGAAAGGCTATGCTGGGAACAGTGGGAAGGAAACAGATTGTATTTGCCAAAAAGTAAGCTTAAAAAGACCCTTCAACAAAATCGAAATTCTATCCATTCTTTTGGAGAATATTTACCAACCCACAGACCTCACCAAAAAGTTAGAAGATCACCTACAAACGATAAGTCTCAGAAATGCTTTGGGGAAACAGGAACTGGGCTGTCCAGGGCCGGTTTCCCACCCTCTCTCAGCCGAGCTGCCCGCACCAGCAGGTCTGGGCCGGGACTGAACATGACAAGGTCAGGGTGCAGGGCGCGTTTCCTCACAGGCTCTGCGCCCTCCTCGAGCCTCTGCTCCTCCTGGTCCCGCGGACTCCAAGAGCCTGACGTTACAAACTGATCCCTAGTAACTTTATCACTCATGGGCTTAATATTTTTATCACAGTTAATCTGCAAACTGGTTCCCGCCAACAATCCCAGCCAGAGTTAGCCCCACAGACATGTGAGAAGCTCAGAGTCTATGCCTGACCTTCCTATTTCCTACCTTCCTTTTGGAAACTCACGGCGGTGCTATTCTCTGCCCAAAGATCTAAGGAATTTGAGACAGGACACCACAGAGACAAACAAAAATACACACGGTAATAGCTTTGCGTGTATAAACCAACTTTACGCACAAACCATGTATTTCAGTGCAAAGGAGCCAAAGTAAAGGTTAAGTTGATCTGGTATGACTATTTTTCGGATCCTGCATTAACAGAACTTCACATTAACAAAACACATTATTTAGAGAAGAACTGAGTGGATTTTCCTAAAGCAAGATTTGGCATTTCCCTAGAAGACCAATCCAGCTTTTTGTGGGGCGTGCTGGAGTCTCAGAAATGGAGTGGGTCACTGAAAAAAACAAGCATTTAAAGCACTTGGGGTTCAACACACAAGATGGCTGCTGATTTTTCTTCCTCAACCCTGATTCCAACAACAAAAAGCCTGTGCCACAGTCAAGGGCAACCCTGCCCGGGGTGGGGTGGGGTGGGGGAGGCGCAGGGGAGCCTTAGAGAGCCGTGTACAGGTGGGGTGGGGGTGCCGGAACCGAGGTGGACAAACCAGCTCCAAAATAACACCATCAGCTGTAAATTCAATGTGATCCTACGGAAAATATGCAAAGTCACCACCTGAGGCCTAAGTGTTTGTATTTTAAAAAGAACATTCGATTCAGTCGCTCAGTCGTGTCTGAGTCTTTGTGACCCCAGGGACTGCAGCACACCTGGCCTCCCTGTCCATCACCAACTCCTGGAGTTTACTCAAACTCACGTCCATCGAGTCGGTGATGCCACCCAGCCATCTCATCCTCTGTCGTCCCCTTCTCCTCCCACCTTCAATCTTTCCAGCATCAGGGTCTTTTCAAATGAGTCAGTTCTTTGCATCAGGTGGCCAAAGTATTGGAGCTTCAGCTTCAGCATCAGTCCTTCCAATGAATATTCAGGACTGATCTCCTTTAGGATGGACTGGTTGGATCTCCTTGCAGTCCAAGGGACTCACAACAGTCTTCTCCAACCCACAGTTCAAAAGCATCAATTCTTAGGCGCTCAGCTTCAAAGAACATTACATTCCAATAATCCACCCTGAAGGAGTGGGGTGGGTGAATATTTAGGAATACCTACAAGTTATCCTAAAGTTACTGATGATTTGTCAAGGAACTACATGTACATCAATCGAGCAGCTTAATTTGAAAGTAACAGATGGTCCCACCTAGTGTCCTGGAAGTTTGAAATTATTTAGGAAGCCAGAAGTAATACTTATAAACTCAGATTATAAAGTTTCAAACTATTTCTGAAAAAACTGCCATATGATAGTAGAAAAATTGTTTGAAAAGATTAATGAACAGATAACAGCCTACTGTACACATGTGCGCATGTGTACACAGAATCAGAAAATAAAGACTTGGAGAATGAATGAAAAGGTTATCAGAGGCCAAAGCCATGCCCTCTAGTCCAGGTGTGGGTTCCAGGGTTCCTGGCGGGCTGCCTGGGGCTATGCCCATCAGAACCACTTGGGGAGATATTCTGGGGAGAGAGGCTCCGTCCACTCCAGACCAAGACAGAAGACAGACCCCCACTGTCCTGGTCTGCATCCCATGAGTGGTTGTCTGCATCCCATGAGTGGTTGAGGGGGCCAGGAGGTCCAGCACCCCAAAGTCAGTGCTCAGAGTCTTGGCCACTTGGGGCCCAGGAATTATCAAAAGCAGCTCAACTTCACTCTCCAAATATCTGGGGATTTTGGAGACGATCTTACCAATGTTACTGCCCCTTTGCAGGCCTGCATCTCCTTCAACATTTCCATCCTATAAACCACACTAGACACAAAGGTTCTTGGGGTCCCTTAGGGATGTGACACTTTAAGGAGGTGGGCAGGGTGGTATGAGAGTCTTTCCAGCTGGTGACTGAGTTTCATTCAATTCAGAAAAAATTAGTCTCTGAAAGATCAGACAATTATACTTCCAGTGATTAGCATGAGACACATACAAAATATATACGTGCGTATACTTGTTGCAGAATTACATGGTTCTACAGAAAGCTTCCTGTAATGTTATGATACAGAAGTGGAAAATCCAAAAGCAGAGGGACTACTAAACTAAATGGGAAAAGCTGCAAAACAACACGCAGTACACGTCCACTTACTTGACAGAACCAAAAATACATCTATCTTATTTGTATGTACATAAGTATGTGTGTGTGTGTGTTTGTGTGATGAAATGCGTATCTAAGAATGTTCAGAAGAAGGTTGGGGAAGATCCATATGAACAGAGGATGCCTGTATACTGTTCAGTTTGAAAGACCGTTCTTGTGCGACATTATGGAACCAGTGTGTCATAAAGCCTAGCTGATTTATCCTAGAGTCGACCAAATGGTAAGTTATCACACGAAGGAGCGGGCATCTGCATCCCAAGGCTGCAGGTCCTGAACGCACATGATGGACATGCCAGCGTATGCTACCCTGGGCTCTCCCCCCAGACGCCAGCCCCCACAATACACGCTGGGCTCGAGCCAGCCTTGACATCGGTTACCTGCTCGAGGCAAGTTGCCCACAGAATAGACAGAGATGTATTAACTCTTGCTAGCAGCGGGTCTCAGGGACAGAGACGCCTCACGGGGTCTGGTTCACGCCGGTCATCTCGGTGGACCAGGGGTGCATACCTGATGGCCTCCGCCATCTTCGGGGGAGGAGACCCTCACGGGGTCTGGCTCACACCGGCGATCTCGCAGATCGGGGTGCGTACCTGATGGCCTCACTCATCTCGGGGGAGGAGACCCCCACGGGGTCTCAGGGCAGCGAGCTCGTGGATCGGGGTGCGTACCTGATGGCCTCCGCCATCCTGGCGCTCTCCCTCTTGCGGTCGTCGGTCAGGCGCCGGATGAAGTAGATGAAGTCCAGGCCGCAGCAGAAGACGCTGCCCACGGCGCTGAGCAGCACCAGCTTGCTGTCGTCTGCCGCGGCTGTGCTCAGAGCACTCTGCAGCTCCTTCATCACCTGAAAGGCACCCAAGAGCATCTCCTCACTGCACCATCCCGACTCGACTCGCTGGAAGCGGGTTCACGGTCTGACACGGCTGCCAGCGTCTACCGAGTGATTCACAATTTCCTTCTTTTCTGAAGCCAGGGGTGGGGAACAGTGGGGACAGAGTGTCATCACAGAAGCCGTCAGGAATGGAGTGTAACTGGAGAGACGTGTGGATCTGAGTCACTAAGCAGCGCTGTCCTTGTGGCTCCTGGCGAGCGAGTTCTGTTCTATCCCCTCTTGGCATTTCTACAGTTTGGACAGCAGGTGGCACATGCAACCAGTTCAAAGAAGCTGCTGGTTTGGTTCTGCTTTGTTTTTGGACACCAGTCTCCCATTCTTGGGACAGAAACCTCAAGTCTGGTGCACAAGTGTAGTAAGAGCAAGCACAGCGTGGAGGCGTTTTCAGTGGGAACAAACCATTCAAAACGGTCCCTACGCAGCACTCACAAACACGAGTGTTCTAACGATGTACCGGGGCCAGCCCGCAGCTGGTGCCCCCTGACCACCGGGCGACACTCTAGCTTTCTGTGCTTTAGCTTTGTCACCTGGAAAAAGCCAGACCTACCATCCACAAGCGGGAAACAAAGAACTATTAGAACTTACAATTTTAAGCATGAAATAGCTCAGGTTCAAACACCTCCAATTTTAGATACGTCACAGAACTAAGCTTTTGAGCCTCTGGGAGCACCCGTCTCCCTCAACCCCCGGAAGCTACTTAACGACCAGCAATAACCGTGTAGGAATCACTGCAGCTGAAGCTCCACTCCACGTGCAGCTGGAGACTGACGGGAAGGAAGGTGGAGTGAGCTTCTGGAGGGCTGGACCCCGGGGGCCTTAAGCTCGCCTGAACCAAGAGCTCTGGGAGCCCGAGGGGAGGGCGTGAGCACACACTTCACACATGACTCCAGGGAGGCCCATCCTACACCCCCCTGGGGCGGACGAGGGGCTCTTGGCCAGGAGGTGGGGGCTCAGGGCACCCCGCACCTCCCTGCTTGTAGCTGGGCCCGGCCTGGGGCGTGCAGGTGGGTGAGAAGGGCCAAGGGGAGCGGGGGCTTGGCCTGCAGGCCCAGAGACGGCAGCCCCTGCGGCGGCGCTCACCTCCGGGTTCAGCGAGTTGTTCTCGGACGACTTGGTGGACAGCAGGATGTGGGTGAAGCCGTCCTGCTTCCGGACCACGATGTCCCGGTACCTGTAGGCGCTCTCCGTCTGCCGCACACTGAAGCGCAGCCGCTTGTCAAAGGGCTGGTCTCGCCTGTCGTCGATGAACTTCCTCTTGCTGGCCGTCACGCCCGTGACCGATGTCTGCAGGGTGGTGGTCCCGTTGGCCGTCAGCGCATCCATGAATGGGGAGGTGCCTGTGGGGACCCAGGAGCACAGTCGTGAGCACCCACTACCAGCCTGCCCCGGACTGGGGACAAACGCCCGCGACAGACCCAGGGCTGACTGATAATCCAAGAAGGTGAGAGAGGACAGCCTCTGCAGAGCCTGCTTTCAAAGGCATCTGCTGTCCGCACACGTCTGACAAGAGGGAGTTTGCCCTCACCTTTCCCTCCTAAGAAAGAAAGACGGGAAGGAACATGCTGGAGAGAAGCTGCAGGATTTGCGACTTTCGAAGAACAAAACTCAACGAGAACAGCTTTTGTGTACAGGACACATCCTGGGTGCGAGAAGTTGAAAGAAAAAAGGAAACGGATTCAGAATAAGAAACATTACTCGAGCCAAGGCTGTCCGGCGCTGAGCCGAGACTGCTTCTGGGTGAGGGTCCACTCGTACAGATGCGTGAAGCAGCCCCCGGTTTCTGCAGGTCCACTGCCCCCTGGGCCACCCGGGGCTCTTCCACGCGATGTCCGGACCTCTGTCCACAGTCCTGGTTCTGTTACGTTTGCAAAGAGCCTCCCAGATGGCTGGAGACGGCGTCCCCTTCCGCCACCCAGAAGGTCCGTCCTGCTGAGACTCTGCGCTCCCAATGCAGGGGGCCCAGGTTCAATCCCTGGTCAGGGAACTAGATCCCACACACTGCAGCCAAGACCCGGCACAGCCAAAGGAGTACTTTTTGAAAAGAGTTCAAATGTTGAGGCACATAGTTCACCCTCCTATTGGTGTGAACTGAATACTATCTAACCTGGTAATAAAGGTACAGAGCCTTTGGGTGGAAGAAGGGAGGGAAAGAAACAAAAGCGAGCTGGATGAGGCTTGACTAATTCAATGAGTGAGAAGTCCTCTGAGAAGAGCATGATGAGTTACGAGTCAAATATTTCCTGCAATGTGGAAGAAGACAAGCTGGAGCCACTGCAGGATTGGTGAGTGGACGTTCAGAAGTCAGACCATCTCCCTGCTAAAACAGGCAGACTTTCATTCAGTTGGTGGAACTGGAGATTTCTAAAGTTAAAAACAGATTCACTTTGGGGAAAATCTGGGAGCGGTGATACATATATGGTACAAGAATAAAAAAGTGCATGGTGAAAGGCCTCCCCCCGTCAGCCCGGGGCCCACCACCACCCCAGTCACGGAGTCTGCCTTCCGGGTCTCCTCAGAGACAGGCTCTATACACAGCAGCAAATACTACACAAACGTTCCCCTCTCGCCTGCTGTTAACAGACACGCACAGCGGCGGAGGAGACCCAGCGTCCTGCCTCGCTCGCCTTCAGCAGACAGTGTCTCAGGCGTTGACGTCCACCAGCGCAGGCTCCCCACGCCTTTCTCAGGCTGCTCAGTGGTCCCCTGACCGGACGGTCTGTAACGCTTTTCACCAGCGAGCCTCTGAGGTTACAGCTGAAGCTGCAGCGCAAACCCCAGGCTGTGCTGTTCCTTCCAGTGTGCCGGCGAACCTACAGGGTCAGCTGCTGACGGACTCGGAACCTGAGTATTTCTAACGGGAAGAGCGTTTGACCAGCGGTCACCAGCGAGGGGGCACTGTTGGGTCTTCCTGAAGAAGCCCTCAGGTACCCTTCCTGCTTCTTTCAACCTTCAGCCTGTCCTGCGCTTGTTACAATGCAGTTTTAAGCTGTGTGAGTGCTGGGGGTGAGGTGACGGAAGGGAGGTAAGGGGGCGGAGGGGCGGGCGCCCGTGGCTCACCCAAGCCTAGGCGCGGACAGCAGCCAGGCCGCCTGGACCTGAGCTGTTGACTGGCGCGGGGCCGGCCCTCCCACCCCTGCCCTACTCCTGCTCCTCACGTCTCCAGGTGTCCCCCGGAGACCCCCGTCCCCAGAGGCGGGGTTTCCAGACTAGGGGCCACCAGTTTGGCGGCAAGCTCTGCCTCTCTGAGGTGGCAGGTCCCACGGAGCTCTCCGTGGTTCTGCACGTTCAGACGTGGACTCCCGCTGGCTCGTGCTGACCAGCCCTGCTGAACTGGCCTTCACCTCCCTGTTACTCTCTGCTGGCTCTCTGCGGACGTCACGGGCCCTGCGATCTCGCCAGGGGCTCGAGCCCCACCCCCAGCCCAGGGACCCTCTGTTACCCACCCCGGGGCCTCGTGACTGTGCCCTATTTAGGTGGAGAAGTGCTCACGGCAGGGCTGACCTTGGGCGTACAGGCGCCAGCCCGGGGCCACCTCCCTCCTGACGTCTGTGCCGGCCTGCGCTCCCCTGGGGCCTCTGGACTCACTCTTCCCTCTGCCTAGAACGTTCTGGGCCTGGAGCTCTGAAGAGCCGCTTTCTTCTGCTCATCTCGACGGCAGCTGCAACGCCGCCTCCTCTGGGACCCATGTCCACGGCCCCTCCTGGCACCGTCCACGTGCCAGCCCTCACCCCAGCTCTGTCTCGTGTGACTGTTACTAACAAATCATGGCTGGATGCCGCCAAGCTCCTGAGGGCAGGGCCCCCTCTCTCGAGCTCGCTGAAGCACCCTCAGCGCTTGGGACGCGGGGTCACCGCTGCCCAAGCGAGGGGAACGAACCCTGACACCCCCGCAGCCCAGCTCCCTCTGCTCCGAGGAGGCCAGGGGGCTGCGCAGCCTCATGGCAACCGGGGACCGAAAAGCCGCACTGCAGGGCAGAAGCCACGGCTCGGGGCTCAGCGAAGGGGCAGACACCGAGATCCAGGGAAAGGCTTCTTCCACGGCAGAAACCGCGTGACACGTGGTCTGCCTCAGACCTGAGCCCCGACTGACTGAAACACGGGAGCAAAGCTGTCTCGTGAGCTGACAGCTCCTGGAGGAGGTGGGTGCCGAGACCACCAGCCACTCTGCTAGGAGGCCCTGGCGTGAAATCCAGCCAGGAAAACCCACGTTTTAGTGTCGCCCCTGAAAAAAGTTTAAAAACATCCTAAGAGCAAAAGAGATACCCTCAAACATGTACTGCTGACCTGTACATGTTTCACTGTACATTCACTGTACATTCAATGCCTCAAAACGTGTATTTCTAAAATGAAATGGGCTTCCAACCATAAGAGAATCAGTCTCTGGATTTCCTCACTGGCCTGTGACACTGAGAAAACGGAACAAAACCCACCACACGACTGGTTCAGACAGTGGACACCGGGCACCGAGGACCGTGTTTGCCAGCGTGCAAGAGGCGAACAGAGGGAGCCCACTGACTCACCAGCCGTCTGCCTGGAGGCTGCGTCCATGCTACGGGCAAATGCCAACCCGGGCACGCAGACGGGAGGCGAGGTGGCCCAGGAGGCTGGCGTCTCGGACAGTCAGGGCCATCCCTCTCCGTAGCCTAAAGCCAGAGAGCCAGCACCACAGGGTTGACAGAATCCTCAGCCTCCTTTACAGAGTCTGACATTTCAAAATACCATTATCCACACTTGCCGAACCTAGTCCTATCCAACAATATAAAAGCCTACCATTTTATTCAGATTATATAATCTGCAAGCTGAATTCACTGAGAAAACTTTTCAAGTGAACATGAACTAAAGGTAGACAGGCTTTAAACCTTCTCACCACCTGCTCCATCACACGTGCAGTGAGCCCTTTATCAATCAATCACTGTACACGGCTCTCCTCCAGCTCCTTCCGTTACACCCCCGGCCCATGGGGGTCTCTGGGTTTCAGGTTGATAGGCTCACTCTGGGCTCTCTGCGCAGGGGTCACCTCATTGCAGGCGGATTCTTTACCAGCTGAGCTCTCAGTGAAGCCCAGTCCACGGGGTCACAGAGTCGGACACGACTGAGCACAAACAGAGCGACTGCACACTCAGCGGGTCCCCCGAGTGCATCACGGTGCCGGCTTTCCCAGCGTTCTCCCCCACATGGGGGTTTTCCTCCTTAAACAGGCCCTAACACGGAGCCTCAGATGCAGAGCTGATCCAAGCAGAGGGGAGGGGAGGAGGATGTGTCGGCTCTTTGTCAGCTCCCAGACCCGCCCGGCATGGACGTGGGGCTGGACCTCCACCGGAGAGACACCGAGCGTCCCTGGACTTAGGATGCACCATGAGAAAATGAGGAGGCGTGATTTTACTTTAAAAGGAAGCAGGCAGTGAGGAAAGATGCCTCGTCCTCAGAGCTCAGCTGCTGGGCTAGTGACCACCCGGGGGAAGGGGAGGGTCAGACGGGCCACAGGGCAGGCCTGGGGCCAGAGACGGCCACCTCGAGCTCGTCACCGGCCCTTCCAGACAAGCTCTAATTGCACGTTCAGGGAGCTTTCAGACCATGAGAACAAGGTCAAAATTCAGCCCACAGTGAACTCTTGAGGGACCATTCTAAGTACCTGTGACACTCACTCAGAATTCAGCTTCTTTTTAGTCAAGATTTATCTCATGATGACCTAAGGAAATTTACTCATAGGAACACAGAATATCTTTAAAGTTCAAAATATCTGGTGTGAAGAATCACGTCCTGGGAGAAGGGTAAAGTATGTTGTCTGTACTAAAAACAGTCACCCACCCAGAGACCCTACTCCAGGGATTTCACCAAGAACACTGAAAACATGTCCACGCAAGAGCATGTACACACACGTTCACAGCAGCGTTACTCACAGGAGCTAAATGTGGGAGTGACTCAGACGTCCATCAACAATGTGGAATATTCACATATGGAGTATTATCCAGCCATAACAGGGATAAAGCATCCATTTATCACTGTCATGTCAGTTCAGTTCAGTCACTCAGTCGTGTCTGACTCTTTGCGACCCCAGGAACCGCAGCACGCCAGGCCTCCCTGTCCATCACCAGCTCTCGGAGTTTACCCAAACCCATGCCCATCGAGTCGGTGATGCCATCCAGCCGTCTCATCCTCTGTTGTCCCCTTTTCCTCCTGCCCTCAATCTTTCCCAGCGTCAGGGTCTTTTCCAATGAGTCAGCTCTTCACATGAGGTGGCCAAAGTATTGGAGTTTCAAAGTATTGGAGTTATCTCTGTAACACAGATGAACTCTGAAAACACACCAAGTAAAAGAATACAGACACAAAATCCACACATTTGATTTCACTTACATAAACTGTCTAGAACAGGCAAACCCACAGAAGCGGAGAGTAACTTGTTAGTTGCCAGGGGCTGGGAGGAAGGTAGAAAGGGGAGTGATTCCAACAGGTACAAGGTTTCCTTCTGAAGTGAAGACAATGTTGAGGAACTAAACGGTGGCTATGGTTGCAAAACCATGAGAATGTACTTAATAAAATCTGAACTGCACAACACTTTCAAAGCATGCATTTTATGGTATGTGATGTCTATCTCATTTTTCTAAATGCAAAAAAAGTACCTATTCGAATAACAGCACCTCAATAGGTAGTTGATGTATCAACACGTACGTTTACATTCAAATTATCTAAAGAAGTGTCAGATTAAAAACAGTGGAATTTGCACGGATCACTGTTCCAAGAGGGGACATCACAGGTCAATGTCAGCAGCAAGTTAGGGTCTTACATCTATACTATCTGGTAAAACAAATGCAACCATGTATAAACAGCATAAAATATCATAGCTAAGTGGAGTTAATTCGAGGAACTCAAGGCTGACTTGGTGTTCAGGGGGAGGGGATAGGGAAGAAGCAGAACCCAGAGTAACTGACCTGTTTAAAGGAACAGACGGGAAAGAAAAATCTCCACAGATGTAGGCAATGCAATGGTAACTCGTGATGAAACACTGCTGGAAACAGAATGAAACTTTCAACTAACTACAGCCCCGATTCTGAACTCCTCTGTATTCACACCCTTTGCCATCCCTGGGTCTCCCACTGTGGACTGGCAGACTCTTGCAGCCTTGAACCTGGAACAGACACACTAGGGGATGTAGACAGGAGCTTGCCCTCCTGTGTCCTAGACTCCGCCATGAGAATGAGATCAGATTAGCTGGAGAAGAGGCCCAAGCTGCTGCCCCCTGGCGGTTCAGGCTGGGGCCGTTCAAGGCCCGACGAGGATTTTCAACTTCACTCTCATCTGAAGTGGCTGTAGGTCAGACCGTCTTGAGTCCTTCCTGGCTCCTCCCTCACTGGCAGCCACCCCACATGGCTACCGTGGGATCAGGTGACTGACACGTGTAGAGCACCTACCCAGGCTCTGACGTGCACCAGACACACACTGGAAACACACTGCACTTGCCGCACACACAGCAGTGCAGTCTGCTCCTTCCAACCCGCCTTTGGACCTAACTGTGCTACTTCTCATCTCCTCCACTATTTTTCAGTAACAAATATGTCCATCTTTTATAAGCCTCGAATGAGAAAAGAGAGTAATTTTGAAGACTGTGATTGTAGTCTTTAAAATGAGGTAACACTGGTTTATAACAGTATATAACTTTCATGTGCACACTGTTATCATTCGACTTCTGCGCACACTGCAGCGTGCTCACCAGCGGGGTCCGTAGTGTCTGCCCACCTCACCCTCCTCCACCTCCCTCCTCTCTGGTGACCACCACTCTGTTCTGTGTGGTCTGTTCATTTACACACACACAGAAATATCACATATGAATGACATCATATAGTATTTGTCTCTCCTCATCTATTTCATTTAGCGTAATACCTTCTAAGTTCATGTTGTCTCAAATGGGAAGATCAGATTTTTAATGGCTTAGTATTCCTTTCTGTGAGTGTGTGTGTGTGTGCGCGCGCGCTTATGCCTCACATCTTCTTTATCCATTCATCTGCTGGTGGGCACTTAGGTTGCTTCCACACCTTGGCTACTGTGAATGCTGCAATGAACACGGCAGTGCATGTCTCTGAATTAGCGCCACCACACTCTCTGGGTAAATACCCAGAAGCGGAACAGACAGATCATACGGTAGCTCTGTTTCTCGTTTTCTGAGAAACCTGCACTGTTCTCTACAGCGGCTGCACCAATTTCCATTTCCACCAAAAGTGCAGGAGGGTTCCCTCTTCTCCAACCCTCACCAACACTTGTTACTTATTATCTTTCTGGTAACAGCCTTTCTAATGGGCGTGAGGTACCATCTCATTGTGGTTCTGATTTCCATTTCCATGGTAACTAGTGATGTTGAACATCGCTTCATGTATCACTATTTTTATCCCTGGATTACACCTTTAAAAATAAGGGTCAAAGTCAACACTAATATGTTCCTGTATAAAAATAAGTCGGGTCTAAGAGAAGAGGTCCTGTGGAAACGTTCAGCCCTTCCCGGTCTTGTGGCTCTTAGACAGGCAGCTGAACGCAAACCTGGAGGAAGCCCCGTTAAGATCAGAGATGCCCAGCCAGCAACCCCGATGTGTAAATAATACATGCTGTGCACACCGAGGTTCTCAGATCGCATGTAATGGCCTTATGATGATGACGGCTAAGTGACATGCCCCACATAACTCTACGGCAAACCACCTTAATGATGAAACCTTGAGTTAGAACAAAGAGCACCACACAGAACAGGAAAACAAAACCTGAACAGATGCCACTTACAACAACATCCAAAAGCCTTAAAAAGAACCCAAAGGAACCAACTAGTGAAAGATATGTAAGGTCTCTACTCACAAGACTGAAAAGCACATGTGCTGACTGTAAATATGCCCATCTCCCTAAATGACCAGTGACTGCAACCTCAGCTCAGATCCCAGGAGGGCTCTGTTCTCCCGGAGAGTGGAAACTTAAAGCTGACCCCACACTGGACGTGGACACGGACAAGGCCAAGAGGGACCAGGGCGCTCCTGCACAAGGACAAGGGGGAAGACTTCCTCTACCAGACGCCAAGACTTCAAGAACAGACTAGAAGCCTGGAGACGGACCTGCGGAGACAGTCCCTGAGTTTACACCAGAGGTGGTTATGCAGCAGGGATCAAAGTGTACCGAACCTGACAGTTACACATCCTCCAAGGCAAAGAGATCTAAACACGAAAGCTTCTAGAAGACAACACATGAGAATGGGTCTGAAGATGAGGAAGAGATTTAACAGCACAGAAAGCAAGAGAAAAAATGGATAAACTGGAGTACAAAACATTAAGAACTCTTGTTTGTCAAAACACCATCAGAGAATTTAAGAACTCAACCGCAGATTGGGAAAGGCCTGTATCACAGCCCCGACAGAGGCCTGTCTCAGAGGCTGTGTACAGAGCAGACACACAAGGTTTCTCAAATCACTAACAAGCCACTGGAATGTCACACCACGTCCTGTTCATGTGGAGACGCGAGGAAGGTTGAGGTACTTTCAGTACCATCAGAGCTGAGGGCCCTGGTTCTACGATAGCAGACTGTGCTCCCCGAGGGGAAGGGGCTGGTGGGGACCAGGAGGAAAGAACCTGGGACCGGCGGATGGGCGAGACAAGGGCCGTCAGGCCAGACCCAGGGGTGAGCCTGGCTACCCATCCGACCGCCACTGCTGGTGGCCACCTCCACACTCAACAGCAGAGCTGAGTGTTGTATCGGAGCCTGTCTGGCCCCAAAGCCTAAAACACCTCCTACCTGGCTCTGTACAGCAAAAGCATGCTGACCCCCAGGCTAGACTGGCCTCTCTGGTCCAGAGTATTCACCAAGCGAGGCCCTGGAGAGAGGGGATCCCCTGGAAGGCCCGAAGGGGATCAGTGTTCAGCACCAGGACTATTTCTGAGCCGAGAATTATTTTTTAAAGTCTAAATCTGCTTTGTGCAACCAGACTTTGTGTGCTCTGTGAAAAGCAAAAAGTATGGCAATGTCACAGAATCACCAAAGTGAACTACTTAAGACGAGAACCATGGCCTGGGTTTAGAAACTCTTCACTTAAAAAGTGATGCTGGGGCTGCTTGAAAGAAACCACGCTTGCTCCAAAACAGATGCCTGTGAGTGACCCCTCTCCTTGATCGGAGCAGAGCAGACACAGTCAGGGGCTGGCAATGCCGAGAGGTGAAGCGGCTCGGCAGGTAACCACGTGTGCGTGCATCCTGACACCATGCTATCTGCACTCCGCACACACCTGTCTGAGGGCAGGTGTAACATTCCTGTGAAAAGCGAGACCCAGCCGCCTCTACAGCCCCTCACCAAGGAAGTCATTCCTTCTGACCGACTCCACAGCTGTCTCTCCTTTGAAAACAAAGGAACAAACAATAACCCAGGCTCCCCTCTGTCTTCTCCTTAATTGTATTTGAAACTTCAAAATGAGTATTTTGATTAAAAACAAATGAAAAGCAATGGTAGTTTTAGGAGAAAAAAAACCTCATCTTGAAACCATGTAATTTTGACTTTGATCACATGATATCAGTGTCAATACTGGGTCTGCTTATTTTCCACAAACTCAGAGAAAGCAAAAATAAACAACCCTGACTCACAGGACATCCCCAGAATCACATGTGGTTTTGCTGCTTCTCAACCACCTCCAGCAAGAGTCTGACGTTTCCGGGGAGTAGAATAATTTCTATGCTCTCAAATGATGAGAACTAACTCATACTCCTCAAGACACCTACACATCTTCTCAAAAGCTTTTTCTTGTATCTCAACTTTTTACTCGTAACTTCAAAGTCCTTGCCGCCTGGCTGTCCCCTCCAACAATCTTATGATCCGTTGTACCTTTCCAAAACATACCCTGAAAGAGGCAGGCTCCCTTGTGTACACGGGGAAGCAAGACAAATCAAGTCAGTAACTGCTTTCCTCTTGATATTAACAGCCATGTCATCTTTAAAGACACAAAACCACTTTCTCAAAATTGAAACTGAGAGTCTATTCAACGCCTAGAAGAGGCGCTCTCACGCTGATTAATAATGAGGACTTTTGAAGAAATTTGGCTCATGTCAACATACTGGATAGAGGTGGCTCTAGAGCCCACTGTGACTGGATCCTTCGATCAAAGTTCTAAAATCAACAACTTTGATAAATAGGTACAGCTGCTATGGAAATACATTTCGGAGGCTCTTCAAAAATTTAAAACATACAATTACCATACGATCCAGCAATTCCCATTTCTAGGTATTTATCTGAAGAGAATAAAAACACTAATTCAAAAAGATACACACACCCTTTTGTTCACAGCAGCATTAATAGCCAAGATAGGGAAACACCCCAAGTGCTCGTGGATGAATGGATAAAGATGTGGTGTGTATACACACACACACCTGCTGTGTAACACTGTAGAATTTACCACTCGCAGACTTGGGAGAACCATGGACAGGAAGGAGCTGTGGACACAGAGGCCAACTGTAAGTTACACGGGGACTTTCACCTCCAACAACCCCATGGTGTTCTTCAAGGGTCAACCGTAAGTTAAGTGTCAACCACCTTGAGATACGAGTGTGTCTATGTCATCGCTGGACTCAAAAGCTGGTTTCAACTTTCATGTGAGCTAACAATACTTTAAAAACCAGATAGCTTCAGGCTGAGAAGCTGCCACCCAGCACTGGTTACTTGATTTCACCCCCTCCACCGCCCACGTTGATTCTCCCCTGGCTGTATGCCAAGTCACGTTATATATCCACATTATATATGGAAAGGATTATACCATTTCGATCTCATGGTTTCCAAACCTCCAAGTCCTGTACTAAAAGGGAATACTTGGCAGTTAAACCAACTTCTCATTCATAAAACAGAGCAGAACAGTTAACCTGTCATTCTCCGTGGTGACAGCGATTAGGCTCAACGCCGAGAGCCTGGAAACAGGGAACAAGAGGAGCCTTGCTCCCGCCGCACCCCCCCTCCCAACCCCATGGGGTCAAGTGGAGGCCGAGGTCAGGGGGCACCTGGCCGTCCTACACTCTCCCACCTCGCGTGGTACCACCGTCTGTACAAACACCGCACTGAGTTTCAGTCCTGCCGCCCCCGTCTGACATGTGACAGGATGAGATACAAAACCCTCACCCTGTTACCAACATGAAACAATCAAAATCGTGGGCATGCCTCCTAACATCCCATGTCTCGTTAACTACTTGACTTGAGGGTTTAATTAGAACCAGAGATTGTCCCTGTTAAGGCTCTGATCCCTGTAGACTCCCAGAAATTGCTATGACGACAGCTATCAGCAGGATCGGTCCTGCAGGCTGGAGCGAGAAGGTTGCTGTGGAAAGCGGACCCCCACTCGAGCTGCCAGCCCCGGGGAAGCGAGGGGCTTCCAGACACAGGACGCGTTTCAGGTTCCACGGCCTTCACCCCCGACCCAGATGGAGCCAAATGTTTAATTTTCAAAAGAAAACTTTGTGGCTCCTGACCACACCCACACCAGGATGAAGCAGGTCCCGGGAGAAAAGGCACCGGGACTCTCATCAGACTGCCGTAAACCACTTACGGCACACACTAGACAGGCCCGTCCACTCTACCCCCTGGCGTGGGAGCCCCAGTTCTACGTGGGGCCAGGAGAACGTGCACACACTAGGGCTCAGACACGAGACGAGTGTGGCCCCCGGGTAAGGGTGACATGGACGAGAAGTCTTCACATTTGAAAAAGTTAGAACAACTCACTCCTCTGCCCCCACCCCCTCCCAATAGGCAAAGGATACATTAAGAAAGTCAACAGAAAACTGAATGCAAACAGGCAATTGTAACATGTGAAAACAGTTTCCATGTTTTAAAATTGAAACAACTATTCCATTTTCTACCCCCTCATCACGCAGATTTATTAAGGGTTGATTAAGAACAGGTGAATGGGCACCTGGTCTCCACGTTTGTTTAGATGAATCTGCTCCCATCTATCAAAACTTTAGGTCCACTGTAGCCCTTGCATTCACCCTTGTTCACAGCAGCAAGTGCTTAGCCTCAAATGATTCACGAGAACAGCATCTATACACGTACGTCCATGTGGGTCTAGACACACACGCGTGGGGCAGGGAGTGAGCAAATGAGGCAAAACACAGAAAATGGTGAACACATGGGTAAAGGGTAGATGCACTTTCTTTGCACTGTCTCCCAACATCCCCGTAAGTATGAAATCATATTTCAAAAAAAAAAAAATTCAAGTTTACAACTCAAAAAGAAGTGAGGCAAGATGTGAGTCTTAACACAGAAAGTTCTCCAAGACGTGAGGTCAAGTGAAAAAGGCAAACCCAAGAGCGTTTACGGAGCGTGACTCCACGCTGCAGGGCACGAGCAGAGAGACAAACATCTGGGATGACCCGCGCCAGGTCATGAGCGTCCCTCTGGGGAAGGAAACGGGATCTGAGGGGAGCAGGTGACGGTACACTTTCCTGCTTCGCTCAGTGTCCTTGTCAAATTCACAGCATTTACAGATTCCTTGTGTTTAAGACGGGGGTTACGTTACCTTTTCTCAGTGGTAACGTCAATAAAATACATTCACTTACGGGGAAAAAACTTACATAATGTGGTTCTCCCCTAAAGGATGCGCCCAGACACAGGCCCCTGGGGGAAGGCGGGTGTGCAGGCAGACGGGAGCAGGACACTGCCATCTGTCCCCGGGCCTGAGGCCAGGCTAGCATCTAAAGGCAGAGCCGGGGATGCTGAGCCGGGTGCACCTGGGCCCAAGGCCACAGCGCCCCCTGCTGAGAAGCACGCCACCGCAGCTCAGACAGCAGGCATTACAGGAGATGTTCACGCCATAAATAACCACAACCCCTTTAAAGAAGGGAGGGCTGTTCACGTGGATGTGAAAACACATCCAAGATGTATCATAAAATTAAAAAAGGAACCTCAGTAGTAGAACCATAAGATAAGCAGAGTCCACTGATGTATTTAAAAGACGTGCATGTCTACAGTTTTTGGAAGGAAAAACAGTTAGCAGCAAGTTCTCAGAGGAGGAGGTGGTGGGATGGGGGAGGCGGGACTTTTATCTTTTTCTTCCTTTGAGACGTTTAAAGATGTTACAGAAAAAACGGACAATTTTTTTTGCCAACCGAGTATTTTATGTTTTCCTGTTATTTAAAATTTTTAACTGTTAAAATACTCACTAAAAAGAAATTACGAACACCCGAAGACAATTTTAAATTAAGACTGAATAGGAACTAAGTCTAACTATAAGAACCTAAAATAAAGTAGCGGACAGTTAGATGAATTTAGCATTAGCGGACAGCTATTTCCCATCCTGTTCCACAAAACCACAAAGTTACAGGAAAATAGCACAGGATGGCACTGGAAGCCCCCGGAGGGCACCCTGGACCCCGAGAGTCCAGTTTGGGAGGCGGGACGGGGCCTGGGCAGGTGCCGGGTGCTGCTGCTACTGCTCTGGGGACCACAACCCCGAGAACCATGGGCACGGGAGAGGACACCACAGAGGGTGGAAAGGAAGAGGGAGACCGCACCGCCACAAGGACCCCGAGTGGACTCGCTGGTCAACGCTGCCCGGAGGCCCAGTTATCCGAGTGTCCCTACACACCCTCGCAGGGGAGCGAGGAGGGGTGTCCCCCGGGAGCAGAGGACGGAGTGCGGAGGTCAGGGGGGCTCCTACTGCAGGGACTCAGGCTGGTGCAGGGCTGCTGGGAGCGTCCAGGACGCAAAGGCCCATCACACAGGAGATGCCAATCGACATCCGCTGGTTTCAAATGGAAATCCCTCCAGTCGCACCTTTGGACTGTTTGCTACTGTGCGGCTTCAAATGTTCTCTTGTCCCACGGGCACCTCCTGCAGAGACCCTGCTGGGACCCTCTGCGCCACAGTCTCCTGGCTTCTTAACCTCCCTGGATTTAGGTTTCAATTTCAGCACTTTCAGCGCTTATGCAATAAGCGGCCCCTGGCTGCCTCTGTACAAAGGAGCTCTGGGCTTTCCTGACAGGCACAGGGCCAGGACCCATCACCTGTCTCACGTTCTTATTGGAGGACTTTACATGCACCTCTTTGGAAGAAGCACACTTCCTTCTAGGTCCCTGCTTCGACTGAAAATGCTCGTGAGATGGAAAACATGTGGTCTGTTGAGGTGTTTCCTCAGTCACTTTCCTCCTGAATCTGTTGTTAGTAGCTGACTCTTTGTGACCCCGTGGACTGTAGCCCACCAGGCTCCTCTGTCCGTGGGATTCTCCAGGCAAGAATCCCGGCGTGGGTTGCTATGCCCTCCTCCAGGGGATCTTCCCGACCCAGGGACTGAACTCCCATCTCCTGCACTGGCAGGCAGGTTCTTCACCGATGAGCCACCATTAGTTTGGACTTAAAATCCAGCTGCCAACCCTACACCGTAACACTGATAAGGTTTAGACATCATTAGATTGCTAATAACCTTTTCTCAAAAGTCGTACCTGTGGAATGGTGATCAACAACATATTTGAATTCACAAAAGAACAAAGTAATGATAATATAGTTCTTAAAAGCAATTGCTTTTATAGGATTAATTCATCAGGCAATTCAAAGAGCATAAAAACAGAATCATTAACTTATTAATAAAATAGACTGGAAAGACAGCTGCACTGCCTAAATTTAAAACTTTTTCTATTTCTGAGTAAAGAAATATATTCATCTTTTAAACCTCTGTTTCATACTTAAAACCATCAAAAACTAAACACACATATGGTTAGTCTGTAAGAGTCACTGTGTGTATGTTAAAATTCTCCAGAAACATTTACTCTTTTGGGTAACAGACATTTAAATATCTGTTGTGCTTGGTGGCAAAAATACCCCCCCACACGATCAATGTTTTGAATAGGAGATGGTTCGTTTCCCAATGACTCCACAAGTAGCGCTTCAATTAGTTTTAGAAAAACAAATCAGGGCTCTGGTGCGGTTCTAAAATTAACCTTGCGTTAAGAATGTGCGAAGGTGGACCAACTCCTCAGAAGGGCCTCAGCCCAGCTTATTGTGAAAGAGACACGCCAAGGGTGAGGACGGGCTTTTCTGGAAGGTTCTGTGCTCTGGCCCGTGGACCTGTCTTTGCAACAGCACCCGCTCCTGCTGAGCATGATCCAGGGACGGGGCCACAAAGGATATGTTCCAGCTCTCCTGCAGCGAGCACTGTCCTGCCTGACTCACGCCTGCCACACGCAGACCCAGCTCTGGCCAAGGGGCACGGGGCACTGAACCCCGTGAGGTAAGATCCCTCCCGGAGCTCACAGGCCAGCGTCTTCTACACCAGGGTGACGGGAGCCGAGGCACCCCGCCCCTGACAAGCGACCCCGACACTCCTGTGAGCGGGGCCCACCACGGCCCCGCAGACACTCCCAAGGGCGCTGCCAGCCTCCTACCAGCTGCGTGGGAGGAGGTTCTCAACCTGTAGCGGACTTGGGGGGCAGGAGAGAAGGGTGCTCCCGGGGGCCCTGGGGAGTACGTCACTCTAACCCCAATCCACTTACCCCCACAGAACAAGATGAAAGGCGTGTGAGATTTTACGCTCACATGCCCCTTGTGGTTTTTACCACAGCCACCCTTACAGATACTGAAAAAATTTTTGCAATGGTAAGAGTACTGAAAAAAGAAGTTACTAACTTTTAATTCAAATAGAAGCAATGGCACACCTTATGCACAGAATTGAAGGCTTCTGCTAAGGGCAGCCAACCCTGCAGAGCTGTGTTAAGAGCAGCATGTGGAAACAGAAGGGTCAAGACAGCTTTTCAAGTTTGTAGACGATCAACCACAGAATCTGAGTCCGCCCACTGGGACCGTGGCTTCCTAGACCAGGTAGAGTGAGTGTGAGTGTGAATGTGTGTATACACAGCTTCTTCAGTTCAAAGGCTACGTGGTCTCTGTCACAATGATTCTGTATATGTGTGTTTTCCTAGAGCAGGTGTGTGTGAACCTAGAGTGGGATGTGTGTGTGTATCTTCTTCAGCCTGCAGGCTACACGGGCTCTGTCACAATGATTCTGTGTGTGTGTGTCTTTATAACCTAGAGTATGTGTGTGTGTACCTTCAACCTGCAGGCTACACGGGTTCTGTCACAATGACTCAAGTTCTTAGAGTGTGTGTGTTGTGTGTAACCCATAGCAGGGTGTGAGTGAGTATGTACCTTCTTCAGCCCGTAGGCTACGTGGGCTCTGTCACAGTGACTCAAGTCTGTCCCCAGAGCCGGAAAGCAGACACAGCTCATCAGCATGAACAAACATGGCTGCGTTCCAATAAAACTTTATGAAACAGAAATCAGAGTTTCTTTTATTTTCATGGCTCATGAAGTATTATTCCTCTTGATTTTCTCAAACATCAGAAGATGTGAAAACCATTCTCAGTTTACAGGCCACGTCGCACAGGCTGCACAGGGTCTGGCCCACGGGCCCAGGCCTTGTCTGCAGCACCAGAGCCAGGCGCAGAGCAGGGCCCAGCGTCTGCCACGCAGGAGGCTGCCTGGTGGAGGTAGTCAGCAACGGTGAGGAGAACAAACTGGGAGGAACTGAGAAACAGCGCTGATTCCCGCTCTGCCTGAACCCCACAAGCTCTCTGGACTCGATTTGCCTGTGAAGTGGAGCCTTCTATCGGCGACTATCAGGTCTCGTCTACCCCCGAACCTCTACAGCCCTTCCTGACACTGAGCTCAGAGGCCCATGTCTGAGAGGTCAGCTCTGCAAACGCGCTCACACGAGCTCCAGGGGGAGGCCGAGGGCAGGGAGGGGCAGAGCACCCAGGCAAAGTACGTGTCAGACAAACACCGGCAAGGGACCTCTGCTGGGAAAGGGGACCCCGACTCCAGCCTGTCCCCCTCCCTGTGATCCAGGGCCCGAGACCAAGCCCACGGGACCCACCACAGCAAGATGGCCAAGCAGTGTCTCAGGAACAGAGCTCCCCACGCCATCACTGCATCCCGTTCCGTATCAGTCCACTGAGCGTGGGCCGAGGAACACACGCACAGTACAGAGACGGCCCCAGTCCTGCCCACGGGCAGGGCGGGGAGCGGGTGGGCCCCGGAGTCCACAAGGCGCGGGAGGGGCGGGCAGGCAGAGGAGGCCCAGCCGGACTTGGAGGCACCTGCTGACGGAGGCGACGGTGGAGCAACCCGCCTGGCGACCAGGGATGCCTGTCCCGTGTAAGAATGGATGGGAGGTGGATGGGAGCTGTCAGAGGGCAGGAAGCAAGGGCACCAGTAAGAAAGCTGTGGCAGGTGAGAAGTCATCAGGACCCACTGGGAGGCAAGGCTTACATCAGAGAAGACGCAGCAGAATCCTAGAAGTGGCGGCTCACCAGACCCGGGGAAAGCGTTGGGAAGGAAGCCATCTAAGCTGACGCCCAGGTGTGTGACCCAGGGGTCAGGCAGGCTGCAGGACGACCACCTGAGCTGCACGGTCCAGGGGAAAGAATGGCGTAAAAACAAAACAAGAGAGCACCCATGCTGAACGGACCCCTACTCTGAAAGAGAGACCCCCCAAAGTCTCTATCAGTCGTTGATACCCTCGCTGAAAAACATTTCTGGTTATTTAGATGGCTTAGAAGAGTAAGAACCATGACTTCTAATCAACACTGCTCACACTTTGAAATTTCAGATGGATTCCTAACATGAGACCCAGTGTGTAAGATGCATAAAAGTAGAAACTAAAGATATACCAGCCACAACCTACCTAGAGGGGGGCGATGTTTAAACCAAGTAAACGCGGCGGGTCAGCCTGCAGGCAGACGATGGGACAGAAACAGCCGTGCTGACTTCAGAGGCCGACACCCCAGGCTTCAGGTCAACAGAGGAGGGACCAGTACACTCTCTCCAGAGCTCCCACAGACACACGCCTGCTCTGTCGAGAGCAGGGCCCGCGGAAGCCCCCAGGCTCAGGCCGCCCAGCCCGCCTTCCGTGGCAGAACCATGGTGGTGAGCACCCCCCCCCCCCCCGCCAGGCCACTCCGAGAGCATCACTCACCTTTCCCGTTCACGGCCAGCCCCGTGGCCATGGCCGCCGTCACAGGGCCGGACCCCTGCGGCACCAGTGGGTGTATCCGGGGCCGGCTCCCCATCCGTGCCCGCTCCGCCCCGGGGCCCAAGAGGGCCCCGACCGGCTTCTCGGCCGCTGCTTCCGGGGCTGCCGTGTCCTCCGGCCCCTGCTCCACAGGGTCCGGCTTCTCGGGGCTCTCGTCCTGAAAGCCGTCCACTGCGGTCCTGCTCTTGATGGGGCTCTTGGGCACGAGGATCTTGATGCCCGACCGGGCCAGGTCCATGTTCTTGCGGGTGGCCAGGCCCGGTGCGGGGCTCTTCCGGAACTTCTGGCTGGCGGCAAACAGCGGGCTGCTCTTGGCCTCGTGCTCCTTGCCCACCACTAGGGTTTTGGGGGCGGCCTTGGAGAAGCTGCTGTTGGTGGATCTGGAGATCTGTTTCCGGGCATTGTTCGGGGAGGTCCGGTTGGTTCTGGTGAAGGTACCCTCCTTCTGCTTCTCGGTGTGGCGCCGGTTGAAGTCGTGGATGTACTCCTCGCAGTTCACCAGGTGCTGCTCTGGCTCCCAGGTGTCGTCCTCGCTGTCGTAGCCTTTCCACCGAACCAGATACTCCGTCTTCCCTTTCTTGTTTTTCCTTTTGTCAACGATCCTTTCAACCTGTTCACAGAAGAAAAGAAAAAGTATGAATGCATCATCTGAAAACTAAACTGTGAGGGTAACTAATAATAATGGAACATCAGTTCAGTTCAGTTGCTCATCCATGTCCAACTCTTTGCGACCCCATGGACTGCAGCATGCCAGGCCTTCCTGTCCATCACCAACTCCCGAAGTTTACTCAAATTCACATCCATTGAGTCGGTGATGTCATCCATCCATCTCATCCTCTGCCGTCCCCTTCTCCTCCCGCCTTCAATCTTTCCCAGCATCAGGGTCTTTTCCAGTGAGCCAGTTCTTCTCATCAGGTGGCCAAAGTACTGGGGTTTCAGTTTCAACATCAGTCCTTCCAATGAATATTCAGGACTGATTTCCTGTAGGATGGACTGGATGGACCTCCTTGCAGTCCAATGGACTCTCAAGAGTCTTCTCCAACACCACAGTTCAAAAGTATCAATTCTTTGGCACTCAGCTTTCTTTGTAGTCCAGCTCTCACATCCATACATGACTACTGGAAAAATCATTGCATTGACTAAACAGACCTTTGTTGGCAAAGTAATGTCTCTGCTTTTTAATATGCTGTCTAGGTTGGTCATAACTTTTCTTCCAAGGAGAAACGGAACATCAAAAACGATAAAAACTGTTAACAGGTGATGTAAATGGTTGTCCCCTCTGGAGCCAACCCATCTAGAAACAGAACACTCAAGGTTTTAATGGTTTTCCTGAGATTAAGTCAAAGTGCTAAAATTTTAGGCTCAGAATATATGAACGTGCATTACATTGGTCACATTTTTGGCATGATTCAAAGGAGTCTCTCTTTTTACTTTTTACAATGACCCCTGACCGCCTGAGCCAGTTTTCATAGTCAAAACCAGACAGTGCTGGGCACCACCAGCCCTCTGCCTGGTCATCACGGTACCAACAGCAGGTGCTCCAGAAACAGCACAGCTGTAGTCTATGCCAGGTGGTCCGCACCAGCCTACTGAGGAAACAGGGTCTGTACTGCACGTATTACTCAGAAGCACTCGGTTAAAATCAAAAAGGTCAACAGAAGACCTAACGCTTTCTTGGTAATCAGGTTATTTATCTTTAAAACTGGGTTTTAACTAGTTTTACGCCAACATCTTTAAAGGAAGATGCTGTTAATCTTTGAATTTCACGATCAACACATCCCACAACAATCATGCACCCTTGCCATGAAACATATTGCTATTACCATTACCGTGACAAATTCCACCACCTTAATTAATGTCCTACATGTTAGTAGGGGACTGCCTATGACTCATGTAAACAAAATATATTTAACATAAATGTCTCCCAAGTTACCGGGGAAATACTTACAATCTGCTGTTATCTCTCTGGTCAAAACAGAAACCACCAGCCCACCTCTCCAGTGGCAGTAGGCACCTCATCCCTTGTAGGCAGAGGCCTCAGCCACACAGTCCACAACTCTTTAACTAAGGACATAGGTCTGAGTCACCATCAAGGTCTCTGGCTAAGTCACAGGTTAGGCCAGGTGACACAATGGTATACCTGGTTCTCCAGCATTCCCAAGCATCAAAAGCTGAGTGCAGCTGGAGTTACCTCCCCCAGCATCTCCCCTATTGTCAAGATACCCCCCCAAACCCCGCAGTGTATCTACCTGGGGCACAGATAATCAAAGCCTGAAAAACTACATAAGCTTTGGCCACCTGACACAAAGAGCTGCCTCACTGGAAGAGATCCTGACGCTGGTCAAGACTGAGGGCAGGAGGAGAAGGGGACGACAGAGGTTGAGATGGTTGGATGGACGGGAGTTTGAGCGAGCTCCGGGACTTGGTGGTGGAAGGGGAGCCTGGCGTGCTGCAGTCTAGGGGGTCGCAAAGACTCAGACAGGACTGAGCGGCTGAATAACTACCACAGAAAAGCCTGAAGTTAAATACACATTACTGCTTCTGCGCAACAAAGATGAAGGGTGAAGCAAGGTCGTTTCAGCAGAAGGTGGGCTTCAGGCCCAGCAGATGGCCCCCCATCACACCAGCCTCAGGCCTGCTCAGCGGGCCCACAGGGTCCGGACGGCGGTGCGCGGAGCTTTCTAAGCGGCTTTTCTCCCACTCGTTTCCTCATGACGAGTTGTACTTAAGGGCGTAAATATTTCCATTCAAAACACGTATTTCCGGAAAATTCCACGCAAATCAATTTCATGGCAGAAATAACTTTAAAAAGTTTTAAATACAAGGGACTAAAGAGATTATCCTGTACAAGCAACCTGTGTTTAGTACTTTTTTCTGAATCAACTTCCGCCCCAGAAGCATGAGGGAGGCTGAACCAGCGGAGCCCGCGTCCCTCCCGCCCGTCCCCCTCAAGGTGCCGCGGGGTCTCGTCAGGACGGCAGGCCGCCCCCGACCCCGGGTCACGGCGGCCCCCTCCGGGACGATCGAGGCCCACAGGAGCCCCCGCCGTTCCCGCAGGGCCCGGGCAGCGCTGCGCGCGGCGGGCACACACGGCTCGGACCGGGGCGGAGCTGGCGGCGAGAGGCGCAGCCAGGAGGCCGCGGCTTGTGAGGGTCCGCGGGGGCCTCCACCCACGGCGCTCCGCCGCTGCAGCACCGAGACAGCACGACTCCCCTCATGGACATCAGGGCCGGGGCTGATCATTTCCACGCGCTCCCTGAAAGGTGACGCTTTTGGTTTCCTTCAACCACTCAGAACCCGGAAGCGCCCCAGCGCGTGACTCCGCAGCAAACGGGATGGCGCGGGCACCCTGCGCGCGCAGGTGCAGCTCCAACTCTCGCGGGGACACGGGCTCGGGGCGCAATCTCGCGGCTCCTCCAGCTCTCGCGTCGGGGTGGAGCGCGCGGACACCGCGTGCGGCCGACGGGCACCGAGATGGGCCGCGCCGGGCGCGAGGCACGGGGTGGGCCAGTCAGGCCGCCACCGCTTCGGGCCCCTCGCACCGACGGCACACAAACCGGGCCGCGTCCCCCTTCAAGGACAACGTCCTCCCCCTCTGGAGGCCCGAAGGCAGAGCGCTGTTCCTTCCTTCTCTGGCTGGAGTCATCTCCCACAAGAGGCACAGCACCTGGATTCATGAACCCTCATGGTTCATGAGGAAATGCAGACAGACAACGCCATACCATTACATACCTATTAAAACGGCTAAAAATAAAAAAGCACCAAGAAGGTACAACTGGAAGACTCATACATTGTCAGCAGGATTTTAAAATGGCACACCCATTTTGGTAAAAGGTCTGTCAGCATTTTATAAAACTAAACACATACCCACCCTATGAGGCAGCAATTTCAATCATTACTCACCCAAAAGGAACGAAAACATACATCTACAGAGACTTGTACAAAACTATTTACAGAAACTGTGTTCATAATGGACCCAAACTAGAAACAGTCCACGTTTGCAAGTCACTGGACGAACCAGTATGTACAATAAGCTCAGCAAAAAGAAATCTAGTGATACACACATATGGGTGAGTCTCAAAACCTTATACTGAATGAGAAAAACCTTCCTTACAAGACTGCTCATTGTAAGATGCTATTTAAATGAAAATTCCTGAACAAGCCAACTCCCCCCCCCCCCCCCCCCCCGCCATTACTGAACGAAACAAAGGTTCTTCGGGAACTGACTGGGAAGGGGCATCAGCTAGCCGCCTGCCTGGGGTGATACTTTCTAGCTCAGTGAGACTTTGGGCTGCACAGGTATTTGCCTTTGTTGAGGTCAGCTGTATAGTATTTAGAACAATAGTATACTATAACTATAGTTTACTAGACTATGACTATCACTTTAATGGCAGAAAGTGAAAAGGAACTAAAGAGCCTTTTGATGAGGGTGAAGGAGGAGAGTGAAATGGCCAGCTTAAAACTAAACATTAAAAAAACTAAGATCATGGCATCCAGCCCCATTACTTCATGCAAATAAAGGAGGAAAAGGTAGAAGTAGTGATATATTTTCTCTTCTTGGGCTCACTAAGGATAGTGACTGCAGCCATGAGATCAGAAGACATTTGCTTCTTGGCAGGAAAGCTATGACAAACCTAGACAGTGTATTGAAAAGCAGAGACATTGCCGACAAAGGTCCATATAGTCAAGGCTATGGTTCAGATGGTGAAAAGCTGGACCATAAAGAAGGCAGAGTGCCAAAGAACTGAAGCCTTTGAACTATGGTGCTGGAGAAGACTCCTGAGAGTCCCTCGGACAGAAAGGAGATCAAACCAGTCAATCTTAAGGGAGATCAACCCTGAATACTCGTTGGAAGGACTGATGCTGAAGTTCAAACTCCAGTATTTTCATCATCTGATGTGAATAGCTGACTCACTGGAAAAAGTCCCTGATGCTGGGAAAGATTTAAGGGCAGATGGAGAAAAGGACGTCAGAGGATGAGATGGGTGGATGGTATCACCAATGCATTGAACTAAATGCCAATGAGGATCAAGACAACTGGAACTTTCATACATGCTGTTGTTTAATGCTTACGCACAGAAAATCCACTTGAACAGAGCTGGGCGACCAGCAGGGGGAGCTCTCACCCCTGCATCCATAGCGGACCAGGGAGAAGACTCCCCTTCTTCCCGGCAGGAATCCGCCAATGAGAAGCCGAGGCTCTGTTTACCAGGCCTCCCCCCCACCCACGGCCTTGTCCCCTCTATAAAAGCTGCTCCTTCCCTTGAGGTCTGGGCTTGCAAGTGGCTGCCACAGATGAGACCCTGAATTGTAATTCTCTGCTGATCCTGGATAAATCCATCTTTGCTAGAGAAATACCTGGCTATTTGCTTCATGTCAACATCGGCGAGTGTGGAAAACTGTGTGACAGCTCCTTGAAACACATATCTACCTCAGCAATTCTGCTCTTACACATCTATCCAAGAAAAACAGGAACACGTGTCCATGGACAGACCTGCAGGAGAATGGACATGGCAGCTTCATCCTAAAAAAGTTGATGCAAGTGTACAACAGGAAAGCGTATGAATGAAACGAGGTATGTCCACGCTCTGAACTGCTGCCCACGACAAAACAGCACAAGCACCGACTTGTGCGACACAAGCGAACCTAAACGTCACTGTGCCCCGAGAAATGAGACAGTACACTATGTGACACCGCTTGCACGGGGTCCCAAGGACGGCAAAAGCAACCTGTGGTGAGAAATCAGCGCAGTGGTGTCAGCTGAGAAATAAACTCCATGAAGTAACAGAGCGGACGACCGAGGATGGTGGCGGAGGCAAACAGAGCAGGTGGGGGGAAATCCAGGAGCCTGGAGAAGGCACGTGCTCCACCCCTTGGAGCCAGGCCGGAGCCCTGCTCACTCTGACACACGGTACCCACAGACACAGAGCCAGTCCTGATTCCTTCATAGTGACTGACTGAATTCTGCTGTTACATAGATTCACTTATTCTTGAAGCACGCTGGTAGAATGTAAGGATAAACATTTTGATGGATAAAAATTTTTGATGGCCATGTTTTACAAAGTATTAAATGCTAAGTTAACTTTCTAACAAAAACAAACATGTTATGATTTAGGTTATCAGCAAATGTGGATTTCCATCTGCCCCATGAAAAACGCACAGAACGTCCCATCCTTACTCCCACCTCCCCTCCCCCGGCAAGAAGACCAGATATCGGAAGTGAAACTGCAGGCATGTTACTGTCTCCCTTTTCAGTAAGTGATCAGGAACTCTATATGCACACACATTACATGGACCCTGTTTGCTAAAAGTCATAACACTCACCCCAGCCATCTACTTTCTCTTCTATGACTTACACAAGTGAAAACGGATTCAAATTTTTTTAAGAGTAAGCCACTTAGAAATTTCACCAGTTAAGTCACATTTCTGGCATTTTGCTCTGAATACGAGTAGGATGGTATCTGGTACCAATGAAACCACTTGCTTCTTGCATCTTAACAAACAAACCACAAATTGAATCCAATCTCTATATGTGTGTTGTATAAACAAGAGTGAATCAGAACTATTCCCACACAGCTGCTACAACCGAAAAACTATAAAAACATATTTCATAACGTGTATTATTCTTTGAGGTATTCAGATACCTCAAAATAGAAAAAAGCATTTGTTATTTTTCACTGACAACACAGACCAAAGATGCAAAATAGAGAGCCTGAAGAAATAATACAGAAATTCCTGTTCTGAGTCAGAATGCTTTACTGTCTGGTTTTATTAAATGGATGGAGACAAAGAAGAGATTGTTCAGGAAGTGAGAACAGATAAACTAGGATTTCTGACTTTGAGAATTTTCCTTTTCATAACAAACTAGCAAAGTTAGAAACTACGGTCCTACAGGCAAGCCTCCATATATCCTCAATTGTAAGAACTCTCCCAAAGTATTCACTTCTAAACCTACATGTTCCACAAAGAAAGCCAAGCCTAAATGCCAAGACTTGCCAAAATTAAATTAAATAAGAATGTACCAGGTGCGAAGCACTTGGTAAACGTAACGTCTGTGACACACTTCACTGATGCCCTCTGGTGAAAACCTTTCTCATAAATGGTAAGCTGAGTCATGGAGAGGACACCTTTGTGTAGAAAACCACCTGAGTGCCCCGCCAACAGGAACGAGTACACCCACCAGAGAAATACCACCACCCTCTCTGAGGAAATGCAACTGCTCTACAGCCCACAAAAGACTGTGAAACTATGCACCAACACACGTGCACACACAGACTCAGACCAACGGCAGACAAACCATTTAGAAGCCAGAATGTAACTGCTTTGGCCGGAAACCCAAACCTCAGCTCCTTCATGGAGAAGCCACGGAAGGCACCCTGCACAGCCCCTGCAGTGCAAAAGCGGGACCCATGCTCACCTCTCCCACGGTTAACGTGAGCACTAGAGACCATGCGAGCTGAACCAGGGGTGCAGAGGGGTGTTTGTAAGAAAGTGCCCCTTTCATAAATTTTTCTTTTTGGCTGCATCAAGGAGCATGTGGGATCTTAGTTCCCTGACCAGGGATTAAACCCATATCCCTCACACTGGAAGCACAGAATCTTAACCACTGGACCGCCAGAGAAGTCCCATACCCCTTTCCATTTCCTCTGAACCCCATCTAGGGGAGACTGTTTAGGGCAGAGGGGCACTAACAAATAGTATTTCTATGCAGAACCCCAACAGCCTTTGGACGATCATGGAAGGGGTAAGCAGAGTCAATGTTTGCAGACTCTGAGCCTGACAAACCAGCTCTGCAATCTGCCAAGTAGAGGATCTGATGGTGAGACCCTGACAGTCTGGCTGCAGGTCTTTGAAGCAGAAGGATTCTAAAATCCAGTCCTGCTAACCAGTGTCAACCCATCCACCCATTCCACCAAGACGTATGAAGTCCCTGCAACATGTTGGGTTTCTGCTTTTTCTGAGGATACAGGAGGGAACAAAAACAGTATTTATTTCTTTGTTGGAAGTTAAAAGTCAAGTGAATAGAGTCAGACAAATTAATAAATGTGAAATACACTGAATACACTTAATTGTGAAGAAGAGAAAAATCACAGAAGAGGACAAGGTAACGGCAGAGAGGCTGGTCAGGAGGAAGTGATCTGTGGACACCTAGAAGAACGGCCAGCCAGAGGGGATGGCTGACACAGACCCCGAGGGGTGGCAGCAGGAGGAAGGCCAGGGGGGCTTCAGTGGAGGGAGCAGGGGAAGGAGGGAAGGACCAGGTCAGGAAGGCTGGGGGTGGGAGAGAGGTAGGTTTAGTGCCTTACAGCCAGCTTTATTCAGGGTTCGCTCTCAATAAGATGGAAGCCATGGAAGTTTCCAGGCAGAAGAATGATGTCTGCTTGCATTTCAGAATTACAACTCCAGCTACTCAAGAATGGCAAGGCAGCTGTGCTCATCCCAGTGGGAGGAGGTGTGACCTGGACTAGGCTGGCGATGTGGAAAAAATGGTGAGAAGTGGCTGGATTTGGGGTCTATTTTAATGGAGCGCTGATAAGATTTCCTGATGGACGGGATATAAGAAAAGGAGAGAAAAACGAAGAAAGAAGGCTAACCAGGATATCTGGCCTGAGTAACTGGAAGATGAAGCTGACATTTACTGGGACACGAGAAGATACAAGAATTCAGCTTTAAACACATTAAGAGGAAACGTGGAAGAGGTCATGAGACTCACACATCTGGAATGTGAGCTAAAGATCGAAATTTGGAATTTGTAGGAATTAAAAGTCATTAAATCCACAAGATCATGAAGGGAGTTAAGTATGGAAAGAGAGAAAGTTTGAGGACTGGGCCCTGAGACATTCAAACATTTACACAATGGAACGAACAGGGGAGTCCAGCAGAGACTGTAGAGGGGGGAAGGAGTGACGCTGGAGGAGGGCCAGGAAGTGGCGCCCCTGGACCAGGTGTCTTAAAAGGGTCCGTCCATCGCGTCTCATGGTCTTGGCAGATCCAATCAGGCCCAGAGAGAGCAAGCGAAGAGGCTGACAAATCCTTTCCATGCAAAAAAGAAAAAACTACAAAACTTGGCAAAGTTGAAAAACAACTACTTCTGGGCCTAGAAATCCAACGAAGGTAACCAACAGATTGATGAGCATATGAAAATCGACCCAAGTCTGTGAAAAAGAGTGGAGGGCGGAGACTGGCTGCCAGCTCCGACACATCAGTGACTCTGCCACTGTGGGGCTGGCCTGGAAAGTCTGCAGTTTAGCTGTCAAGGGGACTGACGGGACTGACTCGACTGGGAGCAGAGGTTAGAAAACCCACACCAGGAAAAGGCTGCAGGTCTCCTGGCCAAAGGCTGAGGTCCCAGTAGTGGTGGCTGACAGTGGAGGAACAGGCAGAAATTTAAAGGGAGGGCCTGGAAACAAGACAGGCCCTGAGGGGTGTGATGAACAGACCACATGCCCGGCACACAATGGACACTCAAGGCGGCTAGCATAGAGCAAACCCAGGGCAGCCTTGCAAGTCGTCTGGATTTTGACTGCACTCCCGACCCAAACACAAACCCAACGTGGAGGTAAAGCCTTCTGGGCTCAAGGTGTCTGGCCACAACTTGACCACAAACTACAAAGACACAGGAGTGACCTCTGCCAAGTCAAGAGGAAAATCCAGGTAAGAGCTGGGGTGGAAGGAGCTGAGCAAAGAAATGCATGGCCACGCAACACAAGGCTACAGGATTCCTCAGACTACATTCACAGTGGACTTAAAATACACACACACACCCCTGCAAAATAAAAACAAGAAACTCAGAAAAAAAAATAAAACAATAAAAACCATCTCTCAGTTTAACCAAGATTTGGGTTTAGCAGAAAAAGACTCCAGATCAATTCTTACATATATGTTTTAAGACCTGAAAACACACACACACACATCAACCACCTCCAAAAAGAACAATGTTTAAAGAAGTCAAGGAAAATATGACAATGATTCGAATAGGAAGTAAGAGATAGACCTACCAAAATAGAACAAAAATTCCAGGGTTGAAAAATACAGTAAGTGAAACAAAAAATTCACTAGATGGACTAAACAGCAGATGAGAAGGGAGAAGAATCAGTAAATCTGAGAGACTGACAGACTTTACCCAAAGTGAAGAACAGAGAGGAAAAAAGTATTAAAAGGACATAAAAAAAGAGGAAAAGCAGAAAAAATAGATTTTAAGAAATAATGGCTGAAAATGTTTCAAATATGAAAGTGATTATTTACAGATTCAAGAAGCTCAGTGAAGCCCAATCAATATAAATTAAAAGGAAATCCTTAAGTTAGAGAATCAGCTGTTAAACTTTTGGAAGCTAAGGCCAGAGAAAATCTTTAAACCAGTAGGAAAATAAGAAGCTAACATGTTTAGCGAAACAATATGATGAATAATTGGCTTTTCATCAGAAACCATGGAAAGTAGAAAGCAGGAGAAAGACATATTCAAAGTACCAGAAGAAAACCAACAATTCTGTATCCAGCTAAACTATCCTTCAAAAATGAAGGCAAAATAAAAACATTCCAAATAATGATACGGAGAAAATACACTGCCAGCAGAGCTGCCTGACGAAAAACACCACGGGAAGTTTCACAGGTTAAAAGAAAAAGGTTCCAGACAAAGAGGAAAGGAAGGGCGCTGGGAACGGTCGATGTGCAGCCAAACATGAAGACGGGTTGGGCATGGGTCCTTTTTCCTGTGCAACTTACCAGGTGAAACAACACTGTATAAAGCCAGTATTGTGACACTGCACACACCTAACATATTAGATATAATGCGTATAACTAAAATAAAATAGCACAAAGGAACAGGGAGAAAAGGGAGCTTCCCTGGTAGCTCAGTTGGTAAAGAACCTGCCTGCAATGCAGGAGACCCTGGTTCAATTCCTGGGTTGCAAAGATCCCCTGGAGGAGGGACAGGCTACCCATTGCAGTATTCTTGGGCTTCCCTGGTGGCGCAGCTGGTAAAGCATCTGCCCACAATGTGGGAGACCTGGGTTTGATTGCTGGGTTGGGAAGATCCCCTGGAGAAGGGAACAACTATCCACTCCAGTAACCTGGCCTGGAGAATTCCATGGGTTGCAAAGAGTTGGACATGACTGAGCAACTTTCACTCTCAAGGTAATATTAACCAGAAGTAGACTGTGATAAGTTCAAATGTGTATTATAATCCTTTGAGCAATCACTAAGAAAATAAAAACATTTTAAAAGTCACAGAAATTAATATGATAAAGGCAAAAAATGTTTAACATAAAAGAAAACAAGGACCGTCCCTGGTGGCTCAGTGGTAAAGAATCTGTCTGCCAAACCAGCAGAAATGGTTTGGATCTCTGATCCAGGAAGATCCCATATGCTATGGGACAACTGAGCCTACGCACCACAACAACTGAAGCCTGCATGCCCTAGAGCCCATACTCTGAAATGAGAAACCACTGCAGTAAGAAGACCATGCACTGCAATTGAGTAGAGTACTCCCCACTCCCTGCAGCTAGAGAAAAGGTCGTGCAGCAACGGAAACCCAACACAGCCAAACAAAAAAATGTTTAAAGTTCCTTAAGAAAAAAAAGGCAGTACAGAAGAAACAAAAACAATGAGATAAACAGAAAACAACTGGGAAACGGACAAAGGAAACCACTTCAGTAACGACACGCAATATCATAGAACCAAGCACTCCAACAAAGAGCAGAGGGCGGCAGAAGAGATTTAACCAAGCAGCTACATGCTGCACAAGAGATTCAACTGTAGATTCAAAGTTAGAGAACAAGGTAAGAGTAGAAGAATACAAAAACAGGTGCCATGTCCAGAGTAACCATTTGAGGGTGATTATATTCATATTAGACAAAAGAGACTTTCAGTCAAGAAATGTTACTAGAGATAGAGACGAACGCTTCATGATGATAAAAGGTCGATGTATCAGGAAGACAAGATGACTATAAATGTATGCCTACACCTAAGAGTCCCGATATATGAAGCAAAACCTGACAGAAACGAAAAGTTAAATAGACAAGCCTACGTTTATGGGTGAAGATTTCAATATCCTACTATCAGGTAATTGAAAGAATAAAACAGAAAATAAGCAGTCATACAGAAAACTGGATGCTGTCATCCAACTCACCCCACCTGACATTCACAGAACATGCCGTCCTGTAACAGAACACTCATTCTTTTCAGGTGCACACAAAACATTTGCTACCACAGACCACATTCTAGGCCCCAAAACAAGCTTCAGAAAATCTGAAAGGGCTCAAGACATACAAAGATGTCCTGACCTAGACACATCATACTCAACTATCAAAAGCTAAAGACAGAGAGAAAACTTGTTCACTGACCACAGGGAATTAAGTTTCAATTCTGGAAAATTTCCTAAACTTGACATTAAACAACATACTTCTAAATATGTCCCACTGGTCAAAGAAAAAAAGCACAAGGGAAATTAGAAAGCATTTGGAAGCAAATGAAAATGCATCAAAATTTATGGGGTGCAGTCAAAGCAGCCCTTAAGAGTAAATTTTATAGCTTTACACACCTATTCAGAAAACAAGAAGCTTAAAAAAAAAATCAATAACCTAAGCTTTCCATGCTGGAAAACAAGAACAGAAAGGTAAATTACGCCCAAAACAAGCAGATGGTAGTAAATAATGAAGACCTGGGAAGAAACCAATGCAACAGTGGAACAGCACAAGCACCGAGAAAAATAATAAAACCAAAAGTTGGTTCTTGCAAAAGACCAACAAACTGATACACCATTAGCTAGACTGCCTGGAAGGAAAAAGAAGGAAGAGAGCACACAATTGACCAATAATAGGAATGAAACAGGGACGTCACTGTGTGACAGAAATTTTAAGGACTACAATGAAATAGTATGTAACAACTCCATGCCAACAAACTAGGCAACTTTGATGAAATGGAGACATGCCTAGGAAAGTACAAATTATCACAATGGACCCCAGATGAACAGAGAATCTATACAGACTTACAAGTAAATAAATTACTTAGTAATTTAAAGACTGCTCACAAAGAAAAGCACAGGCTCAGAGCTTCACTTATGAACTGTATAAAATACATAATGAAGAAAAAAGCAATACTACACAAGCACTGTCAGAGAATAGGAAAGACCGCTTCCCAACTCATTCTGTGAGGCCAATTCATTCTGACCAGAAAAGCCAAACAAGGACATCATAAAAACAAAGCTAAATAAAAGCAAGCAAGCAAAGAAACAACAACCCTGCAGAACAGTATTTCCAGTGAACACAGACACGGAAATCCCAAACCACATTCACCAACATATAAACAGGATTAAACACCATGTCCACATAGGATCATTTCCAAAAATGCAAGGTTGGTGTCACATCTGAAAATCAACTAATGTAATACCTTATTAATAGAGAATAAAAGCTACAGGATCTTGATGCCCAGACATGCTTGTACAGCATTGCTTTTTTCTTCAGTATGTATTTTGTACAGTTCACAAGTGAAGCTATCTTGAGAACCATTTGAACCATCTGACAAATCTTGAACCATCAAGAACCATTTGACAAATATACATTTATGACCAAACTTAAACTAGAAACATTCTCAGCTGGGTAAGGAAATCTACAAAACTTACAGCTACTGTAACACTTAATGTGAAAGGCTGAGGACATTTCCCCTAAATACCCTAGAAACTACAAGCAAGATGTGAGTTCTCAGCACCCCTACTAACCATCAGACTATAGGTTCTACACAGCACAAAAAGGCAAACACATATAGATCAAGAAAGTACAACTGTCTCTCTGCAAATGGTATGATTCAGTATGCTGAGGAACACTAAGGAATCTACAAAGTAACTATGAGAACTAACAAGTGGGTTTGGCCAGCTTGAAGGGTACAAGTCCAACATATAAAAATAGACTATATTTCTATATAAGAGCAATGGATAATCCAAGAGCAACCCCATCCATCATATCAAAAAGAATAACATACTTGGGAATCAATGATCAATTCAATGACAGAAGTTCAAGAATTTTACACTGAAAACTTCAAAATGTTACTGGGAGAAACTGAAGATCTAAATAAATAGGGCTCATCCTGGTCAACGTGAGGCTGACGTTTTCTAATCTGAAAAGGACAAGGAGGCGCTCGACTCTGCTTTTCCTGTCTTTGCCAAAATGTTCTCAATAACGCGGTCTATCTGAAGAGAGTTCGTGCTCAAACCATCCGATGCTGATGAGCTGGGAGGAGTTGTCAGGTCTTTAGCACCACGTCAAACCAGAGAGCTGCCACAGATAATCTCAGAAATTACTGCTGCGAAATTCTCTTTGAAGCTATAAATGATACCATGGTCTAGGAATTATAAACTAAGGATGGGAAAAATTAAAGAGCTGTCCTGAAGGGAGAGCTCTGCATATGGAAGGCGCTGCCGGACACTAGATACTCAAATGTATTAGTGTTCTGCCCCAGAGGAAGGCGGCTTTGGGAATCCTGAGGCCAAGTTTGCAGCTGTGAGCTGACTTCATTGCAGGGAATACCGTTTTAATGGATACAACACTTATTATTTACTGTGGGTTTTATGTTTATATGGCTGGAGTAAAACAATCAGGGTAAGCTGTTGCCAGGCCGAGCTGCTGTCTTATTTGTGAATGGGTTTAGGGTTGCTTTATAGGCTTAAATCAAAATCACTCAATTCATCCACAAAAGCCTCAAAGCACAAACACTGAACATTTCTTTCAAAGCTAGGACACATGGACTGTACCAGGGGATCAGATATAATTGCGGGGAAGGGAGACTTTCCCCTTTTCACCCTCTGGTGTTCTGTTTGTTTAACACAACACGAAAACAGCAACAGACGCCCAGACACACGCAGAGCCGCCTGGTCACTCGAGACCAGGACTTGTTTTTCGCTCCTGGTTCCTTTCTTGTTTACTACTAGGGCTCTGAATTATCTAAGAAGGCTTGCTGGGATTTAACAGGGAGTATATACTTTGTGCTGGCTGCTGGATTTCAAGGAGATGGTCAGGATAACCAGATTCAAGCGGCCAGGCAACCCAGGGGCCGAAAGGTTTGTAAGTGGAGGAGTAAACTGGGGACAGTCAAGCACCAGCAGCTGCTCTGTGCTGAGCAGATCTGGACCAGCACAGGGGCAACAGACTGGGCTCAGTCTAACTAGTCACAGTGATGATGCTTGAGATGTGTTATTTCCCCCCAATAAACAAATGCTTTTTAAAATAATCTGCAGGACTGTCTATTCACTTGTTCAATTAAGAACTCTGCATTACTCATTAATGCATTTTTTTCAAATAATACTTTAACTGCTGAAAATCTTTATTAAGTATCCAAGTATTTGCACCCTTCCTGCTCCACACCCCCAAACAGAGGACCAGTCGTCCCATTCACCAGTCAGTACACTTCACCGACGTAACTAGATCCCAGTGTGCGGTTTTCATAACCTAACTGCTCTTGATTATCAAATGATGCATTTCTATTTCCTGATTGACAGTGTCACCACAAAATGTATTACAGTCAGTGGTCTCCTTGAACACCATTATAAATTTAGAGCTATAGAATTTTTATAAGGGAAGGAATTCCATGAACATTTTAAAAATGGATTTTTACGGAACAATGACTACTGTATTTTAAGTGGTCTCAAAATCATTAATGGGAAAATAAAACCACATTGAGTTTCCTGTCACCACCTTTATTAAAATACAAACTTTCCTACTAAAAAACAAACTTTTCTGGTTATCTAACCAAAGGTCACCAGACTCAACTTTTTAAT